>CM024544.1:46132648-46732648 GCA_014182365.1 Eucalyptus tenuipes
ACGGGCCAGGCGGGCCCTATGAGCCAGGTCGGACCAGACGGCCCAGTCGGGCCGGTTGGACAAACCGACCGGCACGTGCCAGGCTGACATCACGATGACGTCAGCCGACGCCTGCGTGGCACGCGCCAGCACCCCACACGTGCGTCCCACACACCTGGGGCCGAAACGACGTGTGCGACGCACGCGCCTGCGCGGGACCGAATCAGCGCGTGCTTTGCACGCGTTGATGACCCCTGTTCATTCCGACCGCGCGTGGCAGCGCGTCCGGCGGCCTCTGGCAACGATCCATCACTTGTTTTTCTCGTATCGACGAGAGCTTCAACCCTACGCTATCAAAAATGAATTTTGACTTGTAGAAAATCACAAAACAGGGCGAATAGTACGCGAGTGTCAGGTTTTTCCGTCCCCGATTGTTCGACAACGGCTTTTCTCGAATTTCGACCACGAAAATAATTCAATAACATAAAAAGGGGATCGGGAAACATGAACTAGGGCTCTAATACCAATGTCGGGAATTACTGATTCCCCAAAACGGATTCGACACTAAATCGAACCCCTAAAACGAATGCGGAAGACAAGCCCAAGAACAAACATGTATCACCGATCAAAGACACACCACGGAATTGAGCGTACCTTATTATCCATAGATTAAACACCAACGTTGAAGTTTGAGGAAGAATCATGATCCCGTTCTACCGAGGAGCGTACTATTGCTGTAAGGGGGAAAAAAAACGTCGGTTTTTCTTTTGGAGCGTAGTGTCTTGCGCTTCTTGGAGGGAGAGAGGCTGAAACAACGTACGTACCCCTAAAGGGTACGTTCCCTTTTTTCTTTTTCTCTCTTACGTCTTTTCCAGAAAACGTATCTCTTCAACGTAAAACGTTCCTCCAAAAGACATAATCCCTCGTATCTAAACAACGTAGCCTTTCACATCGCAACCGTTCCTCCATGGGCCCTTATCTTGCGGGCCGGGCTTTTAGGCCCAACATGGGCGGATTGGCCCACTTAAGCCCATCAACATACAAATAAAACCATCAAATAGGAATCAAGTCAGCATACGAAGGCCATGACAATTACTTGGGAAATTTAGGGGGGCCGTAGTCGACTTGGCTTAGAGTTTCAGGGTTTGTACAGTGGAGGAAGAAAAATCGAACTTGACGAGTGAAATCCGAGGAGAAGTGGAACACATGATTCTGCAAATTGTAGGGATTTCAATATTTCCTCTTAGTAAGGGTCCGTGATTGAAGGATATATAAAATTTGGTTCACTTATGAAATAGATTTCTTTGTTCCTACTTTTTACAGACTTTGTTCGAATGGTACCTCCCCTTGGTAAAGCTTGCCGGCTATAAGGTATGAGTTCTTTCGTTTTCTTATCTTCTTGGCCAGTAAGCTATATGGTACTTGTTCAAATAATAATAGCTAGACTGCATGAAAACTAATTATTTGGGGAGGATACGAATTCTCTTATTCAATAATTAAATTCAAATTCCCTCATCAATCAATCGAGATTAGTGGGTGAAAATAGATCGTGACATGTCTTGACCTTAAAGATGGTACATTTGGTCAATTTATCTTATTTAAATAAAGATGATCGATTTTTTAAAATGAAAATAAGAATGAAGAGTAATGTAACATATTTTCCGGAAAACCCCATAGTTTATTTGTAGCTGGGCGCAATTAGGTGGGCTAGGCCAACCGCTTTAGAGCAATTCCTCACAAATCTGGAAAGTCATATTCCCACCCTTTCGATGGGAAGGCAAAATTTAGTTTGATGTACAAAAATTAATGCACAATATCATAAGACCACAGTTCTCAAAAATAAAAAGAAGTTGTTCATCCCATTTCCAAGCTTTCTTACGATTTCACTTAAGGATGTATATAAACACATATCTATCTGTACAAATGAGTTTTAATAGCTTCTACAAAGAGCGTGTATAGTTATGGCAGCTAGGCATGTGCCAACAAGAGACATTTGTTCTACTTATATATGTTGATCTGTTACATTTTGAAGTTATCGGGCACACCTTAATCATGTGAGCTATTGACTTAAGTAGCCTTAGAAGGGACCCAAATTATAAGGTAAGTCACATAAATGACGTGAATGTAGAAGTTGCTCAATTACATATCAACTATCAAGAAACATTTAAAAAAAAAAAAATCCAATGATAAGTTCGGTCTCAAAGTTTTTAATGAGAGAATTCCCTATAAACCCGCGCCTACATCGCCTACATCTCTACTATTAATACAACAAATCCAACGGTTATCGAGCTGACCGTCGATCGCTGCCGCCATCAATCGGCTCCAGAGGCGTGCAAGACGTGCTCTGCTTTACTCTGTTGTGCGGCCAGGAGTGTCGTAGCAACGGATTCGCGCTTGGAATCCATTCGTTCACTTTGATCCCGACAGGCAGTGATAACCTAAGTCTCTAACTTGAGTTGGTGACGGATTATAGCTTCGTCGTCGTCCATTGACATGGTAATTTCATTCTCTTCTTTTCTGCTTCTGTTTTGGAGAGTGGTCGTGCCGAGTTGTGTTCATGATGCTTATGTGAAAATTACTGAAAAAACTGAGTCGTGACTTGGTGATTCGCGATGTCATTCTTGTTCTAATGCTGATTTTAGAAAGAGAAATAACTTCAACTCGATCTTTGCAGTGCCTACAATCTGTTTGAAGAAATGCATTTGAAACATTCTTGCGAAAATAGGCTTTGGTATCAGTCAACAATAACGTATATTGATGTTTTATATATGTTGACGTTAATTTTGTAGCAATTAGGTGAAATATTTCTATCAATATGATCATGGTTACGGAACACGAATCTCAGTTCCTTCTTCTACCGTATTTTTCTGCGTGAGGTGATATATTCCGGTGGTTGTTGATGGTGCCGCCGATGAGAAATGACTGGAGGCGATAATGCAAGTTCGGATGTCTGGCGATGCTTGTCATCAAGTCCCTAGCAACATTAGTATCCCTTATTTTCTGCCTTGTGTGTACGCGCGTGAGAGATCGTGGCCGATGATCGACGGTGGTCACTTTAGTGACTGCGGGAGGTTGACGGCGGTAGTCGACAATGGCGGACCAGTGACGGATGGACATGACTAACGGCGGTGGATAAATGGTTCTCGGCTTAAATATCGAAAGTGTTGACCATCGGTTAAACCTCGAATGTTCTGGAGTTAATGTTCATTTTAGGTGTTCCTTTTCAGTCTGCAATAAGAATAACAAAGGAAAGAGAAGGAGAAAAATGAGGAAATGGGTTTTCCCATGGGAGATACTCGTTGCTGTTAGAAGGGAAAATGGGCTTACCGCAATCAGTTTCAACAAAATGGGCTTCGATGAGTTTCCTATTCGAAGTGAAGTGGGTTTGTTTTAAATAAGCCACTCGTGTCCGCGGCCCAAGCCTGTGTGTCCAGGTTTAGTCCATGTTCGGATTGGGCCCAAGGGCCCAGCCTGAGTCCCTGCTTTTCAGAATATAAAAATTGAAAAGTAATAAAATACTAAATAAAAAAAATTAGAGAATATTCGAAAAATAAAAAATTTGAAAACGGTACGAAACAAAGACCTTGATCAGGTTGCTTAAGTTTTAGCACAAGACCTAGCTTAGTTTCATTTAATTAGTGTGTGTATATAGTTTAGGAATTTTAGTGATTACTTTTGATCTAGTAATAGGTTTAAATAGATTTATCTTTTAGACAAGGAATTAGACTCATTTTGAATTTACCTCATGGGATTGCTATGTAGGGGCTTAATAACAAGGGCATGTGCATTCTTTACTTAACACTTTATCGGCTTACTTCCTTATATTTTACTTTTATTGTAAAATATGATTGTTTACTTACCCTTGATTGCGTGCTTATACATGGGCATCATTCAATGGTATAGGGCAATGATATATTATAAATATAGTATATTAGGTAAACAAATCAATTAAGTTAGTGTACTGAAAGAGCACTAATTGGGCAATTAGTATAATCATGTCTCATGTCCCGATCTTAAATATTTGATTGTGTGGGAAGTGAAATAGTCTCCCTTGTCTCACTCGACTCCTAGTCTGCCCTAGCAAGCTAGTGGCGGCTCATTGGATTAATCGAATTTAAAATGTAAACATCAATGTCACACGAAGCAAGGGCTTCTAAGAACTCGAGCCATTTGGGGATGCCGACTTGACATGACCTCTAAATCCGCTCCCAACACCACATCGGGAGGGTCACAATTGGTAAAAATTGCCATCTTTAATTGGTCCTTGGAGAGGCCATCACATCAACTTTGAGAGTTTTGTATATGAGAATGAAGACGTGAATTCCTTTCCTAATGAGATGTTCTTGCTTTTGTTTAAATGCTTCGAAGATGAGCAAGAATGGTGGAAGTGAAATTAAATTTCATAACCACTCGGGTTTGCCCCAGTGGCCACCCTTCCAACATGGAAGGGAGAGGTGGGGGGTTCGAATCCCCACCTTCTCAGGAGGGTTGGGGTGGGGACGGTTTAGTTTCAAGTGTGGGTTTCGATGAGGCAGAGCAAAAGTTTGAAAGTGAGAGTTAGAGTAGGAGTTGAGTAGGACCAACCAAAAAAAAAAAAATTACATTTCATGAAATCCCTAATTATTCAGGCCTGCCTCCACGAACAATTCTGGAAAGAATTCTGGGAATCACCCGTTTAGCTGAAAGGCCGAGGTTGAAGGATTTGGTTTGGGAAAAGAACATTCATCTTGTTTTTATGACTATTCGAGGTCAAGGAGTGGTAAACCAATGAGTGTTGAACAATATCAGCTAAGATATCTTCATGAAGCATGTTCCTACGGGGCACCTCTCGACATAGTGAGATGCATACACTGAATCAGAAAAGATTAACCAATAAAATCCGAACAAATTCGCATGCCATAAATAGGGCACTTACACACTATTGTCGTTTTATGGAGAGACAAGAAAGGAGTCAATAACGTCTAAACAATCGAAAAGGAAAAGAACAAAAGCTATTGAGGAATGAAAGAGACGAGAAACTGAGGTGGTTTCGCCGATCAACTCTCGAGATCGAACGGATATGGGCATTAATACACTTTCAACTACTAGTCATAGTCTTCACGCCCCATGTTTCGATAGGAAAAAATAAGCCAAGGACATCATTCTATTCCATCTCTTACCTCCTATTCGGCTTCTTCATCATCGATCTCGTCCTCTTTCTCGCCGTTGCCATCGATTCGCCTTCGCCTCTAGCCTTCCTCCTCCTCTTCGTTGTTGTCCATGGAATGAACTTGTGGATGCTCGCAAGATGACTGCAGAACCTCTGCGCATTGTCGTGCTAGTCGCCGTCATCATCCTCACCGTCATCTTGCTGAGAAAAGAGAGGTTTGAAAATATCATATTTAAAGTGGATTAAACATCTTACGAAGAAAAGGTCAAAGTACCCAAATATCATATGACATTAATCCCTAGTTTGAACACCCAAACGCAAGCAACTAGCAAGAATCAACATAATCCCTTAGTTGCGTCCAAATTGACAAATAAAATATTTTTTACGTGACTTTCTTTTTATCTTTTTTTTCTCTCAATCAATAGGTATTTAAATTTGAAGAAAGTAGGGCAAAGCAGAGGACGATGATTCGCAGAAAGCCCTTCTTTAGATTGTAAATCGACAGTTTCAACATCAATTTCTTCAATCACAGTTTTTATTTGCAGCAAGCTCGCGATCTAGAGCAATAACTCTTGCTAGATTTATTTTCAGCATTTCAGAAAATTAGCACCAATTATGAATAGAGAATAGATTTCAGCTAACTTTTAGGTTGTCGGGGCCTCTTACCTCCTCTTCAGCTTCTTCATCATCCCTCTCTTCCTCTTCCTCGTTCTCATCCTTATCCTATCCTCGTCACCATCGCTGTCGCCATCCCCGTCGTCGTCGCCATCCTTGTTGACATCATTGTTCTCATCACTATCGCTCACAGAATAAACTGGTGGAGTCCCGTCAGATGACTGCAAAATCTCATGCGAATTATTGTCCTCATCATCCTCGCCATCATCATCATCATCGACATCGTCCTGGTCCTCAGAACAAACCAGTGAAGACCAGCGAGACGAATGTACATTGCCGACCTCATCATCCTCACCGTCATTGTTCTCATGGTCCTCATGCACATTGTCGTTGTCATCATCATCCCTGCCATCATCTTCATTGTCCTCGTCATCGTCATCCTCCCTATCGTCATTCTTGTTGTCATCGTCTTCCTCGTCACCATCATCTTGCTGAGAAGAGGGAGGTTTGAAAATATCATATCTAAGGTGGATTAAACATCTCAAAGAAGAAAACAGGTTCCCCAAATATCAAACGACAATAATCCTTAGTTTGAACACACAAATGCAAGCACCTAGTGAGAATCAACGTAAAGGGTTTTCCTCACCCTTAATCAACCTAAGAATGCTTTCTAAAGCATCAATCGAACATAAATCTATTAGAATCAAGCAGCATTCACAAATTCGCATATCTTCATTTCCTCAAAATTGGAACGGAGCAACCGTTAGGTTTTGATTTACTTCTTCACAACTTTCCCAAAACTTCAAATATAAGTTAAGAAAATAAGGAAATCTGGTTGGGGAATTTGGGAGAAGCGGAGGAGGTGTCACATATAGAGATGCAAAGAGATAGGAAAATTGGAATGTTGAGAATGACTCAGAGGAGTTACGTGAGAGAAGTCGGAAGCAACACAACATTTAACTGTGCATCGCACATTTAAGACATCATTTACGTTGTCACTGTGCATCAGGATGGAGGAGGAGCATATTTATTTCACAAGCTAGTACTGTTGATTGTTAGAGGTATATGCTATATGTACGTGTAGTCCTAGATTTGATTTTTCACATGCTGTTGGTAATTTATATGGTCAACTTGTGTACACATGGAATGGGCCCTCCAGTATTCGTTAGGATAATAGGGAAAGCAGTTCACGTAGCCTGGTAGTAATTTCGTAAGTAGACCCAAGTCAAGTAGGCAACCTAGGGAGTGATGGATCTGTAAGCCGTCATGTTGTTGCTCTTGTGGTTGTGATATGAGTTGGAAAGTTTTGTTACAAGACACGGTAATTTCATCAATGACGGAGGCCAAAAATAGGGATGGCGAAAGAAGGGGGAGATGTAGTGTGGCCAAAACTAAATGACATGGCACATGACATGACAATGACAAGGCACATGACATGACGATGACATGGCGATGGCGTGGCATAGGTAATCACATGGCATGTACGATGAATGATGTGGCATATAACATGACATGATGACGTGGCAAGATGATGCAACTTAAGCTGTCCAGGGAAGGCGTCGGAAGAGTGTAACAATGTAAAGTGACGGATCATGATCGTGACTAGGCTGCAAACTTGAGCTGATGTCGAGGTTTGTCGAAAATGTCAAATTGGATTCAAGTGAAGGGATGGAAATAGGCATCTCCATGTGTATGGGCGTTCAGAGGGTCAATCCCCAACGCTTGCAGAGGCACTAGTGACTCAAGCCACATTGGGTCAAGCCTAATTTCCAGGAGCTTGAACTAGCTAGCATGGCTCAACCAAGCACGCAGTGGATCTGAGGACATTCATAGGATGCATTTTAACCCTATTTGCACATGTTCTCAAATTATTACACGTTGTATCTTCTCGAAATTGTTAAGGTTCTCTCTAGTTTTAGTTTCTTGGAATCAAGAGATTATTTTTTCATGTTAGAATCTCCTAGTTTGTAGCGCTATCATTGCTACTCTTCATGTGGATTTAGATCACTCTTTGAACTGGATTACGTCAATTGGGGTGTGCTGAATCTATTTCTTATTTAATTTTCCGGTATCTTGTGACCTCATTAGATTGCATGATCTTATTGTACCACATTGACTTTATCAAGTGAAAAAAGAAGTCATGAAGTTTCATCATCAATTTTTGGGGGTAAAATTAGATTCCATGTCATTTGAGTAATTGTGATATGCACAGAATGAACTAAAAGCACAAATAGGAAGGAGAGTATAGATTCTCAGTCAGATGGTGAGTGATGTAAGAACCCTGACCTCACTTTCGAAGTTGACGCAAGTATAGCAAGTAAAATTCCTAGTAAGATGGGAATTTTTAATGAGAGATTTTCCATGGTTGCATATTTTAGAATCATTTTATTGTCTCTCTTCACTAGAATAAAGCAGAAATAAAAAGCGAATAAAGCAGAAGAAACGGTGATGATCTATAAATAAAAGAAGGTGTACTTGTTCCAATAGAGGATTCCCTATGTCAAAAAAAGTTGTTTCGATAGCAGAGTCCAACGCTTGTGTTTGTGCATTCACAATCTCCCCTTTGTAAAACTCCCAAGTGGTGATTGAATCCCATTGGCCAATGCTAGGTAACTGCCCACAAAGAAATGTCCTTATCTGACACTCCTTCGGTATTTTCGAGCTTGATGTATCAAAAATCATTTCCATTGATCTGCACCCATAAATGTCTAAACTCTTCAAACACTCCAACTTGTCAATGCCCTCAACAACCTGCAGGTTAACGCAGAATGCAATTCTTAATATTTCCAAATTCTTCATGTTTGACAAACTGCCTATCCTTTTTAACGAAATGCACTTGCAAACTTCAAATACTTCTAATGCTTCCAACGTTGAAACAAATTGAATCTCTTGTGTCTCTGCACAATCGCACAGCTTGAGATTTCGAAGCATCTTTAGGGAGCTTGAGACGAGGGACACTCTCTTCCAACCATCAGTCAACTTGTGAGCTTGTAGCTCATTGCACCCTAGCTCCCCCTCCGACAAACAAACCAACCTCTCGAAAGAGTAATGGCCCTCAATATGTAAGCTCTCCATCGATTTTAAGACCCCAAGAAATTGAACTTCAACTAGCTTGTCGCAACGTTGCACATGAACATATCTGAGTTTATTCAAGCTTGATGTAATGGATATTCTTGCAAGGGGTTCGCAAATTCGAAAAGTCAACTCTTCCAAATAAGGAAGCCCATCGAGTTCTACTTGTTTCAATTGAGTGTTCCAGAGGTGTAGAACTCTCAAGTTTGACGGAAGTTGTTTCAGCATTTGCAAATCTAGTCCATCGAGACAAAGTTCTTCCAACAGAGAAAGGGATCCCCACTCTATAGATGTTGCACGGACATTTAAAAGGCACAACTCCTGCTTTCTTAGTTTGGATAGCCTCCCAATCGATGGCAAATCGCAAGGTTGAATTATATTTGAAATACCACCAAAATGAGAGAAATCCGATAGAAGCAGTTCAACTAGATTAGTAAGGTTTGAGATGTTGGGGACAATCTGCAACGAAGAACATATAAGCCTCAGAGTGGTCAAACTTTTGGGGAGCTCCGGCAACTCTTGAATCTTGATGCAATGAACTAGGTCCAGTGTATGGAGTTGACTAAGCTTGCTCATTGTCCTTGGTAATCTTGTAATGCCCGATCTTGATATATTCAGCTTCGTCAATGACTCTAATTTCGAAACTGAGTCGGGGAGTTCCCTCAGGCTCTTGCACTGCTTGAGAGAGAGGTGCTGAAGATTCTTTAGTTCGCCTATTTGTTCAGGCAATTTTTCAAGTGCCCAACAACCCTCAATATTTAAGTAAGTTAGCTGCCTCAGTTTCCCAATAGAGCAACTAATTTTCTTCAAACAACAGTGGCGCATGATGAGAACCTCCAACTTCTTTGCCTCCTACAGAAGACAATGAAACATCAAGACAGAGAATTAGATGTTTGTACAAGAAATAAATATGGATTTAGGATTCCAACTTGTGTCGTTTGTCATTTGATCCTCTCACTAAATGAGAAAATTAGACTGTAAATTCATTAAATTTTGTCCTTTATTGAATGAGAAAATTACACTAAGGAGGATTCTAACATACCTCGATTAGGCTCTTGACGACATCCTCTGTCCACTCATAGCCCCAAGTACACAACACAACCACGTTTTCTAGATGCAAGTTGGATGGCATAGACGGTTGATTATGGACAACGGCTCCAATGCCTCTCCTCAAACAAAGATATTTCAACTTGGAAAGACAGCCAGCAAAGTCGCCTTGCAAGTTTACGTCATCCAACCAAAGAAACCGTAGATGTGGGAACCGTTCAATTTCCTTCACCGTGACAGTTATAAAAGGGACATTCCATGTCGGTTGAAAACAAAGTGCTTGCACGCTTTTCTTCATCTGCCAATGACATTAAGGAGCAGGAGCAGGAATTTGTCAATATCCACAATTTTATTTCATCGAGAGAAGAAAAAATGAAATAGAAGAGTCGCTCCCAATTCAGAATTTGAATCCTCAATTAAGAACGGGGTAAGCAATTTTCTATTCAAATATGGTCATAATTTACCTCTGTCGAATATAATTCGTGAATGATGTCGGCTGTATCCCACAACCTAGTACCCTCTTCCTTAGCAATTGCTCTTCCAAGATCTCTAAATTGATCATGCATCCAAAATCTATTGTCATCTAAAATCTTTATCATGCACCTCTTGATAAGTACATCAATGGCTTCCTCTGGGCTAAACTCACAATCTTCCCACCCGTAGATTAGAGTAGTCGTATTCTCACCGATGAAAAAGCATGCAACATCAAGAAATATATGTTGTTGATTTGGCTCTAAGACATTATAGCTAATCCTTAGCATTTCCAAGACATCCTTATAAGGTATTCTCCGTAGCTTCCCCAGCCTCTCTTGCCATATTTTTTTATTGTCCTGTTCAAGAAGTGATGAACCAATTGCTTTAAGAGCTAAAGGTAAGCCACCTGTAGTAGACACAATGTATTGTGAAAGACTGTAGTAATCCTGTGGAGGAGAGTCTTTATTAAAGGCATGCCTACTAAAAAGTTCGAGTGCATCTTCTTTGCTCAACCCCACCATTTCATAATACTTGAAATTAAGTTCCCTAATATTCAGAACACTTTTGTCCCTAGTGGTAACGAGTATCCTAGTACCAGGATAAAAAGAATTCACTCCGATTAGTTCCTGGATTTGGCTGCCCTTATCTACATCATCCAATACAATGAGAACCTTCTTGCTGCGAATTATTTCTCCAATCCTATTGATCCCGGGTTCTCTATAAGTAACATCACAAAAACCTCCAGAATTAGAGATATCGGACAAGAGTTGTTGTCGCAGCTTGACCAAGCCATGGTTTTTTGCGGTTTCACTTATGTTAGCAAGAAAGCTGCAGTTTTTTCCAAAATGAGGACATAGTCAGTTGAAGGTAATTTCGGCAAGTGTTGTTTTACCGATGCCACCCATCCCATAAATTCCAACAAGCTGCACATCACAGGAGTCAATGTCTAATAAAATGTTTATGGCTGCTATTTGATCATCCATTCCGACTAAATCTTCAGGCACTTTTCTTTGTCTTGTCCGGAGCCTATTCACAACCTCTTCAACAACCGACTTGCTTAGATCCCCATCGCTGCCACAAAGTTGAACATTTTCAATTGAGAAAAAGTAACATATTCATTTCCTTGCATGTTGATGGACGATCTACTAAGTAATCGGGTGGGAATGTGAGGTCAAAAACTTTTTTGGAGGGAATCAACTTATTATGTAATCACCAGCTAATTTCTATCTGATTATCTTAAATAATGTTAATCCAAACACCGCCTAGTGAATTCTTCCCGCGTAGTAAACATTGATCATATGAATGAATAACATAATAAGAATAGGGGTATGTAAATAAGTGCTTCTTATTTAAATATCTAACAAATCTTCGTCGGATCTCTTTTGTAGATCAATTTCATAGACTAATCGAAAGGTAGATTCTAATCAGTCAAGTGATGGAGCCAGGAATCTAGTCTTGACTCTTTATCATTGCATGAACGCCGCATAAGCAACCAATGAAAAAAACAGTGTAAGAAGAAGTGTTCTTGTTGTTTACCGAAATAAAAATTCAAAACAGCATTAAGTTTTATAAGTTCGATTTTCTGAATGTTCATCGTGTTCAAAGACACTCAAAATTTATTCGCTACCTTATTATTTCAGTTAAAACAAGAATTGAAGTGTCATGTAACAAACGGGACGGGACCAAGTTGTATTAAAGATCGACATAAACTTCACCCTCAAAACTTGAGGAGCTTGATGAATAGTATACTTGAACATCCACTTCAAATTTAAGTTGAAGGAATAGAGGAACAAAATGTCTGATCTTTAAATCAAGTAGAAGAACCAAAATTTCTACAAAAAGAAAAAAAAAATAGAAGAATCAAAATGTAAATGCGTGATGAATTACGGCAATATTAGATTTACTTATTTCTTTTGACATGGAAAGAACTTCATAAATGCAACTGAATACAGTTCCATGATTAAAATCTCTAGCATACAGTATAAATCTTAGCACATAAATGGATCAAGTTAGTATAAAAAAGATGAAGCCAAGCCAAATTTTTATACACTTGAAATGAGGTCAAAAACGAAATTTTAATTATCCTATTAGGTCAGAAATTTTTTGGATATCCCGTAATTTAAAAAAGTTCAAAGAAGAATTTGAGACTACCTATTTAAATCTAGAGAAATTGAAGTTGGCAAATAATTAAAGAACTTTTATTAGATCTATTGCTTGGTTTGTAAAAAAATTCTTTCACGTTTATGGTTAAATGATTACCCTTCATATTTCTCCAGCTCCCATCCCTGGATGGTATCGACTTCCTTGAGAGCCTGTCTCCACATCTCTACTTCCTCTGTTCTGAACTTCTTCTTCTGGTCCTCCATCTTTTGCTCCAACTCTAATATGGCCTTACTGTACAAATCCGTTTTCAATTTCACGTCATCAGGTTTCACGTTATAAAAGATGGGCAATATCACCTTCTTATTCCCATCTTCTTCAGGTTTAGAGATATTCTCCACCATCTTCGCAAGCTCACGGAGGCACCAGTGATGTGAAGCGTAGTTTGGGGAGAAGATGGTTATGTAGAGTTTGGAGACATCGATCGCTTGCAGAAGATTCCTACTAAATGTTTCGCCTCGTGGAAGCTCTTTGTCATCGATGAAAACCCGAATCCCAGCATCCTTCAAGGCATGGTAGAGGCTGTTGGTGTATCCACGATGAGTATCGGGCCCACAAAAATTGAGGAACACCTTGTACTCACCTCCCAAGTTCGCCATAGGAGTTCACTGCCCACTTGGCAGGGTGATCTCTCTCTTCTAGAACTTTTCTTTATCAGAAAGAGGAATTGCAAGGAGGATCAAAGAGACATGGTGAGATTAGATCACAACAACCTCACCAACATGAACTTGAAATTTAACAGAGTCAACACCATCAATGCCCGCAGATTCACCAACACTAGCAACAGAAATCAAGCAATAACGAGAGAAGGGCCATTACACTGAGATGAGGGCGAGAGAGGGCGGCTAGGCCACGAGGGAGGGCCGGATGCGAGGCCGCGACTGCGAGGGAGGTCCGGAGGCGAGGCTGCTACTGTGATGCTGCGATGGATTGTCGGAGGCGAGAGCTCAGATGAGAGGCGATCGAGAGCGAGATGAGGGGAGAGAGTCGAGAGGTAGGCTGGGGTTTATTTCTTTTGTCTCTCCCCCTCCTCTCGGGTGAATTACCCTTCTTGGAGGAGTAGAAAAATTACAAATAAAAATAAAAGCAATAGGGTTACCGGTCCGGTTCTGGTAAATTGGAACTTTCAAATTTTGGGAACCAGAAATTGGAACTTTTATTGGGAGTTGTCCAAAATCGACAAATTCGATTATTCCCAATTTCATATGAAAAAATTTCTTTATTTGTGATGTTTAATTTAATTAATGCCTCTAGAACACTGGTTAACAAAATTCTAATAAAACCACATTACATTTCACGTCCACGACCTTGACTCTATTTGCCATCTAAAACGTGCATAGGTAACTTCCCAGCGGGTGCCCCTTCCATTAGTCAATAAAGTCGACAGATTTTATAATAATAAGGTGGACAAAAAAGACCTAGAGTTATACCTTCTTACACGCCCAATCAAAAACGCGAATAGGCAACTTTCCAGCAAGTCCAACTACCATTAGTCAATTAAGTCGAAGACAATAAGTGGAGACCAAAGAAGACGGTGAGATTAGAGGTGTAACCTTGTCTTTTTTTTTCTTTTTTTACCATAAGAGGTGTACCATTTCGCACGCCCAATTTTTTTGGAGTTTCTCCTTCGTGCTCGTCACGTGACTCTGGCTATGTAACAACCTCTGTTCTCAATTCACATTTGAACTTTTGGATTAAAAAAAAATGATTTAATCATTTTCAATATTCCACAGCTATATCTACGTTTGGACATATTTAACATCCAAATTTGATATTGTAAAATTACAATATATCATAATATGATTGAATAATAGCCTCCCAGATGACACATGGGACTCTAAGCTTGAAAATTTCCTTTATATTGCATTTATAGAATTTGCAGCATTCAAAAAATGCATGACCTACCTTTACCAAAAAAAAAAATGCATGACCTAAGTATTGCCTCAGCATATATTTATCAATTCACCATCGAGTATTTGTTTTGATCCTTCCGCCTTAATAACCTGCCTTTTATTAGAATTGATTACATTTAACTACTCAAATTTTCTTATAAAATGGGTCTTTGTATTAAAAACAAAATGATTATGTAAATATTTTACCACACTTATTTCTTTATTATAACTATTAGAAGGTGAACACAGTGTCGTTGGTACAATTTGGACGTCAAACCAAACCAAACTGCATAAATATGATTGAAGAAAAGTGAAACCAAACTAAATAATATTATAGTCGAGAATCAATCAAACAAATTATCTTTTGTGGACTAATTCAGTTTAAGCATTCTTTCTTCTTTCATTTTTTTTTCCTCTTCATCTTTTGCCAATTCATGGAAAAAAAAATACAAAATCTGCAGTTACTACCATTCATGAATTCACGCACCACAAAAATCAATAGGCTGCTCCATATATAGATGGCAAAAATAATTAACAAAATTAATAATTTATACAAAATGATTTTGCTGTTTGATTTGGTTTTGAAAAAGTAAAACTAAAACAAAACACAAAAAACATTATGGTAACCGTTTTTTTCCCCAAAAAAGTACTTTTAAATTGAACCGAACCGCAAAAAAAAACCGTTCAATTTGATTTGCTTTAACTCGAACCATTTTTTGCTCACCCAATGCTTTTCATTTCACGCAACACGTTGGTTCATGTGCAATATCTATTTATAGTTGCGACATATATACTTTACTCCTATAATAGATAATTTTTAATGCAATTTGTGCAATAAAAAAAGTCGCCAATCGTGTCATTTTAAAAATCCTAAATTTATAGTTCCATATGTAGTATGTTTAGAGCTAATGAAGCTGGTCTTATAGTGTTGGATAAGGAAGCTTAGCTCCGACCCTAAACATTGACTTTCATGAAGCTACTCGTATATCACTTGTTGCCTATTTTGGCGTGAATGTAGTGGCAGCAACCCAAGAGAATCGTAATATGCAAAGCTTATGAAGACACTATTACATTAAATCGTAATATGCAAAGCTTATGAAGACACTATTACATTATATTAACTCTCTCGCCTTTTAAAGTACCTCTATTATTCTCATGATACAAAAACTAATTCGAACAAAATGCTCTTATAATACACTCTATTGACCTTTATATCTCTCCCATGAAGCTAAGACTTTGGGAACCCGCGAGCCACACTTACCCAAATTGACTTTTCAATCGGACAACAAATGTACAACTCAACTGAAGTCTTAGCGTTTATGCATGGTCTCGCATAAGATGATACTGTCTTAACCTCCCTTTTTAGTGTGCCTTGAACCTCTATACACTTTACTCTGTTCCTCAAGCGTGCGAGGCAGCCCCAGTAATTATTTAGGACTTATTCTAAGTTTATCACTCATAAAAATAAATAAAAATAAAAATTTAACGTTGTAGGACGGTGCGTTGTGTTCATTGAAAGAATTCCATTTCTACTTATCCGACTTAGTCAACACATGCGACTAAAACTTATACCAAAAAACATATACAGCTACATAACACATTGTAGGGATTATTTGAATGATGCTTTTTTTTTTTATAACTTTTTAGCAATTAACCTATTTAATAACAAATTTATAAATCCATCAATGTGGATAGACGGGGCATTCAAAATTATATGATTTTTTTAAAAATTAAATTCAAAACAATTTTGTTTGTGCTTCGATATCATTATATAAATTTTACTTTTAATGAAAGGTTAATTGCCACGGATTATTTTCATCTATCAACCATTTCAACTTCGAATTCCTATAGTAATAATTACGACATCTTCTAGCTAGCTATTAGATGAATCAATTGAACATTTCTAGAGAAACTTTATAGAATCACCCATCAATTGTTTTAAAAGTTTCCGCTAGCTAGCCACTAGTTGAATAAGGCTGGATTCGCTTTACCTTTGAAATGCACGTTCACTTGCTTGACTCAATTCAAAGCTGTCAAGTTTTAAGTTCTTTGCTTAACCATAATTAATTAGAGACGGCAACATGCCCCAAATCAAATGTACCTCTTATATTCCATCACCTAAAGTAAATCGAACCTTATATAGCTCACTGGTAGAGCATCAGCCTTGATCAAACGCTTCAAAGAAATGAGTGAACCACATAGAAAATGATAGAAGGATTAGCTAGGATTAATAAACGATGTGAAGTGACCTTATTATTCAAAGTAATTTACAAACATGCCCTCACTAATCATACGAGGAAGGTCACTTCTTCACTTTCCCTGCAAGCATAAAGGCTTTGTAGACCACATTCCTCACGAGCTTCGTACCGCCCCAAGCCCTCTCAAACTCCCTAACAACCCCCTCACTCAACAACTCCACTCCCTGTTCTTTTGTGGTCGCCACCGCGGACCACGACCTCAAGATCCCCAGGATTCCCTTGAAAGAAACCTCCGTTGGTATGTCGAGTGCCACTAGGTTCCCCTCGGATCCCAAACCGACACTTTCGAAAGGGAACGGCAATGTCTTGTATTGGTCGAATACGTACCTGACATTAGGATTCTAGTACGGAAGCGTCGCGTCGAAGAACTTTTTAAGTACCAGATCGAAGGTAGGGCTAACTTGGATGGCTGGATAGCCCCAAACTGCAATCACACCCTCTAGCTTGCGGAGGACATGATTCACGAGAGAGAGTAGAATTTGGGGAGTTCAAACCAATGTATGGCTTGAGCCACGGTGATTAGGTCGACAGAGTTCTCACCACCAACCATGGCTAACAATTCATCATCAAAGATGGATGGCCAAGTGTGCATGTACCGAATGCGGGGATGTGGGATGGCATAATTTAGCTGCGACTCACTCACGTCCGTGGCAATCACTTGCTGATAGTGTTCCGCGACCTACATTTGGCGAGGGAAATGAAGCAAAGGAAACAAATCGCTAAGGAACAACACGAATAAATATGCTATCTTATAACAGAACGGTATAATCATCTGCATACAGTAATTGATTGTTTACTATTGGCCGTGTAGCTAGCGGCTCATAAAAACAAAGGTGGAATGAAAAGATTTCATCTAGCTTAACAATAAATAAAAAAGTTTTAGTTTAAATTAAGAAGAGAACAGTCATGTACAGAAGCGTAAGCATATTCGAATTCGCGTGAGAAGAAAGGGAGGGAGAGAAAATCCCAAGAGCAGCTTTGTGACATCCCAAATTTTGACCTCGTTCCGAATATATGAAATGGGCATTTCGCCGGCGCGCCTATGGTCCTTTTTCTCTAAGCTGATCACTCATGAGTTAACCAATCTATTGGGTGAAGCCGTTAAGGGATATAACCACGGTAAAATCCCTAAAAGCTACCCGATAGGTCAGATCGGACTAAAATCGTGTTCGATCGATTTTAACCACGAAATTAAACTCGGTTTCGGAAATCGGATGTTCGAGCATATCACAATTCATTTATAGGATATCATCTTGTCTTTCGGAGTAATTTCATTGAGTTTGAGATTTTACGGAAAACCGATTTCGACGTTGCGGAAAAATAGGAGAAATTCGGACGGGCTCAATTGAAGAAAATTTGGACTTCTAAGCTGAGCGATTTGGTGTTGGGGACTTGTAGAAAATTTTATGGGCTCTTTCCTTGGAAAATTTGGACATCAATTGGGGAAATTTGAGTAGAAGTTAAAGCTCAAATTGAAGTAAATTCGGACCTAGGCTTGGGGGTGCAACATTTGCTATCAAATTGGGATATTTGTGGGAAATTATTACTAAAAAGTAATTGGGACATGAGGATATGTTTGTAGGCTTTTGGGGGAACAATTCATGATGAAAATGGAGATAACTATTGACTTTTGTTGCTCTCTCTCTCCTAGACTTCTCTTGCACGCCAGCTCCACCGAACCTTCTTCCCCCTTCGCACTCTTGCTTTCACTCTTCTCCTTCGATTTGCTTTCCATTCTTTCTCTTTTATTTCCCTTCTGTTCTGGCCATCGTTTTCCTTTCTCTGCGAACAGCCCACACTCACAGAGAATTCCCCAAGCTGCTCCTTCATCCACGACTCAGCATCAACGCCACTGAAGCTGCCCCTCTCCACTACCTTTTGTTTCCTCGGTCAACCAGCGAAGAACTCCTCCCCACGTTGACCGAAGCTGCCACTTCACCCATCGATCCAGCTGCTTCTTCTTCGACGCCCACAATTCGGCCAACGTCCATTGAAGCTACTCCATCTTGCTGCCACATGTTCGGTCAATCTCCAACAGCATCCACCGAAATCAACTTTGGCCGTGTCTTCCGCTCAAGAAGCAACGAAGCCAGCGAAGCCCTGCCACGAAGACAGTCCACGTTCCTCTTCATCTTCGCTGCTTCTCTCGGTCAAAACCCCAGCGAAGCCTTTCTAACGAAGTTGACCGCAGCAGCTCTTTCCCAGCATCCGCGACACCATCCAAGAAGCAGCTTCATCTTCGCGCGTGTCTTCAGTTCATCCCGGCAGCATGAAGCCAAGCCCACCGTCCACGAGTCCAGCATCTTCGGCCCAGCCCGCAAAGTTCAGCCTTTGAAGCCCAGCGAATACAGCCTGTGAATTTTCAGCAAGCCCGGTTCAGTTTTTCAGCCTTGGGTCCAGCCCAATCGAAGCCCATTTCCGCCCAATTTCAGCTCAGTCCAGCCCTAGTGGATCAGCCCATCAGCCCGCGAAAATTTCAGAAGCCCAGTTTAGTGAAGCCTGCTTGGTTCAGTCCATTTTTCAGCAGGCCCAAGTCGCAGCCAAGCCAAAGCTCAGACCAAGCCCAGCAATTTGCTGTGGGCTTGCAAGGCCTTTGGGCCCGGCCCGAGTGATCGTTGACGTCGCCGAAAATTCGGATTTCGGCCGCCGTCGCGCCGTCGCATTGCCATCGCGGTGTCCCGGCCCCCACTTTTAATCAAGTGAGTAATCTCACTAATCCTTGCTTAGTATACTAATGATCTTAAGGGTTGATTAGATTTAATTAAGTGCAATTAGGTGGTTAGATTAGTTTAGAACAATTAAATTAGTGACTTAATGATGCATGTTAGGTGGTTAAACTTAGTCATTAGCAAGTAGGGACGCACTTTTATTTATTGAATGCATCTCGGGACTTTTCCCGACCCTTACCGGGTTCCAATCAGGCATTTCGGGCCTAAATTGGATTTATCGTATTTATTTATTAATTTTCGAAATTAATTATTTAATTATTTATTTTTCAGAAATTAGGCAAGGATAGCCGACGACCAAAATTTTATGCTGATTGTCGTGGCGTAGTTCGTTCATTTAATTGAGCTCTATTTTATGCTGAATTGAATTATTTGTGAAAGCAGGAATTATTCTTTAATTGGATAATCATTGGTTATTAATTGAAAAATAACCGGGCATCGGTTGATAATGCCAAAAAAAAAAATGTTTTAGTGGACTACAGAAAATGTGGGAGTTATGGAAAGGAAAATATTATATTTTGGTTAAGGCCGATCGTGTACCCACACACGGCATTTTATCGGAAAGGATAAAATTGGTTATTTGATTGTTTGCTTGGAATGGCATGTATACCGACTCGATGACTCCACGGAGCATCTTGAGACAGGACGGTATGATCTACCGGCTCGATGACTCCACGGAACACCTTGAGACAGTACGGTATGATAATTTGTATGATCTACCGGCTCGATGACTCTACGGAGCACCTTGAGACAATACGGTATGATAATTTGTATGATCTACCGGCTCGATGGCTCTACGGAGCATCTTGAGACAATACGATATGATAAATTGTATGATCTACCAGCTCGATGGCTCTACGGAGCATCTTGAGACAGTACGGTATGATAAATTGTATGATCTACTGGCTCGATGACTCTACGGAGCATCTGGAGACAGTACGGTATGATAAATTGTGTGTATACCGGCTCGGTGACTTTATATGTCATCTTGAGATAGGACGGTATGATCTACCGGCTCGGTGACTCTACAGATTATCTTGAGACAGTACGATATGATATACCGGCTCGATAATCCTACAGATCATCTTGAGATAGTACGGTATGATTTGATAGCTCGATGACTCTATATGTCGTCTGGAGATAAGATAACATATTATCTATATATCACCTAGGGTGAGTAGTCTTGGATGTTGATCAGACTTATAGAAAGTATGGAAGGGGTCGATCAAGAGATAATTTGGATGACATGTAATCGACTAGGTCGATTGATCGATGATTCGATCTGATTGGGTGATGTGATGTGATGATGTATATTTGATATATATACTAACTTGCAGGAAGGAACTGAGGCCAAGGTAAGTCCTCTGACCCGTGCGTGCATAGGCAGCCCGGTTAGCGTATTGGTTTCCTAATCGAGTCTTAGTGGGGTAGAACTTGCTGAGACGTAGTCTCATCCCGGTTGTGGGACAACATTTCAGGCCCGTGGATGAGCCTGAGGAAGAGGAACCAGAAGAGGACGATGAGCCGGTAAAAGATGAAGAGCTTGAAGGATGTGAGCTTAGTGAAGAAGAGTCAGAAGAGGATTAGGATGATCCTGAGTACGACCCGGATGAGGACTGAGATCCCATTCTCTTTTGTGAATCCTATCTAAATGTGAATAGTGTGAGACCATAAAGTTATAAATGGTCTTGTGAATAGACTTTGAGTTATGCCATGTATAAAAGTTTGGTTGTGGATTTCAATATGAAAAAAATATGGCCTTGCTTTTCCATCCCATTGTTTTATTGTCTGGGGATTTATAACTGCTTCCGCATGTGCTTAATAAACGAAAGGGTCAGCGATACTTAGTCCTGGGATATCGCATTATAAAATCGACCAAGTGGAAGGATGTGTGCGTGCCCGAGGATCGGGGCGTGACATCCCCCTTTTGTGGTATCAGAGCGAAGTTCAAGATTGGAGTGATAAGGAGCAATGAGTCTTGGGATAGTAGTAGGAATGCCTTTAAATTCATGCTGGTGCATGTCTGTGTTAGCTAAATGCTAGAATTGTTTGTTGTGTGTGGATCGCTCACCTTTTAATCCAGTGTGGATTTGGAAGATGGGTTTCAGTGCAAAGACTGAACCATGAGCGAGCAGGAGCTGAGAACTCCTAGTAAGAGGATAATGTCCTCTGTAACTCGGGGTAAATTACTGAGATAGGTCAGTACCCGAGGTGGTTGTGGCAGAGTGTCGGCTCTGGCCAGCTCGAGCGTAAGAGTACCACCGCAGGTTGGTACTAGTGTAGCAGCACCGAGCGATCCTAGGCTCGATGGGATCGTTCAGGCGCTAGTGTCCTTGGAATTGGTTAAGCCAGCAAGCTCATGACCAAGCCGCCGTTGTTGTCACTGTCACTACCGCCATTGTTGCCGCACCTGCTAAGGTCTAGTGTGAAGATATGATCTGGGAACGAGCCGTTGCATCCGAGTCGAGGTACAAATCCAGTTTAAGCAGAGATGGAAATCGGTCAGGGAAAAGAATGAGGTCGGGAGAAAATTATCTTATTCCACCCAATAGGAAGGGTGGGACAGTCAGGTCAGCACTGAGTCAAAATGGAACATGATGTTCCTGTGCGTGACGACAAAGATCAGCTTTATGTTTTCTTAGGACAAGAATTTGTTTCGAGTATAGCCAACAAAGTTACCTGACCGGAGACAGTCCTAGAAGGCCGATGGGACAGATTAGAGGAAATACGCCATAAAACGCACAGTGGAGTTTTGGAATAGGTCTCTGGTACCAGAAAAAGTGCATGCTTTCACCTGATAGGAGATAGAAGACGCACCAGATAGGTGTCGAAATTGTAGAAGAAAGCATGGATAAATCCAGTGTCCGAGTTTGACTAGAACATGTTGTGATGATGACCAGCATGGCCATCAGGTGAAGGACTGTCAGTGGAAGTCTAAGGTAGCATAGACATCGCTACTACAGCCAAAACGCCACTAGGATGGCGAAATGAATGGGAGTAGAATTGACCTTGCACCGATCAGAGAAAGAATGTGTTGGAGGTGATTTTATCAGAGCAGCGCAGCAAAGTTTTGTGTTGAGTTGGTAGAACTTAAATTGTTGAAGTAAAAGTGAAAGAGAGGGAATCACTAGCAATAGTTGTACTTAACTAGTTGCTGAGGTGTGAGTTTGACGCCACGTGAATAGTGTGGGTTCATGGAGCATCTTGTGATAATGAACCATGGTCTTGGAGTAATCCAGTTTAGTCCATTAGCATGTGAAAGTATCGAGGTTATTGGGAGTCGAAAAGAATCTTCGATTTCATTAATCTCGTTGGTTGAAGGCAACTTGTTTGTTAGACGGAGGTTGCCAAGGTCGCTTGGCGATTGTCTTGGGTAGGACAGATTAGTGAACTAGAGATGGAGGACATCTCAGTAGTCTAAGAATTTCTAGATGTGTTGTCACAAGAACTGTCAGACCGTCGTCAGAGAAAGAGATAGAAATTGCGATCGAGCTAGCACTAGGATAGAGCCACTCTCGAAGGCTTGTTACCAGCTGTTGTTGTCTGAATTGGTAGAACTGAAGATGCATATGTGAAGATTGATGAATGAGGAATTCATGCATATCAGTGCATCACTTTGGGGAAACATCAGTTTTGTTTATGAGAAAAAAAAGAAAAAAAAAAAGAAAGATGGTTTGTTGCGAGTATGCATCGACCATCGTCAAGTCAATTAGGTGACGATCAAGGACAAGCGTCCATTGTAAAAGATCGACGAATTGGGTGACCAAACATCAAGAGTGTCGATGTCTTCAAGGATCAACTTGAGAACAAGATGTCGTCAGTTACGAACCAGGAAGGAGGTTATACGAAAGACAGCTGTTCGTACTTGATATGGTATTTACGAGAGTATTGTAAGATCGTTTGGCCTGATAAACATTCCAGCTACTGTCATGGATTTGGCAAACTGAGTGTGCAAGGAATATTTAGATCGGTTGTGCTCGTGTCTTTTAATGACATTCTGGTGCATTCGAGGAATGCTAAGGAGCACAAGAGACATCTAAGAATGGTGAAAGAAATTCCGTGGACCCGATGAAGACTGAAACAGTTATCAGTGAAGCGAGATCTATAGTGAGGTGTTGTGCGGAGGACTGGATGCGTACTAATGCGACATGATAAGATCATTGCATATGCGTCCCGCCAGTTGAGACCTAATGAGTTGAATATGAGACGGTGTCGTGAACTAGAACCTTGGTAGGACTAGGATGGTGCTATCTGGTATCACCCTGGAGGGAAGAAAGAAGTCATTAATGCGTTGAGTCGAGAGTCTTCAATTGTGCACAGGCTGTCTAAAGTACAGACTTTACTTGAAAAGGGTTCGAAATTTGGTTTTCAAATTTGAGATCGGGATGATCAGAAGATCCTGCAAGGGGATACTAATAAGGAAGAGGTTGATGTTTAGATTTAGGAAGATGGAATGTCGAGGTGTCGTAAATGATGATAGGTGTCAGACAGTATGGAACTTGAGGGAAAGACCTTGTTAGGAAATTCACGGTAGTATTGCAGTATGTGACAAATTTACTCAAGGAGTTAAAAGAGTAATGTTTCCATTTGGGAGAATGGTCAGGAGATGGATGAAGTCAACTCACTTTATCGCCGTATGGAAGGATCTTGATTGGAATAAACATGCAGAAGTGTATGTGTGTCAGACAGTTTGTCTGTGTGGGTACCAGTGACGAACCTATATCAGATTTAGAATCAAGGATTCCTCGTTTTAGCAGATCAGTCAGATAGTTCCTTTTGAGACAGAACATAGCAGAGTGTACAGAACTTCAGTTTGTTGACATCAGAGAAAGAAAGATCACAGGCCAAGGGTCAATTCAGCAGTCAGTGATTACAGTTGTCGTGATCAGAATCAGATTATAGACCGCTCAGTGCCGCCAGAAAAGTTGTATTATTGAGCATTGAAGGCCCTGAAAGTTCCAAATTGGTGATTACATCTTTTTGGAGGTGTCACCAATGAGGGATACCTTGCGCTTTGGCAAGGAGGAGAGAAATCTAGAAACGAGGTACGTAGTTTCCTTTGAGATTCTGAAAAGAATCAGGATCCTAACGTATTGTCTTGCGTTGCCGTCGGGGTAGGCACAAATGCATGACGTCTTTCACGTGTCGAGGTTGAGGACATACGAACCTGACCCCACTCACGTGCTAAATCTTGAAGAATTAGACGTGGACGACAGAGTGTCGTACGTGGAAAGCTCAATTCAGATCGTGAATCAGAAAGATCGGATTTAGTGAACCAAGATAGTCCCCTTGGTCAAAGTGGTTTGAAAATGCCACGGGACTGAAGAAGCAACCGAGGAAAGTGAGACTAGATGAGACGACGATACCCCCACCCTTTTGTTTAAGGATTGGTAAAGGTTTAAATTTTGAGGACGAAATTTTTATAAGAGGGGAAGAGTTGTGATATCCTGAATTTCGACCTCGTTCCGAATATATGAAATGGGCATTTCGCTGGCACGCCTATGGTCTTTTTTCTCTGAGCTGATCACTCATAAGTTAACCAATCTATTGGGTGAAGCCATTAAGGGATATAACCGCGGTAAAATCCCTAAAAGCTACCCGATAGGTCGGATCGGACTAAAATCGCATTCGATCGATTTTAACCACGAAATTGAACTCGGTTTCGGAAATCGGATGTTCGAGCATATCACAATTCATTTATAGGATGTGTCTTGTCTTTCGGAGTAATTTCATTGAGTTCGAGATTTTACAAAAAACCGATTTGGACGTTGCGGAAAAATAGAAGAAATTCGAGTGGGCTCAATTGAAGAAAATTTGGACTTCCAAGCTGAGCTATTTGGTGTTGGGGACTTGTAGAAAATTTTATGGGCTCTTTCCTTGGAAAATTTGGACATCAATGGGGGAAATTTGAGTAGAAGTTGAAGCTCAAATTGAAGTAAATTCGGACCTAGGCTTGGGGGTGCAACATTTGCTATCAAATTGGGATATTTGTGGGAAATTATTACTAGAAAGTAATTGGGACATGAGGATATATTTGTAGGCTTTTGGGGGAACAATTCATGATGAAAATGGAGATAACTATTGACTTTTGTTGCTCTCTCTCTCCTAGACTTCTCTTGCACGCCAGCTCCACCGAACCTTCTTCCCCCTTCGCACTCTTGCTTTCACTTTTCTCGTTCGGTTTGCTTTCCATTCTCCCACCGAACCTGCTGCCTTTTTCTCTTTTATTTCCCTTCTGTTCTGGCCATCGTTTTCCTTTCTCTGCGAACAGCCCACACTCACCGAGAATTCCCCAAGCTGCTCCTTCATCCACGACTCAGCATCAACGCCACTGAAGCTGCCCCTCTCCACTACCTTTTGTTTCCTCGGTCAACCAGCGAAGAATTCCTCCCCACGTTGACCAAAGCTGCCACTTCACCCATCGATCCAGCTGCTTCTTCTTCGACGCCCACAATTCGGTCAACGTCCATTGAAGCTGCTCCATCTTGCTGCCACATGTTCGGTCAATCTCCAACAGCATCCACCGAAATCAACTTTGGCCGTGTCTTCCGCTCATGAAGCAGCGAAGCCCTGCCACGAAGACAGTCCACGTTCCTCTTCATCTTCGCTGCTTCTCTCGGTCAAAACCCCAGCGAAGCCTTTCTAACGAAGTTGACCGCAGCAGCTCTTTCCCAGCATCCGCGACACCATCCAAGAAGCAGCTTCATCTTCGCGCGTGTCTTCAGTTCATCCCGGCCGCGTGAAGCCAAGCCCACCGTCCACGAGTCCAGCATCTTCGGCCCAGCCCGCAAAGTTCAGCCTTTGAAGCCCAGCGAATACAGCCTGTGAATTTTCAGCAAGCCCGGTTCAGTTTTTCAGCCTTGGGTCCAGCCCAATCGAAGCCCATTTCCGCCCAATTTCAGCTCAGTCCAGCCCTAGTGGATCAGCCCATCAGCCCGCGAAAATTTCAGAAGCCCAGTTTAGTGAAGCCTGCTTGGTTCAGTCCATTTTTCAGCAGGCCCAAGTCGCAGCCAAGCCAAAGCTCAGACCAAGCCCAGCAATTTGTTGTGGGCTTGCAAGGCCTTTGGGCCCAGCCCGAGTGATCATCGACATCGCCGAAAATTCGGATTTCGGCCGCCATCGCGCCGTCGCGTCGCCATCGCGGTGTCCCGGTCCCCACTTTTAATCAAGTGAGTAATCTCACTAATCCTTGCTTAGTAGACTAATGATGCTTAAGGGTTGATTAGATTTAATTAAGTGCAATTAGGTGGTTAGATTAGTTTAGAACAATTAAATTAGTGACTTAATGATGCATGTTAGGTGGTTAAACTTAGTCATTAGCAAGTAGGGACGCACTTCTATTTATTGAATGCATCTCGGGACTTTTCCTGACCCTTTCCGGGTTCCAATCAGGCATTTCGGGCCTAAATTGGATTTATCGTATTTATTTATTAATTTTCGAAATTAATTATTTAATTATTGATTTTTCGGAAATTAGGCAAGGATAGCCGACAACCGAAATTTTATGCTGATTTTCGTGGCGCAGTCCGTTTATTTAATTGAGCTCTATTTCATGCTGAATTGAATTTTTTGTGAAAGAACGAATTATTCTTTAATTGGATAATCATTGGTTATTAATTGAAAAATAACCGGGTATCGGTTGATAATGCCAAAAAAAAAAATGTTTTAGTGGACTATAGAAAATGTGGGAGTTATGGAAAGGAAAATATTATATTTTGGTTAGGGCCGATCGTGTACCCACAGACGGCATTTTATCGGAAAGGATAAAATTGGTTATTTGATTGTTTGCTTGGAATGGCATGTATACCGGCTCGATGACTTCACGGAGCATCTTGAGATAGGACGGTATGATCTACCGGCTCGATGATTCTACGGAGCATCTTGAGACAGTACGGTATGATAAATTGTATGATCTACCGGCTCAATGACTCTACGAAGCATCTTGAGATAGTACGGTATGATAAATTGTGTGTATACCGGCTCGATGACTTTATATGTCATCTTAAGATAGGACGGTATGATCTACTGGCTCGGTGACTCTACAGATTATCTTGAGATAGTACGGTATGATATACCGGCTTGATAATCCTACAGATCATCTTGAGACAGTACGGTATGATTTGATAGCTCGATGACTCTATATGTCATCTGGAGATAAGATAACATACTATCTATATATCACCGAGGGCGAGTAGTCTTGGATGTTGATCAGATTTATATAAAGTATGGAAGGGGTCGATCAAGAGATAATTTGGACGACATGTAATCGACTAGGTCGATTGATCGATGATTCGATCTAATTGGGTGATGTGATGTGATGATGTATATTTGATATATATACTTTGCAGGAAGGAACTGAGGCCAAGGTAAGTCCTCTGACCCGTGCGTGCATAGGCAGCCCGGTTAGCGTATTAGTTTCCTAATCGAGTCTTAGTGGGGTAGAACTTGCTGAGACGTAGTCTCATCCCGGTTGTGGGACAACGTTTCAGTCCCGTGGATGAGCCTGAGGAAGAGGAACCAGAAGAGGACGATGAGCTGGTAAAAGATGAAGAGCTTGAAGGATGTGAGCTTAGTGAAGAAGAGTCAGAAGAGGATCAGGATGATCCTGAGTATGACCCGGATGAGGACTGAGATCCCATTCTCTTTTGTGAATCCTATCTAAATGTGAATAGTGTGAGACCAGAAAGTTATAAATAGTCTTGTGAATAGACTTTGAGTTATGCCATGTATAAAAGTTTGATTGTGGATTTCAATATGAAAAAAATATGACATTGCTTTTCCATTCCATTGTTTTATTGTCTGGGGATTTATAACTGCTTCCACATGTGGTTAATAAACGAAATGGTCGGCGATACTTAGTCCTAGGATATCGCATTATAAAATCGACCAAGTGGAAGGATGTGTGCGTGCCTGAGGATCGGGGCATGACAAGCTTGACCATTGCCGGTGCCAACGTCCCAAGCCAAGGCTTGGCGGGGGGTGAGAGCGGCCAGCTTCTGGTACCACTCCCTCGGATACGTCGACCTCGCATCTGCGTATATCTCCGCTTGCTTATCGAACAGCCCCGCCATCACCCTCACACCGGCTCTCTCTCTCTCTCTCTCCTCTTCAACCGGAATTCATACATATCATGCGAAACTTCTCGAATAGGAATCAAGTCAGCATACGAAGGCCATGACAATTACTTGGGAAATTTAGGGGGGTCGTAGTCGACTGAGCTTAGAGTTTCAGGGTTTGTACAGTGGAGCAAGCATAAAAAATCGAACTTGACATGATGTGAAATCCGAGGAGAAGTGGAACACATGATTCTGCAAATTGTAGGGATTTCAATATTTCCGCTTGGTAAGGGTCTGTGATTGACGAATATATAAAATTTGGTTCACTTGTGAAATAGATTTCTTTTTCCCTACTTTTTACAGACTTTGTTCGAATGGTACGTCCCCTTGGTAAAGCTAGCCAGCTATAAGGTATGAGTTCTTTCGTTTTCTTGTCTTCTTGGCCAGTAAGCTATATGGTACTTGTTCAAATAATAATAGTTGACTGCATGAAAACTAATTATTTGGGGAGGATACGAATTCTCTTATTCAATAATTAATTTCAAATTCCCTCATCAATCGAGATTAGTGGGTGAAAATGGATCGTGACATGTCTTGACCTTAAAGATGGTACATTTGGTCAATTTATCTTGTTTAAATAGAGATGATTGATTTTTTTAAATGAAAATAAGAATGAAGCATATTGTAACATATTTACCGGAAAACACCATGTTTTATGTGTAGCTTGGCACAATCCGGTGGGGTAGGCCAACCACTTTAAAGCAATCCCCCGCAAATCTCAAAAGTCATATTCCCACCCTTTTGGTGGGATTGGAAGGCTAAATTTAGTCTAATGTACAAAAATTAATTTACAATATCATATGACCACAGTTCTCAAAAATTAAAAGATGGGTCGTTCATCCTATTTCCAAGCTTTCTTATGATTTCACTTAAGAAATGTATATTGACAAATATCTATCCGTACACATGAGTTTTAATAGCTTTTGGAAAAAACACATATAGCTATGGTAGCTAGACATGTGCCAACACGAGACTTGTGTTCTATTTATATATGTCGATTTGTTACATATTGAAGTTATTGGGCACACCTGAGTCATGTGAGCCATTGACTTTAGTAGCCATACAAGGGACCCAAATTATAAAATAGGTCACGTAAATGAGGTGAGTGTAAAAGTTGCTCCATTACATATCAACTATCAAGAAAACATTTAAATATATATATGTATATATATGTTTTCGATGAGAGATTTGCCTATAAACCCGTGCCTACATCTCTACTATTAATGTAACAAATCCCAATGATAAGTTGGATCTCTAAGTTTTCAATGAGAGATTTGCCTATAAACCGTGCCTACATCTCTACTATTAATGTAACAAATCCAACGGTTATTAAACCTCATCAAAGTAATCCATCAAAAACCTTGCCTAAATTTAGATAGACTATGATAATCCATGAAATATCCAATGGAGTCTCTAGCTTGGATTGAGCCCGACGCTACTAGTCAAAGCCTAGTTGAAATTAAAACTGTCAAGTATTAATCGACACACGGCGACGCCGTTTTCCACCAGTCCTGCCTCGTGCCGCAAACTACCCTGCCATCCGAATACTTGAGGATCTCCGTTCCTACTAGGCACACCACCGCCGGCTGTGCCGGCTGTGATCCTCGGCTACATCATCTCTGGAAACCTCTTCTATCGAGCTGACCGTCGATCGCTGCCACCATCAATCGGCTCCAGAGGCGTGCAAGACATGCTCTGCTTTACTCTTCTGTGCGGCCGGGAGTTTCGTAGCGACGGATTCGCACTTGGAATCCATTCGTTCACTTTGATCCCTACAGGCAGTGATAACCTAAGTCTCTAAACTTGAGTTGGTGACGGATTATAGCTTCGTCGTCGTCCACTGACGTGGTAATTTCATTCTCTTCTTTTCTGCTTCTGTTTTGGAGAGTTGTTGTGCCGAGCTATGTTCGTGATACTCATGGGAAAATCACCGATAAAACTGAGTTGTTACTTGATGATTCGGGATGTCATTGTTGTTCTAATGCTGATTTTAGAGCAAGAAACGACTTCAATTTCATAACTAGACTCGATCTTTGCAGTGCCTACAGTCTGTTTGATGAAATGCATTTGAAACATTCTTGTGAAATAGGCTTTGCTTTCAGTCAACCAGAGCGCATATTGATGTTTTATATATGTTGATGTTAATTTTGTAGCCATTAGGTAAAATTTTTCTTTCAATATAATCATGGTTACGGAACATGAATCTCAGTTCCTTCTTCTTCTTTTTTCGGTATTTTTCTGCGTTATGTGATATACTCCTGTGGTTGTTGATGGCGCTCGCCGATGAGAAAAGACTGGAGGTGGATAGTGCAAGTTCGGATGTCTGGCGATGCTTGTCATCAAGTCGCTAGCAACATTAGTATCCCTTATTTCTGCCATGTGTGTACACGCGTGAGATTGTGGCCAATGATCGACAGCGGCGCTCTAGCGACTGCCGAAGGTTGCCAGCGGTTGTCGACAATGGCAGACCGGTGATGGATGGACATGACTAACGGCGGTGAATAAATGGTTCTCGGCTTAAAGATCGAAGGTATTGACCATCGGTTAAACCTCGAATGTTCCGTAGTCAATGTTCATTTTTGAGGCGTTCCTTTTTAGTCTGCAATAAGAATAACAATGAAAGAAAAGAAGAATAATGAGAAAATGGGTTTTACAATGGGAGATATACTGAGTGCAAAAACTTTAGGGCTTAATTCATCTATAGGCTTAAAGTAGGGTCGTTGCCGTTAGAAGGGAAATGGGCTTACTGCAATCAGTTTCCACAAAATGGGCTTCGATGAGTTTTCTATTCGAAGTGGGCTTGTTTTAAATAAGCCCACTCGTGTCCGTGGCTCAAGCTTGTGTGTCCAGGTTTCGTCCATGTTCGGATTGGGCCCGAGGGGCCAGCCTGAGTCCCTGCTTTTCAGAGTATAAAAATTTAAAAGTAATAAAATGCTAAATAAAAAATAAATAAAAATTGGAGAATAAAAAAATAAAATATTTTGAAAACGGTATGAAACAAAGACCTTGATCGGGTTGCTTAAATTTTGGCACAATACTTAGCTTAGTTTCATTTAATTAGTGTGTGAATAAATATAGTTTAGGGATTTTAGTGATTACTTTTGATTTTGTAATAGGTTTAAATAGATTTATCTATTAAACAAGGAATTACTCATTTTGAATTTACCTCATGAGATTGCTGTCTAGGGGCGTAATAACAGGGCATGTGTATTCTTTGCTTAACACTTTAGTGAGCTTACTTCCTTATACTTAACTTTTATCATATTGATTATGATTGTTTACTTACCCTTGATTGCACACTTATGCATGGATATCATTCAATGGCATAGGGTAATGATTTGATTATAAGTCGTATGGGTCTATTAGGTAAAAAAATCAATTAAGTTAAAGTAACGAAAGGGCACTAACTAGGCAATTAGTATAATCATGTCCCGATCTTAGAAATCTAATTATGTAGAAAGTGAAATATTCTCCCTTATCATTTGGAGATGCCAACTTGACATGACCTCCAAGCCCACTTCCCGACACCACATCGGGAGGGTCACAATAGTTAAAAATTGCTATCTTTGATTGGTCTTTTGAGAGTTCGACCCAAAAAAATAAAAATAAAAAATAAAATTGGTCCTTTGAGAGGCCGGCCATAACATCAACTAGGAGAGCTTCGCATATGAGATTGAATACTTTAATTCCTTTCCCAGTGAGATGTTCCTGCTTTTTTTAAAATACTTTCAATACGAATAACAATAGTACTAGTGAAATTACATTTCGTGATGGACAAGAAGCCCTGATTAATCAGGCCTGCCTTCACGAATAAATTGGAGTCGGTCCATAATGTGATCAACAATGAAAAAGCCTTGGGGGAAGAATTCTGGGAATCACCAGTTTGCCTGAAAGGCCAAGGACGAAGGATTTGGTCTGGGAGAAGAACATTCGTCTTGTTTTTTGTGGTTATTCAGTGTCATGGAGTGGTAAACCAATGAGTCTTGAACAATGTCAAAAGAGACAGATTCAGGAAGCATGTTTCTACGGGGGAACTCTCAACATAATGAGATGCATACACTGAATCGAAACTGATTAACCAATAAAATCCAAGCAAATTCGTGTGCCATAAATAGAGCACTTGCACACCATTGTCGTTTTATGGAGAGAAAAAGAAAGGACTGGATAACATCTGAACGATCGAAAAGGAATAGAACAAAAGCTGATAAGAAACGAAAGAGACGAGAAACCAAGGTGGTTTTGCCTATTAACTCTTGAGACCGGAAGGATATGGGCATCAACACTTTTTCAACTACTAGTCTTAGTCATCTCTCCACATGCTTCGAAGGAAAAAAGAAGCAAGCACATCATTCTGTTCCATCTCTTACCTCCTCTTCGGCTTCTTCATCATCGATCTCGTCCTCTTTCTTGTCGTTGTCGTCAATTCACATTTGGCTCTCGCTTTCCTCCTTCTCTTCATTGTTGTCCACAGAATGAACTTGTGGATGCTGCTGAGACGACTACAGAACTTCCTACGCATTGTCATCCTAGTTGGCATCATTGTCCTTGCCTTTGTATTTGCCCCCACCGTCGTATTCATTGTCGTTGTAGTCATCACCGTCCTCTTGCTGAGGAGAGGAGGTTTAAAAATATCATGTTTAAGATGGATTAAACATCTCAAGAAGAAAAAGTGAAAGTCCCCAAATATCATATTACTTTACATTAATCTCTAGTTTGAACAATCAATCGCAAGCAACTAGCAAGAATCAACATAATCCTTTAAATGCGTCCAAATTGACCAACAAAATTTTTTGACGTGACTTTTTTTTTTACCTTTTTTTTTATTCTCTCAATCAGTAGGTACTCAGAATTGAAGAAAGTAGGGCAAAGCAGGGGACGATGATGTGCAGAAAGCCCTTCTTTAAATTGTAAACCGACAGTTTCAATATCAATTTGCAGCAAGCTCACGAGCTAGAGCAATATCTCTTTCTAGATTTATTTTCAGCGTTTCCAAAGATTAGCACGAATATTGAACAAAGAATAGATTTCAGCTAAGTTTTAGGTTGTTGTGGCCTCTTACCTCCTTTTTGACTTCTTCATCGCTCCTCTCTTCCTCTTCCTCATCCTCGTCCTGTCCTCGTCGCTATCGCCTTCCTCATTGACATCACTGTTCTCATCGTCATCGCCCATGGAATAAACTAGCGGAGTCCCATGAGATGACTGCAAAACCTCATGCAAACTGTTGTCCTCATCATCGTTGCTATTGCTATAACTGCCGGCATCACCTTCACCTTCCTCGTCGACATCATCGTTCTCATCATTATCGTCCTCAGAACAAACCGGCAAAGACCCGCGAGATGAATGCACATTGTCGACCTCATCATCCTTGCCGTCATCATTCTCATGGTCCTCATGCACATGGTCGTTGTTGTCATCATCCCTGCCGTCGTCCTCATTGTCCTTATCATCGTCATTCCCCGTACCCTCCTGCTTGTCATTGTCATCACCATCATCTTGCTGAGGAGAGGGAGGTTTGAAAGTATCATTTCTAAGTTGGATTAAACATCCTAAAGAAGGAAACAGATTCTCCAAATATCATACGACAATAATCCTTAATTTGAACACCCAAATGCAAGCGTGTAGTGAGAATCAACGTAACAGATTTTCCTCACCCTTAATCACCCTAAGAATGCTTTCTAAAGCATCAAGCCAACATAAATCTATTAGAATCAAGCAGTATTCTCAAATTCGTGTATCTTTATTCACTCAAAATTGGAACGGAGCAACCGTTAAGCTTGGATTTATCTCTTCATGACTTTCCCAAGACTTGACATAAGTTAAGAAAATAAAGAAATCTGATCGGGCAATATGGGAGAAGCAGAGGAGGTGTTGCGTATAGAGATGCGAAGAGAGAGGAAAATTGGAATGTTGAGAATGACTCAGAGGAGTTACGTGATACAAGTTCGAAGCACCACAACATGTAGCCGGTAAGATTTGTAAATATCCCTCTTGTCACACTTTCAGGACATCATTGACGTTGTCACTGTGCATTGGGATAGAGATGGAGCATATATGTCGTATTTCACAAGCTAGTACTATTGATTCTTAGAGGTGTATGCCATGTGTAGGTGTGGTACCAGATTTGATCTTTAACATGATGTTGGTAATTTATATGAACAGCTTGTTATACATGGAATGGGTCCACCAGTAATTCGTTGGGATGATAGGGAAAGCAATTCACGTAGCGTGGTAATAATTTGGTAAGTAGACCCAGGTCAAGCAGGCAATTTAGAGAGTGGTGGATCCGAAAGCTGTCATGTTGTTACTCTTGTGGTTTGTGACATGACTTGGAAGGTTTTGTTACGAGACACGGTAATTTCATCAATGACTGAGGCGAAAATTAGTGACAACGAAAGAAGTGAAAGAGGTACTGTGGCTGAAACTAAACGACATGACAATAACACGGCAATGGCGTGGCATGGGTGATGACATGGCATGTACAATGAATGATGTGGCATATGACATGACATGATGACGTGGCAAAATGATGCAACTTAAGCGGCTCAAGCAAGGTATTGGGAGAGCGCGGCAATGTAAAGCGACGAATCACCACCTTAACTTGGCTGCAAACCTGAGATTTGCCGAGACTGTCAGCTTGGACTCAAGTGAAGGGATGCAAATAGGCATCTACATGTGTATGGGCGTTTAGAGGGTCAATCCCCGACGCTTGCAGAGGCACTAGTGAGTCAAGCCACACTGGGTCAAGCCTAATTGCCAGGAGCCTGAACTAGCTAGCATGGCTCAACCAAGCACGCAATGGAGCTGAGGACGTGCATAAGATGCGTTTTATCCCTATTTTCAAATCTTTTTGGTATTATTACATATTGTATCTTCTTGAAATTGGTATTATTACATATTGTATTTTTAGTTTGAGAAAAGTAGCATTAGAGGTTGAGCGAAACACTGGATCATGATTGGGTGGAATTAGAGCTTGGAATTGAGAGATTATTTTTTATGTTAGAATCTCCTAATTTGTAATGGTATCATTGCTACTGTTCCTATGGATTTAGATCACTCTTTGAACTGAGCTATGTAAATTGGGGCGTGTTGAATCTATTTCTTATTTAATTTTCTGATATCTCGTGATTTTGTTAGATTATATGATCCTATTGCATCATATTGATTTTATCAGGTGGAAAAGAAGTCATGAAGTTTCATCATCAATTTTTGGGCTTAAAAATAGGTTCCATGTCATTTAAATAATTGTGATAAGCACGGAATGAACTAAAAGCACAAATAGGAAGGACAGTATTTTATCAGTTAGACGGTGAATGATGTAGGAACCCTGATCTTGCTTTCAAAGTTGACATGAGTATAGCAAATTAAATTTCTTGTAAAATGGAAATTTTTAATGAGAAATTTTCCATGGTTGCACATTCAAGAATCATGTTATTATCTCCCTTCACTAGAACAGGGCATAAATAAAAAACAAATAAGGCAGAAGAAACGATGATGATCCATGAATAAAAAAAGGTGTACCTGTTCCAATAGAGGATCCCCCTTTTCGGGAAAAGTTGTTTCGATAGTAGAGTCCGCCGCTTGTGTTTGTGCATTCAGAATCATCTCTCTGTAACACTCCCAAGTGATGCTTGAATTATGTAGGCCAGTGTTGAGCAACGTAATGTTTGAATTATGTGGGCCAGTGTTGAGTAACTGCTCACAATCCCTTATATCTATCCGGCACTCCTTTGGTATTTTTGAGCTCGATGACTCGAAAATCCTTTCCACTGATCTGCAGTCAACAATAACCAACTTCTCCAAACGCTCTAACTTGTCAATGCCCTCAACAACCTGCAGCTTCTCGCACGACGAAATTCTTAAACTGTTCAAATTCTTCAAGTTTGACAAACCGCCTAACCTTTTTAACAAAATGCAATCGGCCACAGAAAATTCTTTCAATGCTTCCAACGTTGAAACAAATTGAATCTCTTGTGGCTTATGGCAATGATGCAGGTGGAGAATTCGAAGCATCTTTAGGGAGCTTGAGATAGTGTACACTCTCCTCCGACCACCAGTCAACTCGGGAAATTGTAGCTTATTGCATCCTAGCTCCTCCTCCGACGGCCAAACCAACCTCTCTAAACACTCAGTCTGCGTTATACGTAAACACTCCATCGATTTTAAGACACCGTGAAATTGAAGTTCGACTAGCTTGGGGCAAAGGATCACACGAACATCTCTGAGTTTATTCAAACTTGATGTAACAGATATTCTTGCAACATGTTTGCAAGCTTCGATATCCAACTCTTCCAAATTAGGAAGCCCATCGAGTTCCACTCGTTTCACTTGAGTCCTTGAGAGATGTAGAACTCTCAAGCTTGATGGAAGTTGTTTCAGCGTCTGCAAGTCTGGTATACTGAAAAAAAGTTTCTCCAGCAGAGAAAGGGAACCCCACTCTAAGGATGTTGCGGGGACATTCGAAAGGCTCAATTCCAACTTTCTCAGTTTGAATAGCTTCCCAATACATAGCGAGTCGCAAGGTTGAGTTATATAACTATAATGATCTCTTAGGACCAGTTCAACTAGCTTAGTAAGGTTGGCGATGTCGGGGACACTTTGCAGCGATTCAGATTTAAGCCTCAGAGTGGTCAAACTTTTTGGGAGCTCCGACAACTCTTGAATCTTATCACAACCATATAGGTTCACCTCTGTCAATGACTCTAATTTCGAAACTGAGTTAGGGACTTCCCTCAAGCTCTCACAACATACAAGAGAGAGGTGCTGAAGATTCTTTAGTTCGCCAATTTGTTCAGGCAATTTTTCAAGTGCCTTACAATGCCCAAAATCTAAGTAAGTCAACTGCTTCAGTTTCCCAATAGAGCAACTAATTTTCTTCAAAGAAGAACAGTTACGAAAACTCAACTTCTCTAAAACTAAGTGTTCGGAAAAGGTTGGTGTCCCATGTATCAAACGACATGACTGAATGAAGAGAACCTTCAACTTCGTTGCCCCCTACAGAAGAAGATGAAACATTAAGACAGAGAATTAGATGTCTATACAAGAAATAAATATGGATTTAGGCTCCTGACTTGTATCATTTTTCATTTGATCCTCTCACTAAATGAGAAAATTAGAGTGTAAATTCATTCAATTTTGTCCTTTATTGAACGAGAAAATTAGACTGAGGGGGATTCTAACATACCTTGATTAGGCTCTTGATCGCATCTTCTGTCCACACATAGCCACTAGTACGCAACACAACCACGTTTTCTAGATGCAAATTGGTTGGCATAGACAGTTGATCATCGTTGGTGCGAGCGTCATAGTGCAAATAAAACCATTTCAACTTGGAAAGACAGCCAGCGAAGTCGCCTTGCATGCTTGCGCCTTCCACCCAAAGAAACTGTAGATGCGGGAACCGCTCAATTTCCTTCGCAATGACAGGTAAACAAGGGTCACCCCTTTGTTGTCGAAAACGGAGTGCTTGAACGCTTTTCTTTTTCTGCCAATGACATTGACGAGCAGGAGCAAGAATTTGTCAACATCCCATAATTGTTTTTCATCGAGAGAAGAAAAAAATGAAATAGAAGAGTAGCTCTCAATTCAGAAACGTGAATCCTCAATTGAGAACATGGTAAGCAATTTCATATTTAAATATGGTCATACTTTACCTCGGTTGAACGTAATTTGCGAATGATGTCGGTTGTATCCCACAACCTGGTATGCCCTTCCTCAGCAATTGCTCTTCCAAGATCTCTAAACTGATCATGCATCCAAAATTTATTGTTGTCTAAAACCTTTATGATGCACCTCTTAATAAGTACATCAATAGCAGACGTAGGGCCAAACCCACAATCGTCCCACAAGAAGACTGGCTCAGTCATTTTTTTATTGATGAAAAAGCATGCAATATCGAGAAATATGCTTTGTTAAGCGGGTTTCAGGGCATCATAGGTAATCCTTAGCTTTCCCAAGACATCATCATGAGGTTTATTAAGTAGCTCCTGTAGCATCTCTTTCCATATTTGTTTGTCTTCCTGAGCAAAAAGCGATGCGCCTATTGCTTGAAGAGCTAAAGGTAGCCCTCCTGTAGTGGAGACAAGTTCTTTTGAAAGAGTGCAGTAATTAGGTGGAGGAAAGTTGTCATTGAAGGCATGCCTACTGAAAAGTTGGAGTGCATCTTTGTCGATCAACCCCTCCATTTTATAGGACATAATTTTATACTTAAAATTCTTGATTTTCAGAATGCTTTCGTCCCTCGTGGTAACAATTATCATAGTACCAGGATACAAAAATTTCACTCCGACTAGCTTTTGAATTTGGTCAACCTCATCAACATCATCCAATACAATTAGTACCTTCTTGCTGCAAATTGTGTCTCCAATCCTGTTGATCCCCTGATCAATATTAGGAATGCTCCCAGCCATTTCAGAATTAGAGAAATTGGACAATAATTGTTTTTGCAGCTCTACTAAACCCTCCGTTTTTGCCATTTCCCTTACGTTATCAAGAAAGCTGCAATTTTTCCCAAAATGAGAACATAGTTGGTTGTAGATAACCTTGGCAAGTGTTGTTTTACCGATGCCGCCCATCCCGCATATTCCCATTAGCTGCACAACACCAGAATCGATGTCTAATAAATTATATATGGCTGCTATTTGTTCCTCCATCCCGACTAAGTCCTCAGGCACTTTTCTTTGTCTTGTCTGGAGCCTATTGACAACCTCTTTAACAATCGACTTGCTCAGATGCCCATCGCTGTCATAAAGTTTAACAGTTTCAATTGAGAAAATGTAACAAATTCATTTCCTTGCTTTTTGATGGACCATCTACTAAGTAATCGGGTGGGAACGTGAGGTCAAAATTTTTTAATCGCCAGCTAATTTCAATCTGATTATCTTAAATAATGTTAATCCAAACACCGCCGAGTGAATTGTTCCCATGTAGCAAACTTTGATCTTAAGAATGACTAACATAATAAGAATAGATTATTGTTATGTTACGAGATCAACAAAAAGGAGTAGGTAAATAAGTGCTTCTTATTTAAATATCTAACAAATCTTCGTTGGATCTATTTTGCAGATCAATTTCATAGACTAATCAAAAGGAAGATCCTAATCAGTCAAGTGATGGAGCCAGGAATCTAATCTTGATACTTTATCATTGCGTGAACGCCGCGTATGCAACCAATGAGAAAAACAGTGTAAGAAGAAGTGTTTTTGTTGTTTACCGAAATAAAAATACTAAACAGCATTAAGTTTTGTAAGTTCATTTTTCAGAATGTTCATCGTGTTCAAAGACACGAAAAATTTGTTCGCTACGTTATTATTTCAGTTAAAACAAGAATTTAAGTGTCATGTGACAAACGGGATGGGACCAAGATGGATTAAAGATCGACAAAAACGATACCCTCAAAACTAGAGGAACATGATGAATTGGAAACTTGAACATCCATTACAAGTTTAAGTTGGAGGAAAAGATGACAGAAATGGACTATCTTTAAATCGAGAAGAAGAATCAAAATTCCTGCGAAAAAAAAAAAGGCAGAACCGTAGAAGAATCAAAATATAAATGCATGATCAATTACGGCAATATTAGATTCACCTATTTCTTTTGTCGTGGAAAAAACTTTACAAATGCAACTGCATTCACTTCCATTTTTCAGTTCTCTGGCACACATTAGGAATCTTAATACATACATGGATCGAGATAGTGTAAAAATGATTAAGCAAAACTAATTTTTTATACAATGTGAATTAGGTCAAAAACGAAATCATAATGATTTTATTAGGTCAGAAAAAAATTTGTATATCTCAAGATATAAAAAATTAAAAAAAAAAACAGAATTTGAGACTTTTTATTTCAATTTTGGGAAATTGGAGTTGGAATATAATTAATGAATTTTAAGTAGATCTACCTTTCAATTGTAAAAAATGACTTTCACATTCATAGCTAAATGGTTACCCCGAATAATTGTCCGAGTCCAAACCGCTGATGCCACCAACTGTTTTGAGCGCTCGCCGCCATGTATCTGCATCCTCAGAGTTGAAATTCTTTTTCTTATCCTTCACCATTTGCTCCAAATTCTGAATCTGATTTTCGTACAATAGGATTCTCATCTTCACAACATCAGATTTCACATTATAAAAGATGGGCAATATCACCTTCTTATTCTCATCTTCTCCAGAATTAGAAATGTTCTCCACCATCTTCGCAAGCTCGCAAAGGCACCAGTAACTAGAAGCGTAGTTTGGGGAGAAGATGGGTATGTAGAGCCTAGAGTCATCGATCGCCCGCAAAAGTTCGCCATCAATTCTTTCACCCGGTCGAATCTCTTCGTAATCGATGAAAACATGAATCCCGGCTTCAGACAAGTCGCGGTAGAGGACATCAGCGAATCCACGACGAGTGTCGGGTCCTCTAAAACTTAGGAATACCTGGTATTCCCCTCCTAATGGATTGCTGGTGCTGGTTCCCGTCTCTGATGTCGCCATAGGAGCTCACTTTGCGCCCAGCAGAGCCACCCCTCACTCTCTCTCTCCCTAAAAGGCACTCTTGAGATAGCTTTTCATCTAGGACCCTGTATTCTTGTCAAAAAAAAAAAAATCTAGGACCCTGTACCGGCTGTAGGCAATTTCGCAAAATGCCGAAGATGCTTCGCAGATCTCGATGCAAGTCCGGGAGTTTAATATTTGAAGTCACGACGTAGACTTTCTAAGACTTATTAGAGGACCGTTGACTACAAAATTAATTTTACAAAGACTCGAGATATGAGCCAATTACCAATCGATTCGGTTAAAATTGACTTAGTTGACCAAAAGATTCTAAGAGTTTTGGTGTACTCGGATCTAATCTGGAGTTCATAAGATCGGTTTTGACATTAACATCAATTGATAATACATAATTTCCAACCTAAAGAGAAGTGGCATTACTTAAGAAAGAATTGAAAATTTTGCTTCCAAATAATGGACAGGAAATAGTATAACCGCACGAAGGATCATAGTAGATAGATCTTTTTAATAAGCATTCTCTGGACACTTGTTAGCTACATTTAATAAAATAAATATTTACATTCTCAATGCACTATATGTGTATAAAATGAGGAAGGCCGTGCTTTCTAAGGGTCCATTCGTTTTATGGAAAATAGGCCATTTCCCAAAAATATTTTTCCAAAAGTCATTTTCCAAGAAAATGACAATATTTTGGAAAATATTTTTCAGTGTTCGGTAAGGAAAATATTTTCTAAAACTTCACCGCTTAGGCGTGCATAAGTTACCGACCTATAAATCCATCAAATATGAACTTGCCTTTAAATCGGGCAAACTTGCTTCATATCTTTGTTCCCTCATTGTCACCAAATGCTCATCTATTCTAAAAAATGTTCGTATGGATTTAAAAAAAAAACAAAAGAGAAAATAAGCAAAGCATGTACAACCCTAATGAGAACCTTCCAGTTGAGTGGCTTGTTCTCCCCCTGCGTTTTTTGTGTTCTAATAAACAAAAGAAAAAAGAAGCAAATCATGTAGAGCTCTTTGCTTGATCAATGAACAACCACAGGGTAGAGTAAATAAAGAAAAGGATAAGCAAGAGTGCAGAGCATAAGCTTGAGATCGACGAGCTCGAGGTTCGCCTAGCAACAGCCGATGACTAGCCAAGAAAGAAGAAGATGGGAAACAAAGAAAAAAAAAAGAAAAAGAAAAAGAAAAGAAAAAGGAAATTAAAAATAATTCGAATAAAGAAAGAAAAGAAGAAGAAGAAAGGGGAGGAGAAAGTGAGGATTTGTTTTCCACTTTTCAAAAGTGAAAAATATTTTCCTCTAATTTAGAAGATTTTTTTCTTTTCATGGAAAACATTTTCCCTAAGGAATTCATTTTCCGTGAAACGAACGCCGAAAAATCCGGAAAACGTTTTCTTGGAAATTATTTTTCGTGAAACGAACATAGTCTAAATAATAAAATTTTCTTTATGTAAATGTCTAATTTAATCGGTACTCTCGGAGCGCTAGTTAAACATCGTGCTTATTAAAAAAATACTGCATTTCACAGCAGCGGTCCAATTTACGGTTAATGAAGTTGATGGACTTAAAACGATAAGGGGGAGGACCATAACGTTACAGGATCACATGGGATTCCTTCTTTTTTTTCTTGCTTTTTCACATGGCTCTGTCTCCGTAAAACATTCAGAGTCAATAAAGTTGATGGATTTCATGTGATCCTTCTTTTTCCGTGCTTTTCACATGGCTCTATCTCTGTAGGAAATTCAGAGTCGATAAAGTTGATGAATTTAAAAATAATAAAGTGGAGGACATATCATTATAAGATCATATGCTATGTAGCACCGATACGGACACACGACACGCGATACGACATGACACGACATGCCGACACGTCATTTCTTAAAAATAGAGAATTCCGACACGTTCCGACACGCTATATATTAAATATAACACGAAAAATATTAATTTAACATTTGTTAATATCATTCATTATTTTAATTTGTTACAATAATACATAAAACTTAGAGGAAAAAACATTGTTTAAAGAAAAATGCTGAAATGATATTTTTAAATTTATTTATTTATCATATATAGCACTTTTTATTACTTCTTTCATAGTAAAAGACTTTTGAAAAAACTAAAACAATTCTAAAAAAACAAAATTAAAACAAAATTGACCTAGGGAAGACTTTTTATTTATAGCATTGTTCATTACTTCTTTTATTACTTTTTTTTGTATATTTATATTTTTTTTATGACCTAGGGAAGCCCCGTACGCCGCGGGCGGCTGAAGTAAACCCTGAGGCCCCACGGGAGGACCCACCACCCCGTGGAACGGGTAAAACGCCAAGTGTCTCTACGGTGAGTCTAACCCTCTCCCTCCTAGAAGGGGTCAGTGGGTCCCCCCGTGATGGGGAAGACTTACCAGCGGAGCTACCGCGGCCGGTGGTTTTGTATATTTATATTTTGACCCCTTAAGTATTAATTTTTTAAAAAAATTGACCATGTGTGTGTTGGAATCGCGTGTCAGAATTCCAGACTCGCGTGTCGAAGAGAGTTGACCACGTGTCGGATATTTCGACACTCATTGACTGCGTGTCAGGACGTGTCGGAGGGTGTTGGACACATGTCGAAATATCGGAAACGACACGAAGGTTTTCGGAAAGTGTCGGTACTACATAGATCATATGGAGTTTCTCCTGCTTCGTGCTTTTCACATGGCTCTGGCCGTACAGCTGTACCTTTCTTTTTCTTTTTCTCTTTTTGTTCAAAACAGTCGTACCTTTTCTCTTCTTCTTTTTTTTCCTTTTTATCTTTTCTTGAACAATTGTACCTTTTCCTGCTTGTCACATGGGTCTGGTAATGTGGACAGCATCAGCTCTGAATTCACTTTTGTCCTTTTGGATTCTCAAACATTTAATCTTTATGATTGTTCTCTAGCAATATCTACAGTTAGACATAATTAAAATCCCAATCCAACGTTGTAAATTCACAATATCTATATGAATACATAATGATAACAAAATATTCCTAACCAATCACCTGTCAAGATAAAACTCGGAACTCTAGATTACTAGAAAAATTTCCTTCATATTGCAAGGATTGGATTTGCTGCGTTGTCGAGAAAGATGCTCTAACTAAGCATTGTTTAAGCATATATTTGCTACTCAGTAAGGAGTATTTTTCATGACCTTTTGACTAACTCGAAAAGAAGGAACAGATATTAAATATATAGCTCACTAATAGAGCGATGGCTTTACTCCAACGCTCCAAAGAAATGAGTAAGCAACTTATAAAATGATAAGAGTAGCTAAGATTAATAAACAATGTGAAATGGCCTTAATATTTGAAGCAATTCCCAATCATGCAAAGAAGGTCACTTCTTCACTTTCCCTGCAAGCACAAAAGCTTTACAAGCCACAGTCCTCACCAGCTTGGTACCACCCTAAGCCATCCGAAACTCCCTACCAGTCTCTTCACTCAACGACTCCACTTTCAACCAAAAAAACAAAAAACAACTCCCCTTGCCGATCTTTCACTCTCGTCACCGCGGACCGCGGCCTCAAATATCACTTGCATCCCTCAAAAGAAACCTCCTTTTGTTCGTATTAATAAAATTGATCGATGTGTTAACGATACCTTATGAAAATAAAAAGAAATCAACAGGCGTGATCTATAATAGACTGCTTGAACTCAAAAATGAAAATTTCTTTGTGAAGCCTTTATTAATGGCTAGCAGGCGCGTAAAAAAGAAAGAAGACAAAAGGAAAGATTGGGAGCACCTAGAAAAATTTCTTCTCCATTGGACGCTATGTTTGTCTTTGAACAAATAGTCATAGGGCGCAACACTTCTTCAATACTGAATATTTAGCTATAAATAGAGCACTGGTGAATCATTGTAAGCAAACCAAAAAAGAAGAAGAAGCAAATTTAGCTTCAGACATAGAGAGTTGCAGTACGAGCATTTGCATTTCAATAAGAAAGTCCTCCCTCTAATCTTTATTTGTGCTCTTGTTCCAAATTTCCGGGGTTATCCTTCTTTTGGTTCCAATATTTGTTGTCAGAGCCAGAAATGACATCTACCAATTATGTTCAATTACAACTTACAAAGCTAAACGAAAGAAATTTCAACAACTGGTCCATCTAGATAAATGTTCTTTTCAAATTGCAAGATTTATGGAATCTAGTGGAAAATGGTTATATCGAAGTGACCAATGCTGAAGCATTCAATGCTTTAAAAAAAAAAGAGGAGAATGATTTATTGGTGGAGTTCGGGAGGAAAGATTAGTATGCATTATATGCGATCTTTCGAGCCATAAAGAAAATGATATTTGAAAAAAAAAATTGGAGTGTGGGATATTTTGCAAAACTCCTACAAAGGCGATAATTGTGTTCAACGGGTGCAACTTTAAACACTTTAAGGTGATTTTAAATCTTTACGCATGAATGGCTCTAAATCAATCTTGATATAGTTTGATTGCATGCAAACCATCATTAAACAATTAAGGGCTAATGATAAACCCTCCTAGATGTACGAGTCTTAGCAAAATCTTGAGGCCTCTGAATGAAAGATTTGGCAACATGATTGCAGTGTTAGAGGGAGGGCAAAATTTGTCAACCCTAATGTGGGGGTGGGTTCATTTTATTCACATGAGCAAAAAATGAATCAAAAGCTTGTTGATTCAAATCCCAAGCAAGTATTGCAAAGTTGGACTGCTTCATCAACTTGAGGAGGCTATCATGGTGATTGAGGTTGTGGAGTAGGTTGAGATAGAGGTGGAAATTCAAATTTCACTAGAAAATATAAAAACACATGACAAATCAATAATAAAATGTTTTAGACAAATTAGTCCTAAACTGTTTTACATTGGTACCAATTAAGTTTGTTTGATCAATTTTAGTTAGAAATCATTAACATGTACTTTAATCATTCTACGTGATATGGTGGCACCGACGCGGACATTTATAAAAAATATTTTGATAGTTTTCTGAATTTTTGTATAATTTTTTTGGTTTGCTTGCAAAGTTGCAAGGGCTGCTGACCGACCCTCACCACCACCGGGCAAGGGCATCACAGCCCTCGCCGGCTCTCGGCAAGGGCCGCAACTTCCTCGTTGTGGCGACGAGAGCGTGGCGGCCCTCGCCCAATGCCCTTGTCGTGGCCAGTGAAAGCCTGGCCAGAGAGAGAGAGATGGAAGACAAGCAACAAAGAGTCGCCGGCCAGCGAAGGAACTGAGAAGCCGCCTCGACGACGCGTCTGGAGGGGTTGCGGTGCCTCAAGGACCTCCGCACTGGCGGTCCAAGAGCCGAGTCTGCCGTGTAGATCAAGATCGAGGATCTGATCTACGACCTGCTCGAAGAGGACGAGTACGACAAGCTCGTGGCCAAGCGACGCGAAGAAGGCCGGGGCTTCATCGTCGATGACGACGGCCTCCTTCGCTACGCTGACGATGGCGAGGAAGGGGACGGGACCAGAGCCGGACCTAATTGCTCCTCTGTTGAAGAATCAGAAGGTCAGAACTCCTAATGCTTATGGGTGCACTTCTATTTTATTTTTACAGCAGTCCTGCGGATATTGTTGAATCCGTTGGTTCGAAACGGTCTTGCAGGAGAGAATGTTAAGAAAAAGAAGACAGACGAAGGATTCGCTGGTGAAGAAACCTGCACCATCTTCGCTATATGCCGCAGCAGCATTGATGGGACAGCAGAGGTGGTCTTCAACAACATAAAAGGAACCAAAAAATAAAAAATAAAAACCAAAATACATTCACAAATATTATTAAATATATCCACATCAATGCCGATTAGTATTAACGTTAGTAATTTCTTGTCAAAATTGGCCAGATAAATTAAATTGGTACCATTGTATGAAGATTTAAAATTAAATTGGTCCAATTAAAAAAATTTAAAACTACATTAGAACTAATGCGATAGATGTATGATTTTTTTTTTAATACTTTTCCTGACTAAATGGCTAGATTTAGTACAATGTTCCCCAAAATCACATAATCACAGTTCTCGAGAATAATAAGATAGGTTATTCATCCTTTTACAAGCTCCTTACAAATGTATTTTAGAAAATGTACATTGGCACATATCTATCCTTAGAAATGAGTTTTGATAGCTTTGGGATTACACACATATAATTGTGGTAGCTAGACATGGGGCGACATGAGACATATAATCTATCCATATGTGTTGATCTAGTTCAATTAGAAGTTGCTGGGCACACCCTTTTCATGAAAGCCATTAACTTTAGTAGACCTACAAGGGACCCAAATTATGAAATAGTTGACGTAATTCATGCGAATGTAAAAACTGTTCCATAACGTTCATGTCAATATTTGGAAATGAGACTTATCTTCCAAAGGTTAGTTCAATCCCCTACTTTTTATGAATAAAATTCCCTGATTCCGTGCCTACATGTTTACTTTTAATACAACAAATCCAATGGTTATTCAACTTCGCCAAACTAATCCGTGAGAAACCATGCCTAAATCTAAATACACATTATGTATAATGAACAAAAGAGTAATTTACTATAATTAAGATTCGTCAAGTAAACATATTGCATCGATGCTGTTGACACCTAAATTTTGACAACCCGTTTAGTCATTTATCGCATTAAAAATTAGGGGTTAATTTAGTCCCTGAAAAAAATTAATTGCATTAGCATATAATTTTAGATGCATTTATTTATTATTATTACATTTGCAATTGACCGGTGACAAATGGATTTGAATCGATGGTTCTTAGCTTTAATTTAACAAATTGGAAGTCCATGGTGGGAGAATTTGGCCAAGCTCATTATTCTTTAAATGGGTCAATCTTAATGCCAAGGTGGAAAATCGCTAATTAAGCTTGATCTTAGGAAATATTGAGGCAAACTAGGATAGTGATTACAAGAAATCTTTTGTTCACCTAGCAAGTAATCGGTATGATTCTCAAGGTACTTGCGTGGGTGCTTAAAAGGAGCAAATGATCCGTGGCTGATTCTGTTAATCGTGAAGAAAAAGAAAGGAGGGGCAGAAAGAATTCTTTTGCTGACCTAGTGAATATAAACATGCAGAAGATACCGAAGGAAGGGCATGAAAAGATCAGCATTATTCATAAATGGAAAGGGATTTTCAAAAGAAATTTTTGTCGCGTGTAAGAGGGGCCTTACATTGTTTGAACGAGCTGTCTTCAAAAAAGAAAGGACTCGAGTCTTCCATGAGGATGCGTGGATTCGCAATACATACAAAGGAAAATGTGAAAAAAATAGATCCTCACAAAAGAGGGAAGTCGGTACGTGACACTCTTTCATATATTCATATCGCCTTTGCCACCGCTCATCGAAACCCATCCCGATGTCGTGACCAGCCCGAGTGCTGCCGCACCCCTGCTCTCCGCAATTACTGTAGGCCCGAGCACTGCTGTTCGTGATCCACTGCCCGAGCCAACGACAACCGAGCTTGCCGCTCTGATCATCGTTGTGACCCCCGCCGAGTCTCGTCCATGACGAGTTGCGATTTGCTGATCCGAGTCGAGCTCCCGCCGTGTCAACGAGCTATTTCACCAAGCCTCCTGCAGTACTGGCGAATTACCGTTCTCCCGAAGTCCACCAGCGAGGAGAGAGGGCACATAAAGAGCAATTAAAAAAAAAGAATAGAAAGATCACTTGCTTCCTCTTTGCGGGCCATTCACGTTGACCAGTGAAGTCCAAGCGAACCGATCCCCACGAAGCCAGCATCTCTCGCTTTTGTGTCGCAAGTTCAGCATGTTGGAAAAAGTATTATAATACATAAAATAATAATAATTATTGGAAATACATTACAAAAGATTAGAAAATAAAAAGAAATGTCTGAGGCGTGCAAACATTGTCCTTAAGGATAATTCCGCCCCTCGGAGTACGAAACTCGGTGCGTAAGGCTTCGGCGGCTATCCTCCCAAGATACAACAGACCTTCTTCTATACTCCGCACTGAATATTAGAAGGAAACAGAACAACTTTTGTGTATAACCCAACAAAAAGAAAAAGAAAGATGTGAGAACATATTGTATCTATTAAGATTGTGGTTTGAAGTTTAATTTATATTTAAACAAGGAAAAGAGAGAGCCGTTAGGAGATCATCATAAATCAATTGGTAATTAAAAATATGATCGTTATACAATAATGAAGAGTTTATTAAGTAATAAATCAAAAGTTATAAAGCCGTTAGATGACCGTTATACAACCATTAGAAAGCCGTTATATGACCGTTGAAAAAGCCGTTACAAAAATGATGACTTTCTTGATGATCATAATTCCTAATAAATTTCTAATAAATATTTCAAAACTACTGAAATATCCAACAATCCCCCACATATTTCAGAAAGTTTTGAGAAGAAAATAGAATGGTTATTGGAGAGCAATGCATCGGAATTGGTGCTTGTTAGGCTATGAACTAACCCTAGAAAGAATGAAATATAATTCACGAAATCATTGGTGAAGTTTGAAACTTCTATAAACCAAGAATTTCTTTTTGTGAATTATAATTTTCACCAATTACATTACACTCCCACAAACTTTGTTGTTCAAGGCGGTTTTGCGCTAATAGGCCATGCTCGTGCTTGGTTTATTCATAAGTGCTTTAGAGATTTTCGCCAAAAATTCTCATAGGAGCAGCCCCACTCCACACTTATATAGGTGATTCCATCAAGTGTATTATGCAGTTTAATACACCACCAATAATGGCTATGGAATTTCATTAAGAGCTCAGCTCAACCTATTTTTCCTTGCAATTTTGCACTATTTTCACCTTAGGATGGACAATAATTTTTAATAGTGCACTAGATCAACAAATGACTTGTTATTACCCATATAAACCTAATTCATGGGATCGCCAATCACATAGGTTGAGTTACCATCATTGTTGATTTTCTTCAATTGGCTTGTCCATTCGCCTCGATGTATAGTCAAAGGATTGGCCAAAATCCATTTCTGACTTCATATAATTAATGGACATAATTCCATCATTAAGCATGCTTTATCACATCTTCCTTCAATCAGATGTGTCCATTTTTACCTTTGAAAATTTTTCATTGCAATGGTTATTGCCACTTGGCAATCACGACACTTAGACACATAAGGTGTCAATTTATTCCCAAAGGAATATCTGCTAAAAGTTTCTCAACTACTTAGCCTCATTTTCATATATGAGTGAGAAGAATTTTCTCTTTTTCTCAAGAACTTGAATAGTTCTCAATTTACCAAAAAATAGTGAATATTTTCTTCTCCTTCCCCCATTGGAGCTTAAGAGGATAAGGCATTTTGTTTACACATATATGCCTGGTAGCACTTGAGTCTACCACCCATAATTTTGAGTAGCCACATATTGGCATGGGAATGACCACAACAATTACTTCATCAAATCATCTGCTTCAACCAAGTCGACTTTTGGTTTAGCAGGATTGCCATTTCCCCCACCAATTTGTTTTATTTCCAAGCTATAGCACCTCCACAAAGGTGAACATATATCCATTAATGGATTTTGTCTCATCTGAATTTGAAATCTAGTTACATCATTGTATCCTTCTAATACAGTGGGAAATCCACTATATAAGATGCCTTAATTAGATCATAACGAGGCATCCTAGACAGTGGAGAACATATAGCTTTTAGCCATACCCCATTTCAAATCAACTACAAAATAATCTAGATGAATAAGGCATTGCTAGCAATGAGAATATCAATGAGAAGAGCAAAACAGCCCATGGCTAGAGCCCATAACATATACATACATTCACCATGTCACATGTATAAACATCATATCAAACATATAGATATGCATGTTCATGTTCTGTTCATGTTATAAAACAAAATAATGCCCATTATATTAAATATGGCAGTGAATCTTTTCACCAACCATCCAAAGCTAATGTAGACAAACATGACAGTAAATAAAACTCAAAATATTCATGTGAAATGCACATGCCAGATGCCAAAAGAAATAACAAAATTTCCGTCAACTTGGCATTACGTGATTTAAGATTGCCCCTGAAAACATAACAATAATCCCATAAAATTCATTTGCCATTTAACTGAATCTGACTCTCCACCAGGAAAAAGAAGATTTGCAAGATGATAATCGAATTAGGAGTTCAAGCTTTTTAGATACCATTAGGAGTCGGCTAGTCAAATAGACTTGCAGAAACGGTAGCGATGTATATGGTGTAGCATGATGATGAACAATAAGCAGCAAATAGGTACGAATCAAGTTTGCACTTCATTACCTTTACCAACTTGGTAATCACACTAAGAAATGAAGAAACATTCTTAGACAATCCGAAGAAATAGTTTAAAGCAAGCAAAGACAGAAAGAAATATCATCCTAGATCGCTACACAATATGGTAACTATAAAGTTTACTTTTGTCTTTCTCCCCTAATAAGCAACTAAGTTTTCTTATACTGATCAAATATCACCATTACAATTTTCTCACTATTCTTATTTGGGTTAAATTAGTATACAATTTTACATAAAGAATTTCCAACTTTGCATAGAATGCCAAAAGCTTTCACCTCAAGCACATGTTAATTCCCGACACAAACCAAGATCACTAGGCCAAAAGCTTTCATCTCAAGCACCAACAACGTAGCCAACAGAATAAGAGCACAAGTCCGAAAAAGAGAATGCCTACACAAGCCAAACAGCCACCAGATTCGACCAACTAAAGCTTCTAATTACACTCGGATCTCAAAGAAGCAAAACAATCCCAAAAGTTTCAGATCGAATGCCACAAGACGTGCAATCCACAGTATATCTTAACAATCCAAACATGCATGGCCCAATCAGCCCCACATTCATAGGATCGTACAGTCAATCAAACAATTCGAAGATGAAAATGAAGAAGCATCGTTAACCAAACTGGAGTATTGCCCTTCGAGGATAAAATCAAGATTTACCAAAATTCACCTGATAAATTGGCTAGAAACACAATGTCACAAGCATTCTCAAAGACTACCTCCAAATTAATTACCACGTAAATCTAGCATCAAATGGATTGATCATACTAAAAGTGAAATTCCAAACACTGACTAATGAATTCATCAGTGAAAAATATAAATTCATTGAGTGCCCCAAACTCCATTCCTCGATGCATGCTTACCAAATAATAATCACAAACTTGAGAGAGAAAACACTAACAAACATCCGCCTTCCTCTCGGAAAGACATAGATGATGAAGTTTCAAAGAACAATTTTACCTAGCACTTGATAACCTTACCAAAATGATCAAGAGTTAATGCTCAGCAATGTCGCACGGAAAACCATCCACGAATATGCAAAACTTGTTATTCACCACCTCTGAGTCCTCTTTCAATTCCAATAGTGATGGTGGTAGCTACGACAATTTCAACTTGGGAATCCATAGGCATTATCCTAAAGCAAAGCAACATTAATATAGCTTCAAAATTTTCACTGAGAAAAGCAACTGCAGGGACAATGTACGGTGCTCCAGATTGATCTCAGCAGTCAATGCCTCTACTAATAAAAAGTGCATAGGTTAAACTAGAAATACACAAACATAATGTTACTGAAAATCAAAAGAACGAAATATTGGACTTAGCTTTTTCATTGGAGATGAGATCCTTTAAATGTTATCAGCACATTCGACAATCCACACTCGAACTCCATTCAGTAAGCCGTCAGCATCCATCACCCACGTTGTTGCTCAGCATCACCTCCACCTCCCACGAATGTATCCCCAGGCTCACCCCATCACTTCTCGAGTTGTGACATCACCGAATTGCATCGTAGCTCACGTCGTACAATAGAAGTATTATCCTTAAGATTGTTGGAAAAAGTACTATACTACATAAAATAATAATAATTATTGGAAATACATTACAAAAGATTAGAAAATAAAAAGAAATGTCTGAGGCGTGCAAACACTGTCCTTAAGGATAATTCCGCCCCTTGGAGTACGAAACTCGGTGCGTAAGGCTTCGGCGGCTATCCTCCCAAGATACAACAGACCTTCTTCTATACTCCGCACTGAATATTAGAAGGAAACAAAACAACTTTTGTGTATAACCCAACAAAAAGAAAAAGAAAGATGTGAGAACATATTGTATCTACTAAAATTGTGGTTTGAAGTTTAATTTATATTTAAACAAGGAAAAGAGAGAGCCGTTAGGAGATCATCATAAATCAATTGGTAACTAAAAAGATGACCGTTATACAATAATGAAGAGTTTATGAAGTAATAAATCAAAAGTTATAAAGCCGTTAGATGACCGTTATACAACCATTAAAAAGCCGTTATATGACCGTTGAAAAAGCCGTTACAAAAATGATGACTTTCTTGATGATCATAATTTCTAATAAATTTCTAATAAATATTTCAAAACTACTGAAATATCCAACACAGCAAGCGTGCAAATAGCTAGCAACGGCCGCTATTCGCATGTTGCGGTCGGCGACACCGCAGCTACCGTCCAGAACTGTTCCGTAGTTAAAGCGGTCACCACAACGAGCCGTCCTTGTGCCATCACGCCAAGCCCCGATCATGATTCACGAGTTGCTGTTCGCGAATCCTTGGCGCTGATCCCATTTTGGAAACAAATAATCCAAACAAGGGGAGAAGCCGAAAACACACTGGGCTCGTTACGCTCGCAAATTCTTCAACAACTTTAGCATCTTCACGGAGATCCTCAACGCGAGTTCCAGTCTCGGTAAATTATGTCCACCGTGGGCGTCGCCACCCATCAACACCCGCAACTTCTGCATGGCCAAGGTTTTGTATCGTTCTTGAAAGATCCAACCCAACTTAGAGCAATTCAGAAGTCAACGTATAAAGGAGAGCTTGATCGATGAAGCCAGAATTTTAAGGATCCACTTTCTCAACGCACAAATATAGAGAAAATAGCTGACTTTGAGGCGGTGGTCTTTGCCTTGTGGAGTTCAAGCCGAAAGAGACAAAAGAAGGTGTCGCTGCTTTGCTGTTTGCAGGTCCAACTCCACGTCGCAGTCATCCGTGCCAGTCTCTGTGTCCTGCGGCATTCCCGACATTCCAGGAGCACCCTCGAAGCTTTCTGTTGGTCTGGTTCATGGGTGATTGTCTCATACTGGCCGCCCCTCCGTAACTTGCAGAATTTCTATTTTTTTCGTAGGTTATCTGACGCTCTCGGTGACCGCATCGTGAGCATCATCGAGCGCCGCAAGCACCACGATTGAGTCACCGTTCAGCCGTGAGTCTCGACGAGGTCTCGCCGCCCATCCGTGAACCATCACCGCTCGCTACCGCGAGCCTCACCCAGCACCACCACATTGTGTCGTGAGTAGCCGTTCGAGGTTCGGAATTCGGAAGCCAATATTCAAAATTAGGTGAAAATTTTGATTATTTTAATTTCCAAAAATTCCGTTTCTTTATTTGATATATTCGTTGATGCACATGATTGAGATTCCGATATGAAATAGCCCTTCAAATTAGGAATTGATAGTCCGATTTTCGCGCCTAAAATCCGGCTCACAATTTCTTGCAAAAATTGACAATCCAATCTCACGCCCGAGATTCGATTCGCGATTTAATTTTAAAATTGGCCAACTCAATCTCATGCGCGAGATATGGTTCGCCAATTTATGGATATCAATCTTATCTTGTCTGATTTGCTGTTGTGTTGGTTGAATCAATTTTATTTCGTAAAATAAAAAATCAAAAAAATGTTTGAATTAAGATTAGGTTTGTTTCATGATATTTCTTGTTACCTTGCATATTTAGAATAGGAATTTTATTTCGATTTTTCTGTTAAAAAAATATAAAATGAAAAAATGCATTCATTTAGGATGTTAGTTTTTTTTTTTAAACCTGAATTGCACGTTTAATTATTTGGCAATTTTAATTTCGAATTTCATAAAAGAAAAAGAAAAAATTAGAATTAGGGCATTCTTTGCACGTCATTGCATATTAGAATAGATCGCACGCTTATTAAGAAAAATAAAAATCATGTGCATGTCATATAGAATTAGGTTCATGAAATGCACGTCATTTAGTGATTGTTGCTAGGTTCATTTAATTAGAAATTGCCCGTCATTAGGGTTATGTTATTTTGGTTAATTTAGATTGCAAATTTAATTATTGCATGTTCATTAATAAATCACAAAAAAATTATTTTACTCATTCATATAGTTTAAGACATATTGCCATGCCATATTATTTCATATTAGATTAGAAGCATTGCATTGCATATGGATTATATTCTCGTTAAAAAAGTGGAAAAAAAAATTGAGTGATTGCGTGTTAATTAGAAATTATATCTAGGACTGTTGATGTGAATTCTGATCTAACAACGCAGATGCTTTCGTTGCTATGAGGTAAGTTCTGCAATTTATTCATTTGCTTTCTAGGTGTTAAATTGGTGGTTTGTGCACTCGCATGATGACCTCACATGTTAGAGAGGTAAATTGAAATCAATTTAAGCTGCTTACCAAATATTTTTCAAAATAAAAGAGAATAGGTATCGAAAGGGAGTTAGAGAAATCTAACGTAATCAAGTCTCCATACTCAAAATCTCTGGTTCGTAGAAGTGAAATAATTCTCCTATTATTTTACTTAGGTGTCTAATCGACCTAGCATAAACTGATTAGTGACAACTCCTAAATGAAATCCTTTTGCATGCTAGATAATTTGGACCTAAGTCGCAAATTGGTATGGGCTTGGGAGAACCCGAGCTAAGTCTAGGCTTAGCAATCCATTAGCCTAATTTTAGGTGGTGCACCCGAAATATAGGTCGCGACAGATGCCAACTTTTATCCTAAACTTATCGTACTTATGTCAATTTAGTCTTAAACATTTTAATTTGGTGTCAATTCAGTCATTCTAGCTAATTTTGACTAGATATTACTGGCATTGACGTCGGCTAGTTTATATGGTACTGTTGGCACTGATATGGACAATTTTCAATATTATTTTAATATTTTTTCTTTTTTTCTTTTTTTCTTTTTTCCTTTTTCTCTCCTTTCTTCTTCCTTTTGTCACTGACCAGTCACCGATCACCGGCCATGGGGAGGCCAAGCCCTAGCGAAGGTCAACCTCGCTAGATCTGGCTTGGGCAAGGGCAGCCTGAGCAAAAGCTCCCCTCACCAAATCTGGCAAGGCCACCCTGGCCTAAGCGAGGGATGGCCTCACTTGGCGATGTTGACCCTCACCTGGTCGAGCCCCAAGCCAGATTTGGCAAGGTTGGCCCTTGGCCATGGCCGGTGGCTGGTCATTAACAAAATGAATAAGAAATGAGAGAAAAAAGAAAGAAAGGGAAAAGGGGAAAAAACCAGAAAAATAAAAAAATCATTAAAAATAGTCAACGTCGGTCTTAGCGGTGCCACGTAAGTTGGCCGATATCCACGTCAATAATATTTAGCCAAAATTGGCTGAAAGAAGTGAATTGACGTCAAATCAAAATGTTTATGATTAAATTGACATTAAATCAAAATATATAAAATTAAATTGATACTATTAAAAGGTGTATGACTAAATTGATATATATTCAATAGATTAAGGATTTTTCTGACACTTGTCCCTTCCCTTGAATAATCAACCGCTATTTCTAAATTCCCTCTTTGAAGTCAACATAATCATGGGGCATCGTGTAAGTCACTCATCTTCCCAGTCTTATGACAATTCATGTTTATATTCTCTAAACGATCATATGTTTAAATATTTTCTTTTTAACCATGCCGTAGGTTTGTCCACCAAACCAAGGACTATAAATTAAATAAAGACAACTAATGACGTAAAGTTAATGTACGGATCTTTGATATTTATAGGCAAATTAATTACTGCCACCTATAAGATGACAACAAATCATCTCTCTCTTTCTCTCTCTCTCTCTCGTTTTGTGGGTTATGTTTTGTCTCTAACCATTTTTCTCGTGGACAATTTTTGAACATGTCTTCCCTCTGATCATGAACTCGTGCATGACAGATCTCATGCAACGATAGAAGCTAGAACAACCCTTGTCAAGATCAACCTTGTCCGATCCATCTGATCACATCACATAGAGAGACTTGCGGATTGGAGTCCCGATCGAGTACATGGATGGTAATAACAACGAAGAGAAAATCTCTCTTTCTTCTCCATCGAAATCTTGATTTCGGGTCCACGATCGAGAAGACAGATAAATGCCAATAGGAGACCCGAGGGCAGGGAGGGCGTTCATATGGCTCGTAGCTTCCTTCATATTGCTATGCTTAGCCATCGGCGGCGGCTTCCTCATACGGTACATGAGCCTCCCTGAATCCACATCTTCGAGTTGGCTTCTCTACGCCGGGATGATTTTGGTGTGCTTTCCATGGTTCTTTTGGCTTCTCACGTGTAGTTATCGATGTATTTCTCGAATATGCGGCTTTCGATTTGTTTGTGGAGGTGGCAACGACGCCGGTGGCACCTCGAGCCACAGAATGGGTGGTGGGGGTGGGGGTGGGGGCGGAGGTGGATTCGGCGGGAGCATGACCAGCAAAAATAATGCGGCATCTGGATCCGTAAAGAAGAACGGCTCTAATGTGGATTCTCCGGGAAATGGGGGGAGGCAGGTGCATTTCGGAGCCGCCGTTGTAGCGAACGAAAACGATCACAATGACCAAAATGGCAATTCATTCCATGATGTGTCCATTAAATCGCACGAGAGTGAAATGCCGCTCGCTTCATCGATGGCATCTGGAGGGGGATAATTAGATCACCAGGAAAAATCTTGCGAATTCAACATTTGTGATCGACTCTAGCCAATGACGATAATAGGAGTACCGATTTCAAGTCTAGATACGAACCGTGGCATGGAAGAGGAGATCTTGTGAGTTTGGCAACATCATCTGCGAGAAGGCAAGTCATTCCGTCACTTGAGGTTTGTAAATTTTTCCAACTTTTGTTCGTTATGTACACATGCTATGAAGAGAATTTCGTAAGTCATAGTAACGAGCCGCCCATTTCAAACTTCAAACAGATCATACTTTGTATAAAAGTTGTACGAGGATGATTACTTGGAAATAGAACTCTCGATGTTCTGTGATGACAATCTCGTTTAAGTTACATGCAGACTCCATGATGATTAGTGGGAACTCTCATGCATGTCTTGTAAAATCCCATCATCCTCATGATGAATCTTATTATTGCCTTTTCTCTAAGTCGGGAAGTCCAAATATGTTAAGGAGGTCGGTGGTTTTATCTAGCTAGAGAATTTAGGCTTGCATGAGACTCTTTTTTACTTACTTTCCCCTTTGTATTGCTAGCACAATCGTGATGATCCGGGTTGCTTTTTTGTCCGGGGAAGCGGGCACGCAAGCCAATTCGAATCACAGGACCTTGACTCCTCCACTTATCTAACTTATTAATTACGTTCCACCTAAGGCCGAAAAAACAATTTACGTTCCCCACTTTAATACCCCCCATTCGATTACAGGCCCATTTGATTGCAAGCTCACGACACTCGACACTTTCCTTCTCGTTTGCTTTGAGACATTATAGAACTTGAGATGATCATTTGTTGTCATCTCTTCTTCAGCTCAAATCAAGTTTTTGGGTGCCATTATGGCTTCCACAGATTATAGCATATTTGAGGAATGCTTATCTTTTTTTCTAATTTAAGAGTAGATTAAAGCAAAATCAAAAGCATATGGGATAATAATCTATCACCAGTATATTTCTCAGATTGACTTCTATTTCTCGTGAAGTTTGCTTCTATTGTGTTGCTTAATAGGTGCATCATTTGGAAATTAATGTCATACTTAATTGAGGTTTTCCATCGGAAAATTTTCGACTATCATTTCTTATGGGCCAAAAAACTTTGTTCTGCTCGCCAAACGAACTATTTCCACAGATGAACTTTACCCAAACAAAAAAAACTATTTCCACAGATGAAACACCATTTTTCTTGTTCCACTTGTGCAGGAGGATCTGTAACATGAACAGACGTTCTGTAGAATAAATCCATATCCTTTCAGATGAAGGGGAAAGAATTTGGCACCTTTAGGTTTGAGCACACCTTATCAGCTTGCATTCATTTCAAAGAAAATGGCGCCCCGAAAGGCCAAAATTTGCGAAGTTGGGAAGATTGGTTTTTAACTCAAGGTAGAGAAACTACAAGTTGGGTAGATTATGTAGATCATAGACAAATGGCAGATACTCTGCCGATATTTTAACTAAATTATTACTCGAGCCGCTCATGAAAAAGAAAAAAAAAGTTTGTTCAGGCCAGGCTCCTCCGTTTCAAAAAAATGGGCAAGTCAAGATTTCTATTTATGTTGCGGTTCGTAACATAGACAAGATGGGAAAGATGTGAACAAAGCTAGGGCTCTCATCTAGCAATGACTAAAGCCTGTAGTTGGAGACATTGCTAGGAACATATTATTCCTTTTGCTAAGTTTTCATCTTCATCTATCGATGATTTGGAAATGTGGCCAGGATTAGATTGTTCCAAATACATTGATAGAATTAGCAACAATGACATCAATGTTCTAAAATGGTAAAAGAGTTTTCTGATTATTTCCGTTATAGCTTCGTGACCCGTTGACTCTAACAACATCAACTGTACCATCAAGTCTGCATTTAGTATTAATCAATGCATCTCTGAAGACGATAGATTTGACTTGTCCCATAAGAATTTAGAGCTGACTATGACGAGGCGTGATCGGGCCTTGTAAGAATTAACTCTAGAGGAAAGTGCCCGATAAGGACACGGAAGGACAACCCAACACTTTATCATCTAGGTAGATAATGCTAAAGACATCGAATTTTGATAGGCATTCTCATTTAATGTAATTCGTACAAATTGTAATTAGGCCACTATCATTTGTAATATCTTTTATAATTTATCGTCCTTGTATCTCAATATGATTTAATCCAAGCCTTAGTTTAACCCGTGGCAAAATAGTCAATCATAGGCCTAGTTTCAATACCCAGTGAAAGGGAAATAAAGAAAAAAAAAAGGTTCATCCCTCTCTACAAATAATCTACATCGACACTTACATAAATGATTCGATATCATTAACACATATATTTCCAAATCAACTGGACCAATCTTCTCCCTAAAAGAGCATCCAGCATACCGTTTTGCTAGCACGATAGAGGAGGGGGCGAGGAACGAATCGGAAAAGCCCCCTAATTTCCGCTAAATCCCCCACCAAAACCTATTATCTAAACCAGTCTCCAAGGCAAAATTCCCCGTCGCAACCATCAAACGCCAAATCCAAATTTTAAAAAATCGAAATTTCAAGCGGGAAAAGCAACCAAAAGAAAACCTCATTTTTTCCGCAAGCTTTCCAGCAAAGAGGTAAGGTCGAGGAAAGGGTAATCCGCTGCTGCAATGGCGAGTCGGAGGAAGCCGCAGAGCCTCAACGACAGCCACTACCGCCTCCTCCAGGACCTCATCGGCCCCCGCCCTCCGCCGCCCTCGTCCCCCGCCGGCCGGAGCCGCCCTCCCTCGCCGCCCGCTTTTCGTCTGGGTCCGCTCCTCTCTCCCCGCGCCGATTGGCTCCCGTCTTCTCGTTCCTCGATTAGGGTTTTTTGTTATTTTTTTGATTGCTTTGCGCGGTGGAGTGATGATCTTTCGGGGGTCTGTGGTTTTCGGTGCAGAGTTGGAAGAGTCATCGCCCGAAGACGATCGTGGATCGACGGTTTTCGGCGCAGAGGGGGATGGGCCGCCGTCGTCCGCCGTCGTCGTCGAAGGCGATCGCGATCTCCGCGATGATCACGCCGTTCCTCGGTTCTCGGCGATTACGGAATTCGACTCTCCTCTGGGTACTGTCTTCTCGGTTCCTCCGTGCATTTTTTTTTTTTTTTGGGCTAATTTGTCTGCGATTCTGAGTTTGCTCCGATGCGTGATTCTAACTTCATCTCCTCCGTAAACCAGCGTCTCTTATTTGCTTTTAAAGAAGAAAATTTTGTGCCTTTGAAACTCTAATGGATTGTGTTAGCTCAAGCCAGCTGATATTCTATTTCACAATTGAGCAAGCTTTTTAAGCAGTTTCTTTTTTGAGCTCTTTAGATTTTCTGCTGAAATGTTGAAGTTGTCGACTGAGAGTCTTCGTGCAGTATTGTCATTGGCCTACTACGGGCCTTCGTTCCATCATGTTAGTATTAGTTCTATACTTGTATTGAGGTCTCTATTAGTTTTGGCCTAAAAGGAGGGGAAAAAGCCCTCTGTAGTTGTCTTTGGCGATGATTCTATCCAGAAGTGGAGATAATGCTTTACTTAATTTCTTTTAATATAGTGCATTTGGGATTTTGTGGGAGACTTGCAGAAGAAAAAATCACTAGGAAGGTCGGCACGGAGGGAAAATGCATTCAAGAAGTTTCATCTCAAGACTTGGATGATTCCGAAACTGGTGAAGCTGCCCTCGAGGCTGAGTTCGTCAGCGTGACAGAGAAAGATAAGCCAGCAAAGGTTAGAATTGAAGGGAGGCGTCGCCTCTGCAAACTTTCTTCACGTGACAGTGGAGAGGAAAAGATTGCAACGAAGGTCAACATGGGGGGACAAAGCCTTTGCGAAGTTTCATCTCGAAACTATGATGCTTCTGAAACGGGTCAAGGAGCCTATGAACCCAAGTTCATTGCTGTGACAGAGAAGGACAAACAGGCAAAGATTAAAATGAAGGGGAGGCGACGCCTCTGCAAACTTTCCTCCCAGGATAGTGCAGATGCAGATAATAGATCCTCTCATGAAGAGCCAAATCTCTCTGATATTACCGATTTCAATTCCCCACCGCCACCCAAAACTTGTGGGGAAACTGGAAATGATATCAGGGATATTCTTAACGACTTATCCTCCAGGCTTGAGCTGTTGTCAGTTGAGAAGAAGCGTGTTCCTAAACAGAATGAGACCTTCCAGGATCATTCTCCTGTAGTTAAAGGTCGGGCAGTTTTTGAAGGGAATAAAATTGAGGTGCCCGAGTATGCTAGTGCTGAATCCTCATTTTCAATTGCATCTGAAAACTCATACAGTGACTGCACGGATTATGGCGATGGCAATGTGATTGACGTTTCGGATGACTCTGTTGATGATGTACTCATAAATGATAAAAAGGATTTTGTCTTGACTGGCCCAAAATCCGAATACAAATTACCCGGCAAAATTGCGAAGATGTTGTATGCTCATCAAGTTGATGGTATGAGGTGGCTTTGGTCCCTGCATTGTAAAGGAAAGGGTGGCATTTTGGGTGACGACATGGGTTTGGGTAAAACAATGCAGGTGCTTATGTGGCAATTGTCAACTATTGTTAACGGCTGATTTTACATGGTTGATACAGATTCAATTTTTGTTGCAGATATGTGGATTCTTAGCTGGGTTGTTCCATTCCCGTTTGATAAGGAGGGCACTTGTTGTGGCGCCAAAGACTTTGCTTTCTCATTGGTTGAAAGAATTATCAGTTGTAGGACTCTCTGAAAAGACAAAAGAGTGGGGCTGCCTGCTTTTTAACTTTAAATACTCTGGTTGTATTGGTGCGCTCATAATTGTTTCTAATAGATATTGTGTCATCATTTTGTGTGCAGGTACTATGGGACTTGTCCAAAGGCTCGTCAATATGAACTGCAATATGTGCTTCAGGTTGTTGTTTTTCTGTTGCTCGGTTAGCTCTAGGGAGTCCGTCAAGAGAATTTGTGCATGATCATATGTTCATCATTCAATTAAATATCTTGTTTGCAATTAGTATCTTTCATGTTGCTATTAATGCCAAGTTAGAATCTGAAATAGTTCATGATATTAAGATCAACAAGATATTTGCACTCTGGTTGGAGTAGTCTTTCTACACTTCTTTATCTAGTAGTTACTAAGTGACTTTTTCTTGCTCTTTATTTGTCAATGCGTGTCTTTTTGATGATTGATTTCAATTGTGTTGCTTGTAGGACAAAGGTATTCTTTTAACAACTTATGATATAGTGCGGAACAACTCGAAATCGTTGCGGGGCGATTTTTACTTTAAGGATGAGCTGGATGAGGACAGCATCACATGGGATTATATGATTCTTGATGAGGTGGGTATAAAGCTGTGAAGGATGGTTTCCTTACTGTTGAGTTTAGGGAGTTTTTTAATTAACTGTTCACTGTAGACATGTCTTTTTTGCCTTTCATGTAGATTTTTTTTTTTTTTTGTAGAGCGCTTTGATAATTTGCAACCTGCTTTTTAAAGCATTTGATTTAATTGATTCGAAATGGAGTTGTGGAAGAAACCCTTAAAATTGTTGTGCCTATTCTTGATTCAAAACGTGGAAAAAATCACTGAAATTGGTGGAACAAATCATTAAGATTGATGTGCCAACTCTATGTCACCTTAATGTTCTCTGTGAGCTTCATCGCTCATGGAAAGTCGCTGCACCTGCAATATGTTAGTCTGTTATAAATGTGTACGTTCTATTTTTTTCCCAATGGATATTGTTAGAATATATAAATAATAAACCATGCCTTCATCTAACAGCTTAAGCTTTTAGAACAGTTGGCAATGGTTCCACAAAATCTCACATGGTATCAGAGCTAGGAGGTCCTGAGTTCGAATCTTCTAGGCTACTATTTGCCTTCCCAATTAAATTTCCACGCTTAGTACTAGGCAAAAAAAAGGCCAGACTAAGCGTGAGGGGGAGTGTTAGAATATATAAATAATAAACCACGCCTTCATCTAATAGCTTAAGCTTTTAGAATAGTTGGCAGTGGTCCCACAAAATTTCACACATATCTACTTCCTCTGAAGCCCTTTCATGAGGAATACAAGTCTTATTAGATTGGAAAAAGAAAAAGGAAGTAAATTTATCGGTAACGACACTGGCAATTGATATGAAGTCAGTCAGTAGCTCGAGAAGACAATAACTAATATATAGTCAAGACTTCATGTGGCGTACAACTTTGCATGCATGATGAAAATGGATGCCCATCTATTTGAGGATATTGAAATTATTGGTGATGTTGCAGTTGCTGCATTTTAAGGGCCAAAAATTAGAAACCTTATGTTTCTTGTTTGCTTATACATTAAGCATTGCCTTGCATTATTTTTCCTCCTTTTATGTCGAGCATGTTTCAAAGGTTAGGAGTTGCACAAAATTTGCATTTATCTCTTATATGTAATTAGGTAAATGCTTAGTTAACACTTCTTCCCAACCATTAAGCTGAGAAAGAGCCGCTAGCTTATTTACTAGTGAGACTGTTTTTCTCTTCCTTTTTTCTCATTTAGATCATGTTATCTGTGGGACATCCTCTTCCTATTCCTACGCATAAATAGTGTGTGCTTATCAGGACTTGTGGTATGTACTACTATTAATAATATCTCACATGATGTTGACAACTCCAGGGACATCTCATAAAAAATCCGAGTACACAGAGAGCAAAAAGTTTACTTGAGATACCAGCTGTTCATTGCATTGTCATTAGTGGTACTCCAATTCAAAACAATCTAAGGGTAATCCTTAGGGCTGCTATTTTATGCAGTGCTTTCATATCTGTTATGTCTTAATAATACAGTATACTTTTCTAATATTGTGTGCCATCTTTTGATGCTTAAATAGGAACTATGGGCGCTATTTAACTTCTGCTGTCCTGAACTACTGGGTGATAACAAAGTGTACTTCTCCTGGTTTCTAAACATCCTCATTATCATGTCTTAATTTTTTTTTTCCTTGGTTGAGTTTGAAATATTCTTACAGCTTTAAAGAGAAATATGAGAATCCCATACTTCGTGGAAATGAAAAAAAAGCTTCAGATAGAGAGAAGCGCATTGGTTCTGCAGTTGCAAAGGTATTGAATTCTTTTTTAGCAGTATGTCTTTTGTACTTTAATGTAGTGGTTTCTCCATTAAATGATTTGCCATCTACTTGCCAAAGAGTTAGAAATTGGGCATCATTAAGTCAGATGAGTCAGAGCAAGAGTTGGGAATACGGGCTTGACTAAGTCAAATGAATTAGAAATGCTGTATAAATGGCATCACGGAGTCAGAGTCAGAACAAGAGTTGGGAATATGGGATGAATTACAAGAACATCGTATAGAGTGGACTCCATTATATCTTTGTTTTGACTGAGGCTGCTCTCTGTCCACATGAATCATTGCAGATTGCTGATATATGCTTTCCAAGGAACAAGTTTAATGGCAGGAAAATTAGGACAATGGCTCTGAAACAGGAGTGCCTTACTGAGCATATTTCACACTTCACGGTCTTGCAACTTATAGATTTTCTTTTGGCCAGTGCTAAAAGATTAGTAAAGCACGCAATTTCTCCAAAGAGGCCCTATAACCTTGGAAAAGGCAATGTTGAACCATATTGCATAGTTTTCTGGTAAATCCTACCAAATTAAATTCTCCGTTGGAAATATGAATTGCAGTCTTGAAAGTGAGATTTTGTCTGTTCATTGTCTTGTGCTACCGTAGTTTCCGTTGACTATAAAGCTTAGTAATTTTTCATGGTCTATCTTATTATGCGGGGACTTTAAAATTCGTTAGGTTGTCTAATTCTATAAAAGACATAAGTATCCCTGCATGAGAAAAAAATGAAGCCACTTAAGAAAGTATTGGTACTGTTAAAGTTTGAGCTGAATAGATTTCTCTAAGTTGACCTTGTCTGTTGATTATTATGCTTCACTCAATAGTTTCTTGTAAGTGTTAACTTTCATTTCTCTGTTAACCATGTGGGGTTTTTTCTTTTTTCCTTCTCTGGTTTCATATTGTATATCAGGTACTTACTTGCTTTACTTCTGTAGAATTTGTGCCCAAAAAAAAAAAAAGATAAAAAAGAAATCGTGGAGTAATTCCTTTTGCAACAGGAGCTGAGGGAACGCATTGAACCGTACTTTTTGCGACGCCTTAAGAGTGAAGTATTTCGTGAAGACGATGGAGAAGTTGCAAAATTGTCGAAGAAGAGTGAACTGATCATGTGGTTAAGATTGACAAATTGTCAGGTACAAGTTGCATTCTTCAGCCTAGGCTCTTATTGCGTGGTGTTGGTCCCAAGGTTCAACATGCTGATCCTAAAATTTTGACATTTGCAGCGACGACTTTATGAAGCCTTTCTGAACAGTGAGATGGTTCTTTCCTCCTTTGACCGCTCACCACTTGCTGCATTGACGGTATCCTCTGACTATTAACCTTTGTCTCGTTCTTTATTATGTGCTCTAACTTTCTCTGTGCATGAGTAATGGCTCATAAAAAACTGAAATTTATTCAGCATCCACTTATTATGCCTTGCTCATGTGCAATACACCAAATGGCATGATGCATTCTCAGGCAAGTGATGAGTGATTGAAAATAAAGTTTCATCTCATCTGTTATTTTCATCTCTTTGATTGCTAAGAGGATAGATGCGAATCCTATTTCCTGACTGTAAGTTTATCATTCTTTCTATGCTACTTAAGCCATTTTTAGCGAAAACTCAACTTGTTAGAGAATGGGCCCCGATATTTGGCGTATTTTTCAACACTTCCTCTTGTGTTTCGATTGTTACTTACATGTGAAAAATAAGTTGTGGATGTAATCACATTGACAAGATTACCAAAGACCAGAACTATGAAAACTAAGGGCTTGTTTTTTTGTGCCTTTTAAAATGCAAAAAGCAACTTTTTGCCTTGACACCACAATTAAAATTACTATCCAAATTTCAAAAAATTTCGAAAAAATTGTATGGGGATCCACGCGTCAAAATTTGTGTACTTTGAACGTTTTCGGGTGTTTTAGGCTAAGAAAAAATGAAAGTGAGTGAGGTGCAAGATTTAGATTTTTTGAAAAAAATGAAGGGATATGTGCAATGAAAGTCCTAAAACTGGTCATAAAAGTGCGATTTAGTCCTAAAACTTATTACAGAAGTGTAATTGAGTCCCAAAACTTTTCAAATTGGTCGAATCAAGTGTTTTCCTTGATTGCATTTTTTGAAAGTTTTAGGACTTGATAGCATTTTCGTGACAAGTTGTAGCACTTGATTTTACTTTTGAAAGTTTCGAGACTTGATCGCACTTTTTGAAGTTTTAGGACTCAACTGCACTTTTGCAACAAGTCTTAGGACTTCTAGTGCACTTATCCCAAAAATTAAAGTACATCCAGACAACGCCTTATTAGAATAATAGTAAGAGAGAGTGCCAAGACTCACTCTTGACCTGTGCTAAGATGTATGTTAGGCAAATTGCCTTTTTTTCTTTTCCAAAAACTCAAGTTGTTAGAAGCCACGTAGACAGTATATATCACACATTTAATTTAACAGTACTGTTTGGTTTGTATTGTTTTCAAAACAAAAGCTTATAACTGTACACTTCTTTTGATCAGATTTTGAAGAAGATATGTGATCATCCACTGTTGTTAACAAAGAGAGCTGCTGAAGATGTTCTTGAAGGGATGGATTCAATGGTTAATCCTGAAGATGTTGGTATGGCAGAGAAATTGGCGATGCATGTAGCTGATATTGGTGAGAGAGATGAATTTCAGGAGACAAGTGACATAATATCCTGCAAAATATCTTTCACAATGTCATTATTGGTAGGTTCCTGCATATCTATATTTGATTGATGAAATTGAAAGAGCCTACCATAAATACATTTTGATGCTCTTTTATAGGACAATTTAATTCCAGATGGCCACAATGTGCTTATCTTTTCTCAGACTCGCAAGATGCTCGATCTTATCCAGGTTTGACTTGGCTATGCTTGGAACTACTTTTGAGAAGTTGTAACAATGATTAGTCAAGTTGTTTTGGGGAATGCAATGTTTATCCTTTGCTGGCACATCTGATTATTCCATGTTGATTTAAAATCTCACAAGGATGAGTGTACTGGTTTTTTATTCTCCACTGATACAATGAGATTCTCCACCGATACAACGAAACTATGTTTTGATATCCTGTGGTGGTTGATTTGCATATTGCCTTAAGGCTTTTTTTTCCCTGCTTCCTTATTTTACATTTGGTGAAGTGTTGATATTGGTTTTCGAAAAAGAGATTTGTCACAATATAAAATCAGTTGTTGAGAATTGGCTTGTTGGTTGTGAAAGTCTATTGAGATCATACTGAACAAACTATGCTTATTTGGAGCTTTTCTTTGTGCAGTATGTAGTTCGAGATTTTAATTTTCCCCTTTTCCAATGTTCAATATTGATACTGCATTTTTAGTTGAAATATCTCCAAACACTTAGGGAGTAGTAAACTGTTGATTGGCTCAATACAGGCGATTGATTTTTCTGAATCCTTTTGCAATTAGGATTCCTTACTGTCCCGTGGCTATGAGTATTTACGCATTGATGGTACGACAAAAGCTAGCGACAGGATCAAGATAGTAAATGTAAGTATTTTGCTAATTTATGTCTGGCTTGTAAATTCGACGTCCTTATGTGCTATTCTCATCTTATGAACTTAGGATTTCCAAGAAGGCATTGGAGCACCTATATTTCTCTTGACATCTCAAGTTGGCGGTCTAGGCCTCACCCTTACGAGAGCAGACCGCGTGATTGTTGTCGATCCGGCATGGAATCCGAGGTACCACTGCTTATTTTATTGTCAGCCATGAATTGAACTACTTTTGCAAGTACATGAAAGAGGAAAGAAGAAATGAAGATTTTTTTTTTTTCAATTAGATTTTTTTTTTCAATTACATTGTAAAGGTTATATTCAATGCTATTCCTTTATTATGGGATTATTAACTGTTCCACAACTTTTAAGTAGGAATCTGTGTACCGTTTGAGTTCTAACCCATACTTGTCATAGGTAACATTATTATGATATATGATACGAGTTCTTACCCAACTTTAAGCTTCACACTGTTATACTAAATAATATTTCATGATACCAATATCACTGAACTAATGATGCAGACGCATGTAATAAACATCATGTCAGCCTTGACTTTATCTAATCATCAATTTTGACACAAGTTAACTAGATCCCCCTTAGTTGACTCATAAAACAAATTGACGCAGCTAAAAGCTACCATTTTATTGATATAATCTTATGTTGTTATTAGCATACTCCCTGGAAGGAAAGGTACTTTCTTGACATTAACTTCTACTCGTAGGCTTCTACATATTGCTTCAATTTAAATTTACTTGGAGAAACTCATGGCACAATACAAGTTTGTGCTTGTATTGGCTGTTATTTATTTTCTGATGTCCTAATAATATTAGCACTTACTGCAAATTCTTTTGGTTCTTTGGCAAAAAAGGTGTATTTATTACTTTAAAGCTAAGTTCTTTTTTTTTTTTTTTTTTTTTTCTTTTTTTTTTTTTGGGGGGGTGCAATTCTGCCCATCTGTTTTCCTCCCCTCTTTTCTCAAACGTAGCTCAGATGTTTTGCAGCTGTTTTTATATATGAATAAAGAAGCAGATCATAAGCATATTTCTGTTAGTTTACGTATGCACTTCTTATTGACAGTACGGATAACCAAAGTGTTGATCGCGCCTATCGAATTGGACAGATGAAGGATGTCACTGTGTATAGGTTGATGACATGTGGAACTATCGAGGAGAAGATATACAGAAAGCAGGTTTTGTGTCGTTCAACTATACTATGGTCTCAATTGGTGAAATGGAAAGATATATTTGGGGCTTGTATGCAATTTAAGATAAGAGAAATGACTTAAGAACTGTTGTGGTAAACAACGTTATTATATTAGAGCAGATGTTACTATGATCAGGAGCCTTAGGTGTTTCACTAGAATTCTTTGGCTTTCGTGTGTTGATGAACACAAACGATGCATGCCTCAAAAATACCGGATGTACCTGCTACTCCATTTGTCACTGCATGCATTGTCAAATAAACCAATCAAGAAAAGATTTCTTTTCTAGTTTTCTCATAAAAAGATAGTATCTTATTTAATGCAATCATGTTTGTTTTTTTATGAGTGAGTGGCTCACTATATCGTATAAGTAGTGCATTGCAAACGTGCCATGCTTGCTCATGGGCATGGACGCACAGGATGGAATTTGCCATGATACCTGTCATTTTATTGTTTCTCCATTCTGTTTGGTTCAGATATTCAAGGGAGGATTGTTCAAAACAGCAACTGAGCATAAAGAGCAAATTCGCTACTTTAGTGAGCGGGTACTTATTTATTTGTATTAGATCATCTCTGATACAACTCTTCAGATTGGGGTTGGGTTTTCTATGTCCTCAATTTCCCTTGAAGAGCACCCAAAATCATGCTTATCTAAACTCGAGGTCAGGGTTGTTTGGACTGATTTCTTTGGCTGTTCCAGGATCTGAAGGAAATTTTCAGCCTTCCGACAGAGGGGTTCGACATTTCTCCAACTCAGCAGCAGTTGTATGAGGAGCATGATCACCAAGTCAAGATGTACTAGCTTTTATTCTCTACGGTTTAGTATCATCACTGGCCATAAGGGCTACTCCTGTTCTGTGACATGGCTTGCTTTCCTCCACTTTCAAGATGTTTGGCAGTTTAAAAGATGAAATATCATAAAGCGGCTGATATTTCTTTCTTTTCTTGAACATTTTTGTCATGCATACAGTTTGGTGGGGACTGGGTATTTGGCTTCTTATTGGTTAAGAATTTTTGTGCTCATAGAACAGCTTCATCATAACTGAATCAGCTTGATTTTTTTATCTCTATGGGTCACTTTCTTGTATCGACTTCCTCAGGGATGAGTCTTTAAGGAGCCACATAGAGTTCCTTGATACTTTGGGCATAGCTGGTGTTAGTCACCACAGTTTACTCTACTCGAAGACGGCACCGGTGCAAGTTGCAGATGAAGAAATGGAAGTCAGATGGTACTTTACCAAATATTGTATACTTCAGCTACTTTCAATTATTGCACTTAATTCAGTCTAACAAATGGCTCAGAATGGTTTTCCTTTTTCGTGAATTGTTTAATTTCTTTCTGATTGTCTGCAAAAGCATATCAAGATAAAAGAGAAAAGCATTAGTGATATAGTAAAAAATTTATTCCCTCATTACTCTGGATTGAGTACAGAAGTGTTTTTTTGTCTTTCAAGTTCAGGAGTTGTATTCAGACCTGTAAGGGTAAAATTGTATTAGGCCGGGGAAAAGAATCAGTAGAAGCTATTGATGGTCATCTGGTGGCATAGTAGAAAAGTAAATATAAACCATCAAAAGTGGACTTTTACCACCATTACTGAATCCTGTATTGTTCAATGTGTGGAACATCTACTATGACATCTGAAATCAATCTCATTGGCTTTCTCACTGTGGTTGCAGGATCAAGGCTTCTGCTCTTGTAGGTAATTCATCATCAGGTGCTCCATTGGAACATAATGTTGATGGGTATGTTGAGAATCATCATGCAATTTCTTGAAGCCAGTGCTTACAACATTATGTTTGTCCCTACCTTTAAATTTTGTTGCTGGTGCCAGCTAGAGTTTTAGAAGTCCCGAGTGAGTCTGTCAAGTCCCTCCTGCTAAGCATATTCATGAGAAGCATGTTATGACTGCATCTGCTTTTCTAAGATTCAATTTAAAATGAGGGATTCACATAGTAATATTAGTAGTTGATGATGGTGAAATGTCACTTCAGTTGATCCCTATCATATTTCGAGTAATTATTGGAATTGAACGTTGAGACTAGCATTTATCATCTGTTGTTTATCTACTGATGGTAAAAATGAAATGACGACTTTGACAGGGCTGCACATGCTTTCAAACCAAAGGATGTCACACTGAACAAGAAAAACCATAGCCCAGGTAGTTCTGGTAAACAGACAGAATCAGATATCAAAGAACGTATCAATCGGTTGTCACGCATGCTTCTTGATAAGGTACTTCCTATTGGTCCGAGAAAAGTTTTATGTAGTAGCTAATATGTTCATCATGCAACCAAAGCTAGCCTTTTAGTTTTAGTATTTCCTTTCCGTCCTTTTTGTACCTTTTTGCATTTAATCATAAATACGGTAATTGTTTAGTAAAGTGAATAACTTGCAGATGAAGCAAATGGTAAGAGTTCCCTTAAAGGGTTCATAATTTAGTCTCATGGAGTTGATATAATAGTTAACATGCAAGCATGTTTGTATGGATGATTAAATGCACGTTGGAAGTTTAATTTCCTATACACCAAGTGCAAATAATCTCAATGTGAGCTGCCCATCCTAGCTTTGTCTCGCGTCTTTCATGGCTCATAAGATCAATGAGTTATTTTGTGAGTCTAGGATTTAAGTATCCGATAGGATTTTCTCATTATGAAAGGTGAATGTCACTTTTGGAAAAAAAATTGCTTTAATGGACTTTTTAGACTATTGGGCATATACTTTTCCATAGAAAAATTACGAACAGGAATTAAGAGTAATACCTTTTCTTTTATTGTGATGAATGTAACCTTTTTCTGGTGGTCTTAATAAGTTGACAGTCCTTGCATAAGCATGCCTTTACAGCAGAAGTTTAGATTTGTGACTCGATAGTTCATAATGTTGTGACGACCTTCTGAACAAATGCAGGTTACGATCTCAAGATTACCCGATAAGGGAACGAGGATTGAGAGGCAACTCGCAGAATTGAATCTGGACCTCGAGAAGATCAGAAAGGCAGAAAGAACTGAAAAGGAAGTAATCGATTTAGATGATATAAGTGGGGATTTTCAGAAATTTTTGAACGTCTAGCTTTGAAAATGAACTCAGATGTTGAACTGTAAAGTGAGGACAACAGAGTTCACGTTACAAAGCGTGAGGGTTTCTTCATTCGAATGAAAGGACTAGAACTTGCCATGGTTTATGGTCGATAATTACGTGTAATCACAATTATTTATTTTTGTGAAATCCATGTGAATCCATTAAATGAAAGGCCGGCATTGACTCGGCCCATGACGATCCAGCTCCAGGTTAGTCATAGTCCAATTGGAAGCGGTTGTAGAGTTCTGTGATATCTCATCACTCTTTATCGTTTTTATTTTTTTGGGCCGGGAGATCTGGTGATTATTGACTATCTGCAATTTTTTGTATCTCCTGCTCTGTCCTGATATGTGTAGTTCTCTTTTCCTTATTATGTTATATGGCTGAAGTTACAGTAGTTGTCAAATAAAAGCTCCAAATGAACATAGTTAATTTCCTTAGAAGTTGTTTTGAATGTCCCAGGAAATTCCATTGCTCCAAATAAATGTTATCATATCTCAAAGTTTAAATATGTCTCTGTGTATCTTGTCCATGGAATATCTACCTGGACGGGCCATGTCTGAATAACAAAGACTGAGAGTTGGAATCATCCAGATCCTTCGTGTCAAGGTTGACGTTCGTGCTGTGTCATTCCAAGGAAAACAGAAGAAGAGGAACAAGCAAAGGTGTTAATACGCCATGGTTGAGAGAATAATATATCCTTCCCCCGTGGATGAAATAATGGTAGGTTGCCTAAAATTGTCAATGGTGATAATCCCCTCGTGAGTAACTTTTCTTTTCGTATATTCTCTTTGCTTAGTACTCATATGTCAATAAAAGAAAAAAAATCAATAAAAGAGCTTTTTCTATTCCGTTGCTTGGTGAATTTAGCGAAGAGTTAATTTTAGTATACACTGATGGCATAAAAAATGAATTATATAGTAGTGTTACTAAACCTTAAAAGAACCTGGGCTATTTACCTTTGTCTTTCAAACGGAGGAGGAAAAAGAGAGGGTCATGAAGACATCACCTTGGTCTTATTCTAGTAACTTGCTAGTTTTAAGACAATGCGAGCCGGAAGTTCTAGAGCACTGTTATGATTTTACTAAAGTTGCTTTCTGGGTGCGTATTGGTGGTATTCCCCCTGGCTGGAGAGTAGAGCAAGTCTTTAAAGATCTGGGAAGCAGACTCGGACAAGTTTTGGAAGTTCACCTTGATACAACAGGTAACCATCAACAGAAAGGAGGAAGAGTGAGAATAGAAGTTGACCTGAATGTTCCACTGAAATCGGGGGCAATCCTGGATATTGGTTCCAAATGGCTTTGGGTGGAATTCAAGTATGAGCGTCTCCCACATTATTGCTATTCTTGTGGGAGAATAGGACACTATGCTTCTGATTGTGCTGAAATTCTTTATGCGCAATCAGCTTGGGCAAACAACAAAATAGGACCATACGGGCCCTGGCTGAAGGCAGAAGCATGTGAGCACAACCCTTATTGGGAAACATTTTATGGTAAAATTGAAGAAGAAATTATTGTGGAAGAGACAGTACCTGTTACACCTTCCCAATCTAGTGGCATGGATGTCATAGCTCATGAGACAGTTCCTGATATGCAACTAGGAGCCTGCAGCAAAAGAAGACTAGATAGCTCTCACGGCAAAGAGATAGCCCAAGCTAATGAAGTGTATGCTAATGAAGCCAGAGACTATGGCAAACAGGTGCAATGCTCTGAAAACCATAAACAAGTTCTATCAAAGGTTGGGAAATGCAGTAAAAAGAATATGAAGGTTCAGAAGGCTAAAAAACATAAGTGTATACCTGAGAAAACCCCTCTCTTGATTGATGATACTGAACTCATGGATACCCCTGTGAAATTGATTGCAGAAGGACAAGAATGGGCTTTGGTGGCTAGCCCTAATAAGCCATCAGTGATGCCATGAAAATCGTTAGTTGGAATTGTCAGGGGCTGGGCAACCCCCTGACAATCCAAGAACTAAAAGCCTTAATGGCTCAAGAAAGGCCCAGTTTACTTTTTCTAATGGAAACTAAGAATAAAGAAGCAATGGTGGAAAAAATTTGCAAAAAGTTACATTTCCATAATGTTTTTCTAGTGAATCCATCAAGCATAGCGGGGGGTTTAGCTCTTATGTGGAATGAGGAAGTATCTTTGAAGGTGAAAGCTAGCTCAAAGCACTTTATCGATGTGGATTGTATTGATCTAGACAGCAGGCAACATATGCAAATTACTTTTGTTCATGCATCTACCAATTTCGGAGAGAGACTGACCTTATGGCAAATGTTGGGAAACATTAAACCCCATAATTCCTGCCCGTGGATCTGCATGGGAGATTTTAATGAGATTTTGTATGTATGAGAGAAAGTTGGGAAAAAAGAAACTGATAACAGTCGTATAGCAGCATTCAGAAACATGATCAATGAACTTTCTTTAATGGATATGGACAGTCATGGGTGTGCATATACATGGGCAAACAACAGAGATGGAGAGGATCTCGTTAAGAAACGACTAGATCAAGTATTATGTACCTTGGAGTGGAGAATTACCTTTCCTGAAGCTGAAGTCCAAGCCCTTCCAGCTATTGGCTCAGACCACAACCCTCTGGTTCTTCGGCTCTCTCCTAGGAAGAAGAAGACAAAAAGATCTTTCAAGCTGGAGGTTTTCTGGACAGAGCATGAGGAGTATTATGAAGTTATCCAACAAATATGGAAAACTAAAACTATCCAGCCACGCACTCTTTCAGAAAAATTACAGGAGACATCAAAAGTGTTGGCACAATGGAGCAAAGAGAAATTTGCCAATGCAAGGCTGTAGATAAAAGAGCTAAATATGGCTCTATGAGAGCTTACTAATCAGCCTGACCAGCACACCAGCAGAAAGCAAAAACAGAGCATTATCTATCAGATAGAGAAACTGCGAAGGCAGGAGGAACAATTTTGGGGTATGAGGTCACGCATTAAGTGGCTGCAATGGGGTGATAAGAATACCAGATTTTTTCATGCATCAACTATACAGAGGAGGCAGAGAAATAGAATCACTATGTTGCAATTAGAAGATAACAACTGGTGTAGAGATCCTATAATGATCCGCAACCATATTTTGTCCTTCTACAGAGAGCTATATAAATCAGAGGGCCCAAGGCAGTACCAACCTGTCCTCATCCAATGTCCATCACCTATAACACAGCACATTAATGAAGATCTGGTGGCTGTACCTTTGATGGAGGAAATTAAGGATGCTGTTTTTCAGATGGGAGCACTCAAAGCACCTGGCCCAGATGGCTTCAGTGGCATTTTTTATCAACAATCATGGGATACCGTGAAAACTGACCTGTTACAGTTAGCTCAGAATTTTTTCCAGACAGGTATTCTTGATCCCCTCCTCAACCAGACACATCTTTCCTTAATCCCTAAAGTGAAAAACCCTGAGAATAGTAGCCAATACAGACCTATCAGTTTATGCAATTTCAGTTATAAAGTAATTTCAAAACTTCTAGCAAACAGACTAAAGAAGTGGTTGCCATCTATTATTGAACCGGAGCAATGTGCATTTGTTCAAGGCAGACAGATACAAGACAATATCTTCATTGTGCAGGAAGTATTGCACCAGCTGCGCATCACAAAAAAGAGGAAAAAACATCAGGCCATACTTAAATTAGATATGCAGAAAGCATACGATAGAATCGAATGGGATTTTTTGCGCGATTGCATGTTGCAAATGGGGTTTTGTGAAAAGTGGGTAACACTCATAATGCAGTGTGTGTCTACAGTGTCTTTCAGTGTGAAGATAAATGGAGAACCTACCCCTTTCTTCCACCCTTCGCGAGGAATCAGACAAGGCGATCCCCTGTCGCCTTATTTATTTATCTTGGTTTCAAATGTTCTAACCTGGATGATGAACAAAGCTATTACAGATGGCAGCATCAAAGGCATACAGATAAACAGGTTTTGTCCTAAACTCTCACATCTGCTGTTTGCGGATGATGTTATCTTTTTTCTGGACGGTACTATGATGGAATGTCAGAACCTGGCATTGATACTTAAACAGTACTGCTATGCTTCGGGACAAGCAATCAACTTAAACAAATCAGGGGTGTATTTTAGTGCAAATTGCCCCTTACCTTTGAAGAGAAATATGGCCACAGAATTAAGAGTCCCAGTGTTTGAAAAAACAGGGAAGTATTTGGGCATCCCCACAGAATGGGGTCAATCTAAGAAAGAACTGTTTGCATGGATATTAGCCAGGGTCAATACAAAGCTAGAAGGGCGGAAAGAGAAACTACTTACTAAGGCCGGGAAGGAGGTGTTGATCAAAAGTGTTGTTCAGTCCATACTTATGCATGCTATGTCCATATTCAAGCTGCCAGTCTCTATCTGCAAAGCAATAGAATAACGAATTGCATCATTCTGGTGGCAAAAAGGTGATCATAAGAGGGGCATTCATTGGAAAAATTGGGATGTGATGAAAACCCGAAAGGACGAAGGATGAATGGGTTTCAAAGATTTGATTACCTTTAATTGTGCCATGCTGGGTAAGCAAGTCTGGAGGCTATCAAATTCTCTCTCTGACCTGTGGAGTAGAGTGTTGAAAGGAGTCTACTTTCCAAAAGGGGATCTCTGGATAGCATGCACGGGCCAACGCCCCTCATGGGGATGGCGGAGTTTGTTAATTGGCCGAGATACAATCAAAGAAAACATCAAATGGTCAGTTGGGGATGGTCAATCTATTCGCATTCGAGAAGATAAGTGGTTAATGCAAGGGGTAATTGGAGGACAAATTAACCCAACAGAACCTCTGATGGTATCTGAGCTAATACATGCAGAGTCCCGAGAATGGAATGTACAGAAGATTCAACAGTTCTATAATGAAAGTATCGTAAATGAAATTTTAGCTATCCCATTGAGCCCACAACCGCAATCAGATTACCTAGTCTGGACAGGTAATAATACAGGGAAATATTCTGTAAAGAGTGGCTACAACAGAGCATATTCAGAAACTACAAGCCAAAACCACAATAGGGCCTCCTGTTTGTTCCAACCACCACGTACCTTATGGACCAAGATCTGGAGCCTCGCCGTGCCACCAAAAATCAAAACTTTCCTTTGGGCTCTCTGTCAAAACGCCCTTCCCATGAGAGAAAACCTATATAAACGAAAAATCGTTCATGACCCATTATGCCAAGTCTGTCACACGAAGGTAGAAACAACAGAGCATCTGTTCTTTTTATGTAAATGGACAAAAGGCATATGGGAAGATCCAACATTCAGAGGCCTCAGTTCCACAAGCACAATCAAAAGGACGGACCAGTGGATTTGGAAGCTTTCCGAGCGAACACGAACATACCTGAACGAGAATACACTGGCCTGGTTCTCTGGCACTTATGGAAGGCAAGAAATGGATGGATTTTTCGAGCAAAAGCCCCGAACTCTGCAGATCTCCTGAGTATTGTACAAGATCAGCACTTCAATTTCACCCGAGGACAGAAGACCCAGAAACGATTAAACCCTAATCGAAACATACCTGGTAGATGAAAACCACCGGATCGACAAGATCTGAAGTTGAACGTTGATGCTTCTTGGACTCCGGGCGAGTTTCTTTGCTCTGTTGCTGGTATCGTGCGTGATTCGTCAGGGCAAGTGCTCGAAGGCTTCGCCTGTACTTCTAGGGTTTCTTCATCGCAAGAGGCCGAAGTCGAAGCGATTTTACATGGACTCTTTTACATTAAGGAACTTCAGATGAGGCATGTGGGAGGCTTCTGGAGTCAACCACTACGATGGATCTGCGAAAATGACTGTTCCCCTGCCGTTGAACAGGTTTTGGGCCGGGCCGAAATTCAGTGGAATCTAAAAGAAACTGTTCTACGGTGCAGACGTGAACTGGACCACTGCGATAATGTTAAGGTAAGCTGTTGCACCCGAGAAGAGAACTGCGCCGCGGATTGGATAGCACGAACCCACCGAGCAAACAAGCTTCCTCTTAATTGGTGGAATACTCCTCCTTTGCCTTTATGGAATATATTATGTTTGGGCATTAGTCCTTATTCGTCTTGTAAGACTCCTTTTAAGTAAGAATAGAACGTGCTATCTATTTCGACCAAAAAAAAAAAAACCTTAATTTGAAGACTATGACCATTTACGTTCTCACCATCCCTCAAATTAAGAGGATGATCGCATATGTATATGATATGTTCTATTCATATTCGAGAATCGGGCTGAATAGAAAAAGTTCTCTTTCTCTGTCCTCGCTGAGTCGATTTAAGAGAATGCTCTTAATCTTGGTTGGGATCACTGGCACCATTTGAGAATTTACTTGACAGATTTTTAAATTAGCTAACTCTATGATTTTACCTTAGCATTTTATGGTAAACACCGTCGGTTTCATATCCCATTGTCTATTCTTCGGGATCAAGCAATGGTTGCTTTTGCAACATGTCCCAACGTGACGATATCGATGGGTGAAAATCAATGTACTTCTTATAATTTCAAAATGGGTCACTTTTGATGATAAGCAGCATAGGGTTATCCGATTATCTCGACTCCATTACGTTTCCAGCTCTTATACCAAATTAGTATTTAGGAATTTGCTACTACGCTTCTCAGTGTGGATCTAGAGCTCCATCCTTTCACATAATTTGAAATTCGAAGCAATGTCTCTACCCTTATGTATAAGCTTCAAAATTAATCAGACTGAATCATGTCCTAAAGATGGAATATGGTCGGTCATTCACTCTCTCACTCTAATAAATGAAGACGATTAATACAAACTATTGTTCGCGGACTATTTATCAAAGATTAATCCAAAGCCTATTATTGTTTTTGAGGTAAATGAGTGAGCCTTTGATGTACTTCTAACTCGTGTTGAACTTGCGTGCGCAACCATTCACTGTAAAAGTTTTTTTTTTTTTTTGGTCTAAAACTGTAAAAGTTTAAGAGACTAGAAAATGACTGGTATAAAAGATTTACGTACTACATGTCGTACAATAAATTAAAAAAGTAATATATCTGAACCAACAATTTGCTCTTGAGGTAACTTTAATTATGCTATGGTAATACAGCATGAGTGAATGAATGCTATAGCTAAAAAGGGGACATATGCGTGTACCATCCAATGCTCCATTTTTAATCTAGTGAATCACCTCAAATTGAATTAATATGGTGTGCGCACTAAATATAACGATTTGGAGGAACATAAGAATACCAAAGATTAATCGAAAGCTTGATGAATCTAGAACGCATTATATCATAATAAAGTAATAGCAATAATAACCTATATATTCTTTATTTTTCTTTTCGAGCAGAGAATCATCATAATTCTCCCATAATTATGAGGGTCATTAAAACTGAGATTTTTCTTGCTTTATTTAGATAATGAGGGATTTCCCCTTGGATTTCTCATTAATGGTAAAATAGCTAACAAGCATAACGAATATGGTTATATAAAGGGTGGTGCCAACAACAACATTCAATATAATTTACTTCTTTCTCTATCAAAAGGAAGATCAGAAGAATGTCGAAGGTCATAAAACAACCTTACCCACCTTGTGGTGATGGAATGTGCACTGATCCCAAGGGTACGTGCTCATGTCCCTTTTATTTATTTATTTCTACCTTACGGTGTTGTTAATGTACCTCAGCCCTTTCCCAAATATGAGCCATTAGTCACTTGAATTTTTGGCCATATGAAATTTAGTAGTGTGCATGGATGACAAGGCATTCGATGTAGTTGAGTGTGACGTCATAATATGAGATCGAGGTTGAAAAATGACTGACTGCAGGGAATCGAATAAAGTGGCCTAAGTTGGTGGGCCAGAATGGAGAGAAAGCGAAAGCTGTGATTGAAAAGGACAATCCATACGTGACTGCCGTGCTGATACCGGTGGGAAAAGCAGCTGGTTTTACCGATTATTGCTGCAACCGAGTTTATGTTTGGATTGATGAAAAGGGCAATGTCTTCCAAACACCTATGGTTGGATGAAAGGGAAAAATGTATTTCCGAATAAAATAGCTCATGAAGCTACTTGATATAATAAATTGATACAATTAATCATTTGATGTGGCCCTGTTCTATATATTGGCTTTGGATATGAGGCACGAGTGATTTTGACATGTAAGTGTGATCAGCGTGTATGATTCTTCTTTGTGAAACTTAGTCTATGATTCTTCTTTGTGAAACTTAGTCTTGTATGAACTGGTTATTGTTACTAGAGATCTTATATCAAATTACTAAAGAGGTAACATTTTAACAAGAAAATTGATCTCCTAGACATGTTCATAAAATTAAAAAAGAAATTCGAAGAAGTTATAGAGAGAGAGAATCAAATGGACAATGTATTTCGAAAAAAAAAAAACATGGACAATGTATCAAAGGTACAAGTTGTTAATTATGATTAGCCATTTATGTATTTTCAGAATTTTCATCTGTGGCCTTTTACCAGGCAACTTTAGCTTCGCCAGTCCTTAGAAGTTGTTTTGAATGTCCCAGGAAATTCCATTGCTCCAAATAAATGTCATCATATCTCAAAGTTTAAATATGTCTCTGTGTATCTTGTAATTGAACCTAAAATGGCGAAATTGATCTTTTGTTCATTGACTAGTGTTCAGGAATTTAATCAACGAAAGAAAGAAAGATCGTGATTTTAGATGCATTGTCTTTTATGTCTTTTATGTTATGTGCAATTAGTACATTGGAGATGATTTTTTTTATAAAATTAAATATATTTAACGAGTGTTGCGTGGAGCATTTGTTGAAAAGGATATTTTTTAAATCGTGAAGTCAATAATTTATGTACTGATATAGTGATCCAACTCTATTTATCACCTAGATTGATCTATGTATACAAGTCAAAACTTAAATGCCTTACTTTTTGGATTTTCCATTATTACCTTTGCATCAAAGTGTATGAAAATCAAGACGAGTCACTACTCTCTCTTCATCAAGCGACCATCTAATTGATATATGTTTATGAATTATCTACTCAATTAAGTAGCCCTTCAATTTTTCCAAAAAATTGATTTATCTATTGGCAATCACGCATGCTAGTAGCGTGGGTCTTAATACTAGTCTATATTTTTAATCCAAAAGTGGAGTTTGTCTCACTTTTTGCTTTCCAAAATTACATATTTAATAAAGTAATCACCCTTTAATGCATAATTACCATTTTGTCTCACTTTTCACAAGGGTCGACATTGTCTTCGACAATAAACAAGTTTTTAACCCATGCTTTTAGACATGATCCTCATTTTCTTCTCGCAATGATATCACTAAATAACTATAAAAAGTGGAATTATCACAAAGAAGTTTTGCCTCGCTTCTAATTTTTCAAATTAACCCTTGCATTATCTAGACCATCTTTTAAAGGTGCGACCAAGGACCAACAAAGAAATAAAAATATAAGTAAGGGGCCGAAATCTTAATTATTTTGTGAAAATAGTCTAAACATTTGGACCAATATGCAATTTTCCCTGATTTATACATCCATAGATATGCACAAGATGAAGAGAGAGAAAATATCATTCGCCGGCAACATGGCGGCGTTCAAGCTGAGACCCGCCGTCACCCCTCTCGCTCCCACCGTCACGCTCCCTCTCCGCCGCCTCTGCGCCGCCGTCCTCGACGGCGCGGTCCCCGCCTCCGACGACCCCCTCCCGACCCTCGAGCCCTCGAGCGACGCCGACTCGATATCCCAAATCCTGCTCCACCACCACAACCCCTTCCACGCCATGGAGTCATCGCTCCAGCTCCACGGCGTCGCCCTCTCCGCTCCCCTCCTCCACCAGACCCTCCTCCGCCTCCACCACAGCTCCAAGATCGCCGTCGCCCTCTTCAACTACGCCAAGTCCCTCCCCGACCCGCCTCTCACCTCCGCGTCCTACAACCTCCTCATCGACATCCTCTCCAAGGTGCGGCAGTTCGACGCCGTCTGGCAGCTCATCGTCGAGATGGACCAGAACAGCATCCACCCGACGACCACCACTTTCTTCATCCTCATACGAAGGCTGGTCGCGGCCGGGCTCACGCGCCAGGCCGTGCGTGCGTTCGACGACATTGGTAGCTTCGTTGAGCGTGGACCGGGTAATAAGGATTACTATTACTTGCTCGACACGCTGTGTAAATACGGGTACGTGAAAGTGGCTGTGGAGATTTTTAACAAGAGGAAGGCTTGTGGGGAGTTTGACCCGGATGCCAAAATGTATACGATCTTGATTTATGGGTGGTGCAAGATTGGCAGGATAGACATGGCGGAGAGGTTCTTGAATGATATGATTGAGCGTGGGGTCGAGCCTCATTTGGTGACGTACAATGTGTTGTTGAATGGGATTTGTAGGAGAGCGAGATTGCATCCGGACGTGAGGTTCGAGAGGACGCTGAGGGCTGCCGATAAGGTGTTTGATGAAATGCGCGACAGAGGGATCGAGCCCGACGTGACTAGTTATTCCATTGTGTTGCATGTGTATAGTAGGGCGCATAAGCCGCAGTTATTGCTCAATAAGATGAAGATGATGAAGGAGAGGGGAATTAGCTTGAGCGTGGCGACCTATACTTCTGTCGTTAAATGTCTCTGTTCGTGCGGGAAGATCAACGATGCGGAGGAGTTGCTTGAGGAGATGGTGAGGAATGGGGTGAGTCCTTGTGCTGCTACATATAATTGCTTCTTTAAGGAGTATAGGGGAAGGAAAGATGTTGACAATGCGCTAAAGTTGTATAGGAAGATGAAGGAGGATAATGTCTGTGTGCCCACCATGCATACCTACAACATTCTCATAGCCATGTTTGTGAAGTTAGATAAGATGGGGATCGTGAGGGAAATTTGGGAGGATATGAAGAGAAATGGTATGGGGCCAGATCTAGATTCTTATACCTTATTGATCCATGACTTGTGTGAGAAGCAGAAATGGAGGCAAGCTTGTACATTCTTTGTGGAGATGATCGAGAATGGCCTTCTTCCTCAAAAGGTTACCTTTGAGACACTTTACAGAGGCTTGATCCAATCTGACAAGTTGAGAAACTGGAGAAGATTGAAGAAGAAGCTTGATGAGGAATCCATAACATTTGGAACCGAGTTCCAAAATTATCACCTCAAGCCCTATAGAAGATAAGACATGTCTTTGAAAAAAGGGTGTTAATCTTTGAGGTTTATCAACCATCAGTTTCATTCATTCTTGCTCAGTCATACATGGAGCATAGAAATTTCTAGATTGTGGTTTGACCACACTGACTACATTTATATATCCTGAGATAATTATGTGTGCCGACAAGTCGCAGTCGCAGTGGTTTACTCTCAAGGGGACCGCAAAGCACTTCCCACTCTAAAGAGGTCACAGCAGTGGTGTTGCTTAGGGTGAAGGTCATTCTGCTTTCTGTAAAGGTACAGTTTTTGAGTTTTTCCTGGTCTCTGTTCTCTGAAGTCGGTGCTTTCTTCGAGTTAGTTTTGTTTTAGATTTCTGATCCTAAATGTGGTGAGTCAATGATACAGTTTAGGGCTCATTTTCTTGTCCTGCCTCAGTACCTTGAGCATCAGATTTCAGATCCTGCCTAAACAAATGTGTACGGCCAGTGCCACAAGATTTGGTGGAGATGCCTTAGAGTTCAGAATTCTGCTTACATGCTGGCTGCAGCTTTCCAGTGTATAATTTAATAAGGGAGGAACATTTGAAGCGATGACTTAAAAGAGAACTATGATTGCACCCATTGCCTGGGGTTCGAAAGATTTCAGAATAGAAATTGAGAACTGCATGTTAACTGTGAAGAGGCTTTCTGTAACTTTATCGCTCCAGCTTGTTTTGGAATTAAAGCACCATGTAAAGCAAGACTAAGAAGACAGCACATCTTTTCATCGTGGTGTTGAAATCACAATGCTATGCCTAACTCCGACGGAAGTACTTGCTAGTTGGAAGCTGCAGGTGGCATTCTAGAACATAAATCCTTCCGTGTAGGGTGAAACATTTTCATTACCTTCTGTAGTTGTGTATTGGCAAAGAAATATGCCGGTTTTGTAATGAAAGTATTCCTGAATGGTTCTACTTATCCAAACTGTTATGGAAGTTTTGGTCCTACAATTGGTTTTCACAGCAGCTCGTAAGAGAACAAACTACAGTAGTGGCGGAAAAAGGGAAAATTAATTAGGGGCTGAAGTAGAGGCATTTTTTTAAGAAATGGTTTAGAGTGGACTACATCCCAAATAAGGTCTTGAAGTGGCCAAATCGTCTCAAATAAGAGTTTGAGCTTGCCGGCTAGCTAAATCTTTGCCAGCTAGCGAGCATGTAATTGTTGCAGCCATCGGAGAAGGGGTTATTTTAGTTAAAAAGAATCTAGGTATAAATAGGGAGAATTACCAAAAAAGTTCTAAACCTATTGCAATTGTGTCAATTCAGTCCTAAACCTTTTTTTTTGTCCAATTTAGTCCTAAACCTTTTATAATTGTGCCAATTCAGTCCATCCAGCCAAAATTGGCTGGCCGGCGCGACGTGGACGCCGGGGGGGACAAATGGGCCGGCGAGGTAATTTTTTAATATTTTTTTATTTTTTTTCAAATTTTTATTTTTTTTAAAAAAAATTTTAATTCTTTTTTTTTTGGCCTTCTTCTCCTTCCTTTGGCCGGCCGGCCACTGGCGGAGGCGAGCCTCGCCCGACGGCGAGGCGGTCTTGGCCAGATCTGGCGAGGCTCGACCTTGCCATGGCTGGGCGAGGCCGAGCCTCGCCAGATCCGACGAGCTCGGCCCTTGCCGACCACTTGCGAGGGCAAGGCCCCGCCGCGCTGCGTGGTGTAGTTAAGGAACCCGCGGAGGATCTCGATCTCGTCCTCGTCGGTCCGCAGGCGCCGGAATAGGGTTTTGGCGACCGTCACGGCCGGGGAGGGCCGCTTGAGCTCGAAGGGGAGATCGTGCCGACGATCGGGGACGGGGAGGCGGCGATGGCGACGGCAGCCTCGCTGCCACCGGGTGAGGTCGACCCTCGCCCTCGCCGTCGTTGGGCGAGGATCGCCTCCGCCGCTGACCGGCGGGCGAGCCTCGCCGGTGGCCGGCGAGGCCGACCTCGCCGGCCCTCACCTCGGCCGCCGCCGGCCGGCCAGAGGAAGGAGAAGAAGGCGAAAAAAAAAAATTAAAAAATTAAAAAAATATATTTAAAAATTCGAAAAAAATAAAAATATATATTAAAAAATTACCTCGCTGGCCGGCTACCCCCCGCCGGCGTCCACGTCAGCGCCGGCCGGCCAATTTTGGCCGGATGGACTGAATTGGCACAATTATAAAAGGTTTAAGACTAAATTGGACAAAAAAAAAGGTTTAGGACTGAATTGACACAATTGCAATAGGTTTAGGACTTTTTTGGCAATTCTCCCGGTATAAATAGACCTCTTAGAAACAAAAAATGCCATAATTGATATCTGATTTGGTTCAACATTAGTTCTCTCTCTCCCCCTCTCTCTCTCTCTCTCACTAAACGTTTCTCCCAATCTAATCAAGAAAATCATGTTTTGCTCTTGCTCTCGCACTCATTTTCTTCTTCAATGCTACTTTGTGATGTGAGGTGTTTTGATTAACTTTCAAGTTTTTAGAATTAGGGCTTAAATTCGGAATTAAGTGAAATCTGAGTTGCGAGCAGGGTTGTTAAGCTAAGAAATTATGGGGGATTGATAGTTTAGAGTGTTGTGGAGTTGTAGAATTTTACGGAACTCAATTGAGCTTATAGTTTGCTTGAAATAAATTTTTGAAGTTCCGTGCACACAAATAAAAATATATGACCAGCAGCCTTCAAGTCAAATTTCATCGGCTAGAGTTTGAGTCGACCAAGCTGTGGTTCTTCTAGAACTTCTAGAGAGCTTTAATTTAAATTTTGAATATAAGCTCACTTGAAATGCAGTTCAGCAAAGAGAGCTATAGTGTGACCAAGATTCGTACTCAAGTTCCGCGTTGCAAGTGGCTTTATATAATTGCTTTGGGTGAGCGATTTGTTGACTTTTGAGAACTATTTGCTAGCGAGTAAGTTCAGTTTATTCGTTTCGTAGTTGTGGTAGTGTTTTACTTGACTTTGACGTTGATTCTCTTCTATAAATTTGTAAACCCGTGTCTTGAAAGTGATAGAAATTTAATACACTATGAGTCCTAAAAGAGCATGTTTGTTGCATAAAATGTTAGCTCGCATATTTATTACCTTTCGGTTATTTGTGAATAGTTTGAGAAATGTTCTATGAAAGGCGTTTCGAAATGTTATTGGTTTATGGAATGAGTTTCGAAGTGGTATGAGAAATGTCTTATTATATATATATTGTGTTTGAAGAACGGAGTTGAGAAATATTATATATTTTGGATTTGTGAAACCTTTTTGTCAAAGAATTACAAAGAACTCAACTTTGAGTATGGTTTATGAAAAGTTATATGTATTGATTTGTGAAATACGTTATGAAATGAGTTATATATGAAAAATTAAGTTGTGAAAGGTGATTTGGTTCGGTTTTTTGAAATCTATTTATGATATGAGTTCTAAAATGATTTGAGAAATATTTTGTGAAAAACATTTTTTGCATATGAGTTGAGTTGTGAAAGGTTATGTATTTGATTTGTGAAATTTATTCGGGTTTATGAGATTAATTATGTATTTAGAGGGTGTAGGTTTGATGCTCAATATCACTGTGAATCTATTGAGGGGTTTGTGGTTTTGTATATTGATGTTAGGATATCCTTGGTAGTCGGCCACTGATGATATAGGTGGAGGCCTAGTTAAGTTAAGAGGGAATCTCGGTTGCCTTGTCAAAGGGCATTATGCCTGATCATGATTAAATATTTGAGCATAGGTTTAGTTAATGAAATGGACCATTGATACATGATTTGATAAGATTAATCAATGGATTAGATTGTTGATATGTAAGTTGTTGAAATTGATAACTAGAATGGACTATTGATATTTTATTTTGATATTATTGAGGAAATGAGTACTTCCAATTGTATAAAACTCTGTTGATAAGATAAAATTTGTTATTGATCTCGTAAGTATGATATACGGTGCATTTGGCTTAAATGAGTTTCGATATTGTTTTGCAAATATGTATAATAGGTGCTTAATCTGTTCAGAAGAGATATGCACTACTCACTAAGCTGTGATTGCTCACCACTTTCCTTCCTAATCTTTTCAAGTTCCTTGGCTAACAACTGATAGTACGAGACTATTGTTGGAGACTTTTGGTAATAGAACTTGGGTATGGTTTGGACGAATTGTATATATTTCTAAGATGACATTTATTGGGTTTAATTGAGTTGGTAATGTGAATAATCTTTTGACGAATTATAATAACTTTGATGTTGTTGGTTGCGTTTGATGTTGCGTCTTTTAGATGTTGCGTCTTTTAGGAGAAATGACAACCGTGTCATTCCTCTTTTTTTAATGAATACGGGGTGTGATAGAACTTCCAAAGGTTGAACATATATAAGATATTAATGTCTAGACTAATAGATTTCACCGGTCATTTACCATCAACATTCAAAAACGCGGTTCCATGATAATGACAGGATTTAATTTTATTGCAACGGTTTAATTATATTCTTCAAGCGTGGAATTTTTCTAGTAGGCCCGCAGATTAGTAGTAGTCAACTGGTGGCGGATTGTTTGGAGAAACTTCCTTGCACCCCATCCCATTGATGTGAATTTACTTGCTCTTCAAGATTGTTAAACTAATTAATTATACCCATGCAGTTATAATTTTGATATTCCACCTTTTAAATTGAAGTTTACACGTTTTCAATTTCCATCAATAACCACTGAAGAATGCAACTCCTTGATCGAAACTCTTATTTGACAAACTGGACCATACACTTGATAGAATCCCATCATAAAGATAATTCTTAGTACGATGATAATAAGTATGGTCTCAATGACTCATAATAATTTTAATTATCAGTTGCAGCGGAAGTTCTAAAAGACATTTCGTCCAGCCCAAAAGATTTTCTTTTTCTCCGTTTCTAGCGTTGATTGTGTTCTCTTCTGAAAAATACCGGCTCATGCCACATACATAATATGACCTATAGATCGGTCGCCTTCAGGACGTCTTATAAATAGTAATTAAACATGAAAAAATAAAATGAAGCCTTTCGTCAGCCTTGAACTTGAACTTTCGGATTAGCCCGCAATTTTCCTCGCATATGTTCTTTGACTTTGTAGCACGCCAAATGGCTATCTATGTGCTTATCATCTTAAAAAAGGAACAAAAAATATAGAAATAAAAAAGAATGTCTATATGAGCCTAGTTGAGCTTAACCTAAAGTCCTGATTTTTCCACTATAAAAGCGCAACTCCAACTATTTCCAGCTTCAAGAAACTTAACACCAAACTTATTTCGAAGTCCTCAAATCATTATGAAAAATGGATGGGCAGCTGCACCGAGCCGCCGAACATGGAGACATAGACGAGCTTTATGCGCGTCTAGCTCGTGATCCCCACATTCTCGATCGTATAGACAACATACCCTACGTTAACACTCCTTTGCATGTGTCTGCATGTGCAGGTGAAACCCTATTTGCCATGGAAGTTGCCACTCTCAGGCCATCGCTTGCTTGTAAACTCAACCATCTCGGGCTGAGCCCGATGCACTTGGCCTTGCAAAATGGCCAGGTTCAGACTGTGAGAACGTTGATAACCATCGACACGGACTTGATTAGGGTCAAAGGGAGAGGGAGAGTCACTCCGTTGCATTACGCGGCTGAGATTGAGGTGGACGACCTCTTGGCTGAGTTCCTCTTCGCCTGCCCGTCATCCATCGAGGACTTGACAAGCCGGCGCGAGACAGCTGTGCATGTTGCCGTGAAGAATGGCAGGCACAAGTCGGTCAAGGTTTTGTTTGGATGGCTTATGCGAGTCAAGATGGAAGAGATACTGAACTGGAAAGATGAGGAAGGCAATACCGGCTTGCATACTGCCACCCTCACAAATCAGCCTCAGGTATATCCCTGTGATTATTATTATCATTGGTTTCTCCTTTTGCTGTAGGTACTAGTCTATTATTTAAATTAATCATGATTATGTTTTCGTTTGGTACGTCATCAACGCAGAAAAATGATCTTTTGTTGACGAGTGGCTGTGTGCTTTGTCATGCGAAGGTCATCAAGTTGCTGATTAAGCATATGAATGTGAACGCAAAGAATTTGGAAGGTTTGACTGCTCTGGACATCTTTCATGATCTCCAAGAGCGATTTCAGCATAATAGCAACGAAGAAGTCGGGAAAATCCTTCGCCGTGCCAAAGGAAAAAGAGCTTCAAGCCTCTCGGGCGTCACAAGGCTTGCAGATTACTTGAGTCGGGAACTTACCATCTTTGAATCGCAGGACAGATACTTGAATGAACCTGGAAGCAGCAGCCGCACGAAATCACCTCGTAACGCAATCCTCGTGGTAGCTGTTCTGATCGTGACTGCCACGTACCAAGCTGTTCTCAGTCCTCCGGGAGGATACTGGCAAGAAAATCACTTTCCAAGCACCAACAACACGACTGCAACCACCACCTCCAATCTGACGTCAACAGGTAATAATACTACCGATGGTAAAGAAGAACCGCACGCTGCTGGACAAATGATCATGCGCGGAAATTTTCTCTTCTGCTTCTTGACAATGAATACTGCAGCGTTTCTGACCTCGGCATGCACAATTATTATCATTTTACTAGGACTTCCTTACACATCGATGCTTAGAATATCCATGTACTGTCTCCTGCTGAACTACTACGCTTCACTTGGTAGAAATTTCCCATCAGCAAATTACAGGCATGCTTCAGTCTACATTGTTTGCGTGTTGTGTTTACTTGTGGTGGCAGTTTACTGCGTTCCTGTGCAGTTGTTCAGCCGATACAAGAAGCTTAAACGCGGTATAGATTTTCCAAAGAGAGCCGTGGGAAACTTTCTCTGATCTGTTGAGTTAGAGATGTGTAGTTGACATTAACATTGGCTATCGTGTAAGAAATTGAAGTACGTTGTGAATGGATAATATATGTATTTAGGTGGTGGGAGCACACGTTCAGTCAGGGCTTCGTGGGTCATCTATCTTATATCCTAGATATGGCCCGCTTGTACACTCTGAACAATTGCACAATAAATTAATTATTAAGGTTATTTTGGATTGCTCCTCTGACATGGCAGGACCTGGTTTAATCATGGTTCGCAGTGAAAAGTAGAGGACTCCACTTGATGTTGTAATGCACCATGATGCGATTTTGCTGAAGTCCACGACACTACTAGAAGAAGAATATCATAAATCTGGAGCTCGATGATGATGATTGTTGCGATAAGGCGAGCGATCGAACAATAATATAGATAGAAGAAGAAAATAAATCGAACATCGGATTTACGTGGTTCGGTCGTAAAGACCTACGTTCATGGGGAGAGCAGCGACGAATTTCACTATATCAAGCGATACAAGGACATTACACACTCGAGTTACTCAAACACTCTTTCGGTGTTTTCCAAACCCCAATTATACCTAATAACACATGCAGTGTTTAGTTCCGAAATTTCTCAAGAAATAATCTTTTATCTCACGAAGGAATTACACGCAAATCTTACCACAAGATTTAATTGGCTTGAACACTAAATCTTTTTTGGATGTAATTCACGAACAAGAACGACAAAGAAAAATCTCTCCCAAACACTCGACGACGAAACGGCGCTTCAAGAACACTTCTTCATGATTAACCCCATTCCATCCATGGCTATATATATATATATAAATATATAAGTGAGAGCTTTATTTTTTTGCTGACTTCTCATAGGATTCTATTTCTTACCTTGAATCAAAACATATCTCTGTATATTTTAAACAAAATCCAAGTTCTAGTCAAAGTTGGACTTTCCTATTTTAGCAACCAAATTCTCCAACGCAGATTCGAATTTTGGGAAGTTGATCTTTAGATCTTTGCTCGATTTCGAACATCCACAACATATCCAATTTGAAATATTTGAAATTTCACATTGGGCTCAAACTTAAGACATATTTTAATAATGATAATGATGATGAACCGTGAAAGTAGAAATCAGGTTGCGATGGAAATATTCTGTAATTTTTCCTCAGTAATATACAGTAATGTACATTGATTTCTCAACACGACTAAGCTATTTATACCAAAAAAAATTACTTCTAGACAAATGATATCGTGGTTGAACTAAATCAAGAAAACTCTGATCCAGATAACCTCCTCCGAATAGGATCTCACCTAAGCAGCAGCTAGCCTTCAGAGATGCTTTGACCACAAATCCTATTTGAAATCAAACCGAAATAATTCTTGTCAGAAACGCTAAGGCTTACCTAGATCTAAACCCAAGTACGGAGATAAATATACACATCTTCCAAACAACAATCTTGAACCTTTTTTCCTTAGCTTTTATTGTTAGAGGTATAAAAGGGTAAAGTGGTCTTTAGAGCTTATTTTATTGATGATTACTTAATATATATATAAACTATTATTGAATAATACAATACAATTTTCCCTTTGCATGGTATCAAAGGCAATAAAAAACCCTAATTGCTAGAGTAGCCATTTGCCACCGTTGAATAGTCGTTGGAACAATCACTTGCTGCCGTCGAGTAGTTGCTAAAATAGTCACCCACCGCCAGCGAGCGTCATCCGGCCCAAATCCGACGTTGTCCAACGTTGATCGGCCAAGATCTGATGCCAATTGAGCTCTTGGTTCTCTAGGAAAATTTTGGGACAGCAAAGGATGTTGTCTAATACTCTATTTCTATGTTTGGACCGTTGGTTTGATTGGTTACTAGTGTGACATTCGGAATTTTCGACTTTTGATAATAGCATTTGAGATTATTTTCTGTGACCATTACCACCATATTAGTTGTAGAAGGGGATTGGTATGCTCCAAATTTCGTATTTGATTATTTTCGAGTTTTAAATTTACTGAGTTAAGATTGGCTTAATGTTTGATATTTTTCATTGAAAATTAGTGAGTTTGAAATATTTTTCTAACTCATCGATGTTTAGAACGGACACTAATTCCTTATTTGCATGCTAATTTGATATATTTTTTGGTTACTTAACAAAATATCTACGATGAAAACCATAGAGTTGAGCCACTTGTCACTCTTTAATATGTGCCGCCTCTCTTCATTCCACCAATTATTTTTACCCACATACTCTTGATGACATTAAATGAGCCTGTCTTTGATGTCATGCATTACATGACCCATTTCAACCTTAGCCCATTAATGTTCTAAGCTTTCTCTCAAAATTTCTCTCATTTGGCTACTCTTATTAGGCTACTTGCATTCTTTATATTGAAGCACCATTCTCCTCTTTACACCGAGCATTTTAACCCAAAGTCCTTATTACCTTTAACATTACTTATGTGTTCAAGCAAACTAAATGTAGCCATGTGTGCTCAAGATCATTATTACTTGGTTCATACCCCCCCAGCCTTATCATTGGATGGAGCTGTGGGATCATGCCACTTGTGATTCTCCAACTTGAACACACATCTTGCACTCTCCACCTAGCACTTTTTATCCTTAGGTCATCATTTCTTTTAACTTGGTTACTTGTTCTTATCCCCTTTAGCCTATAAGTAAATCTTCTTATGTCTTCAAGTTTCTAAAACAAGAATTCCAACTTGTTCTTGCTAAGAAAGAAAAGAAAATCTTCCGCCGCTTTCTTTTCTTATTTTCACATTCCAATCTTTCTTGTGAAAGGAAAGATTCTTTTCATACATTTTAAAAACTTCAAAATTCAATCTTTTAAGAGTTTACAAGGTGATTTGGTGGATTTTATTCTCTTTTCTTAAACTCGTTTAACAAAAAATTGAAAGTTGTTATTCTTTGTTTTGCTTTGATGGTTAAGGCTTTGAGTTGTACAACTCTTTAATTGAGATAAGTGAAACTCCAAAGGCTAAGTTAGGTTGATCTACTTAACACTTTTGACTTGATTGTTTGAAAATTGTTAATTTTAGTTTGAACTTTGATGTTAAGGGTGAGAAAATTTTAATGATTGAGTGTTAAATCATTGTATTTATTTGGCTTGAATCGATGAGCCTCTACATGACGAGGTTGTAATTGATCAATTTTCATAAGATTCTGTTCGATAAAAAGTGGGAATTGTGGTATCAAACTAGAAAGTGATATTTTTGCAATCCAAATAAATTACCGATTTATTGGTTAAGTGTTGCCAATGTTCACGTTGTCGATTATTTAAAATGTTGATATTCATGTTGTCAATTATTTGGGTTGCCGATGTATGGGTCTTAAGTTATCTATTACCTATCTATAGCTTCCAATTAAATGATGATGGCTTAGCATAAAAAGAGAAGGAAGGTATATCTATTGAAGTGCATGTAATGATTTGTTTAGTATTAATTACATTAGAAAGGACAAATTATTGTTATGCACATGGCAATTTTTGTGTTATGATGTGTATGTCTATGATGATATGTGATTAAGACCTTTGCCACAATTTATTCGCCATCAAACAAAGTCCCTTGTATGAGCATGTAGATGAAACTCTAGAGTTAGCCAAATGTTCAACCATATGAGCCAATTTTCTACAAGATTTAGATGATATGATATCTTATGATGACATGAATTTTATAGTAATGGTATGACATGGCTTTCGTAGCCATGTTATGATGGTATGACATGGTTTCCATAGCCATGGTATAATGTTAAGAAATGACCATCATAATGCAAATGTATTGTGGTGTACTTTTCCTCGCTACTGTAGAGGACACCCATGATAAATGAGCTAAAGTGTGGCAAATGGTATGTATGATTCCATCTTTCATGAGTTAGTGATGATGATGCCTCATTAATCAAGATGCCTTGTGAATTGAGATGGTTTTGGCCATTGATAAGTATGGACTCGCTTGTGTATGCTTGTGAGCTTCATGACAAATTTAAACTTGCCTATGAATAGTTTTATGTACAGTGATGAACTACTAGGTGATACTGGGGCATTATGAAATAATATGCCATCTGCTTGCTTTTGAGTAAATTCTTGCAATGTTGTTAGTGGTTTCTATTAGTATATCGTGATCGTAAATGTAGAGCATTTGTTATGCATTTGTCATATATGGTTATTTTGTAAAACTTGAACTCATGATATTTGCATGTACCAAATTAAGTAGTGAGACAATCTCCTACTTTAGTCTTAGAGACTTGATTTACCGGGCTTCGGCTTATGCCTAATTTTTTTGATTTATAGGATGGTTCCCCTACACATGGTGATGGAGGAGATGAGATGATCAATCCTTTGGTTTGATGATGGTTTGGTTAGTATAGGGGTAGTGATGTTAAATGACCCTAAACTTTCCTAGGACTATGTATTTTGTTGTGATAATAACTACTAGTGTTTGTATGAAATTAAAGATGTATATATTACTAAACTCATGCGACTTTCTTGTAAGGGATGTTGAGATAATTTTACCATGTTTCCGCATGTGTATTTATAATTATGAGTATAAATGGAAAGAACACATGCCGTGATTGACATTTTAGGGGTCATAGCCAGTATTGTGATAACTTTGTTAGGCTATTAGTATGAAGTGGATTATTGATGTAATAATTTTCAATTTTGTTAGATTATTGAATAGTTGGGTTGAGTTGCCTAAAGGAAAATATTGTGGTAGTTTTTATATTATTATTAGAGAATGGGTGATCCTGATAATAGTAATCCCGTGATGACTAAGGTGATTTCCTCTTCTTTCAATCGAATTCTCAATAAAAAAAAAAACTTGAGGGTAGTGCTAACTTTCAATAATGGTAGAAAATTGTGAACGTAACTTTGATAGGCAAAATCAACATATATACTTGACTAGGTCTAAACACTGGGATGATACAACTTGGAATGTTGTTGATGCACATATTCTTAATTAGATGTTGAACTCTATGGAGAGTAATATAGTTCATCTAGTAACTCATATTGACACAATCAAAGACTCGTGGGTGTATTTTGGTGTCTTGTATTCTAGCCAAAATAACCTTTCATGGATTTATGAGTTATCACAAGAGTATTATCTATCTGAGAGGAAGAGGTGTTTCAACATGTAGTAGTTTGCAGATTTTAAGAAGATGTATAAGGAGTTGAATGCTATTCTTCCTATTTTAGCAAATGTCTAGCAAACGGAACTTCAGAGAGAACAATTAGCTGGAATAAAATTCCCAGGAGGTCTCAGTCTATGAGGTCTCAAATTCTTGGATGAGGGACTATTGCATCACTCACTAATATATTTACTTGATTTTTTGGGTATCTCACGAGTCATCTCAAGACACTACTTTGTGGTAAATAGTTCAACTATTGTCCCAATCTCGAACTAGTGGCAGTGGTAAGAGTGATGGAAGAAATCGTAGAGGACATAATGGCCATGGTGGTGGCTGAGGCACAAAAATGGGGAGAGGCCAAAGCCAACAGCAACTTTATGGACAATCTCACATTTCTACTGATAGCTCAGGAGTGGTTTGGACTTGTCATTATTATAGCAAATCTAGTCATTTAAAAAATTTTGCTACAAGTTACATGGGAGATCATGGCAAAAACAATAGTTTGCAAATGCTGCATTTGGTATTGATTCTTCTTCTTTGCCATAGTCTCCTGAATGTAAGTTAGTTGTTATGTCTGATGAGAAATTTGCTCGGTACAACTAGTTTCACTTAGTCACTTGTATCATAAAAACAATATTAAATATTACGAAAAATTTCAAATTGACATATCCATGAAAAATTACCAAGAATTAATTTTTTATCACAAAAAATATCAAATTGATATTTATGCGATAAATTTACCATAAATTAATTCTTTAACTGAAAAAAAAAATCCCAAATTGCTCATTTGTCACAAATATACCCTCTGTAAATTTCCATTAAATTTGATTAATACTACAAAAATCACAAACTTGTACATTTGTGACAAGTGGAAGGTAAAACCCTAAACCGGTACACTTTTCAATTATTGTGTATTATCCAACTCAATAATTTAACGATAAAATTTAATATAAACTAACGTCTATGCTTTTGGAATAAGTTTATCATATATATACTAGTTTAGAGTTTTTTGTGATATTAACCTAAAAATATTTAACGAAAATTGAAAATTGAATATAACCCTTTCTTTCATAATGGTAACAGACGGTAACATATCAATGTGCGTCTATTCGAATTAATTTATGTCAATTCCCATCGAATCCTCGAATTCTGAATTGGTCGGTGGGGGTTATAATTGCTTCCGACGACCCTTCCCCATGGCCAAATGCTTCCACCGGGGGACAAAATGGACATTTCACACTAGCTTGGCTTCCAGCTTCCTCAGTCTTCGTTGTCCGTAAGTTGCTCGCGCGAGACAAAAGAGACGGTGCTCACTCCAAAGCCGTCCAGAGGAAAAGTTAAAAATGGAGTCTTTTCAAGCACTCCTCCGATCGTTCTCCGTTCTTGTCCACCATTAATCGAGAAGAAGAAGAAGAAGGAGAGGAGGGGGAGAGAGAGAGAGAGAGAGAGACAGAGAGTGAGGGCTGCGACATCGGTGGCGATGACTTGACCCTAGTCCTCGTCCCGCAGTCTTCATCGTATCCATCTCCCCGCACATGCGCTTGTGTACTACTTACTGCTGCTCATTCGGAGGTCTCACCTGATGGGGATGATTCTCTTCTCGTCCTCCTCCTCCTCATCCTCCTTCTCGAGCGTGCTTGAGCTCGATAGATTCGATGAGCCGCGCCAAAAATTGATGTGGGTTTCCCACGTTTTCGTGCTTGAAAGAGAACCATGATCGCACCCATTGCCTGCGGTTCAAAAGATTCTGTCGCGATCAATTTTTCGGATGTGAATCACCTAGGGTTTGGCTAATGGATTGCTAACCCTAAACTTAACTCGGGCTCTCCCAAACCCATACCAATTCGCGACTTAGGTTCACGTTCTTAACATGCAATTGATTTTTAATTAGGATTCGCCACTAATCAGTTTATGGTAAGTCGATTAGACACCTAAGTAAAATAATGGGAGAATTATTTTATTTCTACAAACCAGAGATTGTGAGTTCGGGGACTTGGTTACGCTAGATTTCTCTAACACTCTTTTAGTACCTTTCTCTTTTAATTTCGAAAAAATGTTTTGCAGGCAGCTTGAATTAATTTTAATCTACTTCCCTAACATGTGAGGTGACTATGCGGGTGCGCAAATCACCAATTTAACACCCAGATAAATCAGTGAATAAATTGCAGGACTTACCTCATGGCAACGAAAGTATCTGCAATGTTAGATTAGAATTCACATCAACAATCCTAGATATGATTTCTAATTAACACGCCATCACTCAATTTTTTTGTTTTCACTTTATTAATGAGAATTAAATCCATATGCAATGCAATGCTTCTAATCTAACATGAAATGATATGACATGGTAGTATAGCCTAAGCTATATGACATGGGTAAAAGAAATGCAATAATTAAATGTGCAATCTAAATTAATCTAATGACTTAATTCTAATGACGAGCAATTTCCAAATAAATCGACCTAGCAATAATCATTAAATGACATGTATTTCATGAACCTAATGCTATATGACGTGCACATGATTTTTTTTATTTACTTAATAAGCATGCAATCTATCCTAATATGTAATGACATGCAAAGAATGCCCTAATTATAATTTTTTCTTTTTCTTTTATGAAATTCGAAATTAAAATTGCCAAATAATTAAACATGCCATTCAAATTTGAAACTAACATCCTAAATGAATGCATTTTTTATTTTTTTTATTTTTTAAAAAATTCGAAATAAAATCCCTATTCTAAATATGCAAGATAACATGAGATATTCTAAAACAAACCTAATCCTAATTCAAATATTTTTTGGATTTTTCCTTTTACAAAAGTAAAATTGATTCAACCAACATGACGGCAAATTAGACAAGATAGGATCGATATCTACAAATTGACGAATCATATCTCGCGCATGAGATCGGATTGGCCAATTTTTAAATAAATCGCGAATCGAATCTCGGGCGGGAGATCGGATTGGCGATTTTTCGAGCGATTGCGATTGCGAGTTGGATTTCGGGCACGAAAATCGGACTGTCAATCCCAAATTTCAGAGCAATTTCATGTCGGAAGCTTCAATCTTACATTAAGGAACAATTATACTAAAAAAAAAAAGATAAAATAAAATAAAACGAAATAAAGTAAATAGCAAGAAAAACTGCCTAATGTGATTTTCTTTTTTTTTCTTTTCTTCCAAACGAGGCTTGGCGGCTCGTGGTGGTGCGCAGCCAAGGGTGGTGGTCGGCGACAGTTGGGGTAGCGGCAGGTGGCGGTCAACGAAGGATCGGCAGCCGCGGGCGTCAAAGTTGTAGGCGCCGAACTTCACGCTTGAAGACCCTCACTGGAAGAAGATAACCCCACCTTTTTTTAGTTTTTCCTTCTTTCACGTGCTCCCGGTGTGATGTTCCTTGGACAACTACTCAGCCCGCCGATAGGAGGAGGATGACAGCAGCTTCGGGCAGGTGACGTTGAGGAACTGCAGCAATTCCTTGTCGTCAGGAGCCGCGACACGGCACAGCAAGAGAGGAGCGGCCAGCGCGCAATGTTGATCTTTGCGGGAACTCGTCAGGAAGCAACAGGCGTCTCGGAAGAAGGCTGCTGGCGTCAATGGACTGGGCTCGTCTCAAGGGACAATAGGCTTCATCGTCAGGGCTTGGATCAGATTGGACTTTGCCGAGGGGGCTCCAAGAGGAACGTCCTGCTCGTCGCGTTGTTGATGTCGTGGGAGCTCGTTGGAGGACTGGAAACTGGATGGGTGATAAGGAGCGTCGAGTGGCAGTGTTCCACTACGTGGGAAGAAGCGACCTTGGAACAAGCGTGCGGCAGCAACACAGGCACATCGCCAATCGGGGAGCGAGATGGCGCAGGGGCAGGGGCAACCGTGGCCGAGCTCTCCAATCTCAAGCCTCCTCTCTCTCCGCTTTCGTGAATGAACGGGGCTCTCTCCGGATTTGTGGCCGTGTATTCTCAATTGTGTGGCCCCTCTATAGTGCTGTGCTATGGTCTTATTTATACTGCTGACCTCCTTATATATTCTTGTCCTCAATCTTTCCCCGGTTGGCTGATTCCATGCGAATATTTTATTCTATTGTGTGCGTTGATATCAGCAAAAGAACTCTTTCCCAAGCGGTGGATGAATTGTTCGAGGAAAGAAATCTCATATGTGAAAAACGTCAAAATCTTCTTTCCTCCCTTTCCACTTGCTTTGTCAGCACGATTGTATTTTTCTTGTTTTATTTGCCCATACTTGCACATATAATGCCATGGTTACATATGAAGAGCATATATGCTCAATTTTTCAAGATTTTAATTCTTCTCTTCCATCAGCAAAGATATTGGTCCAAAGCTTGGATTTTTGTGTAAACCCATCATATATTCAGCTTATATTTGCTGCACCCTTCCTCTTAAGGACTAGAATTATAAAGAATATGCTCTCTTGATTTCATAATTCTTTCCAATTCAGATCACTGATTTTCAGCTATGCAGACTTGATGGGCTTGACTGAATTTTGTGCTTGTGCTTTTGTGGGCTCCATTAAGTTCGAGACCATTCACTTGAGTCTATCCGTCGCTGGTCCAATGATGATAAATGCTCCTAAAACTATATGTTATGCAACTAAGTTCTAATATTTTTGTTTAGGGGTTAAAAATTAATCCCTAATTTTTTAATGTGATAAATGAATAAACGGGTCATCAAAATTTAGGTGTTAACAGATTCCAAGACTAGGAATCGAGAACTGCATTGTAATTGTGAAGATGCTTTCTCAACTTCATCACACCAGCTTGTTTTGGAATCAAAGCACTTTGTAAAGGAATACGAAGAGGACAATAAACCTTTTAATCGAGGTATTGCAATCGGAATGCAGTGCCTAACTCCGATGGAGTGCTTGCTAGTTGGAAGATCGTCTGCTGCGGGTGCAGTTGTAGGATATAAGTCCTTCCATGAAATTTTGGCGTCTAATTAACTTTACCTGTCGTTTATCATGAACATTTAAACACGCGGTTCTTTGATAAGGAAGAGTTTTAAATATGTCCAAAAACGTGGTCCTTCCATTGAGACAAGAAGTAGTTTTGTGAAGACGGTTCGATTAAGTCCCCTAGCGTGGAAATTTTTTTAAGTGGTCTCCGGAGAAACTTCCTCCCACTCACCATCACATTCGTGTGAATCTACATGCTCCTCAAGATGGTTAAAATAAAGATTTATATCCATGCAGTTATATTCTTTCTTTACCTTGTCCCTTTTGAAGTAAGGTCTACACATTTTCAAGTCCATGAATAAAGTGATAAAAAATGTACTTGATCCAAACTCTTATTTGACAAACTAGATTTGATGTATATCCTCGATTTCAGAGCAAAGATTTTGAATATGGGTGGATCCTAATATTACTGATAAAATCCCATCATAAAATATTACTTAGTAGTAGTACAATGATAGTAAGTATAGTCTCAATTAGGGGTGAGTATGGTTCTAAAATAGAACCTGGAATCTGAGAACTAGACTACTCAAAACCTGTAGGTTCTAAGTTCCAAAAAATAATAAATCTATTTTGACGAGTGGGTTTCAAGTTCTTAGTGAGAGAAACTTAGAACCTGAAATCCGGAACCTAAAACCTAAAACAAGTATTAATGTTTTGCTTGGTCCTTGTCTTTACGCAATTCTGCAATTTCCGTATTGTTTGACGATGGATTTATAATGTGGAAGCACTAATCTGAGTTTTTATTTTATGATTAAAATTTTTACTTTATTAATATTCATATTTTTCGTTTGTCTTAATATAAGTTATGGTCAGTGAATTGTAGAAGTAAATAGTGATTATTAAAAATTTTTATTCACTGTAATCGTTCAATTAGTAATATAGGTGGAACTTGAGTAAATACCATGAAATTTGTAATGGGGTAAGTTCTAAGTTCTATGATATGTAGGGTAGGTTTTAAGTTTAGAAAAATGAGGATTCTATTCAAACGAGTAGGTTTCAAGTTTCAGGTATAACTTATACGGAATTTGGAACTGTTCATTCCTAATCTCAAATAACTCATTTTTGTGAAAAAATTCACGTAACAATCTTAATAATTAGGGGTGAGCATCAGTCCAGGGTTGACCCTAGACCGACCCTGAATCGGCCCAACCCTGCCGGTCTTGGTCCGGTTCCCAGGGAGATTGGGTCAGTCCTTGGTACTAGAATGGTCATCCATTTTACAATGGTCATCCTCCAAAATCCAAAGAAAGCAACCCCCTCTCTCTCTCTGTGGAAAAGATGGACGCACCAAACGACCTAGAGTCTACTGACGAGGCTGCTCCTTCACAGGAGGCACCGCCGCTGCCGCCGGCGACTGGAGTTCCGGTGGTTGCTCCAACTCCATCGTTGGATTACGTGCCCTGGTCCACGGATCTGCTCGACTGCTTCGCCGACCCCGACCTCTGTAAGTTCATAGATGTCACTCCTTGAAGCACGGGTGATAAGCGAAGCTGTTTCTCTACCAGGATTTGTGTGAAACTAAAACAATAAAAGGCAATTCTCAATTCCGAGTCAGTTGTTTTAGTAGTTAATAATTAGTTGATTGATGATGGTTTGTGCAGTTTGCATTAGCTTCTGGTGTCCTTGCGTGACGTTCGGCCAGATTGCAGAGATTGTGGACAGAGGAGATTCCGGTAAGTAAATCAAAACCCCGGTTTAAACTCAATAGAGAGATGGTGAAATCGCTGCTTAGCACATGGTACCTAGTTCTGATTTTTTGTTCCTCGACGAGTCGGAACTTGATTTCGACTCGTTAAGAAGCACTGTAGAGAGACTAACTCTGCTACAAGCGCTCGATGATGGAATCGAAATCCTAAGTTAGGTCATGAAAATCCGAGGTTTACATAGGAAGACACCGAGTGGAGGGCATTGGGTAATGGTCATCGGGCCAAAATATCGAGGTGGACTATCATGTCGTTCTGTTCCTTTTTTAGCCAAAATCATGGGAGCGAGAGAGATATAACGACGAAACTACATGTAAGCTACGTGAATGCTAGAGTGGTAATTCTAACACCAAGTTAACATAAATTATGACTATGTCAGCTAACAATTTTGAACTTACTATGAAAAGACTACATGGATTGGATTTTCGGAAGTTCCAAGAGTAGATTAATTAGGAAAATACTTTAAGAACCACATTTGAACATTAAACAAAAGTTTATTGACCATGCATGTCATTATCCCTTTAATCTTTCTCAACTTTGGTTGACCCGAATTTTCTGATATAAAGATTAAAAACTCATCGGTTCATTGGAGTGTTGAGTCTGATTTGATGTCTCTGTTTTTCTGTAGTAAGTGTAATTTAACATTTAAACACTCTCTAATTTGATGGATGATATCACGGTATAATTCATTCCACCATGTCTTGATCGGCATAACTCAATCATACTAGGGAATTTCCAACACGTTTATTCATGATAGCTGATTGGTCCTATTCTCAAATTCATCATACTTTGTGTGTTTGCAGACTGTGTTCTAAACGGAGCTATCTACCTCCTCATCGCTTGGCTGACCCCGTTTGCGCGCTGCTATTCCTTCGTCTACCGTGTACAGATGAGGAGGCAGTACAGGATACACGGGGACGCCGTCGAGGACTTCATCCTCCATTGGCTCTACGAGCCATGCGCCCTCACCCAAGAGTATCGCGAGCTCCATAACCGCGGATTCTACCCGTCCCTCGGTAATATCATGTTGAGGATATATTTCCTTCCAATTCATATTCGCATCATTGAACTTTAAGATAACTTGTACGATGGTTTATTCGGCATGGTGACATGTGTAGGTTGGGCCGAGAGCGTGGAGAGGCAAAATCGCGAGGCGGCAATGACTCCGATGCGGCCAGTGGCTCTGGTGTGGAAAACGGCATGAGGCGCTGATCATTTCGAGCTCATCTGAAACGAGCATCTTTAAAGACTCTAAGTTATATGTGAAAACTAGATAATCGTTATTGTTAGTGTATCCTAATAATGCGAAAGACAAATTTGAGTTTACTTATATTGCTTTCACAAAATCAATATACTAAGTAATGCGATATAAAGTTGGTAGGCGTTGAATGTATCCTAACACCATCAATATGGATATGGAGAGTTTGTGACCACCTCCCGACCGAGGACTACCTTCGCCCACCCCTTGCCTCTTGTTCTCTCTTTTCATCAGCCAGCCACATTCGCCAACTGCAATTCTCGTACCACCTCTATTGCCCGTCCCCGTCGCTCACCATTGCCACCTCCGAAGAAATCACCACTTAACGACGGTGCTCGATGACCGCCATCAGTGTCTCGACTGCTCTGCTTTCCACCGGACATGATCAACTGGTCAGCCCGTTTATTAGACACAAATTCTTGCCTATACACTCGCCCATTATTGAACAAATATCAAAATTGGATGATTTTGCGCAGGCCGAGGTGGGTCAAAAGGGGGCCAAGAGGGAAATAGCTTGCTCAGTTCAGTTAGCTATTTGAACCCGATCGGGCCTAGGCTAAGCTAATCAGCCCACCCGCCAATGATCAAATCATCTTTTTCCCACCTTAGTAGAGGTGTTAAAATGGGTACACAACCCATTTATGGACCCGTGTTTGCTTAAATGAGTTGTTAATGGGTCATGCCTTATTTTCCAAGACACCCATGATAGATTTTAAAAATAAAAGGACTAAAATATATGAGTCTTAAATAGGTCTACTCTGTACCCATTTAAGACCCATTCACCAATCCATTAAAGATGAACCCACGATCTAGTCTACCCTACCCCTTTTCGCTTCCACGAATCTGATTTGTCGCCACCTCCATCGCCCGTCACTTCTTGCTGCCACCTATCATCGCCTCGTCGCCGCTTGCCACCGCCCATCATCGCCTTGTCGCCGCCCATCGTCGCGTGAGAGGCCGGCACGTTGTTCGTCATGCTCGACCCACCTGCCACACCTGGTTCAGTTTCGCTGGGTCATTGGGTCACTGGCGGGCACCTTGATCTTCGCGTAGATCCTCATTGTGCCGTCGGCCGAGTTGTACTCGGCAGCCCGGTCCCACGTCTCGAACGAGATTGGCGGCTCCTTGATTGTGGTGGACGTGATGTTGTAGGTCTTCACGGTCATGACGCAAGCGTCGCGGAAGGCGATGAGGGCCGGGGCGTCGAACATGCCGGTGGCGGTGGGGTTGAGGGCCTAGGAGACCCAATTGTCCTCGCCCTTGGGCGGGGCGGCGATGAAGGTGACGGCGACAGAGGAGTTGGCGGGGTCATAGGAGAAGTGGAGGAAGGCGGAGAGGGTGGTGAGGTAGAGGCAGGTGGAGTAGAGGGCGCTATTGGTGAGCTTCTGGGAGGAGCAGCCGACGGCGTCAATGGCGGGGGCCAAGAGGAGGAGGAGGAGGAGGAGGGCCGCCGCGGGGAGGCGGCATAGGAGGAGTTGCGGAGAAGAGGAGAAAGCCATTGATGAGAGAGAGAGAGAGAGAGAGAGAGAAGGGGGTCGGCTCCGACTCTGAGTACGAACTAATGGTTCAGACAGGAGAGGGAGAGAGAGAGAGAGAAGGGCTTTAGACAATAAAAAATAAGAATAAATTTTCCTAAATTTGGTTAAATATGAAAATATTTTATTAATATGAGTTGACCCATGAGTCGGGTCGGGTATGGGTCGAAAAATTTATATTAGGCATAAATGGGTCATAAATAGTTTAATGGGTCAATTTGGGTCGGACCATTAATGACCGGACCCAAACCCGTCCCGACCCACCCACTTGGGTGTGTTTGGGAACCACTTTTGGGGAAAGTCTTTAGGGAAATGCAAATACCTTTGAATTAAAGGTGTTTTCCAAAATGCAACTGTGTTTGGTAAATTGTACTTTGAAAGCCCTTTGTGAAGTATTTTGAAGAAAATGGTGTTTGGAGAATTACATTTACAAATATCTTTGTGGTAAAAAAAAAAAATTATCAAAAGAAAAATTAAAAAAAAAAAATTGACCGGCAAGGGCGTGCCGCCGGCGAGCAAGAGGCGGTCCGGCCACCTCCAGCCACCTCCGCGACGAGGTCGTGGGTCGCCGGAGGTCGTGGCGAGGTGGAGGAGGTCGCGCGCCACCTCGCCGCGACCTCCGGCGACCCATGACCCTCCGCAACCCAAATTTGGGTCGCGGCAAGGTCGTGGGTCGTCGAAGGTCGCGCGACAGCTCGCCGCGACCTAGGTGACCTTTGTGACCGCCGCGACCCGGGCGGTCGCGGCGAGGCGGAGGAGGTCGCCCGCCGCGACCCAGGGCGACCTCCGCGAACCGATCCGGGTCGCCGCCACATCTTGGGTCGCCGGAGGTCGCGACCTAGAACCCGATCCGGGTCGCAAAGAGGTGGGTGGCGGCGCGCGACCTCCGCCACCTCCGCGACCGGCGACCTCCGCCACCTCCGCGACCCGGGCGCGCGACCTCCTCCACCTCCGCGACCAGCGACCTCCCGGCCTCTCTTGCCCGTCGCCGACCCACCACAACACCTCGCTAGCCTCCATTTCCGAAATGCTAAAAGCCCAAGGCACCCCCAAGGCAGCCTTGGGCTTTCGGCCTTGCAAATGTTGGCTTTCCCATTAAGAGACTTGTAAAGTTTTTTCCCAAACGCATTATTTTGGCCCAAGGGGCTTTTGATGGCCAAAGCTCCTTCCAAAGCTGATTCCAAACAGATAGGTCTACACCATAGTCATCATCGTCTCTATTTTGTCACCACTTGCGGCGCCACTGCACTCTCTGCCGGCCACGGTTCCATCTATTTTCCACCATCGTCCCTCTCGCTCGATCTCACATCCGTCGATGTCTCGACCGAATCGGGGCGCAACAGCGATATCTAATACGCCCTCTCTTTCTTCAACCCTATCCTTCATCAAGAGAAATCTGAGCAGTCCCCCTCTGTTTAAGCCCGATCCGACCCCGGCCCATGGACCTCGAACTACCCTCCCACGAGGTCCGGTCTGAAGGAGTATCAAACCGGTCCGTCGTCTGTCCGGTCCAATTCGAAGGCACGCCCGTTGAGTTTGACGGTCAACGGACGGTCCCACTCCGTACGAAATGGAGCCGACCAGCTTTCAAAAGGAGGATTGTCTTTGGGGCCCACATCCACAGCCTCCTATACGCGTCCTTCCTCTTTTCTTAATTTGTATCCTCCTTTGTCTCGACTCGAGGACAATTTTCCCGCCGCGAGGAACGGCACTTTCTGCGTTTTTATTTATTATTTTTTTTTTGGGGTCAATGAACCTTTTATTTATTTATTTATTTATGTTTATATCTTCCTATTGTTTCTGGTTGTTTTGGCGTTTTCCTTAATTCGTTTGTTTTGATTGGCTTTAAAGGGTTTTTGGTCATATTTTAGTTCTGAAGGTGGACTTTATGATTCTAAGGAATGAATTTCAGGTGGCTTGTTTCAAAACGTGCATTCATGTGCCCGCTGAATGTGGACGTAAATGCAAAAATTGTCAAAAAAGTTTAAAATTTATTATATTTTGACCAATTTAATTTCAAATCTTTTAATTTTATCAATTAAGTTTTAAACTGTTCACGTTTTACTAATTTAGTCAATCTAGCTAAATTTACCCGAAAAATATTGATGTGTAAGAGAGACGTTTTATATAACATAGTTGGCGTTAATGTAAATAATTTTTTAAATTTTTTCCTTTTTTTATTTTCTCTAATCTTCTTTCTTTCTTCTTTTTTTTTCCTTCCAAGCCTAGCGAAGGCTTGGCCAACTCTCATCATACTTTGTAGAAAAAAATGAAAAGAAAAAAAGAAAAATAAATAAATTTAAAAAAAATTATAAAAAATTATGCACGTTAGCTAGTTGTCCTATGTGACACTACCAACTCCTATGTTAACAATCTTCGATTAAAATTTGACAAATGGACTTAACTAGCAAAACGTGAAAATATTTAAGACTTAATTGACAAAATTGAGATCTTTACAAATGAACCAAAGTGCAATAAGCTTAAATTTTTTTTTACAATTTTCCCTAAAATAAACCGGTCATTCTCAATGAATACTTGTTCTAGAGCATCCGACATAAGATCCATTCCATTTATTTTAAGCATTGGAAAACGATATGACTTTACTAAACATTTTTACTTCTTTTAATTAGATGCCGTGCAAGGCGATTGGCATCAATTACTCTAAGCATTATCATAGGTTCTCACATCTATTGTTCGATGTTTTATTAGAGTCGAAACTACTCAATTCAGTCGAAACTTGAAGTCTTGATGTTAGTTACCTACATCTAAGCAACGTGCCAAATCTGAGAAATATCTCCACTTAAGGTAGCAAGTGCTTGAAAGCCGCTACCTTCTATTCATTCGAGTCATAACTATTTAGGAGGGGACGTCACTCGACCACCACACAAGGTTGCAAACAATTGAAATCTATAACTCAAACTCATTATCTCCGAAAGACAAGCGAATCCATTTTGTCATTAAGCCACTACTTGACACGGTAAACCAAGCACTTTACTTAACAAACAATCAATTTTTTCGACACTTAAATGCACACGCATAATAACATACAATTTTTCTTTTATTATTTTTGGAATTTATGTAATCTTTTTGAATTTTGGAGAAGAAAAAAAAAAGAAATTGCTTAAATGTAAACACGCACTAATCCAACAACAATAGTTCCACGGTGTCGCAATAATCATGGCGTGACATGCTTTTTTTTTCGTTGGCTCACGTTTGCCATCATGTGTTCATGAGGATGATTACCATCAATTAATCAACTCAATATTTTACTTAGGTAAAATTTTGTCGAATCATAGGATATTCAGGATGGGTCATTGATTAGCGGGAGGAGTGGGGCTCGGCAAGTTTCGGTGATTGGGGTCGGCAGCTTTGCGCTAATCGAAGCGTGCTGCGACTTGATTTTGTCTCCTCCGCCGCGGTCTTCACCTAACCCAACGACCTTGTCAATAGGAGTTCAAACCACTAACACAAAATGGAAAAGGAAAGGAAAAAAAGAAGAAGAAAAAAACAGTAATAGAATGACTTATAACAAGTACCATATAATTAATTTAATGAACGATGAAGTAAAACCGACGCCAAATAGAGGGAGTGCCACGTCCATTATAATTAGTCGGCTGCTTAAATAATCTTAATCATCTTTTTTCTTCTTTTTTATAAATACATGTGTGAGGAAGAGCCGGCAATTCTCCCGAGTGTTATTATAAAGGTCTCACATCCGTTAAATAATGTTCCTCAGTACTTGGAAATTAGAAACACTGTTGAATAAGCACATGCTGATAAGCACCACCCAAACACTTGTTAATGAAACATTAATGATTTGGAAAATACATGATTTATTAAGACTGATTTATAAACTTGATTTATTAAATAATTCGTGGAACGGTTATAGGTGTTTTGAACATGAGTCCCTTATCGTTATTACGCCCACTTGAGTTTTGTTAATCTTTCGTTGGATGAGCACCATTTGTAATTCGGGCACGTGGTCTAATAAATCAGCTTACGTACTTGGAAAAAGGGGCAAAAAAAAAGAAAAGAAAATGCCAAAAAGGCTCGAAAAGAGGAGAGAAGAGAGAAGAGAAGCCATGGAAACAGCCACCCACAGGAATAATAGGCTGTAGCACAAGTTCTAAAGATATTTTGTGCGTTCCCAAAGATTTTCTTCTTGTCCTTTTCTGGGGTTCAATTGTCTGCCGAAAGAGAGTTCTGGAGAATGTACGGCCAGCCGGTGTTCATACTGTGACGTATAGATCGGTCGCGCTCATGACGTGTTGTAGATAGAAATTTAAAATGGAAATCGAATGAAGCCTGCTGTCAGGCTTGAACCTCTTGTTTTCGCAGTAGCCCTCAATTCTCCTGTATAAGATCTTCGAATGGTAGCGTGCCAAATGGCCATCTGTTGGCCAATCGTCATTAAAAAAGTACCCACCTATCAAAAGATATTATTATATGTGCCCAGCCGAACTAAACCCAAGTCAAAAATAAGATTCCTGATTTTTCCACTATAAAAGGGCCACTACTTACTGCTTCCAGTTTCAAGAAACTTAACACCGAACAAGTTTTTTCTCAGTCCTCGAATCAGTATAAAGCATGGACGAGCAGCTGCAGCGAGCGGCCGAAGATGGGGACATCGACAAGCTCTATGCGTGCCTAGCCAGTAATCCGCACATTCTCCAGCGAATAGACGACACGCCGTACGCTAACACCCCTTTGCATATGTCTGCATGTGCAGGTGAAACGCTATTCGCCATGGAAATTGCCACTCTAAGGCCATCGCTCGCTCGTAAACTCAACCATCTCGGGCTGAGCCCGATGCACTTGGCCTTGCAATACGGTCAGGTTCAGACGGTGAGAGCATTGATGACCGTCGACGTGGACTTGATTAGGGTCAAAGGGAGAGGGAGGGTTACTCCGTTGCATTACGCGGCTGAGATTGAGGCGGACGAGCTCTTGGCTGAGTTCCTCTCCGCCTGCCCATCATCCATCGAGGACTTGACGAGCAGGTGCGAGACAGCGGTTCATGTTGCTGCAAAGAATGGCAAACTTAGGTCGGTCAAGGTATTGGTTGGATGGCTGATGCGAGTCAAGATGGAAGAGATACTGAATTGGAATGACGAGGATCGCAATACCGTCTTGCATATTGCTGCCCTCACGAATCAGCCTGAGGTATCTCCCTGTGATTGTCGCTATTACTGTTATTGGTTTCTCCTTTTGGTGTAGGTACTAGTCTTTTATTAATATTTATCGCAATTACTTTATATTCTTGTTTGGGACACCATGATCACGAAAAAAATGATCTTTTGTTAACAAACGGCTGTGTGCTTCGTTCATGGGAAGGTCATCAAATTGCTGATTGGGCGTATGAATGTGAACGCAAAGAATTTTGAAGGCTTGACTGCTCTAGACATCTTCTATGAGCGATTTCAGCATAATAACAAGGAAGAAGTGGGAAAAATCCTGCGCAATGCCAATGCAAAACGAGCTTCAAGCCTCTCTGGCGTCACAGGGCTTTCAGATCACTTGAGTCGGCAACTTACCTTCTCCGAACTGCAGGACAGATTCTTTAATGTCCTTGGAAACGGCAGCAACACTAAATCACCTCGTGACATGATCCTCGTGGTGGCTGGTCTGGTTGCGGCTGCCACGTACCAAGCTGTTCTTAGTCCTCCGGGAGGATATTGGCAAGACGATTACTTTCCAAACACCACCACGGCCACTGCAACAGCCACCTCCACTGCAACTGCTGGTAGAGAAGGAAAACCGCATTCTGCTGGAAAAATGATCATGAGCGGACCCTGTCTGTACCTCTTCTTGGGATATAATACCGCGGCATTTCTGACCTCTGCATGCACAATTCTCGACCTTTTACTTGGACTTCCTTGCACATTGATGCTTAGATTATCTATGTCCTTTCTCCTGATGAACTACTACACTGGACTCATTAGTAATTTCCCATTAGTAAATCATGGGGATGCTTATCTCTTCTTTAGGCTCCTGGGTTATATACTTGTGGTGGCAGGGTGCTGGGTTCCTGTGTATATGTTCAGCCGACACAAGAAGCGTCCCCACCACATAGATACTCCAAAGAGACGCATAGGAAACTCTGTTACCGGTTGAGATTGAGATGTTTAGTTGACATTAACATTGGCTTCTATATATGAAGTCAATGTATACTGGGAATGGATAATATATGTAATTAGGTGGGGGAAGCACCCTTTCAGTCAGGGTTCTCTGGGTCATTTATTGTATATCCTAGATATGGTCCGCTTGTTCACTCTGAGATAGAGAGAATACACAATAAGTTAACCATCAAGGTTATTTTGGAATGCTCCTTTAACATGGCAGAACCTTGTGTAATCAAGGTTTGCAGAGAAAAGCAGAGGACTCCACTTGATGTAATGCACCGTGATGTGATTTTGTTGAAGTTCACTACAGTACTAGATGAAGAATCTAATATTTATAGTCTGGAGTTCAATGATAATGGTGATGATAATGATGAAGCGTGAAAGTAGAAATCTGGTTTCAATGGAAATATTCTGTAATTTATCCTAAGCAATATACAGTGATTACTATACGTAATGAGAATTGATGTATCTATTGCATGATTGCTCGAGGCTTACAAATAAATGCTTAGCTGTTCAGAAATTTATCACGACATTAATGGTTAAGGCAGCTTTCTCAACACGACTAAGCAGCAGCCAGACTCTGGAAATGCTTTGACCGTACATCCTATTTGAAATCAGATCGACAAAATTCTCGTCACAAACACAAAGGCTTACCCAGATCTAAACTGATGCAAGCCAAGGGTAGGCTTTCACAAACAGCAGGATCGGGAGAGTGACTCGTGCATGGGAAACAGGACTGACAGAAATTTCAGCACTGCGCAAGCTCAGGAGAACAGTCGTATCTTTGTCGATACAGATCGGATCGACCTGATTCCAAAGCCAAATGAACAAAGACTTCTGGATCTACAATTTCTTTGTTTTGGGTTTTCTGAAATAAGTACTGTAGGATGGTCGAAATTGGGTTGGAAATAACGAACAGAATAGGAAAAGATAAAAACTTCGTTGGTTGCTCTTCTAGGCCTCCAAGGAAGTCGAGGGGGCACCGATTCTTCTAGATCGATGACTGCAACTCTTCAAGGATGCAGTTTTCGAAAAGCTCCGACTCTTCAAGGACGGAGTGAAAACTCTTATAGGTTTTCAAGGGTATGAACTCTTCAAGGTTCACGATACTTGCTTCAAAGCAAAGTTTTTTTCATTTATCAAAAGTCGTCTTCTACAAGAAATTGGATGGCTTATATTGTTAACGAAATAAAAAGCAAAGTGTTGAAACTAGGAAAATAATAAATAGCATAGTAACTAGAAACTAGTAAAAGCGTCATGCGGGCTCCCAAGGTGTCTTCCAAGCTTCCAGATGGACTCAAGATATCGATACAGCTTCTCGGTTTCGTCGAGCTTGAATGCGAGCCAATCTTCTTGGTCGAGAGAGCTGGTAATCAATGCAGGCTGCATCATAAACCCAAGTACAGAGATAAATATACACATCTTCCAAACCACAATCTTTAACTTTCTGCCTTAGCTTGGATCAAACCTGGAAAAGGAGACTAGGCAGCTAGAGTTTCATGCAGGGGAAGGCCTTAGGTAAATCGATTTAGGCAGACATTTGCAAAATATGAAGTTATCTCCACAAACATAACATCTTCCAGTAACAGGCTCACAAGTCGCAGAGACGAAAGTCTAAATTGGTGGCATTGTTACCACCTCGTCTACCTCTGTTCACGGCCACCCACACTATTGGAATGAGCTCTGACACTTCATTTGCACCATGTCTTCCTCCACCATTTTGAAGCTATCCTCCCACCTACACATTGGAATTGGAACAAGTTCTTGGACTACAACAAGCAATACATAAAAGGAGGATTCTATGACAAGAAGTAAATAAAAACAAAGAAAGAGTAGATAGATGAAAGAAGGAAAACTAAAGGTACAATCTGTTTCTTCACCATATCCCTGTCAACGCAAAGTCTATTCATCCCAATATGATACTATTTGCATATAATTTGCCTAATTAATGCAGATCATAAGCAGTAACGGGATCAATGACTTATAGTACGTGGTCCAACAGGGGCTAAAAATGAAGGATGGACCAAGCAGACTAGGAAGTAGAATCATACACAAAGAAATTCCACCCTTCTGACTGACATGAGTAAAACTTCCGTCCTTTGTTATTCGCCATTTTCGGCAGTTTGTGAAGGCAAGTACCACAGGAAATTGGACCATGTTGCTCTCGATATAAACATAAGGCTATAGAGTTTCACAATGAGGATAGTTAAAGAGAAAATATGAAGTGACCCCGACTTTCTTTATTCTCATACGAAGGTTGATAGCTACCAGGCTCACGCGATCAGGCCGTACGTGTGTCGACGACATGGGTAGCTTTCTTGAGCCTGGAGCAGGTAATAATGATTACTGTTACTTGCTTGACAGGCTTTGAAAGTATGGGTGCGTGAAAGTGGCTGTGGAGATTGTTCACAAGAGGAAGTCTTGTGGAGCTTTTGACCCAGATGCTAAAATGTATACAATCTTGATTTATAGGTGGTGCAAGATGGGCAGGATAGACATATGCGGGAGAGTTTCTGGAATGATATGATAGAGAGAGGGGTCGAGCCTTATCTGGCGACGTACGATGTTTTGTTGAATGGGATTTGTAGGCGAGCGAGATTGCATCCGGATGTGAGGGTCGAGAGGATGTTGAGAGCTGCCGATAAGGTATTTGTTAAATGCGCGACAGAGGTATCGAGCCTGACAGGACTAGTTATTCCATTGTTACGCACGTGTATGGTAGGGTACATAAGCCGCAGTTGTTGCTCGATAAGATGAAGATGACGAAGGAGATGGTAATTAGCTTGAGCCTGCGGCATATACTTCTGTTTTAAAATTTCTCTGTTCATGCGAGAGGATCAAGGATGCTGAGGAGTGAGGAGTTGCTCGAGGAGATGGTGAGGAATGGGGTGAGTCCATGCGCTGCAACGTATAATTGCTTCTTTAAGGAGAACAGGGGAAGGAATGATGTTGATAATGCGCTAAAGTTGTATATCCCTGATGAAATCCTAACATAAAGATAATACTTAGTATGATGATAATAAGTATTATCTCAATGGCTCGTTTTTGTGAAAATTTTCACTTTACAATTTGTATGATCAGCTGCAGCAGAAGTTATGGAGATATTTGCTTTTTCTCCTTTTCTTGTGTCAAATTATGGTCTGAATGGATTCTAAAAAGATGTACGATCAAGCCGCATAAATAATATGACATTTGGCTCAATTGCATTCATGACATATAGTAGACAGTAATTAAACATGAAAAATCAAATGAAGCCTTTCATTGTTAGCCTTGAACTTGAAATTTCATAGTAGCATGAATTCACCTCGGATGATCGTTGACTTTGTAACATGCCAAAGGGCCATGAACTAATCCAAACTCACCAATAATTTCTCACTATAAAAGCACAGCTTCGACTGTTTCCAATTTTATAAAACTTAAACACCAAACAACTTATTTCTAAGCGGTCAAATCATTATAAAGAATGTATGAACAGCTACGATTGACAGAGACATAGACGAGCTTTATGTGCTAGTTGTTCCTGTGCTTTTGTTCAGCAGACATAATCAGCCTTATCGCCAGATGGATACTCCAACGAGAGGCATCGGAAACTTTCTTTGATCTGCTGGGCTAAAAACATTAATATTGGCTATTGTACAAGAAATTAACGTTAAAATGTGAGCAAATAGCATTATGAAATTAGGTGGTGGGAGCACACATTCTTAGGTTCTGTGGGACATCTATTGCATGTCCCACATATGGTCGGCTTGTACAGTTTAAGATAGAGAGAATGCATAACAAATTAACCTTTACCGTTACTTTGGATCGCTCCTTTAACGTGGCAGAACCTGATTTAATCAAAGTTTCACACAAAAAAGCAGAAGACTCCACTTCATGTTGTAATGCGCTGTGATGTCATTTTGCTGAAGCCAACAACACTACTAGAAGAATCTAATTTCTCTTGAGCTCAACCGTGATGATAATGATGAAGTGTGAAAGCAAAAATCAAGTTTCGTCAGAGTTCCATAAATCATCCTCAGTAATATACAGTGATGACCGTTTATGTAATGAGAATTGATTGTGTCTGCTGCATGTTTGCTCAAGGCTTACAATTAGATGCTTAGCTGTTTGGAAATTTAATCATCTCGTCCTGGTTAGGGCAGCTTCCCAACATGGCTAAGCTATTTATACCAAAAAAATCACTTCTAGACAAATGCAATTGTGGTTGAACTCCGTCAAGAAAACACCGATACAGACAAGCTCCTCCTAACAATAACTCACCTAACCAGCAGCTAGACATTCTCCATCTGTTCCTCGGAGATTCTTTGTCCATAAATCCTATTTACATCTCAGATCGAGAAAAATTCTTGTTAGAAACAAAGACTTACCTAGATCTAAACCCACGTACAGAGATAAATATATTAACCTTCCAAACCACAATCTTAAACTTCTTGCCTTCGCTTGGATTTCAAACATTATAAAAAGACTAGGCAGCCAGAGTTTCATGTAGGGGAAGGCATTAAGTAAATCGATTTGGACAGGCATTTGCAAAATGTGAAGGATCTCCACAAACATAACATCTTCCGGTAACGGGGTCACCAGTCGCAGAAACGAAAGTCCCATTGGTGGCGTTGTTACCACCTCGTCCACCCCTTCCACGGCCACCCAAACTATTGGAACGAGCTCTTGAGTTACTGGCACCTCCATTTGCACCATGTCTTCCTCCACCATTTTGAAGGCCATCCTCCCACCTACACATCGGACATTGGGAAAAAGCCCTCAAGACTTAAAAACAGATGGACAAAGGGAGGATTCTATGACAATAAGTAAACAAAAAAAAGGTAAGGGAGAGTGATGGGATAAAATATCATATAATGTGGTCCAACTGGAACTGAAGATGAAAGATGGATCGTGCGGATAGTAAGTAGATTCATACACGAAGAAATTGCATCCTTCTGACTGACATGAGTAAAATTTCCGTCCTTTGTTATTTGCGGTGTTAGCAGTTCGCATAGGACATGATGCTCCGCAAGTATTACAAGAAACTGACAACCCTCCTGCATTCAGATGCACCAAATTAGCATTTATTAACTAGGTGGAAGTTCTTACTGGATGGCACAATGTAAGAATTCACATAAAAAATGCACAATTAGCAATCAGTATATCACAGCAACTCCTGTCGCAATGGCTTCTTTGAGGACCATTAACTTATTTTTGTTGAGGAACATCTAGTTGTAGTTGCAAAGACACGGATTTCCAGTCCCAGACTGCAAATGACTACTTGCATTTACATATCCAGTTATTTTGCATCTTCAAAATAACTGTGGATGGAATCGATCTGAAGCAAGAGGATATATTTGACAGCACTGGACCAAGTGCTTCCAGTGTAAACAGAAGGATGTAGAGACCAATAAGGATAGTAAAATAGAAAATATGGAGTGACCAAGATTGTGCTGGATATTGCTATGAAAGCAGCATTGAAAGTGACTGCAACTCGGCAACTACATCTGGTCAAGGAGAGAGTTGGGAGAAGAGTTTTCTCTGCTTTCTCTTGGGTTCAGAATTCGATACAGGTAGTGTAATAAGAGTCCATATGTCGGAAGTTAAAACAATTACTGCTCAAAATCATTGTACTCAATGCTTTCTCTTGATGGCCCTTAAAATTCTTCCTATCATCTTACAACATCTGGTGTGCCGGGAAGAAATGGAAAATAAGCATTTAGCCACCTTTTTAATCCTCAATGATAGCTAACAGATTATGTTTCTACTTCTTTAATAAGAGATTATATTATTCAACAATAAAATGGGATAAGAGTAATCTTTTCAGTATGTCTAACTGCTAGAGGTACATCTTCATGAAGTTCAAAGAAAGTTGCCTTCAAACCAACCGCAAATTTTCATTTGGCCCAAAGAAACATTACCTGTTTCATTTTTCTTTTTCTTTTTTTATTTTTATTTTAACTTGGAGTTATAAGTCCTTACATCATGATAAAGATAAATAGTATCGGATGTTCTTGACCTGTTGTCGTATTATTTGCAATCCTCTTGCTGGGTATACAAAAGTTGTAGACATATTTGAGAAAATGAATCAGCACCCTTCCTAATCTTTGAACAAAAGAGAGAATTAACTTGACTAGCATACCATCTTGTTGGTCTGCTTTGCGAGACCGAGAATTTCGAGTGCCAGAAATGACTGATGGACAATCGGTGGAAGAATGCCCCAATTGCCGGCAGTTGCTGCAAGCCTGCTGTCTACTGTTACTCCTTTGGGCAGAACTGGACAAAGGAGTGGGCCCTCCTCCTCTTGCTGCTGGATATATCATGTGAAATATAGATTCCAAGATCAAGATAGGGGTTCATCATAGGTGTAACATTAAAGCTAGCAATTTACTAATGCCATAACAGTATCATGATGTCCATTTCAGTTTTTCTTAATTCTTCCTTTTCATGAAAGCAGAAAACTGTAAAAATGAGGAAATAACTAATCTTGAGATACGAAATTCCATGACTACACCAATTACTTGAGAAACTTTTACATTACCAGAATCAGAATTACATCCTACAAGTGAAGCAGAGAAGAGAGAGATACCGACTATCTTTACCAATCAACAGCTTCTTCAAAAAGAGACCATTTACTCAGTTAACAATTACCATTTTGAACATACACATGCACACGAATCTTTAACAAATTTTTAATTGATGTTAACAAAGAGATCCATGATGTAAAATCAAAACCAAGAAGTCAAAACAAAGATACTGGGGATAATGATAATTCTGTACCCTCATTAATACCCTCTCTAAGGAAGTGCATTAGTGAGAAGAGTCTGTTAAACAATTTAAGGGCATGCACTATTCAGAAGAGACAAATAATAGAACGTGTTTTCTACTACTCCTATTAATGTAAGTGTACTAGGTGTCTCTTAGAACAAAAAACCAAACATAGTTTTCTAAGAACTAACCAAAACTTAAGCAAACTTCTTATAAAAGTTAAGCCACGCAAGAGACAGATGAATATAAATTACGGTTCTTTACCAAAAAAAATATAGAAATTACGCTACACAAAAAAGAAAAAGGCAAGCCATAGAGGTCTAAGCCAAAGAAACATAAACGAAAGGATCAGAGTACAATTAATAAACAAAATATTGAAAAGTAAATTGAAGTTATTAGAAAATTTAACTAATGTTTATGAATTTTTCAAATCAATCATCCACTTCAATACAAACACACGAACACACCATGCTTATGCAAGCCCATGAGCGGCATGGCATGCTATAGCAAGAATATTTTCCAGCACCATCTCTATCCTTTTTTTCGATTTCAGCAAAGTGTAACTTTTGCAAAAAAATTTTACCAACCTGACATACGAGAACCCGTTCCACATATTTCTGTCAACTGTTGAAGAGTGTCATCACATCCACCTATGCATCCTGATAGAATTTCGCAGTTAATTTTCCATTGAGCCAAATAGAAAACTCAAAATGAATTATCCTCGAGTATGTAAAAGGAGACGGCATGCAATTATATTCCTGTTAACTAATTGACCAAATCCATTTGAACGTCACCCAGCTACAGAAACAAGTATGGGGAACAAAAGGTTCACGGATGGCATCAGCAGTTATAACATAAATAGATGTAGTCTTATAGCCAAAGAAAGACAACTAGATGATCTGACAAGGGAAAGGCCTGTGAAGATGTATGGCGGACATAAACAAGCGGCCTAGCAACATAAAGAGAGCCAATCAATGAAATTCATAGAAGCATTTGCATATGTAAGGAAGGTAGCTTTTTGACAATTCTATGGGCCTAATGAAATGGTCAGGCTTCAAAAGACCAACAACTGCAGCCACGGGCTTACTATTAGTGGAAGATTTTTCTACAAAAACAAGAGCTCTTTAAAAACTTAAAAAAGAGAGCTTCCAGTAAGATGAAGAATAAAATAGAAGCTGTAATATTTTAAACATAGCCACAAGTTAGTTCAAAGTTTGTAACAGCATTCACTTACTTTCCAGGACAAAAGCACATACCTAGGTGGTCGGCACTGAAGATTGGAGGAATTTCCAGCCGCCGAAACTTAAACTGGATCATGTAGATAGGACCTAAAGAATTTTTTAAATGAAAAATAACATTTGTAGTTAGTAAAAAGGAAATGTGAAATGATATGTTACTGATGAAATTGCAAATCAATCACCAAAACCAAGAAGAAGATTCTCATGCAAACAACGGAGAATGAAGAACCAAGACATAATAAAAGTTCTAATATATGTAGATATCAGGCCTCCCTCAACATTTGTAACAATATCCAGGAGTAAACATAAGTAGTTTATTAAAAAGGTCCATTTCAGTAGTAATTTTCAGGGCACCTAGAGCAGCTGCTACCACAAAAGAAGGAAAACTCTGTTCTGGTGATGTTTCTTCATTCAATGTGCTATACAAATAGAGGAGTCCACAAGGTTTGTTCTTCTTTTTGCCACAGCTAGAGTTCAACATAGTAAACAAAATAGTAAAGACAACGCATATGGAAACATCCAGTTTTCCATGACAACCAGGTTAGGCAGTTTCTTCTGCCGTACGAGGAAACAACACTCAGATTACAGGAAGATGGCCACACCACAGATACATCCCCTTACTCCAAAAATCTCAAGTTTAAACTGGACATGAGGTATTTCAAACAACAATTTTCCAGTGAAGACTCCTAAAGCTGAATGCATTAAATTGAAAAAAACCTGGACTGCAAGAATTGCAAATGTTGGCTGTCACAACTGCTTCGGATACTGACCCGGGAAGCCATACAACATTCCTACACTGAATTTGCACAGCAAAAATTGGATCAAGAGCAATATGACCATACAAATATAACCCCAGAGCAAAGAGTGTAACAATCTTAGTTTCAATATCATTTTCACATAACTTAATTACTGGAATATCCTAATTGTTTATACAATGATTCTGCTGTTTTCTTTTCATTTCCAGCTTAACAATGGCATCAAAAGGTTATATGGTCCTCTAAAATCATTTAAAGGATTCTTGAGTTGGTAAAACAATAGGGTACTCCAGTGCTATTTTCAACTGCTGGGAGGAGTTTCCCTAAAAAAAAAAACAAAAACACAGATGTTAATGAAGCAGATAGTTTGCATCCAACTAGATTTAGATGGTTAGACATGAACCCAACAGATTGTCTTGATAGAATGAATTGATGGAATCCTTGTAGTATTACAACGAAACAATCATGAACTCTGTTTTCCTAATATCTTTTATAGCCCTGTAAACAGAGTGTGCGAGATATGTCCCAGTAACTAAATTAGCAGTGTACTAATTACTTAAATTAAAAGTACAGTGAAGAACGAAAACCTGTGGAAAACCGAGGCAGCCAACCATAAAATTGCCATCCTGTTCAAAGTGAAGGAGTTAGCTGAAATTGTCTTTGAGAAAAAAACCAAATGTGAGTAGTACAGAATTCATTACTGAAGATAATAGCATGATCCGCACAGCACCCAACACTACTGGATCTATTAGGACTACCCAGTGTTTAAAATATTTTCAAAAACACAGCCAATGTTTCAAATCATTGCAAATATGGCCTCATCTTTTATGATTTTTCTTCCATTTGCATTCCAGAAAAGCCCTAAAATAATTTTGATCAAAATATCCTTTGCGAAAAACTTAAGAAAGATGCATTTTGTTCATTAGAATTAGAAAGTGTCCAACTTTTATTTTAAAATGGAGATAATGCTGATATCCATGCACAAAAGGCAAATTGCTCTGCAACTGAAGCCACAAGGCACTTCCTACATTTGAAAACTAGTTACATCCGTTCAAGATAAGTGGAGGGAAGCCATTAAAAAAATATCTGGGAAGGGATACTTGCAACAATTTGAAAGGTTCAGTGTATCTATGTAATTTAAGCAAAGCAACAGCAGATAATTTGGGTGCAATGCAGAAACAGAAGCGATTGTGAAATCCATGCCACAAAACAAGAGAAAAATACAGACATGGAAAACAAAGTAAGCATGTTTCAGGAACATAATTTGAGTGCAATGCGGAAACAGAAGTGATTGTGAAATCCAATGACACAACCAAATGAACAAGAGAAAAATACAATTATGCTCTGAAAGGATAAATAATCCATTACCCGATTACGCTTGAGCACCATATTTGATTGATGACAGAGTCCACATAACCGAACAAATTCTCCCACCACATGCTGCTCATCTCTGGCTGTTCGAGCGGCCCTGCAGCATCAATGATAGATGCACAGTAACAGCAGTACAAATGCATCGGGAATCTGCAAGTTGGGAATCTACCTCTCAAAAAACACAGCCATGGCTTCCATCAGTTTTTGTTTATTTGACCTGGCCTGCAAGAATTCACACCGTAGCCTATATATCATCATTTCTTGTTCTTCACCCATATCATTATCAACAACTCTGCCTAGAAAATGCATTTGAAACCCAAAAATCTTTGTTAATGCAAATAGCAATCATCCTCAGTATGCTTCATTTGAGGGAAGTGGATATTCATATATCGACTGACTTTGTCGTCATGCACTCTACATTTTCTGCTTCTACTAGAGACAAGAAAATTCAAAACCCACCAAGTACCATGGGACTTACAAGCATTGAAGACAATTAAAGACTTGAATATCCAAGTACGTCAACACTCAGACATTTAAAGTCTTGAGTGTCTCTGGGAAGTCTTCTCACTCTATTTGGTTAATATCTAAGAAAGACTTCTGCAAGACTTCTGCAACTCTTTAGAAATTTAGTATGCATCCAGTGTTGGAAAGTTTGAAGCAGAACTAGTCAGTCGCAGTTCTCAGCTTCCATATGTCAGACAATCTCTTAAACAATTGATTTCAAATGAACATAAAACTGTTCTCTGACTTTGGTTTAACGAGAGGATCCATTAAACAAAAGTCCCCCTTCCACACATTATGTAATCATAAACATGTATTGAAGTCGATCATAGATTTGTTGCAACAAGCAGCAGAAAGGAGTAACAATCGTACATCTAGAAAGCAAGCTTTCATCTGCTGCAAGCATGTTTCCAGAACTTCAGCTTTCGTCTTGGCACCCTCACTAACTGCCCTCATGTCAAATTCCATCATTGACCTGAGGTTAGGCTTCCATAGCTTGTACCTGAGCAAAAAATGATAGCGCTCTCACAATATGGTGCATCTTACTCAGCTAAACATATAGGGCTATAAGAACATTCTAACTAAGATGTTGTGATGGCGTGTTACTCATATTTTAATCCAACTTACGCTGTCTCCTATACGTATTTGAGTGAACTAAGCTGCTTCTACTTACATGAAACTACAAAGTTCCAAGGAAGCATTTGGCAAGTCTTCAAAAACAAAAGCAGATGAAAGTTTAAGTGTGTAAAAAGTAATTTGACCGGTGTCAAAAGTTGTCAACAAGGAGAAAGAAAATAGAAACTCAACTATATATAAAGTAAACTTAAGAAAGAAAATGAATATAAGGATAGACAAGCAAAAAATGTTAGAAGACTTTATTCATTCAAGTTGAAAAGAAGGCAAATTACTTACCCCATGTCATCATATCCCATGACTAGAGCCTCACCCTGTTCATAAATTCACCAATTAGCAAAGATAAAAACATGAAAGACGACTTACTTTGTGCTTGCTTGATCCGAATCAAAGCGAGTTCTCTCCATAATACAATTACTCGAGCCATTTGGAGATAAAACCTAAGATAGTTAACGTTGCTCCAAGAATATAATGTTCATTGACCTAAAACAATCAAATAAGGAAGAATGGTGTGACTACATCCCATATGTGAGTCTGTATATGCTTGAATGCTGAGTCTCGAGAAATTTACCTAATATTCCACACACCAATCAAGCACAATAAGTTTCTTACGATTACAAAGCCAACTAAATATGGGAACGAGCGTTGTTTCTGAACTTGTCCAAAGCAAGAGTCAAAATCCAGAGAAACAGTGCTAGAAAGAAGGAAATACTACCTTGCTATAAACTGATAATTAAAAGGTAATGAGGTAGATGCAAAAGGCTTACCAGGTTAGTTGGTGAGAAGCGCATATTCTGGTCTTTGGTTGCATAGAACCGATCAAGTAGCTTCTTTATGTGATCATGCATCGTGGCATCGGTGCCAATGCCAGCCTGAAGAGACAAAGTGGATGAGCAAATTATAAGACATGCCATTACAACATACATCTACTGCAGCAGAAACCTATGACCAACGATCATTTATATCAGAAATTTGACTAAAAAATAAAAAATAGTAATAATCTTTTTCACCTTGTCCATGCAGTTCAGTAAGTCAGCTTCACTTAGTAGTGGCGGGGGCCTGGTAACTCCTGAATCCAGTGTTAAAGTTGTTGGGATGAACTGTGATATAGATGGCAACAGTAAGAGCACACATCTATGTCTTGAACTTCCAAGCAAATTATAGGAAAATTGAAATGTTGACAAACATTATTCAAAATAAATTTCCTCAAAACATTCCACAGAAATCTGTGTTTTGCTTCTGACTCTATGGCTCTCTGCATCCATTGGTATGTGCTTTGTTAAGCTCATTTCTTTGTTCAGGCACTTTATGTTGGTTCTTACATATTAACTGATAAAATCACACCCCTCACTTTTATAGATAATAATCATCATATTTCACATCTCGATGAAAAATTAGTGCATTAAATGAATTCAAATAAGAGAATAAGAACTGCAACTGTAGTCGAGAATTAGAAAACCAAGTACCACTGATTGCAACCAATATTCCACCTAGTAGATGAGTTCTTGTAAAAAGTTAAGAGGAAAAAACTCCCAATCAATATATGACATGTCCACAACTTTCTTAGACATAGAAAGAAACCTGATAAATGAGCATACTGTAGGCAAGGATAACCAATAAAAGGATCTCGTGTGGTGGCCGGGCCCCACAGCTAATGATTGAGCCTAGTAATTAATATCAATCAACTATGGTACCGTTGAAAGTAAAACTTCTTTTTTTAGGTCAAATCCTACTATTCTAATCTCATCTCTACTCAGATGCAAATGCAACAGAATATGCTCTTCCCATGAAAATTTATTTGAAAGTTGAAAGACAGGGTTCCTCGAAGGCTATCTTTTTCTCTTGGGGAGCAAGCAGCCTAAGACCTATTCTCACTTTGCATAATCTTTAAAAGAAACAAAAAACATTTGTAAATAGATCCCTTTGAAGCAGAGAGTGTGTATCACCTACTGTTACCTTGTAGCTAGACCAGACAAATTTGGATTATGGTTTTAGGTGTAAAGTGGGTGACTGCAGGCAAGGTGCAACACAAACTTTAGGCTTGGAGAGGGGCCATTGTTCTTGTGTTGTAAAGAAGAAAACTACTGCTATAATTCCTCCCTTTTTTTGGCTCATTAGGAGAAAAAAGGACGGCATTTCAAGGAGTTCAATCCTCTTCGGATTTTATCAGGTTTGATTCACCTGTTGATCACATGAGTAAGAACTCTTACTCAGAGTTGGTAAGTCTTGAATGACAAACAAAATTTCATTGATAGGGTAGCAAGGGCGCTGCCCCTGCACAAGACGGCTTCATAGGGGAATTCAGCCATACACAAAAATTTGCATACAAAAGACTTCTCATAACACTTCCAACAAACCAGAAGTATGAAGTAGTACACATTGGACGAGCAAGATGAGCCTCTTGCACCAAGCTCACCCACGTGATCAACAGGTGGATCAAGCCCGATAGCATAATGCGCTATCCCATCTCTAATCAATGTTATTTTCGACAGTGGGACTGAAAGAAAATCTAATAATTCCAAAATGGCAGCCTTTCATTTGAAGGAACTTACACTTGCCTTCAGAGCAACAAGGAACCAATTAATTTTGGGAAGCAAAGTTAGTTTTCCTTGTCAATACCAGATGAAAGCAAGACTTTGCCATAGTGTAAACTCGTAGTGCGTACATATCTCCTTGAAAATTATTTTTCTTGTCCGTCAGAAAGATGATAAAGAATCAGGAAGTGAACTATATCAAATGGTCCAGGGCCACGGTATTCTAGATCTGATAAATGCGTGATCCACTAACAATGAAAGACTGATTCCAAGACATGATGAGAGCTATTTTAGACGTTTTATTACAGTGGGGAAACAAAACAAAGGGAGGCAGATGAATAATGAGGATGGATCATTGTAAATGGAGGAATATAATTCGATTGAATGCAATATTCAGTGGCAAACCTGCTGTCCAGGCACATAAGTTGGGATCACTGAACCTCCCCACGATTCAAACCGGTAGACGTCCAAGTAATTTTTCTGGCCAACAAGACCATTTAGATTCACTACAATATCATAATGAACAGCGAGATTCAATAAGAACTAGGACTACTGTGATATAACTATTTAACTCCAAGCGGAGAACAGTCTCATTCTCAGATAAGACAGACAGGTCATGACATTGAAAAATAGCTAAATCAAATAGATGCCGGTGAAATATTTCATTGAGTTAAAACCCGTTGGTTTTTTGAGAGACACTGACAGAAACAACATTGATCAATTCCCAAAAAGGAATCATTCTTTCTAGAGGTGGTATGCAAGGCCATGGTATTTCCAAGAGTACTGACATGCCTCACCTCTAGCACATTCAACAAGGGTGACCCACTGCATGAGACTCCGCCTATGCAAGGGTCAGGGGTTTCCACGACTGAACCCCGTGACCTTCTCCGCCACAAGCGATAACCTTTCCGTCTATAAAACGAACTCATGCTGAGAAACTCATTTCAATTACATGAGCAGCCTCCCAGTCACTGGACATTACAGGAATTCAATCTAACAAAGGCTAATCCAATAGTTCTGACTTCATTGGAATGCCTCGGGAACATACGAAAAAGGTTATGTACAAATGAATCTCCAACTAAATTCACTTTTCCATTTTGCTTAAGAAAGAATTAATCCAGCACCCACAGAAAAGTGAAGCAATACTGTGAAAATAAGCATCACCACATCGGTTTTTATTTTTGACCTAACAGAATAATTTATGCAGACCTTCACATTATTGGGAAAAGAAGGGACAACTAAAGTGGCAACTCCTTCATTATGATACTAAAAACTAGAGAGGCAGCCAGTATACCTCATAAACCTACACTGCTTTATCCGGTTCCATCAAAATCCTTGTGCAAAGCAAACTCTAGATATTCAAAATTCAAAACTGAAATGACCAGCATGACTTTCAGAGTGGGGTTAAGAAACATAAAAGGGGCAGTCACCAAGTAAACAATAAATTGAAATGATTGCTTCTATATTAGCAATTTTTTTCTCAAAATGATGAGTCATGTAAAATCCAATTATCGGGAACATAAGTTATTTCCTTCCTCAAAAAAATAAATGGCAAGCTCAAAAGTAGGAACAGAACTCACAGCAATGATCACGCGCCCTGATGCAGCAAACTGCTCACCAGCAATATCAATTTCAACAGTGGTTTCTGCCCCCACGGCTGGCTGCGAAACACATGCCAGGAAATGGCGAACGACCAATTCATAGAGTCTCTGCAATAAAAAACAAAACATATAGGAATTAAGTGCGGTGTGCATGGGTGTTTGTTGTATTTTCTCCCTTTTCTTTTGTTTTTTGTTTTTTTTTTTTTTGGGGGGGAGATAGAGGAGAGCAGGGCCAGTCTACCACCAAAGCAAGGAAAGATTCCTTAGATTCCTTTAAGAAATCACGAGAAGTCACTTACATGATGATCCTGACTCCAATTTGTCTCCCCACCGGAAAATTTTGTTGGATGAATTGGTGGATGGGCCTTATCATCATGGCCACCATTGCTGGGGTTTCTCCAGAGTCCTGAACTGGGGTCCAATAAACGCTGGGTGTATGATCCCCATACAGGATGCCCTTGTTGCTCTTGCACAATAGCCTACGTGTCAACAAATACTCAGACCAATAAACAGAATTCAAAGGGAGGAAAGTAGCCAAAAGGAGCTGGAAAAACAATGCATGATCAATTAGAAAATGCAAAAGAAATTATCATGGATGCATGCAACAAGAGCCAAAGTCTCGGCTATTGAATAGTAAAGCCTGAAGTAGGGGTCTTCTACCAAGGCTCGGCAAGTTAAAAAAGCTCATAACCTGCTGACTTCATCACTTACATGAGAGTGGAAACGGGGAAGGTCTTAATAACTAGAGAGCTCAATTTTAAAAGAACCTAGACTACCTAGAATATCGATCTTACATATAAATGTGACATTGGGGCATGATCATAATTCCAACCGAAAACCTCATATCATATGCTCGAAAGAAGCTTATATGTCTGAAATAAGACCAATCTCTAATGTCTTCACTGACACAGGACATCCACTCAAATACTGTTCTCACCAAGTGACTTATTTATGAACCGCCATCCAGCCTCCAAAAATCTGTGTTATCTCTTTCCACAAGCACCACATCATCAACATGGACATCTTCCAAACCAAGAGACTTCAAAATTCCGCAGCAATTCCATTACTCCAATTGCAGCATCCAAAAAATAATTAATAAAAACAGACAAACAAGTTACCAGCCTTGCACACATTCAACACTGCATGGCGATAAACACGCATTTTTCAACTTATTCTTCATAAATGGGAGGGAGCCCTTTACTCACATGAACGAGGTGGCAAAATATGTCATTTTAATGCACATATTAAAATAAGCAATTCATAGCGGCAGGTCAAATTCTTCTGCTTATCCAATCATAAGAAAAGATGGCAATTAACCACCAAATCTCCTTTAGGATTTGATAGCCATATTATTATAAAATCATACTCCTAACTTACTCATCAGCAGACAATCAATTAAAAAGCAGCAAAAGATGCTCCAACCTCAATTCAGATTATTTAGTTTTGCTATCATGAAAATACTCAAAAGGAAGAATTCCCTTACCACCTTTAAATCTGCCACTACTTATTTCTAGTTAGCTTTGAAATCAGTATATCTGATTGGCAATGTGCTCACGAGGCAATAGAAGTTGTCTGTGGGCTTTCATTTCCAGAGTACTATTTTTTTGTTCCTTCTGACCTAATGCTATGTATGCATCACAATACCAAGATAAATGCAGCTACAAATTATTTCTGTCCATTTTGGTTTTGCCCCAACATTCTCCATTCATAATTCCATTAATGAACTGCAGAAGCATTTCTATCATCTGTACTTTAGTCAAAATTTTAATCAAAAAGAAATACTTGCAATTCCACCTTCATAATCTAAGAGATACTCACATGCAAATCAGTCCTGGCAGAGAAGTTGTCAGTTTCAGTACGAGGATAACTTATAAATCCTGCTTGATAAAGCTCTTCCGCAACCTAAAATAGCAGGAAAGGAGGAAGTCATTGGACACAAGCTAGTGACAGGAAACGATTAGCATTTCTCAATTTGAAACCATATTATAACATAATGTAAAACCTCAAAAGTAAGCAAGAGATCAGGAAAACAGAACATTTTTGACATCATTTGTCCCCCTTCTATGACGAAGAAGCTTGCTTAAGGTTAGGTAAACCCTGGCAAGTGAAGTACCCCACTAACTTCTCAATTACAAATCAGTGGTTATCAAACTAAGCTCAGTGAGCTTCTTGTTCTTCATATAAAGAATGGTAAAAGAATAGTACGCACAACGATATGCAACGATCCGAAACTTTTTAATAGCTGAACCCTAGCATCTTAAGAAGATAAAATCAAAGGACTAAATATCATCAACAGAAGTAAACAGAACTAGATTTGATATAAATTAGTCATGAAAACCAAACAATTCTAAACAAATGTAAGTGAGCTTCCTAATCTGGCTCTAAAAAATGATAAGAGGAATGGAACGCAAAATGAGGTATGAGGAGCCAAAACTTCACTATATAGAAAAGTGCGAACTTACTGTTTATCAGAAGAGAATAGCTATCCTTCAGGGAATTAAGAAGAGTATACATTGTTAAGAAAAGTAACTCAGTTGCTCAGATTGGAAGAGCAAAGAAGCCTTCTCACTAAAAAAAAAATTGAAAGAGTTAAAAAAACCAAATTGACAACATGAATTTGAAACAACTGGCATAATTTGGGCCATACATTGATCGGAGTTTGCAAACTGCCACGATCATTTCCGAAAGGAAACATTCATTGATAGCAGCCATTCTAATTCACCATCTACTGAAAAGCAGAGTATCTACCGAAAAACATAGTCCTAATCAGCATACAGCTAGATATGATCCTATAGATGGATAGATAGTTTCCAGGTTACAACTGCTCACCTTCATGGTATGCTCAGAGCTCATCCGGAAGTATCTAGAAGCACGTTTTTCCATCTCAATGGTACTCAAAGGATGTGGAGGATACTTGTATTTCTCCTGCTGCCTAACTCCTGTGACCTGTATGACCGAGGTAGTAATTTAGAGTATTACCATCAAACCAGTAGTTGATCCAACCATGATAATCAGCATAACATACAGTTGCACATGGCTCCTCGACAGACATTTCATAAATTATAACTGCACAAGTGTAATCAAAGAGATGTCCACGCCTGAAAAATGAAGAAAGACTCCCATTTCAATAAGAACCAATAACATGTGAAAGAATAATATTATGCATCAAGACAGTCAAAGCTTACATCCAGTTGAATGTGGCAATGCCCTCTTCAGATTTGTGAGAACAGTTAATTGTCCAGAACTCCTCAGGTTCATGAGATTGTATCTCCCAAAATCGTTCGACCACAAAGCCAAGTGTAGGGAACTGCACCAATGAAGAATAATAACTATAGGATATATATGACAGTGTATAAACTGAGAATACGAGGAATGTGCTCTTAAGTCACCATACTTGACATGGACCATAACTTAGGACTAGGTTCCGGTCATCTGCAGCAGAGTCAATGACAAATGCGTCTCTTAGCAGCATAGTCTGGAACCTTGTAAAAGATGCACCTATCCTGAGGTCTATTTCCTGCACAAAGCTCCAATCAGTTCTGAGCAAGCTATCGAAGAGAGGAAGCACCTTATGCAAAGACACAGGCTAGTTTCACATGCAGCGAAAAATATTCTGAGAAGTATTTGGATGCAGCCATTTGCCGAACAGACATCACAGCACTAATGACAGTAGAACTTCACCAGAAATGGACAAATGGGAGAGCACTCACTTGCCTTGCGTCCACAGCATCTGCAAACCATCGATTGGGTTCGACAAGATTCTGCACAGAGTCATGTATTTCCCTAGTATCACAAAAATAGGACGTCAAAACCGAGAACCTATAACCCCCAAAAAAAAAAAAATTAATCCGACCAGACCTTTCAATCAAAGCAGAGAACCGAGCCCTTTTTATGGTCAGATTACGGTTAGCCGCGGCGCATGTGTCGATAACTTCGAATGCTATGTTTTCACCTTCCCTGTCGCAATCAAGCCATAGAACGAGCCACTGGCACCTTCTAGCTTCCTCTTCCAATGTCCTCTTGATATCCAACTTGTCCTGTAATTTCCATAACAAGTAAACAGAAAACACACAATCCACAGGCCATTCCCCCAACTCTAATCAGAAAACAAAAAACGAACTTATGGTCTGAATTACGCCATAACCCCATCCAAAATCTTCGCAACACGAAAAAGTCAGTTCCTTTCGGCGGTCTTTCGTCGTTGCGGTTCCTTACCTGAGGGACGGACTTGCGGACGGGGGCGGCGTAGAGGTCGGCGGGGTCGCAGGAGTGCCACTTGCGGAAGCGCTCCTCGAATTCGAGCTCCATCAGGTGGCCGGTGACGGAGGTGACCAGCATGCGGCAGCGCTGCCCCCGGATGCCGTAGTCGAACTCGAAGATCTTGTTGTACCGCGACCGCCCTTCCCGGACCCGCATCCCCTGGCCCCTCGACAGCAGGGTGGCCACCGACTTCGCCACCGACGGCTTCTCCGCCACGTTCAGGACGTTGATCGCCCGCCCGCCGCCGGACATCGGCGGAGGTGGCGGCGGTCGGCGGTTGAATTGAGTGAGAGGGGTTTTGCGCTTTGCGAGGACAGGAGGGTTTTCCCGCCTTTCTGACTTTCTCGGAGGGAGGGAGGATGGCTTCTTTGAAATATAAAATGGACTTAAAAAAAAAAAAAAATTAGTGTGCACCATCGAATTTACTTAATTATCTCTAAGTTTTCTATGATTCTTAGAAGGGTTAATTTCACGAAAAATCTCAATCTGATAGATTTATGACAAATACCGTCAAAAGCTCATAACTGATACGCTTGTCATAAATTTACTCTCCGTTAGTTTCTGTTAAATTAGAATTACACTACAAAATTTTACAAATTGGTATATCTATTTGAGGATAAAATCCTAAATTAGTATATCCATCAACTATAATGTGCCGTTAAATTTAATAATTTGACAGTAAAATTTAACAGAAACTAATGAAGAGAAAATTTTTCATGGATATACTAATTTGGGATAAATTTGATATAAGTATACTTATTTGGGGTTTTTGTGGTATTGACCATCCTCGAAATTATACAATTCGCTTCCAAAAATCTCGCAAAGTGTTTTTCTTAATTTTCTCAATTCTTAGGCACGTGCAAAGAACTTGATTTTTTCTTGAATAAATATTTACCCCGTTAAATTTCCTAACAAGATATGTATAGTTTGTTCACTTTATGTTCAATTTGTCAACTATTTTAATAGGGAGTGGCCAAAAAAATCATATGCCTAATAAGGCAATTGATGACAAGAAACACGTGGACAATACTCGAGAAACAAACAAGCTACAGGCAAACTAGATTGGACCTAATCGACGGGGAGCCGACACAGTGCCCAATTGAAAATTTCATGTACAAAGTGTCGATGATATAGACACTTATATTTTGTTTTTCATAAAATAATTTTGGCCTAAAGTGGAGGGAATGTGGCCGAACAAGGAATTGGCCTTGCTCTGTGCCGGCCGGAACGTGCTTTGGACTCGGCAAATCGCAAACCAACAAAAGTTCGTATAGAGATCACGTCTTTGAAAGTAAATAAAGCTGGGGGAAATGGGAAGGTTTTTCTTATTATAAGTTAGGATTTAGTTAGGATCTTCTGGGCCGTGGTGAAGTCAAGATTTGCACCTATTTGCGTCAATTCGGTAATTAGCTTGTTGCTTTATTCGACCCTACCGATGTTACCGTTCCATTTACTTTCAACAGGTTAACTTACCTAGAAAATTTGCCGGCGTATGAATGCGGTCTTGATCCATTCGGTGATGATTACGTTTGCTTTGGTCAGACGCGCAAATCTGGTTAAACTTGATTTGTAATTTTGAGTTATTTTTCCGCATGTTCAACGAAGAAAATCCATTTGTTTCGGGGCAAACAAAAGAGCTCAAATTCAACTTCATCTCTGTGTTCTTTTTTTTTTCAGACCAACAAAGTCACCTTCAGCTTAGATCGGATTCTTTGGATTCTTCCCACCAATCAATCACTATCCACTTATTCAAAAAATTAGCATCCGATTTGTTCAATTAGTATTAAGATGAAAATTTGAAGTTTCTTTCTCAAGCCCTATAGACACTTTTCCCATCCATATGTACATATTATATAATATAATTTAATATCACAAAAGATTTTAAATTTGTATATTTATGAAAAATTTACCTAAAAAAATATCAAATTGATATATTTGTGATAATTTTACTTTTCGTCAAATTATATCAATATCTATACTTATAACAAACTGAGGGTAAAACTTCAAATTGGTATATCCATCAACTATTATCTAACTTCATAATTTGATAGTAAAACTCAACGGAAATCAATGAATAGTAAATTTGATATAAGTATATTAATTTGATATTTTTCGTAATTAAAAAATTAATTTACGATAAATTTATTATATACATGGGGTTTCTTTTTTATATCAACCCTTATATGATATAACGATGTGGCATGAGAATCCAATATAAAAGTAGCTTACGATATTATTACAACATCTCCCCGTGGGCCCCCACAACGGCAGGAGGGCCTTGATACCCCCGCCGAGCTCGCTGAATCAACGAACGTTCGATGCCGAGCGAGAATAATGCGATTGACAGAGTGGCAGGGTCCCTTTTCCTCGGCCTCCCCTGTCCATATATGGAAGGACTTATACCCACAACTGCACCAGCAGCGAACGATCTTCCAACTGGGAAGCACTCCATCGGAGTTAGGCATCGCATTCCGATTTCAATACCTCGATTAAAAGATTTAGTGTCCTTAGTCTTCCTTTACATAGTGCTTTGATTCCAAAACAAGATGGCGTGATGAAGCTCAGAAAGCATCTTCCCAATTAAAATGCAATTCTCAATCCCCAGTCTTGGAATCTTTTGAACCGCGGGCAATGGATGCAATCATGGTTCTCTTTCAAGCACGAAAACATGGGAAACCCACATCAGTTTTTTGGCGCGGCTTGCCGAGTCTGTCGAGCTCAAGCACACTCGAGAAGGATGACGAGGAGGAGGAGGACAAGAAGAGAATCATCCCCATCAGGTGAGACCTCAGAAGGAGCAGCAGTAAGTAGTACATGAGCGCATGTGCAAAGAGATGGATACGACAAATGTCACACCCCGAAAACTACAATGATGGGGGTTGACACGGCCGTTCTTCCACCCGAAAGACGCAGTCTCAAACCATATCCAAAGTTCACTTTAGAAGTCCCCATTGATAGCACTCTCGCTCTACTAACTGACAACCAACAACCTGAAAAGGTTGGGAATTAGAGAGGTAAGCAACTACAAGCTCAGTAAGTAGTATCTTTTCTATGCATATCGAGTAACCACTATGCATATAAATAAGTATAGAGCACCATCAGAAGTCCATAATTCAACTCTTTAATACACATATCAAATAATGTAAGAGTTGTTTCATTTGAACAAACTTTATACAATTAAAAAAAATACTCTTTTAAACCACTCAAGCATCGATGGTCAAGTCTATTGATTAATCTCTGTCAAAAACCATGTTAATGGTCCATCCATTAATCCATCTCATATTAAAACACACGTCAATGGTCCATCCATCGATTAATTTTTTGCTCAATTAAACTATGGTCACGACACAACGCCTTGTGACAAGGCGATCAAGATTCCCTCCTTGGCAAGGTCTCCACCTACAAAACCAATGACTTGACCCAAAAGAATATCCTAAATCCGGTATGCATACCCACCAGCCCCTCCATGGGCTCATAGAGATATTGAGCATAAAACCTACATCCTCCAATATCCAGCAATTCAATCCATAAATCAATCTTATAATCCACAATAATACATTTCAAAAACCAATCATATAACCTTTCGTAAGTCGGTTCATCCAATATAAATACTTTTTCATTAAGCATTTCTCATACCATTTCATAAATCAAATTTACAAATCGATATATATAATCTTTTGTAACATCCTTCATAAAATGTTTCTCAAATAACCTTAAAACTCATTCTATAAATCAATTCGTAAAGCGATGTATTATTTCACAATACCTTTCATAAAACCATTCTCAAATCATTCTCAAATATTAAAAGGTAGTAATTGCCTGATCCAGACTTTTATGCAACAAACATGCTTCAATTGCTCGTATGATACTCAAATTTTTTTATCTCTTTCAAGGCATGAGTTTATAAATTCATAGAAGAGATAGCACCACTCACCTCGTCGCCTATGACCAAATAATAAACGATACTCGTATCGTCGAACTCGCAGTCCTATCATATAACCGATGAATAATGTCAAAATCAAATAAAATTCTACCTTAACTACGAAACGACTAAAGTATACCTTAATACTAACAAAATGATTCCTATGCGTTAACAAATTGCATACCCAAAGCAATTATTCAACCCATTCGCAATGCGGAGTTTTGGCGCACAACTTAATTACGCCATAACTTTCTCCTCTAAAACCCATTCCAAACGTATTTATAGTCAATAGAAAATCCTTCACACATACTACAAGAATCCCAACTTGACTGTCCCAATATCAAGCTGAAAATCAACAAAATATGGGCTCAAAGCTGCTGGACGCGCACTGTTCATTGCATGCGAGAAATTTCGAAATTTTGTGTCGGGCAAACCATAAGCTCAAATCACGATCCGTAAAATCCTATGACTCCACAACACCCTGAAATATTATTTTTATAAAAATAAAAATACTCGGCTCAACGACTCAAAAATCGGACTTCGCCGCTCGAGTTTCCTAAAATTTCGAATTTGAGCCCTTAACCCAAAAAATACTTCCATTGGACGAAGGAGGGGCACGATCACTTATCGGGCATCACTTTACATAGATGGGTCGGTTTGGCGAGGACCCGTCACCTATGAAGCACGGACACGTTGCCGAAGCTTCCGTGTCATGTCCGACACGTGTCGACGTGTCCGACACGCTCAGACACGTTTGGACACGTGGTCAACGCGTGTCAGATTTTCTGACACGTGGTCAACTTTTCTTGACACGCTTCGACACACGTGTCCGAGAGAGAGATTGTTGAAGAAGACGATGGTGGGTGGAGGTGAGGCCAAGGAAGCGGAGGTGAGGCCGCGACGGCGAGAGAGGGCGAGAGGAAGAGCATAAATCGAGGCGACGCTGCAATGGAGGGTCGGCGGCGACGCCGCAGCTGCTGCAAAGGAGGAAGGGCTGGAGGCAAGCGACTACGATGAGGCGACCGAAAGAGCTGAGAAGATCGTGCGACGAGGAGGAAGAAAATGAGGGGGCGGGGGAGCTGGTTGTGGCGTGGGGGAAGGGGAGGGAGAGAGAGAGAGATAGCAAGGAAGAAACCGAGGGGGTGATTGATGGGGGCGGGGAGCGGGCGGTGGCGTGGGGGATGAGAGGGGGAGAGAGAGCGGGGAAGAACAGAGATGGAGGGGATTGATGGGGGTGCGGGGGAGCAGGTGGTGGCGTGGGGGAGGGGGAGGGGGAGGGGGAGAAGAGAGAAGGGGAAGAAACCGAGGGGGATGGGGGCGATTAATGGGGGCGCGGGGAGCAGGTGGTGGCGTAAGGGGAAAGGGAGGGGGAGAGAGAGAGGAGAGAAGGGGAAGAAATCGAGGGGGCTGGGGGCGATTGATGGGGGCGCAGGGGAGCAGGTGGGGGCGTAGGGGGAAGGGGAGGGGGAGAGAGAGAGTAGGGGCAGAAATCGAAAGGGAAGGGGGGGATTTTGGGGCCGTGGCGTGGGGGAAGAGGGGAAAAGAGAAATGAGGGGAGAGAAATGAGGAGGGAGGGTTTGAGGGGAATAATTTTTGTTAAAATAAAAAACATATTCTTAAATATGAGCATGTATTAATTATGAATATGTTTTTAAATTTTTTATGAATAGATTTATTAGTATTATTAGTGAAAATTTATTGTAAGTTCTTTTTAATATTATTTATTTATTTGTGAATTTGAATCAAATTAATTAAAAATAAATTATTTATTTAATATGTAACGTGTCGGAACGTGTCGGAATTCTCTATTTTTAAGAAATGACGTGTTGTGTAGTGTCGTGTCGCGTGTCCGTGTTGCGTGTTCTTGCTACTTAGCCCGTCACATAAAACCCTCTTCTTTCTCTTTCCTCTCTCTTCTCTCTTCTTTTCCTTCTGTCCGAGCGTGCTTCTTTCTTTTCGTTTTTATCTCCTCTTATTTTCTTTTCCCTTTTTCTCTCTCTTCTTTTTCCCCCTCCTTTCTCCCAAAAGCTCTCTTTCTCCTTCTTCTCAAGCTTCCACTCTTAACCTCTTCTTTCTTTTTCTTTTTCTTTTTTTTTTCTGCAGGCCCCATCCTTTGACAATCAAAGTATTACATACTACCCTCCTTAAAAGAAATTTCGTCCTTAAAATTTGTACTTATTTTGACCATCAAACAAAAGACGTGCCTTGTTTCTTCTTCGAGTTTCCAACTGAACAAACCCATTTTTTTTTTAGCTATACCCTTCACAATCAACATCTTGAATTTGCAATACCCTCATGGGTTATCGATCATGATCAAACTCAAGAGTAGCAATTCGTCATTTGAGTATATTCCATAGTAGGCAACAACGTAGTATATCACTATAACCACGAGATAAGCCATTCTCAATGCCTTTTGTAAATCTCATTTCTCAATCAACACCTTTAATGTCAGCTTAGTGGGCATTCCACTGGCTACAAAATGACGTCTAGAATTTTTTTTTTCCACCCTAATAGCAATAACCTTTGCAATCATTTGAAGATCGGCATCCATCCGTCGAAAGGCTAGTCTTGAATTTTTCTCCTATAAAAGGATCATAGGTTATCCCGACCATAATGATGATCGCATGTTACAAAGCTGAGAAACCATAGCAACAAGCTTTGTCACTAACATCTGATTGATGGTCAAAGTACATATTTTTATTAAAGCTTATGATTGTTGTATTGCGAAGAGTCTCGACATTTGGCAATTTTCTAACAAGAGCACTCTTTGGTGCCATTTTCCATGTGGCAAGTGCCAAACATGTTGTAATAACAGCTGTCAAACCTTTAAGAATCGCGACCACTACCAAGGCAATTATTCATATGCAACGTCCTGTGACAAGGCGACCAAGATTCCCTCCTTGGCAAGGTTTCCACCTACAAAGCCAGTGGCTCAGCTCAAAAGAATATCCTAAATCTGGTATGCAAACCCACCAGCCCCTCCGTGGGCTCACATAGATATTGAGCACAAAACCCACATCCTCCAATATCCTGCAATTCAATCCATAAATCAATTTCATTATCCACAATAATACATTTCAAATACCAATCATATAACCTTTCGTAAGTCAGTTCATCCAATAAAAATACCTTTTCATTAAGCATTTCTCATACCATTTCATAAATCAAATTTACAAATCGATATATAATCTTTTATAACATCTTTCATAAAACATTTCTCAAATGATCTTAAAACTCACTATATAAATCAATTCGTAAAGCAATGTATTTTTTCACAATACCTTTCGTAAAACCATTCTCAAATATTAAAATGTAGTAATTGCCCGATTCAAACTTTTATGCAACAAACATGCTTCAATTGCTCGTATGATACTCAATTTTTTTTTTCTCTTTCAAGACATGAGTTTATAAATCCATATAAGAGATATCACCACTCACCTCGTCGCCTATGACCAAATAATAAACGATACTCGTATCGTCGAACTCGCAACCCTATCATATAACTGATGAATAATGTTAAAATCAAATAAAATTCTACCTCAACTATGAAACGACTAAACTATACCTTAATACTAACAAAACGACTCCTATGCGTTAACAAATCACATACCCAAAGCAATTATTCAACCCATTCGCAATGCGGAGTTTTGGCGCACAACTTAATTACGCCATAACTTTTTCCTCCGAAACCCGTTCCAAACGTATTTATAGTCAATAGAAAGCGCTTCACATATACTACAAGAACCTCAAGTTGACCGTCCCAAGATCAAGCTGAAAATCAACAAAATATGGGCCCGAAGCAGCTGGACGCACATTGTTCACTGCGTACAGGAAACTTTGAAATTTTGTTTCGGCAAACCGTAAGCTCAAATCATGATCCATAAGATCCTACGGCTTCACAACACCCTAAACTATCATTTCTATAAAAATACTCAACTCAATGACTCAAAATCAGACTTCGTCGCTTGAGTTTCCTAAAATTCCGAATTTGAGTCTTAAACCCGAAAAATACTTTGATTGGACGAAGGACGGGCGCGATCACTAACCGGGCATTGCGTTACATAGTTGGATCGGCTTGGTGAGAACCCATGACATAAAACCCTCCTCTTTGTTCCTCCTCTTTCTTATTCTTCTTTTTCTTCTTTCTTTTTTCTTCTTTCTCGTTCCTCTCTCTCCTCTCTTCTTTTCCTTCTACCCGAGCGTGCTTCTTTCTTTTCCTTTTTATCTCCTCTTTTTTTTTGCCCTTTTCTCTCTCTTCTTTTTCCCCCTCCTTTCTCCCGAAAGCGCGCTCTCTCTCTCTCTCTTTCTGCTCAAGCTTCCACTCTTAAGTCTTAACCTCTTCTTTTGACCATTCAACTCTCCTTTTTATTTTTATTTTTCTGTGGGCCCCATCCTTTGACAATCAAAGTATTACGTACTACTCTCTTTAAAAGAATTTTTCTCCTCGGAATTTGTACTTACTTTGACCATCAAACAAAAAATGCGCCGTCAAGTTTCCAACTGAACAACTTTTTTTTTTTTTTATCTGTACCCTTCACAATCAGCATCTTGAATTTGCAATACCCTCATGGGTTATTGGTCATGATCAAATTCAGGACTTAGGAGTAGCAATTCGTCATTTGAATATATTCCATAGTAGGCACCAATGTGGTATATCACTATAACCACGAGATAAGCCATCCTCAATGCCTTTTGTAAATCTCATTTCTCAATCAATGCCTTTAATGTCACCTTAGTGGGCATTCCACTGGCTACAAAATGATGTCTAGAATTTTTTTTTTCCACCCTAATAGCAATAACCTTTGCAATCATTTGAAGATCGGCATCCATTAGCCGAAAGGCTAGTCTTGAAATTTTCTCCGATAAAAGGATCATAGGTTGTCCCGACCATAATGATATTGCATGTTACAAAGCTGAGAAACCATAACAACAAGCTTTGTCACTAACATCTGATTGATGGTCAAAGTACATATTTTTATTAAAGCATATGATTGTTGTATAGCGAAGAGTGAAGAGTCTCGACATTTGGCAATTTTCTAATGAGAGTACTCTTTGGTGCCATTTTCAATGTGCCAAGTGCCAAACATGTTGTAATAACAACCGTCAAACCTTCAAGAATCGCAACCACTACCAAGGCAATTATTCATACGCAACGTCCTATGACAAAGCGACCAAGATTCCCCCCTTTGTAAGGTCTCCACCTACAAAGTCAGTGGCTCAACCCGGAAGAATATCCTAAATCCAGTAGGCATACCCACTAGCCCTTCCATGGGCTCACAAAGATATTCCACATCCTCCAATATCCAGCAATTCAATCCATAAATTAATCTCATAATCCACAATAGTACATTTCAAAAATCAATCATATAACCTTTCGTAAGTTAATTCATCCAATAGAAATACTTTTTCATTAAGCATTTCTCATACTATTTCATAAATCAAATTTACAAATCGATATATATATATATATATATATATATATATATATATATATAATCTCTTGTAACATCCTTCATAAAACATTTCTCAAATGATCTTAGAACTCATTCTATAAATCAATTCGTAAAGCGATGTATTATTTCACAATACCTTTCGTAAAACCATTCTCAAATCATTCTCAAATATTATAAAGTAATAATTGCCCAATCCAAACTTTTATGCAACAAACATGCTTTAATTGCTCGTATGATGATCAAATTTTTTTATCTCTTTCAAGACATGAGTTTATAAATCCATAGAAGAGATAGCAACACTCAACTCGTCACCTATGACTAAATAATAAACGATACTCGTATCGTCGAACTTGCAGCCCTATCATATAACCAAGGAATAATGTTAAAATCAAATAAAATTCTACCTCAACTATGAAACGACTAAACTATACCTTAATACTAATAAAATGGCTCCTACACATTAACAAATCACATATCCAAAGTAATTATTCAACCCATTCGCAATGCGGAGTTTTGGCACACAACTTAATTACGCCATAACTTTCTTCTCCGAAACCTGTTCAAACGTATTTATAGTCAATAGAAAGCCCTTCACACATATTATAAGAATCTCAACTTAACCGTCCCAAGATCAAGCCGAAAATCAACAAAATATGGGCCCAAAGCTGCTGGGCACGCACTGTTTACTTCGTGCGGAAAGTTTCGAAATTTTGTTTCGGGCAAACCATAAGCTCAAATCACTATATGTAAAATCCTACGACTCCACAACACCCTAAATTATTATTTACTATAAAAATACTCGGCTCAATAACTCAAAAATCGGACTTCGCCGCTTGAGTTTCCTAAAATTCCGAATTTGAGTTCTAAACCCAAAAAATACTTCGATTGGACAAAGGAGGGGCGCGATCACTTACTGGTATCGCGTTACATAGTTGGGTCGGCTTGGTGAAGACCCGTGGTATAAAATCCTCTTCTTTCTTCCTTCTCTTTCGTCTTCTTCTTTCTCGTCTTTCTTTTTCTTCTCTCTTTCCTCTCTCTCCTCTCTTTTTTTCCTTCTGCCCGAGCGTGCTTCTTTCTTTTCATTTTTACCTCCCCTTGTTTTATTTTTATTTTTCCTTTTCTCTCTCTTCTTTTTGCCCCTCCTTTCTCCCAAAAGCTCTCTCTCTTTCTGCTCAAGCTTCCACTCTTAACCTCTTCTTTTGACCATTCAACTCTTCTTTTTCTTTTTTCTGTGGGCCCTACCCTTTGACAATCAAAGTATTACAACGAAGACTGCGAGACGAGGAGCGGGGTCAAGTCATCGCCACCGACGTGGCAGCCCACCCCCCGCCCCCGCCCCCTCCTCTCCTTCTCCTTCTTCTCAATTAATGGTGGACGAGAACGGAGAACGATCCCTGATTTTTCCACTATAAAAGGGCAACTCCTTACTACTAGTCTACTTCCAGTTTCAAGAAACTTAACACCAACAAGTTTTTTCTAAGTCCTCGAATCATTATAAAGCATGGCCGAGCAGCTGCAGGGAGCGGCCGAAGATTGGGACATCGGCAACCTCTATGCGCGCCTAGCCGGAGATCCGCGCATTCTCGAGCCAATAGACGAAATGCCGTATGCTAACACCCTTTTGCATGAGTCTGCACGTGCAGGTGAAACGTTATTCGCCATTTAAATTGCCACTCTGAGGCCATCGCTCGCTCGTAAACTCAACCTTTCCGGGCTGAGCCCGATGCACTTGGCCTTGGAAAGGCGTCACACATTGGACCCGCAAAACAGTCAAGACTTGGCCTTGCAAAACCGTCTGGATAAGACGGTGAGAGCATTGATGACCGTCGACGTGGACTTGATCAGGGTCAAAGGGAGAGGGAGGGTTACTCCGTTGCATTATGCGGCCGAGATTGACGCGGACGAGCTCTTGGCTGAGTTCCTCTCCGCCTGCCCATCGTCCATCGAGGACTTGACGAGCAAGTGCGAGACAGCGGTGCATGTCGCCGTGACGCATCGCAGCTCTAGGTCGGTCAAGGTATTGGTTGGATGGCTGATGCGAGTCAAGATGGAAGAGATACTGAATTGGAATGACGAGGATGGCAATACCGTCTTGCATATTGCTACCCTCACGAGTCAGCCTGAGGTATATCCCTGTGATTATCGCTATTATTGTTATCAGTTTCTCCTTTTGGTGTAGGCACCAATCTTTTATTAATATTTATCCACGATTACTTTATATTCTTGTTTGGACACTATCATCACGAAAAAAATGATCTTTCGTTAACAATCGGCTGTGTGCTTTGTTCACGGGAAGGTCATCAAATCGCTGATTGGGCGTATGAATGTGAACGCAAAGAATTTTGGAGGCTCGACTGCTCTAGACATCTTCCATGGGCAAGTTCAGCATAATAACAACGAAGAAGTGGGAAAAATCCTGCGCAATGCCAATGCAAAACGAGCTTCAAGCCTCTCTGGTGTCACAAGCCTTGCAGGTCACTTGAGTCAGGAACTTGCCTTCTCCGAACTGCAGGACAGATTCTTAAATGTCCTTGGAAACGGCAGCAACACTAAATCACCTCGTGACATGGTCCTCGTGGTGGCTGGTCTGGTTGTGGCTGCCACGTACCAAGCTGTTCTTAGTCCTCCGGGAGGATATTGGCAAGACAATTACTTTCCAAGCACCAACACGAGCACTGCAACTGCTGGTAGTGAAGGAGGACCGCATTCTGCTGGAGAAATGATCATGAGCGGAACCCCTCTCTACCTCTTCTTGGGATTTAACACTGTGGCATTTCTGACCTCTGCATGCACAATTCTCGTCATTTTACTTGGACTACCTTCCACATTGATGCTTAGATTATCTGTGTACTTTCTCCTGATGAACTACTACAATTCACTCAGTAGTAGTTTTCCATTAGTGACTCTGAGAGGTACTTATCCCTTCGTTGCGATCCTGGGGTATATAATTGTGGTGGCAGGGTTTCCTGAGTATATGTTCAGCCAACGCGAGAAGCGTCACCACCTTATAGATACTCCAAAGAGACGCGTAGGAAACTCTGTTATCGGTTGAGAGTGAGATGTTTAGTTGACATTAACATTGGCTACTATATATGAAGTCAATGTATGCTGGGAATGGATAATATATGTAATTAGGTGGTGGAAGCACCCTTTCGGTCAGGGTTCTCTGGGTCATCTATTGTATATCCTAGATATGGTCCGCTTGCTCACTCTGAGATAGAGAGAATGTACAACAAGTTAACCATCAAGGTTATTTTGGAATTCTCCTTTAACATGGCAGAACCTTGTGTAATCTGCTAGTGCTAGTATGAACACCTAGAGGGGTGTGAATAGATGTGAAAACAATTTTTGCAAAGAACAATGAAAATATTTTACTTTTGAAACTCAGTCTAAAGAACGACAGACTTTGAGCGAGTTCAGACTTTGACAGTTAAATAGAACTACGAACAAAATAAAGAAGTTCGGGAAAGAGAATATGAACACAGAATTTATAGTGGTTCGGCTTAGATCAAGCCTACGTCCACTCTCTCATGCTGACAGCATTTTGACTGGTTTCCACTATGAATCAAAAGAGAATTTACAATTTTGCGATCTCGATTTCATAGTAAACAGTCTCTACTTTTCTCTCACGAAGTCACACTATAAGTTTCTCTCTTTTGAATACAACTTTGAGCTCAGTGTAAGAAGTAACAAGAGAATGGGAAGCTTCAGACTTTGGAATTTCTCTTTCATGCACTCTATCGAACAACTGGAGAGTCCTCCTTAGATACTCATTCATGCATTCTCGACCATTGGTACTTTCCAAATAAATTCTTCCAATCAACCCGTTGGATAGAATCAATAAAGGAGATCTCGAGCCGTTTGAAGATTGTGATGAAAGCCCGTCAATCCTGTTCGCATATACAATCAGGATATTGGTTTCCATAAGTAATTTCTTTCCAAAATTACTTGCCCTCCAAAAAGATTTGATGTATCTAAATTGATTCCAATAAAGACATTCAATCTCGTAGGTAATATTTCCAACCAGAAGACCAAATATAATCCATACGAACCAAACCCTTGAAGAAAGAAAGATAATCCCTTATCTAGAAAAGTCTTCATCCTCCACTTTCGTTCAATCTGGAATTTGTCAGAGTGAGCAGGCTTTGACACAAAGTCTAAGAGTCTTTAGACTTTGACACAAAAGTCTAGAATTCTTCAAAATAGACTTTGGATGAGTTTTGTCAACTTCAAAATATCAAAGGAGTTTCTCCAACAATCTCCCTCTTTTTTATGGTGATAACACTTCTCTGCAGATTTAAAGATTTATAACCTGTAAAACAACTCTTAGCAGTACATGATATCTTATAAAAACAGTTAGTTAAGGATTTGGATAGCATCGATTCTGCAACCACAGAAAACATGTTAATCTTGAAAAATTAAACACATCAAGATCTAAATATCCACATCCATAAACATCACTACTGTAAGGATTGCTGCAGAATAAGTGTTCAAAACAAACTTAAATCAAATATGCAAAAAGTTAAAAGGTTCAAAAATAAGTTCAAAAGTTCAAATCTGCAAATTCTCCCCATTTTTGTCAACAGCAAAATGTAGACAACGTAAAAAATAGAGACGAGATAAATGGAATCAAGGTTGTCTTGGAATTCGAACTAGTTGGAAATCCCCCATGGACTGTACTGCCTCTTCAACCTTCTGGCACTGGAGATGAACATTCTCGACTTGAGTCTGAACAGTCTTGAGAATCTGAAGAGTCCGATCATTCTTGGCAACAGTCTGAGATACTTGCTGATTCAAAGTCTGTACCTAAGTATCTAAAGACCGTACCTTTTCAATGTGAAAGTCAGAAGAGGATCTCAACGCAGTATGAAGTTTTTGAGTCTCAATCTCCATAGCATATTGCTGAGCCTTTACCTCTAAAAGAAGCTCTATCATCCTTGGATAGTCAGCATTTGATTTTGTTTGCGCACTAGCTTCAACGAATTGAGTTCATGGAGAGTTCAGAGATGAGGGAACATTAACTTATCTAGCCCCATGACTCGGAGTAGATTTTTCAATGTCAGTTTCAGGAAATTGAGAAGCATAGACATCTTCTGGGTGTGCAAGAGATTGACTAATACCATCACTCGCAAAAAGAGGAGAAGAAATTCTTGTTTTCTCAACATCTTCTGGGTGTGCAGGAGATCGACTGAGAAGTATTTGGATGTAGCCATTTGCCGAACAGACTTCACAGCACTAATGACAGTAGAACTTCACCAGAAATGCAGAAATGGGAGAGCGCTCACTTGCCTTGCGTCCACAACATCCGCAAACCATTGATTGGGTTCGACAAGATTCTGCACAGTCATGTATTTCCCTAGTATCACAAAAATAGGATGTCAAAACCGAGAACCTATAACCCCCCCCCCCCCAAAAAAAAGAATTTTAATCCAACCAGACCTTTCAATCAAAGTAGAGAATCGAACCCTTTTTATGGTCAAATTACGGTTAACCGCGACGCATGTGTCGATAACTTCGAATGCTATGCTTTCACCTTCCCTATCGCAATCAAGCCATAGAACGAGCCACTGGCACCTTCTAGCTTCCTCTTCGAACGTCCTCTTGATATCCAACTTGTCCTGTAATTTCCATAACAAGTAAACTAGAAAACACACAATCCACAGGCCATTCCCCCAACTCTAATCAGAAATAAAAAAACGAACTTGTGGTCTGAATTACGCCATAACCCCATAAAAAATCTTCGCGATATGAAAAAGTCAGTTCCTTTTGGCGGTCTTTTGTGTCCCGATCGAATGAAAAAGGGCAAGGCGCCGTCGTCGTTGCAGTTCCTTACCTGAGGGACAGACTTGCGGACGGAGGCGGCGTAGAGGTCGGCAGGGTCGCAGGAGTGCCACTTGCGGAAGCGCTCCTCGAATTCGAGCTCCATCAGGTGGCCGGTGACGGAGGTGACCAGCATGCGGCAGCGCTGCCCCCGGATGCCGTAGTCGAACTCAAAGATCTTGTTGTACCGCGACCGCCCTTCCCGAACCCGCATCCCCTGGCCCCTCGACAGTAGGGTGGCCACCAACTTCGCCACCGATGGCTTCTCTACTACGTTCTGGACGTTGATCGCCCGCCCGCCGCTGGACATCAACAGTCGTGGCGGCCGTCGGCAGAGTGACCGAAGGCAATTGAATTGAGTGAGAGGGGTTTCGCGCTTTGCGAGGAGAGGAGGGTTTTCCCGCCTTTCTGATTTTCTCGGAGGGAGGGAGGATGGCTTCTTTGAAATATCAAATGGATTTTTTTTTTTTTAAGTTTAGTGTGCACCATCGAATCTACTTAAATATCTCTAAGTTTTCTATGATTCTTGGAATGGTTAATTTCATGAAAAATCTCAATTTGATGCATCTGTGACAAGTACCATCAAAAGCCCTCAACTGATATGCTTGTTATAAATTTACGCTCTATTAGTTTCCGTTAGACTATAATTACACTATAAAATTTTACAAATTAGTACACAGGTTTGAGAGTAGAATTCTAAACTAGTATATCTATCAATCATAATGCGTTGTTCAACTCGATAATTTGACAGTAAAATTTAATAGAAATGAATGAAGAGTAAATTTTTCATGAGTGTACCAATTTATGATAAATTTTATATAAGTATACTTATTTGAGGTTTTCGTAGTAATGACCATTCTCAAAATTATACAATTCTCTTCCAAAAATCTTGCAAAGTGTTTTTTAAATTTTCTTAATTGTTAGGCACATGCAAGAACTTGATTTTTTTTTGAATAAATATTTGACCGTTAAATTTCCTAACAATATATGTACAGTTTGTTCACTTTATGTTCAATTTGTCAACTATTTTAATAGGGAGTGGCTAGAAAAATCATATGCCTAATAAGGCAATTGATGACAAGATACACGTGGACAATACTCGAGAAACAAACAAGCTATAGGCAAACTAGATTGGACCTGATCGATGGGGAGCCGACACAGTGCCCGATTGAAAATTTCATGTACAAAGTGTCAATGATATAGACACTTATATTTTGTTTTTCATAAAATAATTTTGGCCTAGAGTGGAGGGAATGTGGCCGAACAAGGAATTGGCCTTGCTCTGTGCCGGCCGAAACGTGCTTTGGACTTGGCAAATCGCAAACCAACAAAAGTTGGTACAAATCACATCTTTGAAAGTAAATAAAGCGGAGGAAATGGGGAGGCTTTTCTAATTATAAGTTACATTTTTGTTAGGACCCTCTGGGCCACAATGAAGTCAAAATTTGCACCTATTTGCGTCAATTCCATGATTAGCTTGTTACTTTATTCGACGCTACTCATGCTACCGTTCCATTTACTTTCAATGGTTCAACTTACCAAGAAAATTTGCCAGCGTACGAATGTGGTCCCGATCTGTCCGGCGATGATTACAATTTCTTTTCTTGGACACACATGAATCTGGTTAAACTTGATTTGTAATTTTGAGCTATTTTTCTGCATGTTCAGCAAAGAAAATCCATTTGTTTTGGGGCAAACAATAGAACCCAAATTCAACTTCATCTCTGTTTTTTTTTTTTAATTGCCAATGAAGTCACCTTCATCTCAAATCGGATTCCTTGCATCGTTTGCTCCTCTAACTATTTTTTTTCCTTTCCCCAGAAAACATTCATAAGGAAAAATAGGAAAATATATCCAAGTAAAGAGGAAAGGGAGCAAAAATTAAATACCCACCCTCTATAGAACAACCTTTTTTTTGAAAAAAAAAACAAAGAATTTTTTCATCAACAATTTTTGCAATAAAAAAAAGATCAATATCCTCGGAACAATCTTTCCCTCAATCTTATTCCCTAAGTTCCCAAAGCACGTGTCAAGAAAAAACAAGGGAAAATATCTCCTGCCAAACAGAAAAGGGCAGCAAACATAAATATCAACTTGGATTCTTCCCATCCATCAATCCATCAATCCATCAATCAATCACTACCCACTAATTCTAAGATTAAGCATCTGATTTGTTCAATTATTACTAATATGAGATGAAAATTCGAAGTTTCTTTCTCAAGCCCTCCGGACACTTTTCCCATCCATATACACATATTATATAATATAATCTAATATCACAAAAAAATTTAAATTATATATTTATGAAAAATCTATCTCAAAAAATCCCAAATTGATAAAATTTGTAATAATTTTACTTTCTATTAAATTAAAATCTATATTTACAATAAAATGAAGGGTAAAACTGCAAATTATATATTTATCGACTATTACGTATTATTCAACTTGATAATTTGATGGTAAGATTTAACGAAAATCAATGGATGATAAATTTGAAATAAGTATATTAATTTGATATAAATTAGTTTGTGAAAATTTAGGGCGCGTTTGGTAACGATTACGTTACCGAACAAATTCGATCGAAATGATTATTTTTGATTCTCGTTAGGAACCGATTCTCAGTAAAAAGTTAACGTGTTTGATAACCGTACAAAATTTCGATTCCGGAATAGAATTGCGTTTGAGACGTGTTCATTGATTACTTCCAAATCAATTTATTTTAATTTTTAAATAATTTTTTCCTTTTTTTATTTTCTTTATTTTATTTTTTCCTCTTTTTCTTTTCTTTTTTTCTTTTTTTCTTTTATTTTTTTTATTTTTCCTTTTCTTATTTTTTTATTTTTCCTTTTTCCTTTTATTTTTCCTTTTTATTTTTATTTTTATTTTTATTTTTATTTTTATTTTTATTTTATATTTTTTTTCCTTTTTTCTTTTCTTTTATTTATTATTATTATTTTTCTTTTTCTCCTCTTCTTCTTTTTTTTTTTATTCTTTTTCTCTTCTTCTCTTATTATTCTTCTTCTTTTTTTTTTATTTTTTATTTTTTATCCTTTTATTTTTTTATTTTTTTTTTTTTTTTTTTTTTTTTCTTTTCTTTTATTTATTATTATTTTTCTTTTTTCTCCTCTTCTTCTTCTTTTTCTTTTTATTCTTTTTCTCTTCTTCTCTTATTCTTCTTCTTCTTTTTTTCTTTTTTTATCCTTTTATTTTATTTATTTATTTTTATTATTTTTATTATTTTTTATTTTTTTTTTTTTTCAGCCAGACGAGAGCCTCCTCCCGACCGGCGATGGCGGGCGGCAGCGATCGCGGGATGGCGGTCAATGAAGAAGAAGAAAAGAGAAGAAGAAGAGTTTTGATTCTCAATTTTGTTAAACAAGAATCAACTTTTTTTTATTCTCGATTCTCTTCCCAACGTCCCTAAACAATTTTGGTTTTGGGACAAAAATTTTACCAAACGCGATTCTCGTCCCAAACCGATTCTTAACAAAAATCGGGACCAAGATCTTTGCTTGGATAGTTCCAAACAGCGCCTTATTATAGATATATAGGGTTTTTTTATATTAACCCACATATGAGATAATGATGTGGCATGATAATTCAATAAAAAAATAGCTTACTTTATTATTACAAATCTCCCCATGGGCCCCCACAACTGCAGGAGGCCCCTAATATTCCACTGACCTTCTTGAATCATTGGACGTTCGATGCCGAGCGAGACTAATGTGATTGACAGAGCGACGGGGTTACCTTTTCCCTCGGACCTTTTTGCCCTCACCTTCAGACCAGATTCTCTCGTCTCTCATAATTTTCTCGCTTGACCACTAGTATCATAATTTTTTTTATTAATATTACAAAAAAATCAAATTAATATATTCACGATAAATTACTTATATGATAAATTTGTTTTAAATGAATTCTTTCACTATAAAAAACTTTAATTACGAAGGATAAAATCTCAAACTGGTATTTATTTCAATTGTGATGTGTTATTCAATTCATAATTTGATAGTAAAATCTAACATAAACTAACGAATAGTAGATTTATTACGTGTATATATTTGGAGTAAATTTGTCATAAATATATTAATTTAAATTTTTTTAATGATATTAATTAAAAAATATTTAACGAAAATTAAACATTGAAAATAACCCTTTCTTTCGTAATGATAATAGACAGTAACATATCTATCTGCTCCTCTTCGAATTAATTTATGTCAATTCACATTGAATCTTGGAATTTTAAAATTGGTGGGCGGTGTTATGATTGCCACCGACGACCGCTCCCCCCGGGGGGCAAAATGGACATTTCGCACCGGTTTGGCTGCCAGCTTCCTCGGTCTCCCCTTGTCCGCACGTTGCTGGCGCGACGCAAAAGAAACGGTACTTCCTCCAAAGCCGTCCAAAGGAGAAATTGAAAATGGAGTCTTTTCAAACACTCCTTCAATCTTTCTCCGCTTTCGTCCACCATTAATCGAGGAGGAGGAGGAGGAGGAGAAGAGAGAGAGAGGGAGGGAGAGAGAGAGAGAGAGAGTCAGTCGGGGGCTGCGACAGCAGTGGCGATGACTTGACCCCGTAGTCTTCGTCGTATCAATCTCGCCGCACATGCGCTCGTGTGCTGCTCACTACTGCTCATTCCAAGGTCTCGCCTGATGAAAAACTGATGTGGGTCTGACAGATTCGGCGAGCTGCGCTGAAAAACTTATGTGGGTTCCCCACGTTTCCGTGCTAAGGGTCCTGAGGTCGAGGACTCGTTGCCCATTTCTTCAGCTCTGTTTGTCCGGGCCTGTGTGGTTGTTGTTAGCATCGTTTCTGTCGATTGACTTAAGAGTTCGGAAGTGGGTCGGAATGGGTTTGTCCGGTTCGTGCGTGGAGTGATAGATTCGTGGCTGAATTGGTGATTTTTTTTCTCGTTTTTTTTGGGGGTGGTGCCCTCGATTGGTCATGGTGTCTGATGATTATGATCTGAGCTTGTTCCAAGCTCTTCCTGATGATGTCCTGGCCATCGTCTCCCAGTCGCTGTCGCCGCGGGATTTGTGTAATCTCGGCCTATGTTGCCGGAGCTTGAGAGCTCTGGTGCAGTGCGAGAAGGTCTGGCTCACCCAGTGCGACGCGCTGGGGGTCATCTCCCGCAGGGATTTGATCGAATGGAGGAAGGGGGTGTCGTCGTATAAGGCGCTCTGCCGCTTTCTCTTTGGCGTCCAGCCGCTGATTGGGATTTGGGTTCACCAGAATCCCGAGCTTGGTAATGTGGTTTATGTCATGCCGGGGTTTGTTTCGGTTGTCGGGTGCAGGATAATTCCGCAAGAGTTGGGGCCGTTGGGGATTGAAGATGGCCCTATATTGTGGGCGCCGGTTTTTGAAATCATCGGGGATTTTGATGGTTCTGCTTTGTTTTTCCTGCATGGAAGGGAGAAGGGAACTGACTATGTTTATCCCGGATCTCTCAAACATATAGATAGGAATTGCAATGTGTTGCTGCTTGAGGTGGAGCCGAGGTTGCAAAAGAATGGGGGTAAATTGGAGCACAGTAAGAGCTTTGTTCGGTACACGGATTCAAGCAAGATCTGCAGGTCGGACAGTGGATTGTCGAGGTCACAGAGGGTGTTAGGACAGAATGAAACGAAGGTGCCCTTCAGCAGGCTGGCCTTCAGTGACAGAAGAAAGTTGCTCGAGGTTGTGACCAACCAGGTGCGTCAAAAGGTGCCCGACTCAGCCAGTGGGCCTCTCTTTGCCCGTCTGAGGGAGGATGATGAGAACTTTCGGAAAGACATGCTGCTCCTGAACGAGAGGAGATCCTTAATAATTCATATGCAATCTTGTACGTTTGGCGGAGGGCACGGTGATTTGTGTCTAGAAACACCTTCTGATCTGACTCAGTTGGGATTGAGTGAAATCAGGAAGAATCTTGACCGATCAAGCAGCGCTGTCAATTCATTCAGTAGCAATAATGCTCTTGGACAATGCGCCAAAAAAAAATCACTCGTTGGGTATTTTAGGTCTGGCTTAAAGCAGATCCTCGGGAAATCTATCTCGTTTAATGGCGGCCATGCAGTTCTGAGAAATAGTTCTTCAAGTAGTGAGAGTAAGCACTTGCAGCTTCATGAGTTTCTGAAATCCGGTGATATGATTGGGTTAACGTTGAACGCATCCACTGTCAAGTTATCATCATATCGAGCATGGCCAAATATGCATGATAGTCGTTTTGCCCTTTACAAATTACCGCTGAGGCTACCAAAACCTGACCAAGAATATGCTGGTTTGTGGGGTGGGACATTTGGGTGGCCTCCTGGGAAGCCTACAGAAGATAAACCTGGGAAGGCTCTATTCCTTCTCATGCTCTCTTACGAGGAGTCCCAGGGTCAGCCCTTACTCATCGCAACCAAAATATTAGAAGGCACCCACTATGTTCTTCATCCAAACGGTTCGGCAATGTTTGTTGCCTATATAGATCAACCATCACCAGATCCATTTCCTTGGAGTAGTGATGCTAATTCCCTCCCTGTGATTACAGATTATGCTTTCGTTGGGGAGGGCATTGCAAATGGTTATGGTTTTAGATATCCTGGTGCAAAGCCGGGTTCACTCTATGTATTGCATAATGGTCTAATTGCCTTCATTTGGAAGGAGTCAAGGGCCGTCTTGACCTTACAGAGACTTAACTTACCAGACCTTTTAAAGAAAGGTGAACGAGTGCCTGCGCTAGCTGCAATCACCAACTTCACATATTTGACCAAGTCATACTCAAATGTGTTTGCTGGCTTCTCAAACGCTTCAAATTGCTTGTCATCACCAAGGTATGAATTGCTTCTATCTATGGTTTAATGGAATCCTGCTCTGGTTAATTTGGGTTTTGAGCTCCCTATTGGGTTTTAGTAAACCTTTATTTTTAAATTTAAGTTCAACTGCCACTATAATTATCACTGAGATTGCCTTGAATTGTTCTTGGAGAATCGATGTGTGGGCTGTACTGTCTCACTTCTGATCACTTGAGATTCAGCCACATTGATAATATGATTCTGACTACCCTACTCTTTCATAAAGAAACTTCCTTCACATGAAGCAAATTTAAGCATCGTCTTTATCATGCACTGCACATCTTGCTCATTCTCTCATGGGTATGATCGGATATTTTTAATAGATCATCTATACAATCATATCCCCTGTTTTTCACAAGCATGGTGATTTATGGAGTTGAATGGATGATATTTATGGTTTTGGATGGATAGGCGACTAAGATGTGCTTACTCTTCTGTGTGACAGGCAAAGGCAGGCTTAGGAAACTCATGCACATTTGGATTAAATTAGGGAAGTTTTAGCTGGTTGTCATGCCAATGCAAGTTTGAATTGATAGGTGATTTTTAGATCTCCTTTGATGGGGATGATTCTTTTTATATCAAAAGCATGACAGCTTCTGTCATTGCAATCGCCATAGTGCCTTCTTCAGTGCCTGCTTTACTGGTGTGGGCTCCTCTTGTTGAGGTCCTTGAAAGAGTCAAGGTATTTCACTTTCACTGTTGTAATAGATACTACTACATATTGTAAAGATCAACACAAGCATCTAGCTGTTTTCAGTTTACATTGTGGAAAAGTTCAAAACCATATTTGCAGACGACAAATAAAGCTTCTCAGGAATCTGGTTGAAAGATCATAAAGAGAAAATGGACTAGCTTCTATAGCCAATACCACACAAAAACTATTTCTCATACATTCTCGGGACATCCTGAGAAATATTGCTGTGCTTTCGGTTTACTTTGATTCGGGTTATGACAAAACCAACTGAAAATGATTATTGGGTGAAAATGATCAAGTTGACCGAAGCAACTGAAACACAACGATTTGTAGAAATTTTTACAGTTGCATGTCAATGAGAAAATATACGGATGTGGCGAACCCGGAAGTTTAATTTCTTTTTGCCATGCAAAATGCAACTAGTTGATGAGGATAAGGCCTGAGGATGTTGAGCTCTAGCCACACAAGATTCGGACAGCACAGTTGCTCAAACTCGGAAAGGAATTAAGCTGAATTGTAGTGTGTGGTTTATGTTTAGAGTAGCCCACAAACGGTTCAGATCGTGCAATTTTAGAAAGACCACTGGAGCTAATTCTAAAGCTCAACTGACACACCATTCCACACAAGCCATCACACAGACCACGAAATACTAAAATGAAAGAATTTGGAGGGAATTGTCTTTCCGAATTTCCACAGTCAAAGACTTCCAACACAAAGCATCTGTATTGAGAATCTCACATTATCCTACAGTCGAAAATTGCCGTCTTTCTCTCGTTTGTTTATTTCGTCTGAGATTCCTCTTTTCTATAATTGATGATGCTAAGAAAATGGGATAGAAATGAGCATCGGATTAAATCAAATGGATGGCTAGTGGTTACAGCAAGCTTAAAGTAAGAAAAGAGGGAATTTTCATCTGGGAAAACGTACCCATTTGCTTGAGAATCGTGTCCTTCAAACTCGGATTTCAACGAAGGCTGCGCGATTAGGATCGAGACACCTTCTTTATTCTGCTTTTTGGGCCAGAAGACCAGAAGCAGTACTTTTAAGTGAAGCCATCTCTTTAGGGATCCAGATTTATAAGAAAATCCCAATTAAGAATTTAAAATATCATCTTTTTCTTAAATAACGGATTGAAGTGCTTAAGATGGCCAAATCATCTCAAATAAGAATTTTTGACTTGAGCATTAGAGAAGGGATAATTTATTAAAAAAATTCTATGTTATGTTTTTAATTTTTTTTTTAATTTTTTCTTTCATTTCCTTTGTTTTTTTCCTCTTCCCTCCTCAGCCATTGTTGCGCCTTGTCAATGGCCATCACCAGCCTCAGGTGAGGGTGATTCTTGATTGAGTGGGCTAGGACAGCCCAAGCAAGGACAATGACGATCCTCACTAGATTCAGTAAGGGTGGCCCTCGTCTAGGTCCAATGACCTTTGCCATGGCCGGCAGAGAGAGAAGGGAAAAAGAAAAAATAAAAATAAAATAAAAAATAAAAAATGCAAAAGACAAATGGTCCTTCAGCCAACAAGTTTAAACTCTTCTTTGATACTTATATGGCTATTCAGGCTTTTATTAAAAACAAGTTCCACTTCAAACTTTATTTAAGAAAACGAGAGCATTTCAAACCCTTACTTAAAATAAAATACAATTTAGATCCTTATCTGAGAAAATAAGAGAACTTTACGTCCTTATTTGAAATTTTCTCCAGATTTATTTCTCTGAAAATGGACTCATGGTACGTAGGTTCAGAATCGTGTTCCAGAGTACAGCAACCATTTTTTTGGTGTTTCGCTAAGCAAGAACAATGTACCTTTGGCCACGTTGGTTGACAACTACATTTCGAATTCACCTATGATGAAGCGGGAACAATCCTCACAAGCTCATCTCCGAGTTGTCACACGTCTACCTCCTTCAGACAATTCTGTGTTGCTGAAAGGTATACCTCGACTCAGTTCAATATGCAATGGAGTTTGTACAAATCTGAACTGCATCTAAGAATGATGACTCGATTACAGATGGAACATCATCTTCAAAATAAACATTAATACGCCGGCAAAGAAGAATTATTTAATTGAACAGAATAGCATAGACACTATTTTACTTTGCTTTCTGTCAATTAACAACCGTGCCAACACTTCCGTTACATCAAAAGGCCCCTATAACACGTCATGGGCAAAACAAAGGGAAACTACGCACCGAATTGACAAAAATCATCAGCAGAAAGAATCACTCATTCGTCAAATTAAATAATGAGTAGGATGACCAATACGGTTGGCCTACATCATGTAAACATCTTCCGGAGAAAAGTAAAATCATAATACAAACATCTGCACCGTAACTAGTTTCCTTAGACGTGGCGATCAAATCATGACTATAGTTCTGATTTGAGAATTCTTGGAAACCAAACCGGGGGCGGAGGAGAAAACTAAAAAAACATGAGAAATCCAGCAGCACCAAGAGTCGAAAGAATGTATGCTAATTGCATGGCAAAAACATCCCGTATTTTCCATTATGATACAAACTGAGATTTACATAAATCAGAAAATCCAATCAAATTGCTGCATGATAGCATAGAAACTATGCAGAGCAGGTGACTGGAAGAGTCCATAGGCACTCCAGGAATCACCAGATGGTAATGTTGTTTCAAGCCAAATTCAAGCAGGCAGCGGTTCCTCCATAACTGTTTCAAAGAAAAGATGTGCATCAATACTCACCATAACCGCTGAGAAAAAAGACAAATCAAGCAAGTCAGCATTCATAGTTTTTGTGTATGTGTGCGCGAGCGCGCGCACGAGAGAGAGAGAGAGAGAGAGAGAGAGAGAGAGAGAGAGACCCTTTCTTCTTGAGGCAATTTCGGCATCATCTACAACAGCATTGGCAGCCACGGGTGCCTTCTTTGGCACCTCAGGAAGGTCAAGTGTCTCTTCAACTACCTCAGGAGTTGGAGCTGCAGTTGGAACTTCAGGCATATCTTGGATAGCCATCTACAATAAAAAAGTTTCCTCTTTCGTCAGCCAAATCATATGTTCTTTAATGTAATAGTCAAATGAAAAATCCAATAGTTCATTGCATATATTCTGAATGCCTAATCAGATCTAAATCCAGAACGGAGACATAGCAAAGTGAAGTAATTCATAACATAACCAACTAAAAGAATGAGTTTTGTGATTCCAAGCGACCTAAAGGATCTTACATGATAAAAACTGTCTTCCATCAAATCATCCAACTGAAAAATTATTGGTAAAAATTTCTCACCCAAACAGCAATCCTAATATTAAAAACAAAAAAGAGCTAAAACTGTCTTCATAGTAAACGCACGTCTTGCATGGTAAGTTATTTCATTGGATTTATCTAAACTGAAGTGATAAAGGTTATTCTACGTGGGAGAACACATCACAATTTCATAAAACTTCAATTTGGTCAAAGAATAGGAGAAGAAAGAATTTCATGCACAATATTCTTTTCCTTAGGATTTTATACATCACAAAATAACAACAGGCAAAGACTAATGAAAATGCATATATCTTATTCGAGTACTTCACATTCTGCTCTAAGTAATACCTGCAAAGGCAGCAGATATTATATTTCGAATGTGGCATTTCTCTAAGGTAGTCATCAAAATGTCATCAGAAAATAAAAACCACATTCTCCCTCACGAGACAGATAAACTAAAATGCTTACTTGACGTAGGATAGTCAGACTCGAAGCAGAATCACTTGGAAATCAAAGATGCCTCTAGTGGGAACCAAACGTACCTGTGATTCCAAAGTCTCAAATTCTGCAAGAATCTCCTCTTCATCTTCTGCTGATAATTTCTCTCCCAAAATTGCATTAATTTCCTACAGGTTAAGGAGAGAATATACAATCTTATTAGTAATGCATCACAAGTTCCATTTTCTGTTCGGCAAAAAGATATCTCATGTAGAAAAAAGCACCAGAAAATATATGCATTGATGAAAAGAGGTTCGTTCGATGCAGCCATTACCGGACATGTCTACAACAGATTGCAAGACATAGCCAAACTCAAGCAAATCTATAAAAGTATATAAGACTGGTACCAAAGCATGGCAAAGCCAAAATCTACCCATAGAAAAGAAGCATATGCCTATGGACACCAAAGGAAAGCCATCTCTTCAAATTAACCATCTCAAGTGGTGGAGCAGATAGCAATCTCTAAAGCTCATCACAAGGTCCACCAGCCCTAGCCCCTTGTGAAAGCCAATGTACCACCAAAGACCTAGTCACTACATAAGCCATTGCACTTCACCCTTCACGCTACCTCTAAATACTCTTTCATGCCATCTCTTATGACTTGATGCACGTTAAAGTGAACACGTATAAGCCTCCTATACAAAGGAAGCAATTAGAACTTGGCTTTATTCTCTGACAGAGAGAATTAAAAAAGATGAAAAACTTGCTCTGCTCTGTTTCAGACTCAACTGAACTTATTTGGTTTCTGACACGACAATGAAAGCGTTGAAAACATGTGAAGAGAGACTATGTTATCAGAGAAAGTCTCTTTAACTGTACGGTTCTGGTACGGCTTCAAAGAAAACTATATTGACATCCATGGGAAAGCAAAAAAGAGAGACAAAATTGAGATTGGCTCACATCTTGATAAGCTTTTGCTTCTTCAGTGTCATCCATTAGCTTTTGCACATCATCTAAGTTGATTTCGCTTTGAATTGCTTTGATTGCTTCGGTCCCTGACCTTAAGCTCTCAAAAACAGCCCTCTGCTTACTTGCGAGTTCGATATCTGCCAACTGAACACACAACTCATTATAAATGGCAAGAATCATGACCATTACAAAGTTGACAGCATGTCAGAGGCCACAAACTGGATAGATTAGAAAAAATGAAGCTACCCTTTTGCTGAAGAAGTGATACACGGAAGTAGAGATCTACCTGTTGCTCAACATTAAGAACCCATGCATCCACTTGTTTCAATAAATCTTCCTGTGCCTTTTTCTTCTTCAGAGCCAACAATGCCCTGTCTTTCCTCTTTTCTTTGATCAGATCCCGAGCAGCTTGCTTTTCAGCTTCAATAACAGCCTCGAGCTGGAAACAGCGAGACAGCAAAAGGAGTTGACAAGTCACCATTGCCACGGTGAATGATCTCACTTATATACTTTGCAACACCCATAATTCCAATTTCACAATACTGGAAGCAACACAAATTTTCTAATCCTTATCCATTGGAACTAATTCTCGAAACCCAAATCATTAAATCATCTAAGCATCAGCCGCAACTCAAAGAGAAACGCAACCAATCCCATTCACCTCATTCCAAACACTACAGAGCCGTAAACCCGTTGCCCAATTCGTCAATCAAGCGAAACAAAAAGAACCAGAATCGCAAATTCAAATGCAAGAACCAGCGAAACAGGAAACCACGAACCAGAACGCAACGACAAAACCAATCGGGGGGCACCCCAGAAAGCTCAAGAACGAGAAAGGGAGAAGAGAAGGGGAACCTGTTGCTGATATAGACCGAGCTTGCGCCTCTGGGTCTTGAGTGATAGGATGGCCTTGTCGACGTCGGTGACCTTGGGCTTCTTCACGAACAGATTCCCCATAACATCAAATCGAACCCACGCAATCAATGCTTATCGACTGTACAGGAGGAAAACGATGAGCGAGAGAGGCTTTCGATTTCGATCAAGATACTGATCGAGGAACCCTAGGGATACGGAGATTTCGGCATCCCTGCGATTCAAAAGAGGGATTTTTATCGTTTGTCGGATTGGGTAGAGATGAGTAACGGAACTGTCCGATTGATCTGTCGAACGTGCTAAGGATGTCTTTCTGTTGTTCGTTCGTTCGTTCGTCGGAGACGACTAAGGAATCCGAATGACCAGGGTCCGCGGGTCGGGTCTAGCCCGATTAACCAAACCGACTCATATATATATATATATATATATTCAAGTTTAAATACGAGATAATTTCATAAATGGTCGGTCAGAAAACTTTTGCTCAATGTGTAATGTCGTCTTCAAACACTTAATCTATTTAATTTGGTCTATAAATTTAAGCCTAATATGTAATATCATTTTTAAACTTTCAATTTAATTAATATGATTACTGAATTTTTTATAAATGTTCAATCTATTGTTTGAATAGTTCAATCTAGATTATGCATTTAAACCTAATGGAGTCCAAAGGGATTGAGAACTTGATTAGCTGTAGCTCATTTCCAACGCTGTATCCTTTGCATAGTCGTCCACAGGTCAAATTGGAGCTAGTATTGCAATACATTCAGTAATCCGCACGATATCCGCAACATCCAAAAGAGTACCTATGCGCATAGATCCAGGGTTTAATGAGGGTGGCTGGTGTTTGAGGTATCCAAACAAAATATTAATGATATCGGAACAATCAAATGGAGTTGCCAGAACCTTACTGAAAAGGTTCGAGTTCAAGTTAAAATTCAACCAAGGATTGAGGCCATGTTTGAGCCATGAGATGACCCGAAGGAAACCAAATTGTCGGATCTTTGATAATTATATTTCAACCTGTCTACAATGCCATGGTGTGTTAAGCAAAACATTCTATGATTCCACATTGACTTAACGGTCCACTCACAGATCTATGCATGCTGGCTTTCAGCATATCTCTCGCTCTCCAAGCTTACATCAAAGCATTCCAGCAACAATGTAACCCCCAACAACATCATGTTGAGAAGCAACTTCTTCGGTTAGCTCATTTGTGAGTCAAGACACAAGATCAAGTACCATCCAGGATGCTGTCCACGGCATCCCTGATGCGGAAAGCCAACTCCTCATTCGCGGCACTGATTAAAGTGCTTGTGCTTCTAATTTCAAGTACAGCTTCACTAGGAGCGTCGATACACAAGATATGAGCATCGCTCGATCCATCTGTAACATTATCTTCATGTAGAGATCCGCCAATACCCATCTCTGATAAACGAGCCAGGAGCCTTTGCAAGTCTAGAGCCACCCCAAGCAATGAGGGCTCACCTTTTGAGCAGTATAGCTCGTTGCTAGGTAGAATCCACCTTCTGGCATCACTCATGACGAGGTTGCCATTGAATCTTGTGATGCTCAAATTTTAGTCTTTCAAGTCTTTCAAGTTTTTCCACTGTAATGAAGACAAGCAATCGAACTAACTAATATACCATCAAATCCTAACCGGATGAAGACATGCTCAGGGCATCCAATGCGGACAAAGTGCCAAATATAGAGTAATTATAGCTTGTTCAGGGTTCTTGCAGAGAGTATAAACATAGCATACTAATTGATCACCTGACTTTCTTGAAGGTGCAACTAAAGGAAACAACATAAGCATATAGTTTGGTTTAGGTGATTTCCATCATCCCAAAAAAAAAAAAAAAATGGTCTAGGTGATTTTCTTGCCAAATACAGATAGTTCGGGCTTTTTTATCACCATCATTAAGTTCATTTCAAGTGAAATTCGAACCTTATCCTTGTAGCATCAGCTTTATCTGATATCCACTGAAGTAAGAGAAGACCAATGTTACAGTATAAATTTTATATGCAAACTGATGGATTACCTTATAATGTGGGGATTCCAGGCAAATAGATATCTTCCCCAAGAGTTGTAGGATGATACCAAGTCGTCCTATAGGAATGAGTACTGAACCACCGGCTTTAACAGCATCAACTACACAGGAGGATAAAAAGTTCAATTTGTCCATTTCCTCTGAGCTCTCATCAGCATGTAGTAAGAGCTCCTCCAAATTGAGCATAAAAAGTTCAATTTGTCCATTTCCTCTGAGCTCTCATCAGCATGCAGTAAGAGCTCCTCCAAATCACTGGTTTCATCACAATAAACTCACAGCTTAATTTCATAGATGCCAAGTATCAAGATCTACCCTTTTTGAAAATATGAAGAGCTGGAAGAATCAAATTGCTTTACAATATACAACCATGCATTTGGCCATAGTATTCACAACCCAAGAGGAGATATACTCAATAAAACCAGGTTATCTATCAAAGCTTGGTGCAGTGAATTGATCCAATCAGTGGTTTTAGAAGGCATAGGCAGGATCACAAACCCTTCAAAGCATCACATTATTCTGCACTGACACAAATAAAGACGGCGGCTACCTTGCGCCAGTGGACTTTTCACGTCTTCTTATTAAGTAGATATATTTCACTAATCGAAGTAAGAAGCAGCAAGTTGAATGAGGAAAAATTTTGCAGCTGCAGAGGCCAACTTAAAATCAGGATGCACACTTTTTGTTGTTATGCCACATCTCATATTATCACGAAACTCCATTCCACTACCTTTTATGAATATTGAAGTAAGTAATGTAGTCTGTCTAAAAATGTACAATGAGCAGGCTGAAGAAGCTAAACCTCCTGTTTTATGAAAGAAGGTTTGGTTCTATCTAGAACTGGAAACCGAACCTTTCAAGACCAGCTCCCCGGTATTTTACCAGGAAGTGAATTGGTTCCCATGGGAATCAGCTTGAAGGAGTCGGGTTCAGTCTCAATGCTCTCCATTCTTCCCACCACAAACTAAAGCTCGAATTCTTAGCCAGAACATCAGCAGACACCTCTTTATCGTCAACTAGCTTCATTGCATATGCTTCAAACTCATTGAGTCTATCTCGAAGAAAAGCCAGGTTGCTGTGGTTGCTCTCCTGCCTAATTTTGTCCAGCCACTCCTTTGCTTCCTCCACCCTTGCCCAAAAGCAAGGGTCTTGGGTTAAGCTTGCATACCTGGTCCTCCTACTGCCCACTTTTTTGGTAACAACTTTCTCAGTCCACCACTGATTCAAAATTTCGTACCTCCTCTCTCTTCCATTGCTTATGTAGTGGCCTTTCTCAAGGTGCATCCCCGACCGATAGTACTCTGCGATGTCCAACGGCTCCACAAGAAGCAAATAGAGCAGTGACTCCTCGATTACCCATTCTAAACTTCTGCGAAAGTTGAGTGGGAGCTCGTTCCTGTCCAACATGCGTACGACTTTATCCCAAAAGGCCGCGAGCTTGAACCGGTTCATGTTTATCTTGGACTCTCTCTTTGAGGCCCCTCTCTGCTTGAAAGAATCATAGTATCCTCTTTGCTCGTCGGACTCATCGCAACAAACTTTATACCACTCTATCTCCGCCCTGTAAGGAGCAATTTTGGATAGCCTAATGGCTAAATTAGCAGCATTTAGGTTCGGCGTGCCTCCCATTTGCTTTGCAATCTTCAAGCAATCTCTTGCCCTTGGTGCAATCGACACCTGCGAAGGAGGGGATCAAAGGACTTTTAAACTCAGGGAAATTGCACCTGGGAATAAAAAACCTAGGTTGATGCATTCACAGATCGCAATCACTCGATGATCTAAGGTGCGGTGCTCCTACCTGTTGAGATGTCCCCAAGGAGTTCAAAGCCATCGAAAGACTTGCTTCATAGCTTGATTCAGAGAGATCTCCTTCCATGAAGCTTCTCTTCAAAGGCTGACGAGTCAGCCCTTCAACATACCACCCATACTTAAGGTGCTCCTCAACGATACAATTTGGAGAGCCTGGCCTTAGCATCAAATGCATCATTTTGTTGACTAATACAGCATTGTCCAAACAAATCGTGCCCTCATCTGAACAAAACAAGTAATTCCCAGATGGGCAAAATGACCTCCCTCCCGAGCCTTCCCCTGCGTGCACCAGATGCTCCATAGTGGCCGCATCAAAGGAAAATAACCAGGCTTTTTCTTCTTCAGTTAATTGGAAGTTAGCGAAATTCATAAAATTCGATGACATGTAACAGAATCTCATCAGGGCCTGCCACTGGGGGGGAGTCAGAGTGAGTGATCTGTAGAGAGATAACATCGGCATGATATCGTGCGTCGACACGATGTTGCAGAAGCTGCCATCCAATCTTTCATGGAGAATGGCTCGGGAGAGCGACTCATTGCCAAGGAAAGGAGAGCCGAAACCGATGCAGAGGATCGAGCGAGGTGGAAAGATGGATTTGAGGTAGGAGAGGACCCAAAGAGCAGCGAGGAAGGCGACTGATCCTCCTACGGAGTGACCCGTGATGACGATGGACTTAATTTCAACCAGCAAGTTACGAATCTACATCCATATTCAGGATTTCTTAAAATTAGCTAAACGCTCGTCAACTCCAAACCACAAAAGCATCGGTTCACAGTCTTTCGAAATTCGGATGCAGAGGATTACAGAATGTCGACATACTGGAGCGGGGACATCTCGAGAACGGCGAAAATCGCTAACCTGGCTTTGAAACTCTGGGCGCGAATGATGATGAAGGAAGAGGCGAAGCACCCCGGAGTGGACCATGACCGGCTCCTCCCCATCGTAGCGGCATTTCAACGGCGCGAACAGCCCGTGGCCTGCCGCATCCAGCGACACCAGCATGCCGTAGTTCGGATCCCGACCAAGCACCGGCAGCTCTTGGACGCCCGAGAATGCCACGTACCCCACGCCCCCGACTTGCTCCACCACAAAGGCACCACACCCCATCGCGTTCGCGGTGCCGCACACCCTCCACGCCTCCTTCAGCAGCGGGGTCGAAGTCAGGAAAGTCCCCAACATCTCGCTGGTCTCGAACCTTCCCGAAACAACAAAGGAAAAGGAAAAAGATAAATAAATTAAAAAAGAAGAAGATAGAGTTAAGGAAGAAGGGAGGATTCGTTACGATGCAGCTTCGGTCTCCATGATGATGAAGATCGACTCGGGCAAGGCGAAAATGCATGCGCCGGTTTACTTTGCAGAGCCGGGACTTGTATACTCCCCAACCCCACGTGGTCAAATTACGATTCTACCCTCCCGTTCATTGACTGGAAAACGGTCTTACCGATTGATGGGCTCGCGCTTTGGGCCACCAGTAAATGGATCGAGCACCATCGAAAGGAAGGAATTTTAATTAATTTGCTCCCTACTCGAAACCGAGATAAAAGTATTTTGTAGTACGGTTTTTCAGATGCTTTTGGGAGGATTTTGGGTCAGATTCTTTATCTATGAAAGCCACGACTCGATTTTTTTTTTTTCCCTTTATAATATGGAACTATAACACCACATAATATGTGATTTATGTGCACCCCAAAGGCTTATATAGTAGCAACGTTCAGGTTTAGATTTTGAGTTAATATTACAAAAAACCTCACACTGGTATATTGGTGACAAATGTGGATGGTAAAATCCTAAATCCATACATCCGTCAACTATCACATATCATTCAACTTAGTAATTCAACAGTAAAATTTATATGAAAATTAACGGGGTAGAGTAAACTAGATTAGTTCAATTTGGTTAGGAGCCTTCGGTATTGAGCTTTGAATTTTCATGCGCCAGCACTAGTTACATTAAATCTTGGGAAATTTCGCAACAACTCACCGAAGGTCAGTAAAAAGTACTTTAGGGCAAGGGCTTTCGTTTTTTGTTTTTCCAATCTTGCGTTTTGTCTTTTAATATGTTGAATGTTTTATGGTCCCGTGTAACGATCTACAAGACCGATCCCTTACGTAATCTAGAGGATTAAAAGGAAAAAATATACCGTCGATGATTTGAAAAAATGTAACTAACTAACAATTAAGGAAAATTACTAACTATAAGATTGTCAATGTCACTATTGATTCAAGAAAACTATGACATATGAGGACAATAAATCATACAAACAGCTAAGGAATGTTACGATCATAGAGTTAAATTATCAAGAAAAGAATAACAAGATCTACAACAAATTCAGGTCAATTGCAATTTTTCATGAAAAGAAATGCTTGGATATTCAACCTTACAAGACTTTAAGGTTGATACTACGTGTGACATGTGATTACTAACTTGTCATGTACAAGGGCTTATAGGAAATTCCAACCATTAAGGACAATTACCAAGAACAACTACCATTATTAACAGTAAATCAGAAATGAAATTGGAAAAAAAAAAAACGGAAGAAATGGGAAAATCAATCGGGACACATCAAAAAGTTTTTAAAAAAAAAAAAACTAAAAGGAAGAAATACTGATTGATGAAGTCAAAATTGTTAAAATTGATTGATGGCTTGAGAGATAGAATATAGCCTCATCCACGTCAGTGACCTTGGGCGTCTTCATAAACAAACAAGTTCCCCATAAATCAAATCGAACTTATGCGATCCATGCTTATCGATGAAGTTAAAAATTGTTCCCATGAATTGACTGTACAAGAGGAAAATCACGAGCAAGGGGTTTTCAACTTCGATCAAGCTACTGATCGGGGACCTTTCTCGTTTGTCTAATCTGATGAGAAGACGAACGAAACTGTCCGGTTGATCTGTTAAATGTGTTGAGGATGTTTTTTGTTCTTCCTTCGTTCGTTCGTTGGAGATGACTAAGAAACCCAAATGACCAGGGTCGTGGCCTAGCCTAATAAATCCACCTGACTCGAGTTTAAACATGAGATATAATTACATAAATGAACATTTAGTTTTGCTCAATGTGCAGTGTCACCTCATAACTTTTAATTTGTTTAATTTGATCCCTAAATTTTAGTTCAATACATAATCTTGTCTTTGAGCTTTTAATTTGTCCAATATGATTATTGAAGTTTTAATAAATATTCAACCCATTTTCTGAAATATTATATTTTTGAATTCCATCTAGATCACGCATTTAGACTTAAATGAAGTTTGAATATATTGAAAACTTGATTAGTCTCAACTCATTTTCATTGATATATACTCTGCATATTCCTCCATAGGTCAAATTGGAGCTAGTATTACAATGCATCCAGTAATCCGCACGATGCTGTGACGTCTGAAAGAGTACCTTTGAGCATAGATCCAGGATTTATGAGGGTGGCTCGTGTTTGATATGTTCTAACAATATATTAATGATATCAGAACAGTCAAATGGAATAGCCAAAAAATTATCGAAAAGGTTCGAGTTTAAGTTAAGACTCAATCGAGACTGGTCCTTATATTTGGATTCAGGCACAGTTCGAGCCATAGGACGACCCAAAAGAAACTAAATTGTCAGATCTTTGATTTTCATACTTCAACCTGTCCGCCATTGGTGTCTTTAGCAAAACGTTCTATGGTTCAACGTGACTTATGGTCCACTCACAGAAATGTGCATTCTGGCTTTCCACATATCCCTTGCCGTCCAAGCTTAAATTAAAATTGTTCCAGCAACAATGTAACCCCCATCAACATTATGCCAAGAAGTAACTTCTTCGGTTAGCTCATTTGTAAGTCAGAGTACAGATAAGACATGAGATCAAGTACCATCCACGATGCTGTCCATAGCATCCCTAATGCGAAAAGCCAACTCCTCATTCACGGCACTGATTAAAGTGCTCGTGCTCCTAATCTCAAGAAAAGCTTCACTAGGAGCATCGATGTGCAAGATACAAGCATCACTTGGTCCATCTGTGACACTGTCTTCTTGTAGAGATCCGACAATACCCATCTCTGATAAACGAGCCAGAAGCCTTTGCAAATCCCCCAAAGCAACGGGGGCTCACTATTTGAGCACGATAGCTCATCGCGAGGTAGAATCCCCCTTCTGGCATCCCTCATGATGAGGTTTCCTTTCAATATTGTGATGCTCAAATTTCCGTCTTCCAAGTTTTTCCAACGTAATTGAGAGATCAAGTCCGCTGTGATTTCTAGTTCTGAATCTTCCTTCAGGGTAGGCAGCTTAATGTCTCATTCACAGAGAAGTGAAGGACTGAGTATGAGTCTGTGACTGCTGATATGATCTGCCGCCTAAAATCTTCAGGTAAACCATCTTCAACAGAAAGTGCAAGAACAGTAAAGTCATCAGTCTGAAGTACCATCATCAGAAAGAGAATGTATGAAGCTTTAGGTGATATCACCACAACAAACTTTGGTTGCAGTTCGTGGATTGAAGGTTGAACCTTCTTCAACCTACAAGCGAGGACGATCCATGAAATAAAATGGGCAAGCATAATCTTTTGATAGTTAATATGCAAAGCAACTGGACTGGTGGAGTAGTTCAGTCTCATGACAAAAAAGGCAAAATAGCTAATGCATGGTCCTTATACTATTCCCAAAAGAAATGAACATCAAAGGACCTTCATCTTCATCTCCTTCGAATCAAAAGGCAAGAGAGCCATATCACTATCCATGCCCTCCTGCAAATGGAACAAAAGGTTCTGCTTGATGAGTGGTTCTATTTGCTGAAAAATAGGAAAGAGATAAGCCCTTTTTGTTGTTAGACGACTGAGAGAATATATTAGCACCTCCCAGATGAGTAATGAATTTTCATCCCCATGCCAGCGTCTGAGCAATTGAATGGCTGGGCCAAGTTGCAAACTCCGGTGAGGATAAAATACAATGCCCAGCTTCTGCCAATGAAGTCTGCGCACATTCTAACAGATGTCAGAATATATAATTAGGTGACAAGTTGCACAGTCAAAAGAAAAGGTTATCGTACAATAGCTTAGGCAAGCAAATTGCAGGATACACTTGCAGCCTTTCTCCATTCAAAAGCTCGACATGTGCAAATAATGGCTCACCAGAGAACAACTGTGAAGGACATTAAATCAACAAAAAAATCTGCTTTTAGTAGGGATGCAAATGATCAGTTCGAGACTTCCTACATAGATAAACCATATGCCCTCGTTAACATAACTTCTCTTGCCTTTGTCTGCACATCCACCAGGTATTCTGTTCGTATATGCCTCTTCTGCTACCGATGAGATAACAAATATGGGAACCTATGGAGAGAACAAATGGTATTATAAGTTCTTTGTCTTGAAGAACCACTTTTCTGAAAATATTGATTGCCCTTTTCATTCTGGAATATCTCATCCAGAAGTACATTGGACATAGACTTCACTTGCAGCAGTGAGAGTGACCAGAACTCTAGTTCACAAAAGCAATTGCAAAAACTAAAATGCCGAGACTAAAACTGCATGATCACGTAGGAGATAACACTACCAGGTTGACCACAGCTCATGTTTTATATAGCAAGACAAAAGGATGATTATGTTTGTTGCTCTCTGTGGTTCTGAAGCACAATATCAAATTGCTGCTTGAAAGTGCAACAGAAGTTACCACATCTTTACATTGTAAAACATAGCAAGACAAGTAAACTGAATACACAATCTGCAGAATCAGCAACTCTCGTCAAATTAGATAGGTTTACAGTTAAAATGTGGCGACAGCCAATTGAACTAACTAATACACCATCAAATCTTAACCAGATGAAGACATGCTCGGGGCATCCCATGCAAGTGCCAAATAGCAAGTGATTATAGTTTGTTCAGGGTTTTAGCAGAGGGTTTAAACATAGCATACTAATCCGTCACCTGACTTTTTGAAGGTGCAACTAAAAGAAACAACGTAAGCACTAGTTCGGTCTAGGTGATTTTCATTATCACCCCCCCCCCCAAAAAAAAAAAAAAAAAAAAAAAACAAAGGTCTAGGTGATTTTCTTGTGCAGGAAAATGGTTCGAGCTTTTTGATCACCATCATTAAGTTTATTTCAAGTGAAATTCGAACTCTATGCTTGTAGCATCAGCTTATCTGATATCCACTGAAAAGAAGACTGATGTTACAGTATGAATTTTAAATGCAAACCAATGGAATACCTTACAATGTGATGATTCCATGCAAATAGATATCTGCTCCAAGAGTCATAGGATGATTCCAAGTCGTCCTATAGGAATGAGTACTGAAGCACTGGCTTTAACAGCATCAACTGCACGGAAGTGTACAAAGTTCAATTTGTCCATTTCCTTTGAGCTCTCATCAACATGAAGTAAGAGCTCCTCCAAATCACTGGTTTCATCACAGTATACTCGCAGCTTAATTTCATAGATGCCAAGTGTCAAAATCTACCATGTTAGAAAAAATGAAGAGATGGAAGAATCAAATGGTACTACACTAACCCAACCACGGGCAGCGCAGTTGGTGTGAGTTCTCTCCCTCATCGTAGAGGTTGAGGGTGCAAACTCTCTCGTTGTTAAAGTGTCTGAAGTAGGGGGTCCTGGTGTTGGGGACCTGGACTAGCCTCCCCCGAGGTTTATGTCTAAATAGCGGCTTGCGGCGAGGCCCGACAGTGCCACCAGGCACTGGAGGGTCGTGTGATCCCTAAAGGATGATCTCCGGCGGTTCCTCGGTCACAAAAAAAAAAAAATGGTACTACACTATACAACCATGCATTTGGCCATAGTATTAACAATCCAAGAGGAGATACACTTAATAAAACCGGGTTACCTTGAAGTTGAAAAATCCTCAGGAGCAGGGTAGTTACTCCCCTTGTTGGCAGTTTCCAGAAAATCCAGAGATGAAAATTCTGAATATATTAGCACATTGCATGATCGAAGAGCGTTATAATTAAATGCCAAAGCATGATCAGAAACAAATTCAGAGCTCAAAATAAATACCATTGCTTCATCCAGATATCTTATTGTCCAATTACAGGCTCCTATTTCCAACCCGAAGCTGGTTGTTTTGATACTTATTGTGCCATTGTAGCATGCCACTTCCGCATATTTGAGTCTTTGAACCTTATTAACACAATCATCTATGTCAGCCGCACTGATAGGCACTCTTCATCACTATCTCTTAAAAGTTTATTAAACAAACGAAAATGCAGTTTCTTGGAAGAAAAGTAAGATGTAATATGCAACAAGTGTGATCACAACTCGGAAGATGCAAGGATACCAATGCTTCATAATCTTCAATGGCTGAAGCTTCTGACCACAAGATGTGAGCCTTTGCACATTTAATTTAGAGATGCATGACCTATCAAGGAAGTCATCTAACAAGAAAAGGCATTTTAAGCCTTGGCTGCTCGACAGAACTCCCAACATCGAAATATAATTTACATCTCGGGAGATTGTAGCATCTTCTAAAGGCATGCCAAGCCGATTGTTGTTAAAAAGTTTGGGCTCTATCCTGACTAAGGCAGGGGCCAAGTAGAAGAACGAGTATCCTGAGTTTCGCAAATAGTTACAATGAGGATCTAAGCCATGTTAAAACTATCAAGCCACATCTTGCATGCGATTTAGCTACAGAACAGAACTACAACACGAAAGGCTGTTCCTTACCTATACAATGGCATCCATCCACCAAGCTCAATCCCATTAGTGCCCAATACTATCTCCTTCAATGCGGAAGGAAGAGATTCCAGCTCCTCCCACTTCATCCAGTGAGGGCTACTGAATTCTTCAGATCCATAAAACTGCCTGAATTCCTCATGCATTGAAACGAGGTCCTCCATCATAAGTTTACCAAGTTTTGCTGCCGCCTCGATTACATATACCTGAGGTAAAAGCACGAATCTTTAAGCAAGTGACAGTCTTTTAACGCACAAGCCCAAGCCCAAGACCAAGCGATAATTAAACTAGCACTCAACCGTATACGTAAAAATTACCTCAAATTCAATCAATGAGACGAAGATTACCTTTGCTGAGAAGCCCTTTGCTCGAGTAAGAAACGGCAACCCGAGCATCCCAGCGGGGCTCTAGATCAACACTACATCAACGAACGAGAGATTCCACGAGTGCAGGTTCGCCACAGTTTTGTACCACGGTTCGGAACGAATCAAAGCCTTTGCATTCATGGGTTTCTCAACATTCTTCCTCTCTCCATCCCCAGATTCACAGCCATCGGATTCATCAACTGAATGTTCCATATCTTCTTCATCTTGCACAGCAGAAAATCCGGGAGGTATAGGGGCGAAAGCAGCGAGAGCAGACAGCTCAAGGGGACAATCGGTCAAAATCCTAGGCCCACAGACACCCAGCATGTGACATGGGGGAAAGTAAAACCCTTTACCTCTGCTCAAGCATGTCTGCATAAGAGTGTATTACAATTTACAATGCCAGACTCACCAACTTCATGAAGCCAGACCGATGCGAAGAATTTAACAGGTAATTCACCTAAAATTTTCGATTAGAATGAGGAGATTTAACACAAACTCGGTGCTCTTGTCCTGGGCCGGTGGCGGGCCGGTGGCTAGCAGGCTGCGCGAGAGAGCGGGGAGGACTGGACTGAGAGAGCGAGCGGGAAGGCGGGAGATGAGGTCGAGAGAGAGGCAAAAAAGAGAGAAGGATTGAGACTTAAAAACCTTATTTAGAAATTTTGCTTTGCTTCCAAAATAATAGATAATGAAAAAGAAAACTGGACCGTAAAAAAGATAAAAACAAAAGGCCAAAAAATTGAGAAAAAAAGTTCAGAGGAAAACAAAAATCTAATTTGGTAAATTTTCAGTTCAAATGTTATTCGGGAATCAAAATTATTTTTTAAATGATATCAAAATATCCAAAAATATGTTTTTTATTTTGAACAAACCAAAAAAATATCCAAAAATATGTTCAACCACATATTATCAAATAAGCGAAAAATTAACTATTTTCCTAAAAAATAATCTATCCGAAAGCATTTTCCCCTCGAATATCTAATCCAAGTCCCCACCAAAAACAGTAACACCCAACCCCTTCTCTTTTTGCCGTCTCTCCTCAAAAGCCTCAGCCTGCAGTCACGCCTCCCTCTGTTATCTCTCTCTGTGCCTTGTGCCCTGTTGCCGTCATTCTCAGCGGCTCTTCCATGACCGCGGAGATCTCAGCCTCGCCACCAAGTCCAGTGGCCATGGAGGTGTCCATCCTCTGGATCTCGAGGAGGTGGCTCCTCCATGGCCATGGAGGCAGAGCTTCCAAATCTGAAGGGGACGGCCCCTTCTTGGCCTGGTGGGGAGCTCGATGCCGCGTCAATCGAACACCCCTCTGTCCTGTTGATGTACAATTGATGCTCATAAGGGATCTGTGGTTTCAATGATCGCCATTCTTCTAACCACAAGCTAAAGCTTGAATTCTTAGCCACTACATCAGCAGACACCTTTTTTTCTACAACTAACTTCATTGCATAAGTTTCAAACTCATTTAGTCTAGCCAGGTATGTTGGGTCGCTCTCACTCCTGAATTTGTCCAGCCACTCCTTTGCTTCCTCTACCCTTGCCCAAAAGCAAGCGTCTTGGGTCAAGTCTGCATACCTGGTCCTCGTATTGCTCAGTTTCTCTCTAACAACGCTCTCATCCCACCACTGAGCGAAAATTTCGTACCTCCTCGGTCTTCCATTGCTTATGTAGTGGCCTTTCTCACGGTGCATCCCTGACCGATAATACTCTGCGATGTCCAATGGCTCCATAAGAAGCATGTAGTAGTGCGACACGTCTTCCCATTTTGGCCCTCTCTGCAAATCGTGTGGGAGCTCTTTCTTGTCCAACATGCATATGACATCGTCCCAAAAGGCCGCAAGCTTGAACTGGTTCATGTTTATCTTGGACTCTCTCCTTGAGACCCCCCTCTGCTTGAAAGAATCGTAGTATCCTCTTTGCTCATGGGACTCATCGCAACGAGCTTTATACCACTCTATCTCTGCCCTGTAAGGAATGATTTGGGATAGCTTAATGGCTAAATTAGCGGCATTTAGGTTCGGCATGCGCCCCATTCGCCTCGCCATAGTCGAGCATTCTCTTGTCATTGGTACAATGGATACCTGCAAAGTGGATGAATCATAGAACTTTTAAACTAGAGGAATAGCAATTAGGAATAAAAGCCTAGATCGATACATTTCTAGAACTCGATCACTCAACAACCAAAGGTGCCATGTTGCTACCTGTCGATGAGTCCCTGAGAAGTTCAAAGCCATCAAAAGACTTGCTTCGTAGCTTGATTCAGAGAGATCTCCTTCCACAAAGCTTCTGATTAAAGATTGACGAGTTAGTCTTTCAATATAATACTCATCCTTAAGGTGCTCCTCAATGATACAATTCAGAGAGGTTGTCCTTAGCATTAAATGCATCATCTTGTTGATCAATACGGCGTTGTCCAAACAAATCGCGCCCTCGTCTAAAAAAAACAAGTAATTCCCAAATGGCCAAAACAACCTCCTTCCCGAGCCTTCCCCTGCCTGCGCTAGGCGCTCCATGTTGGCCACAGCGAAGGAATATAACCAAGCCTTGTCTTCTTTAGTTAATTGGGGGTTAGAGAGTTTCATAGAGTTTGGTAACATCATAGATGTGTACCAGAATCTTATGAGGGCCTACCACTGGGGAGTCAGAATAAGTGATTGGTCAAGAGATAACTTCGGCATTATATCGTGCGTCGATAGGACGTTGCAGAAGCTACCGCCCCATCTCTCACGAAGGATGGCTCGGGAAAGCGACTCATTGCCGAGAAAAGGAGAACCGAAACCAATACATAGGACCAAGTGGCGTGGGAAGATGGCTTTGAGCTTGGAGAGGAGCCAAAGAGCTGTGAGGAAGGCAGTTGATCCTCCTATCAAGTGGCCCGTGATCACTATTGACATGGTTTTATCCCACAAGCTATCAATCTGCATACACAAAAACAAATTCCTAAAATAGGGTATAATGCTTTCTTAAAAAATCTCGATTACAACATTTCAAAAGCTGCGTTGAAAAATCAACTTGCACCAGATCATGTTAGATTATAAGAATTGCATGAATAGATCGGATAAGAAATCATTGGCTATACTGCAATTGCTAAACATATGAAACTATTTATTAAGCAAGTTAAAACAACACTAACATGTTTAGCATATGATGATAAGTGTGCAAATACATTTTAACATGTGCATAGAATGTATTTATACGTATGGCTCTTGTATTTAAATAATTTTATGAGAAGAGTACAATTCATGATCAGGACATTTGTCTCATGAACAGTTTGATATAACTCCAAACCAGTCTTGTAGAAAAAAAGAAAGCTCCTAAATAAAGTGAATATGGACAAGAAAATATTAGATAAGTCTTATTTGCCGGGGCAAATAAGGACCTTGAGAATACGACATGTGTGGGTGTGGGCCCAAATCATCATGCTAACTCTTCTCTCTCTTATGTCCCCTCTCTCCCTTCTTGCTGCACTCTCTCTTCTACCTCACTCTGCACTCTCTCTCTTCTCTCTCTTCTCTCTCCCCTGTACGCTCTCTCGCCCCACTCTCTCTCTTCGCCGCAGTTGGAGCTGTATGTACACCTCCCTCTCTCCCCCAGAAAGGAGCTCTAACATCACCCAACAAAAAAGAGAGGACAGAAGATAGAGGAGATAGAAGTGCTGGAGGCGGAAGAGCGAGAGCGCATGGAACGAGAAGAGAGAGGATAGAAGAGAGGGAAGAGCTAGCCCGAAAATTTGGGCCACATGCGACACGTGTGGCGTTTTCGAGGCCTTTGCTGACAAATAAGACATAGCTAGTGTTTTCTCGGCGTGGGACTGCACTAAAACATCTCAAGAACGGTGAATAATGCTAATATCAGGAAACAGAAATTGCTAACCTGGCTTTGAAAATCTGGGCGCGAATGATGATGAAGGAAGAGGCGAAGCACTCCGGAGTGGACCATGACCGGCTCCTCGCCATCGTAACGGTATTTCAACGGCGGGAACAGCCCGTGGCCTGCCGCATCCAGCGACACCAGCATGCCGTAGTTCGGATCCCAACCGAGCACCGGCAGCTCTTGGACGCCTGAGAATGCCACGTACCCCACGCCCCCGACTTGCTCCACCACGAAGGCACCACACCCCATCGCGTTTGCAGTGCTGCACACCCTCCCCGCCTCCTTCAGCAGTGGGGTCGAAGTCAGGAAAGTCCCCAACATCTCGCTGCTCTCGAACCTTTTCCAAAAAGAAAAGAAGAAAGAGAAGAAAATAAGAAAAAAAAAAAAAGAAGGCAAAAGCTAAGAAAGAAGGGAGAAGGGCGGAGGAGGAGGGAGGACGCCGTTACGCTGAAGCTTCGGTGTCCATGATGATGAATATGGAGTCGGGCAGGGCTACGAGGCGGAACGAATGTCTTTGCACCGATCCGATGCCGCCACCCATGCCCGTGGGCTTTATTGCCCGAGCTGACGATTGTCATTTTCGGTTCGTATGCCAACTGTCGTTGATACCACGTACGAAAGCAATGAAGCCAATTCGTCTCCGACTCTCCATCACTAGTCTTATTTATGTCCATTTATGTGCCCAATATTGGCACTGGCAGCGAGCGTGTCTAGCTTTGAATTTTAATGCACGGGTGTGAATGTTTTATCTATACTATTAAATATTGAGAAATTTCGCAGCAATTGTTCATTGACCGGAGGCAATAATAAAATTGCTTTACGGGACGAGTACTTTTTATTCCGATGAAGTTAACAGTTTTTTTTTCCGTACGTAGCTTGGATGATTAAACGGAAAAAAAATTTCAACTGTCGAATAATTTAAAAAGATTGTAACAAACCAACAATTAAGTGAAGTCACTAACTATAAGATTTGCCAATGTTACTATTGATTCAGGAAAACTATGATATAGGAGGACTATAAATCATCAACATGGCCTTTAAGTTTACGAACATTGAAGGAACGTTATAATCATAGAGTTAAGTTATCAAGAAAAGAATAAAAAGATCTACAATATATTTCGTCATTGTGAGTTTGAAATCAAATCAAATAGCATCCAACAATTGAGACGCGGCGGATAAGGAGGCATTTGACAACTGTTTGTGGTGAATCTTCTTGATCTAGTTGGTTTGAGGATGGCGAGTCCGGTGATGTTGTTGATTTTTTGAAACGACGCGTGAAAGATCGAGAATCAGAGGGGAAACAGCAAGCAGGCAATGTGGGTGGCTTGTGAACTAGTAACCGAGAAACACAATCTATATGACTAGCGTTACAGCATCAAGCGGCCTACATGGTAGACTTCGGAAATAGTTACTAAGCAATGCGGTCTGTATGACTTGCATCGAAAGAAAAGCCATCCCGTGATAAAAAGCTTGACCCTTGTGGAGTGGACTCGATTAAGTGATTCCTCGTATTAGACTTGTGCGCACAAAGTGGATGCTATTGAGCGGCAGGGATGGATATTTTTCGGAAAACCCCTTAATTCAATGACACATGCATTTTCTCAAGACATCCCCTCAAAGCCGAAGGGCCAAAAACCCTTCTTCTTTTGAAGCATTGTGCTCAAGAGAGTTGCTCTTTTGCTTTTACCTTTCTCGGCCAATTCTATAACCTGACTTAGCGCATAAGTCACAAATTAGATTTCTCCATTGGCATACATGAATCTTTTCTGAATATTGGACTTTGATTTCCATATAACCTTCGACCAAAATCACATGAAAGTGCATCAACTAAATAGTACCAATACCGACTCGATACGATATGACACACCGGCGTATCATTTATCAAAAAATAGAAAATTTCGACACGTTAAGACATGTTGTATATTAAATGTATATTTTTATATATACATAATAAATTATCATTTTTATTAGTATTTCAATCAAATTAATTTGGTTCAAATTTACAAATAAATACATAATTAAAAAAGAACCTAGAATGAATTTGCACTAAAAACATTAATCTATCATTTGTTAATATCATTCATTATTTCAATTTGACAAATTCAATTACATTCCATTCAAATAATTTATAAAACATTGCAAGAAAAAAAAAAGAAAAGCAATTCACATTCCACTATTACATTTACTATTTAACAATAAGTCGCAAAAAAAAAAAAAACAATCCACATTTCACCATCAAATATAACAAGAAGTCTTTCCCTTTTTATTTTTATTTTTTTTTATTTTTTACATATTTACATTTTGACTTCTAATTTATTGAAAATTTTTAAGATTGACTCCGTGCATGTTGAAATCCCAAACTCAAGTGTTAGAGCATGTCGGGAGAATTGATCACGTGTTAGATTTTTCTGACACGTATTAACACATGTTGGAGCGTGTCAAACACGTGTTAGTGTCCAACACGACACGACAATCATAATTTTGCCCTCTAATTTCCACAGATAACGAAGATTTTTTTCACAATTCGTGGATCTCCCTCTCTATGACACGCATTATTTTTATCTTTTCATAAATATATGGGAAAATTCCAAATAATAACTTAAAGTACCCTCATTTTCTCAAATAAGAGTATAAAGTGGACATTGTTTCAATTAAGGGCCTAAAGTGCCATCATTTTCTCAATAAGGACTTGAAGTGGCCATATCAATTTCAAAAAAGGGCCTCAACTCACTACTTGATAAGGGCAATTTCATCTTTTTATTTTTTTTTTCCAAAAAAACAAACTAAAAAAAATGAATAGAGACGAGAGGGAGGGCTCTCTTCTCCCTCTATTTTTTTTTGTAGTTTAAGTTTTTAATTTTTAATCTAATTTAATTTAAATTTAAATTGTGTTTTGATGAAGATACCTCTAGTTGATCGGAATTTTTTGCCGACCGGTGAACTGGTGAGGCGAGGCCCTTATTTGAAATAAATGTAATCACTTTAAGTCCTTTTTGAGATTGATATTGTCACTTCAAGCCTTTATTTGTGACAAAGTTCACTTTAGGGCCTTATTTAAGAAATGATTAATATCCTGTGATAAATTTACCCCGATTGATCATAAAAAACCATAAATTGATACATTTATGACAAATTTACCCCAAACTATTTTTTTGACAATGAAAAACCCCAAACTGGTACATTTGTGACAAATTTACCCCAACTGACCATAAAAAACCCTAAATTGATACATTTATGACAAATTTACCAAAAAATAATTTATTCGACTGCAAAAAACCCCAAACTGGTAAATTTGTGACAAATATACCCTTCACTAAATTGAATTAATACCACAAAAAATCACAAAAATTGTAAAATGTGACAAACGGAGCGTAAAATCGCAAATTGGTATACCGGTCAATTGTCACGTGTCATTTAACTTAATAATTTGATAGTAAAATTTAATGAAAACTAACATAGGGTAAATTTGTCACAAGTGTACCAATTTGAGGTAAATTTGTCAAAGGTATATCAGTTTAGGGTTTTTGATAGTTAAAAAAATAGTTTGGGGTAAATTTATCCAAGTGTACCAGTTTTGGGTTTTTCAGGGTATTAACCAAACTAATTTTTTTACCATGAAAAACTCCAAACTGATGCACCTATGACAAATTTACCCTAACTAACCATAAAAAATCCCAAACTAGTACACTTGTGATAAATTCACCAAAAATCCTAAACTGGTACATTTGTGACAAATATACCCTCCGTTAAATTGGATTAATACCACAAAAAATAAAAAAAAATTGTATAACTGTGACAATGGAGAGTAAAATCTTAAATTGGTATATCAGTCAACTATCACATGTCATTTAACCTAGTAAGTTTACTGTAAAATTTAACGAAAACTAACAAAGAGTAAATTTGTTACAAGTGTACCAGTTTGGATTAGATTTGTTAAAGGCATACTAATTTAGGGTTTTCGATGATAGAAAATTTAGTTTTGGATAAATTTATCACAAAGTGAACCGGTTTAGAGTTTTTTAGGATATTAACTCTTGAATACTTCAAATTGATACACTTGTGATAAATTTACCCTCTATAAGTTTCCGTTAAATTTTACTATTAAATTGTTGAGTTGGATGATACACAATAATTGACTATTATACCATTTTAAGATTATACTCTTCATTTTTCACAGTTGTACAAGTTTTGTAGTTTTTTTTTTTGGTGGTGTTAACCCAATTTAACGGAGGATATATTTATCATAAATGAATCGATTTAAGGTTTTTGACGGTCAAAAAAATTATTTTAGATTAAATTTATCATAAGTATACAAATTTAGGATTTTTTGTGGCCATTTTGGGTAAATTTATCACATATGCATCAATTTGTGATTTTTCGTAGTAAAAAAATTAGTTTCGAATAAATTTATTACAAGAATATCAATTTGAGACTCTTCGTTGTATTAACCCTTGTTGTTAATTGACCGGACACTACTCATGTAAGTTAAGGAATTCCCGAAAGTGAGATACAACTCCACTCTCAGGAAGAAAAGGTGAAATAGCTAATGCCTAGTCGTGACACTATTCCCGAGAGAAATGAACATCGAAGGACCTGCATCTTCATCTCCATTGGATGATCAAAAGGCAAGAGAGCTATTGTTAGGGAAATCCCTTATGATGTTTTGAAGATGACAAAATAAATCAAATGCTACTAACGTGTTTAATTGTTGAGTAACAGACTATGCAGATGATAGAACATGTAAATGATATTATCAAAGTCTATACTTGGAAGAATCAGAAGACATACTCTATGTTGAAGTTGAACTTATTCAGACTGTGTTTAGACCTTAAAGCTAAATATGATCAGAAGCAAAATATGTTCAGACTTACGTCCATATTGTAAAATTTATTGCACTCAGACTAAGATTGTAAAGTCATTGCTCTCAGACTTTACATCCAGAATGAGACAGAACGTAAAACAAGCCTTAAATGTATAACGGTTAGTGATCGGTTTGGATTCTACATCAAGATTGATTTGATTGACTCAATCTAATTGATTGAAAATTGGATCTTGAAGACAAGAACTTTCTATACGAAGAAGCTCTACTTATGAAAATCAAGATTCTGTTTGTATGGGTGATCAGAATCAATTTGGGATTCTACTTCTATCACTCAATGGCTACCAAATCTTCTAGATACCAATGGGTAGATTGGAAGACGATCCTCTAAGATACTGTCCAACGGCTAGTTTGGAAGTGAATGAGTATTTAAGGAGATGAAGGACCGATGAGCAAGTAAGAGACGGAGCGTAGAATTTATAATTCCAAAGTCTGAGCGACCTTCGATTATATACTTTGGTGAGCTTAAACGTTTGTGAATCGTGAAAGAAATACCAAAAGAGTGACTTAGTGAGATAGTGTGATCTATTACTAAATGTTTGCACTCAAAATTGTAATCTCTTGTTGATTGCATAGTGGAATCTAGCTAGAAGGCTGTTAGCGTGGGAGAGTGAATGTAGGCTTAATCTAAGCCGAACCACTATAAACTTTGTGTTCTTATTCTCTTCCTTGAACTCTTTATTTTATTTGTTTCTATTTAGCTGCTAAAATCTGAACTTGCTCCAAGCCTGTTGTACTTCAGACTCAGTTTCAAAAGTTTGTTATTTTTCAGACTCAGTTTCAAAAGAAAAATATTTCTATGTTCTTTGCGAAAAATTTACTTCACACCTATTCACCCTCCTCTAGGTGTTCATACTAGCACTTTCAGCTATGTCACTATCCATGCCCTCTGGCAAATGGACCAAAAAGATCTTGTCGAATGGTTCTGCTCACTGAAGAATAGGAATGAGTGAGAGAATCTATTAGCACCTCCCAGATGAGTAATGATTTTTCATCCCCATGCCAGCGTCTGAGCCAATGGACAGGTGGGCCAAGTCGCGAACTCCAGTGAGGAGGACAAAATACAATGCACGGTTCCTACCAATGAGGTCTGCACACATTCTAATAGATAGCTGAGGATACAATTAGGTGACAAGTTGCACGGTCAAAAGACAAGGTTTTCGTACGATGGCTTTAGGAGAGTAGGTTGCAGGACACACTTGCAGCCCTTCTCCATTCAAAAGCTCGCCATGTGCAATTACATATCTTTTCTTGCCTTTGTTTGCACACCCCCTCAGGGTATTATGTTGGCATATGCCAATAACTCTTCTACTACCGACGAGATAACAAATATGGGAACCTATTGAGAGAACATATGATATTACAAGGACATTTTTTAGTTATAAGACAAAGAGCTCTGAAGAGCCACTTTTTTCAAAAATATCGATTGCCTTTTTCATTCCGGAACATCTCATTTAGGAAGTACTAGAAAGTACATTAGACATAAACTTCATTTGCATTAGTGGGAACGACCAGAACTCTAGCTCGCAAAAGTAATTGCAAAAAATAAAATCTCAAGGCTAAGACTAAAAGATCACCTCGAACATAACACTACCAGGTTAACCACAGCCAATGATTTTTATCCAGAAAAACCATAGTAGAATCATGTTTGTTGTTGATTGTGGCCCTGAAGCACAAGATTGCATTGCTATTCGAACGTGCAAAAGGAGTTCCAAGATCTTTACATTGTAAAACCCATCACAAAAGGAAGACAAGCATTCGAACTAACTGATACACCATCAAATCGTAACCAGATGAAGACATGTTCAGGGCATCCAATGTGGACATGTTGCCAAATATAGAGTGCTTATAGCTCGTTCAGGATTTTAGCAAATAGTTTAAATATAGCATACTAGTTGTTCACTTGACCTTTTTGAAGATGGAACTATAAGAAACAACATAAGCATATAGTTCGGTCTAGGTTATGTTCATCATCCCAAAAAAAAAAAAAAAAAAAACAATTATAATAAAGTTGGTTGAAGTGGTTTTTTTGCGTAGGAACATAAATAGTTCGGGTTTTTTTTTTATCACCATCATTATGTTCATTTCAAGTGAAGTTCGGACTTCATGCTTTAAGCATTAGCTTTATTTGCTATCCACTGAAGTAAGAGAAGACTATTGTCACAGTATAAATTTTAAATGCAAACCAATGAAATACATTATAATGTGATTTTCTAGGCAAATAGATATTTGCTCCAAGAGTTGTGGGATTATTCCAAGTCGTCCTATAGGAATGAGTACTGAACCACCGGCTTTAACAGCATCAATTGCACAGGAGCATATAAAGTTCAATTTGTCCATTTCCTTTGAGCTCTCATCAACATGAAGTAAGAGCTCCTCCAAATCACTGGTTTCATCACAGTAAGCTCACGACTTAATTTCATAAATGCCAAGCGTCAAAATCTACCATAATAGAAAAAAAACGAAGAGCTGGAAGTATTAAATGGTACTACACTATACAACCATGATTTGGCCATAGTATTCACAACCCGAGAGGAGATATACTCAATAAAACATGCAAAAGAATACTTCAAGTGCCATAACTTGGCACAAAGGGACACTTAAGTGCCATAACTTACGAAAGTGACACTTAAGTGCCACATTTTAAGAAAAGTGGGACACCTGAGTGCCACCTCTGGCAAAGCCGGCCGAAAATCATATGTGGCAATTAAATATTAATATTTATCGCTGAGGTGGCTCGCCGGAGAGCTAACTCAACTCTAGAGCATCCCAAAACGACGTTGTTTCTTTAGTTGGTCAAAATAAAGCCCTTAAATAAGCCAAAACGATGTCGTCTCGCCAGCTGTCTTAAATCTAAAACCCTAAATCGGGCAAAATGCCATTGAAGCACTGGAGCCCTAATCTTGAACCCTAATTTGATTTGCCCCAAATTCTATAGTCGAATATTGGAAATGGAGAGTAGGACTTTTAACAGCGGCTCAAATTTCTCTTGTTGAAGCGAAGGAGAAGGTGAGCGTTTCTATTTTTGTGGGTTACCAAGTCCAAGAAGAACATCGTGGACTCGAATGAATCTTGGGAGAAGATTCTATGGATGTTCCCGATATAGAGAAGGGTCAAAGTGCAAATATTTCAAATGGGTTGATGCAAAATTCTCTCATTGAGCCACAGAGGTGATATTGGACCTACTTGATGGATGTCATCAACGTCCATCTATGCTTGTGGATGACTTAAACGATGTTGACTCAATGCAAGCTCAAGCATCTTTTGCTAACCATTTGAAAAATGAAGTTTCAAGGATGAAAATTGAACGGAAGTTTTACTAAGCGTTTATTGTGTTGCTGTTTTTTTTTTTGTCTATCTTACTTTATGATGAAATGAAAAGTACTGGAAGATGAGAAGAAGTTTCTCCGACTACCATATTTTTAAATGAGTGGAGAAATGTACTTGTTTTGAATGAAATATAACTTATTGATTTTTTTTGGAACATGAGAAGGAGTTTTGTATTGTTATATGTATTATGTGTTACTTCTTGTACTTGTGGGGTGGTCAAGAAAATGGATCGAATGAATGAATGAATGAGATACTGTTTGTACTATGTTTTTGCTTATTCTCAAATATAAATCTATGATAATGGAATGTATATTGGGTCGATGTGTTGTGGTGACTTCTTTAATTGAATTGAATGTAAATCAGCGGCAAACATTGAATTGCCATAAGTTGAATCGTATATATAAACTAGCAGCTTCTCTGGTTTGCTGCAAACTATCATATACATAAGACAGACATGAGTAATTACTCGAGTGCTATAAGTTGTATCTAGTGATCACTTAAGTGCTAGTCGTGATAAAAAAAAAATCATTTAAGTGTCAAGTTATTATTAAAAGTGATCACTTAAGTGCCACTTGTGATTAAAAGTGAACACTTAAGTGCTAGGTTTTTTAGAATGTAATTAGTTAAGTGCCAATTTTTTTTGTACATTTCCTCTATAAATTGCACCAGCCATTAGCTATTATCAGCCACCCACCACCGCCCACCACCGCCCACCATCGGCCTCCAGCCATCACCACCAGCCACACCAAGCATCCTAGGCATCACTTGAGCCACCACCAGCCACCACTATGTTGGTGGTATGCTGCTGCAGAAGTTGCTAGTGCAAGGTGCCTTACACCAGCACTACCTAGTGTAAGATGTGCATATTGCATACTTACATCTTGCACCAAGTGCAGCAAAAACCCCCAACCCAACCCCTATAATAGACCCACCATCAGTAGGCATCAGCAGTCACCACTGGCCACCACCACTAGCAACACCAGCATTCCAACTACCACACCAGCACATAGCCACCACCATAAACCTACCATTAGCAGCCATTATTGGTGGTGGGTCTGTTGCAAAAGAGGCTCGTGCAAGCTAGGCTATACACACTGCACTCTTGCACTAGTATTAGCTGCAGTAAGAGGCTCCAACCCAACCCCCACAATGGATCCACCACCACTAGGCTTCACCAGCCGCCACCACCAGCCACACAAGCACCCCAGTCACCACCATAGATCCACCACCGGAAGTAGTAAGTAAAAGTAAAAAAAAATCAAAAAAATGAAAAAAGCAAAAATGACAAGCAATAAGATCGTTCCATTGATATTGAACTTAAGTTTGACAAACTATTACAAAAAAAAAAAAATCCATAGTAAAAGAACTGACTCCTCAGCCCCACAAACCATATCACATCCCATTTCATCAATCAATATGCATAGTGCTCCTGTTCGTTCTCCTTTTGATGGACCTTGCACTTGATTCATAATCCTTACACTTTTTCTAACTGGACGTGAGTCTTCTTCTTCAACTATCTCGGGATGCGTTGATTCTGATGGAGCTGCAATTGTTCTAGGCTGAACTGATTCAGAAGGAGCTGCAACTGTTGTAGGCTGAACTGATTTAGATGGACCTGCAACTAAGTTCTTTTTACTCTTCTTTCTTGTTGGCGCAGCCAATGTCTTCTTTTTTTGTTGGCGCAGCCGTTGATTCTTGAGTTGGGCCTTGAGAGATAAGAACCTCTGAACTTCTCCCAAGCTTCAAAAAGAAAACTCAATTATCAACAAAAGTTTGCACTATAATTTAAATTAAATGCAGCCTATAAAACTTACATTAAGAATAACTATTCCAGAACGCTCATATGTATAAAGGCCATAACCATATTGTTTTAGCATCTTCCCAAGAGCTCCTCTTGTTCGAAGGGGAATGTCACTTTTAGGTACTTGTGATAGGTAGGCTCTTCTTCTTGCATGTGATTTCTTGAGCTCTTGTTGTGGCTGTTCAGCTACAGCAGGGGCTTTTTCGGCTAATTCTTCAGCTATGCGTCTTCTAGATGGCCTTCTTGTAGTTGGCTTTTGATTTGGCTTTCTTCTAGTTATTTTTCTATTTAGCCCTTCAGCTTCAGTGACATCTTCTGTTGGCTTTTGTGGTGGCCCTTGTGATGACCCTTCTAGTGACCTTTATGGTGACCTTGGCGATGGATCTTGTGGTGGCCCTTCAGTTGGGCCCTCTATTGGCAACTGAGCTCTAGCTTGGCTTCTTCGAATATGAGGAAAAGAGAAAAGACATTATAAATATAACATCAGGCATCATGCCATATAACAACGTAAAGAAAAACTAAACACAAATTATTGAACTTACAGGGTATTTTTTTTCTCTGTTGCTGCTGAAGAACAGGAGTTGCAACTAGCCCTCCAGTTGCTTCAGCCAACCCTTTAGCTGGCTGTCTTCTATCTTGCCTTCTTTGAACAGGCCCTTCAATTTCAAGTACAGCAGGGGCTTCGGCCAATTCTTCACGTGTCATTCTCGTAACATGACAAAGACAAAAACATTACCTACATGTCACTTATATCTATGTACATATTTGTAATAAACCATAAAGCAACATAAACATAATTGTCATGACTTATTGGGCTTATTGTCGTCAACTGAAGAACAGTCGACTCACTTCACCTTTCTGTTTGTCCTTCTTCAACTGTCCCTTCACTAGGCCCTTTGGCTGGCCTCAATTATTCCTGCTGCTTTCTTAATTGACAACTTTTAGTATTGTGCCTACTATGTGGCAAAAAGAGCACTATCGGTACACATGTCCTATTCATTCTATGCTGACATGAGACCTCTCCCTCCGTCATTCTTCGTTTTCGCTTTGGTCTTCCTATTTTCTTCTTTAGTGGCAAAGGTTGAGGTGCTTCGCGATTTGTTGGCTTCTAGAACTTGCTACTTTTGATTGGCTGCAACATGAATCGGTAAGAAGCAAGATATTTCAGTTTTGTGTACCAATCATCAATGTAGTCTTTTGTGTTGTGGCCCTTCAATTGAATGGCACATATGGCATGTGCACAAGGAATTCCACTTAGTTGACATGCTCTACATAAACACTTCCTCATACCTAAATGGACAACATACTTATCGGAACCCTTCATTATCTCATATCCTTCATCCCCATTCCAAATGGGATGACAATACCTACTTGTAGCCAAGTTTTCATCCAATTTCTTAGCAATCCTAGGACCACATTGCCTAGTCCACTTTGCAGCCTCATCTCTTTGTCTGTGCAACGAAGTCATGACCATAACTCGTATGTCTTCAAGCATCGAGATAATTGGTTTGCATCTACCATCTATTATCCTCCCATTGAATGCTTCACAGATATTTGTTATTGATGTTATCGTACTTGAATTCCTTGCTGAAGAACACCCTACACCAATACTTCGGTTCTGTTTGGAATAGTGCATCATAACCTTCATTTGTCAATTGAAGCAGTTCTTCTTTGGCCATCCTAAAGTCAGCCATATTCGTGCTCTTTGCTAGCTGCCAAAATTGCGACTGCAACTTGTCCCTTTTATAGTTCTTTGCCAAATTTGCGTATATGTGCCGCGCACACATTCGATGTTTGGCATAAGACAACAACTTAGCTATTGCTGGAACTAGTCCCTGCAATAATTCAAAATAAGAAATGCAAGCAAATGACATGTTGATATCAAAAAGCAATTTGCAATTGACCAAATTTTTCAAACAGCGAACATTACCTTTTGTTGGTCACTCATGAACGCCCACCCTGCCTCATTTGTTATCTCCAAATCAATTATCAAATTTTTTTAGAAACTAGGACCAATTGTCCTTGTTCTCTACCTTCACAACAACCCAAGCCAGTGGAAACATTTGATTATTTGCATCTTTTCCAATTGCGGCCAGCAATTCTCTCTTGCACAAGCCCTTCAAAAAACACCCGTCCAATCCTATAATCCCTTTACAACTAGATAAAAATCCTCGTTTGCATGCATCAAAGCAAACATAGAACTTATCGAACTTGATCCCAATATCAGGAAGTGGTCTCTCACGACCTCTAGATACATTCTACTTGAAGGATTTTGCAGCCTACACTCCCAAGCATAATCTCACAACTGTCCATATTCTCTGCTATACTGACCAATGAGTATCTTCATCACCTTTTGCTTCGATCTTCTGCATTGATTCTTGGATATATTGATGCCTATTTGCTCATTCACCAGTATCCTGAACTTAGTACTATTCATCTGAGGCATCAGCTTAATCAAATCAAAGAAGTGCTTGGACAATCATGCATTTGTTACCCTTTTATTTTCAAAATTAATGGAACAAGTATGTTCCTCTTGGTAGGCTCTAATCTGAAAGGATCCACTTCTCCTAACAAATGCGCCATAGATCTTCCATGGACAATTTTGCTGCGAACACCTAGCTCTTACAAAGGTCTTAGTGTTTCTAATGAAGTCAATATTCCTCTATGCAGCAATGGAGTTCTTCAGTATAGCTTCCCTAAATTGTTTCGCATCATGAAATTTCATACCTACTGACAAAGTAGGAGAGGCAATGGATGGATCATAAGAAGGAAACTTACTTTTCCTTCTATGCACAACTCTTCATCTTTTTCAAGCTTATCCTGAGAAGTAGCATTCTCGATGCTTTCTTCATAATTAGTCTCCTCGCCAGAAGGGCCAGCAGCACCAGCATCTGCAAGGCCTTCGGCCTTGTTTGGAACTTCATTAGTTACTTGCAAAGCTGCAAACTTATCTGTCAAAAAATCCCTTCGTTTTTTTCTTGTCAGTACAAGCTTCTCATCATCGTTATCACTTATGAAATTTTCAGCAGGCAACCCTTCATCATCATCATAACTTAATTCAGCTACTTCCCAAACTAATCCAGTGATTGTGACATCACTCATGTCATCATTACTTTGGTGAACTGCATCTACACTCCTCTCCTCTCCATCATGTCTATCCTGCCCTCCTTCGTCCCTAACGTCAGTACTATCTTAAATGCCATCTCGAGCATCATCTTCATCCTCACTTTCACTATTGTACTCAACATATATTTTTACCTCTTCACTATGAAGATAATGGTATAGAACATCCCTAAAACCATTATCATCTTCTAAGCTTCTCAAACCATCTCTTAAGCCTTTGCCAGGAAGACAATACAACAACTTCTGAACTTTACAAGGCAAATAAGTCACTATATCCCTAACAAATCCTATATAAGATGACTTCTTTATCTCGACAAAGATGGTGCCCTCATTTCTACCCTCATACTCCTACTCATCCTCCCTAATCACAAAATCCCCACCGTAGCAAACTATGACAACGACATAATCCTTGTCATAAGCCATTTCTGCACCAAGAACAAGATAAATAATAATTAGTTTTTGGGACCACATTCACAAAGAACAATAGACAATTGCACATGGGAGTCCCCCCACTCTCATGGACTTTATTAAAGAAAAGGGAAGAGAGAAGAGATGCACATGTTAGGCCATTTACTAGAAAGATACCATTCACAACAAACAAAGGTCTCCACACTGACAATATGCCCCTACATGGTAGCCAAAAAAGAGGTCGCCACTTTAATTATCTGCCTTCCCTTCCCTTAAAATATTAACAAAAAACAGAGGTCCCTACAACAAGCACAGCCCAATCAATTTTGTCTACTATCTTTTGCTGAACTAAACCTGTGATGTGAGAATGTACATCAACTTAATCAAATCTATTTTTCTTGTGAAAACATATACAAAAATTAAGGAAAGCTTGATGTAAAAATATAACGAGAAAGTTGTGTCACAGGTCTTCTATTTCAATCTAACTATACAAAAGACCGTACCATGTGATTAAAGGGAACCAATTCCAAAAAATACAAGCCCTGACGTAAAGACACTATTGCCAGGAGGTACATAAAAGCTTAAAAACCGAAGAATTTTTTGGTGGACTAGAACTATAGAGGGGAGACCAGAACTGGAAAGAGTCAAGCTTTATCCTTAATTCTCCGCTAAAAGCTACCGATCACTCGTCGCACATGCCGTTAAACACATGCACATGGTTTTCATAGCAAATGCATGTACAAGGGATGCGAGCATCGATTGTAGAAATCATCGACTGAGGCAAGCATCTCCACACAGGGGAGTAGCGAAACAGAGTGCGCACATTTATACAAAATTTACGCAAGTCAATACGCACAGCTCGAGCACAACATACCCACCTCACCGCCCAAAGGTCCGATCAGCACATTTCCCCGCCGAGCCCCAAATTTTCCATCGGAGCCCTAATAAAAGAATCGAGCCCTAATTTCATCATAGAGGAGGGGGAGAAGGGGCCGAACTTGGAGGAGCAACGATGGTGAGCGGCAAACGACGACCGATGATGGTGAGCGGCGACGATGACCAATGATGGTGACTAACGACGGCGACCGATGACCACCTCTGGGTGTGAACGGCGACGGAGAGAAGGGCCTGAGATCTAGTGTGAATGCGGACGGGGAGGAACAGCGACGGCCAAGTCTGCTTAAGCCAAAATAACCTAAACGATGTCATTTAACACCAAGGAAAAATGACGTTGTTTAGGTCAGCTTAGTCAGTGTGGATGGATGACGTCGTTTTAGTTGTCCACGTGGGCTTTTTTTAAAAAAAAAAAAAACGTTTGCCACCTTAGTAAAAGAAGTCGCCGGAAAATGCCACGCATGTAATTTGGCAGGATTTTCTCGCCGATGGCACTCAAGTGATCCATTTTGCTATGATCTTGGCACTTAAGTGTCACTTTCGTAAGTTATGGCACTTAAATGTCCATTTGTGCCAAGTTATGACACTTCAGGAGTCCGCGTGTCCAATAAAATAGGTTGCCTCAAAGTTAAAGAATCCTCAGGAGAGTGTAATTACTCCCCTTGTTGGCTGTCTCTAGGATATCCAGGGATGAAAAATCTGAATATATTAGTACAACGCGTGATCGAAGAGTGCTATAATTAAACTCCAAAGTATGACCAGGAACAAATTCAGAGTTTGAGACAAATCTTATCATTTTATCCGGATATCTTATTGTCCAATTACAGGCTCCTATTTCCAATCAGGTGTTGATTGGTTTGACACTTATCTTGCCATTGTAGGATGCCACTTCTGCTTATTTTAGTCTTTGAACCTTCTTAACAAAATCCTCTACATCAGCTGCACCGAGAGGCACTCTTCATCACTATCACTTAAAAGGTTATCAAACAAACGAAAATGCAGTTTCTAGGAAGAAAGGTAAAATGTGGTATGAAACAAGTGTGATCACAACTCGGAAAATGCAAGGATACCAATACTTCATAATCTTCAACGGCCAAAGCTTTTGACCAACGATATGTGAGGCTTTGCGCATGTAATTTAGAGATGCATGACCTATCTAGAAAGTCACTTAACAAGAAAAGGCATTTTGAGCCTTGGCTGCAGGACAAACTCCCAACTTCAAAATTTAATCTTGATCCGATGCCCATTAAAAAGCTTGGGCTCTATCCTAAATAAGGGAGGGGCTGAGAGAAAAAAAACTAGTATTTGTGCTTTGCAGATAGTTACAATGAGGATCTAAGCCATGATAAAATATCAAGGCACATCTTGTCTGAAATTTGGCTACTGAACAGAACTACTACATGAAGGCTGTTCCTTACCTATACAATGGCATCCATCCACCAAGCTCAATCCCATCAATGCCCAGTACTATCCCCTTCAATGCAAAAGTGATTCCAACTCCTCCCACTTCATCTAGTGAGGACTACTGAATTCCTTATGCATTGAAACAAGGTACTCCATCATAAGTTTCCCAAGTTTCGCTGCCGCCTCGGTTACAGATACCTAAGGTAAAAGCACAGATCTTTAAGCAAGTCACAATCTTTCCACGCACAAGCCCAATACCAAGCGATAATTAAACTAGCACTCAACCATGTACGTAAAAATTACTTCAAATTCAATCAATAAGATGAAGATTACCTTTGCTGAGAAGCCCTTCACTCGAGTAAGAAACAACAACCCCAGCATCCCAGTGGGGCTCGAGATCAACACTACATCAATGAACGAGAGATTCCACAAGTGCAGGTTCGCCACAGTTTTGTACCACGGTTTGAAGCGAATCAAAGCCTTTGCTTTCATGGGTTTCTAACTATTCTCCCTCTCTTCACTCCCAGATTCACAGCCATCGGATTCATCAACCGAATGTCCCAAATCTTCTTCATCTTGCACAGCAGAAAATCCAGGAGGTATAGGGGCGAAAACAGGGAGAGCAGACAAGTCTAGTGGACAATCTATCAAGATCCTAAACCCACGGACACTCAGCATGTGACATGGGGGAGAGTAAAACCCTTTACCTCTGCTCAAGCATGTCTGCATAAGAGTGTATATGTCAAATTCAAATTCAACCGAATGCGAGCACTAGATGCGTCGACTAACAAAAGAAAGTGTGTTATAATGCCAGCCTTAGCAACTTCTTGAAGCCAGACCGATGCGAAGAATTTAACAGGTAATTCACCCAAAATTTTCGATTAGACTGAGGAGATTTAACACAAACTCAGTGATCTTGTCTTGGGCTGGTGGCGGGCCGGTGGGCGCGCGCTGCGCCGAGAGGGGGAGGACTGGACGAGAGAGCGAGCGTGAAGGCGGGAGATGAGGTCGAGAGAGAGGCGAAAAAGAGAGAAGGATTGAGACTTAAAAACCTTATTTAGAAATTTTGCTTGCTTCGAAATAATAAATAATAAAAAAAGAAATCTGGGCGCTAAAAAAAGAATAAAGACAAAAGTCCTAAAAATTGAAAAGAAAAAAAGTTGAGAGAAAAACAAAAATCTAATTTGGTAACTTCTTAGTTCAAATGTTATTTAAGAAATTGAAATCATTTTCCTAATAAGATTCAAATACAAAACAAGTTTTCGATCACATATTACCAAATAAGGGAAAATAAATTATTTTCCTAGAAAATAATTTATCTGAAAATCATAGGGTTTTTCCCCAAACAAAGGTACCTTAAATTCATTATCTACGTGATGAAGTCATTTCTTTATTAAGACACTTAGTTGTGTTGATATGAGAATCTCTAATATCATAATAATGTTCAAGAATGGAAAATGCAAACCTCCACAGGTACTTCAATATGGCCCCTAAACTGCAATCGTCCATGAAAACATGATGGAAATCTCAATAAATTATGATAAATCATTCAAATCATAGTGAGTAACGAATCTATTCGAAGAGGTCCTAGTTCACGCGAGTGATTTGAGGAGAAAAAAAATTTGAATTGGTGGCTCAAATGACTTCATCACAGTTTTGATTTTCATTGTGTAAAAATTCCTAGTTTTTTGCTAATTCTGAAATTGTATCGTTCCTTTTTCTTTTTCGTCTTGTTGGGTAATAACCCATTCGCCCTTGATCATGGGATTAATTGGCAAGCGAGGTTAATAATAAAGTAAAGAGCAATCAATCATTTGGGGTTGACAAATTGCTCTCATGAAGTTATTCATTTTCTTTTGTCTAGGAAGATCGAGTTGCATTGACGGGTGTGGTTAGTACAGCTAAAATCATTTTTTCTAAAACAACTTAATTTGCGACTTTATATGGGACCTTTCAAAGTGAAGGCCAGCCGTAATTCTGCATGAAAGATATCGTCCATGTCCCTTTTTTTTTTTTTTTTTTCACATTAAGCTCGCAACCAAAGCACTATAAGAGAAAAATGATGAAGATGATTATAATTCTGTCCCTTCGACCCTTTCTGTTCCCTCCTTCTCAAATCCATTTTCTCATTTTCGATCACCAAGCCTTGCGTTCTGACTCAGTATCACAGTCTCCTCGCGCCCGAGTTTCGGTCTTTTCCCACGAGGACGACACGTTCTTGCCATCACTTCGTTCAGTTCGTCTTGCAAGCCTTGGTGAATTTGGGAGTTCTCAGTTTATTGTGGACAAGCTCATACAAGCCGAAAAGCCCAAAGTAGGTGCTTTTGTTCAATCGCTGGCTTCGTTCTAAATGTGGTATGTCTTAAAAGTATGGCATCCGAAGCCTCTTATGTTTTCAGGTGATGGATTATTATAGTAAATAATTTGGTTTTTGGCAGAACTGCTGTAGAGATTATGCTTGGAGCTGTCTCATTAAGAGGAAACGTCGAAGGTGAAGTATCCTTCTGCAGTAGATTTTTTAAGTTTGCTACATAATTATTTTGTCGTATACAAAGTCACAGTGTCAGTTTCTTGCTGTTAGCTTCATATCCAGATCTAGATAGATGAACTCTTTTGTGAGTAAATAATTCGGAATCAATGGTCTATACAGTGCCTAAGAGATGATCGACATGATGAGCGAGTGAGACAATTCTGGGCTGCAGAGACAATGGCGAATGATACATGCTCCTCTTCAGTATTGACTACCTTATCAGGAGTGGTTGCTCACAGTCCCAGTTCAATTTAGCTACTTGCACCAAATGTTGACCTCACATGGTCCGCTAATTTCAAAATTTGACCTGACCTAAAACCCAAATAATTCAAGAGGAAAACTGAACCAAAACTCTGGTTCAGCTGCATTCAGTGCTCTATCATCAGACGTGATGGTGTAGTTATAATTATCGCTTAATCATATAATTGAATATGTAATAGGCATTCAACTGTGTTTACTTGGCTTTCATTCCTCCATCATATTTGATGATGATGATTTCATTAGTCAAAATTGGCTTGATTCAGGTCTTCGGGCTCTGTCTGTAAACCTATAAGTGAGAGATCAATAGTTTTCGCTTTGGCTTGGGGCTTCCATTTGCTAAAAACCCTTTTTTCTTCAAGCAGGAAAGTACGAAAGATGCTGAAGTCATTGGAGTGGCGGAAAATCAGGCCTGGAGGCTTGCAAGTTTATGAGTTTGAGTACATAGTGGACAGCACCAGGGGAGGGATGAAAAGGATCGTTTCGGCTGCCTTTGTGACCTCAAAGAAGCTCTATCCGTTAAACATTGTTCACTTAGACAAGCCAGAGAACCCGCTTGACACCCGAACAAGGATGATGTTGAAGGAAGCTCTCCATTCTTTTGATGCTTTCTGGGCACATGAACATTACAGTCATCACCACATGACTATTTCCTCCATGTCGTGCTGAACACAGTCACTGATGCCTGAGGTGATGCACTACTGAACTGATTTAGTTGAATAGGTGTCGATCTAACGGAGCAAGAAAACTCAATATGGTTTATGCTTGGAGTGTGGCAGAGAGATCAAACTTATGACCTCTTTGATCCAAAAAACTATTGCAGAATTTGGAATATGTTAGCTTAAAAATATTCATGCAAACACATTCTTCTGTGTCATTCCTCGCACATCTATGTGCTGTGCAACAACGGTACTTACTACGATCATGTGGCAACTTTTTTCGCGCAACTTAAGATGCTGCTTGACCACAAAACTTCGTTGCTTAAATCTCATGCATCAGTGAGGGCATTTCAAGATTCTTTTTCGGGCATTTTTATCTTGTGGAGAGGAGTAAACAACATATCTTTAGAGCGCCTAATCTTACAATTTAAACTTGTGTTACAGGTGGCAAAGCTCACCACTTCAATGACTCTGGGGATGCATTCCAGGAAGCAAACAGTATCATTCTTTACATTCTTAGGCGAAGTAAAAAGTGAGGAGATTTTTGTAAACAGCCTCTGCAGCGTTATGTCATTCTTGCGTTTCCGCATACCTACAAGAATTTCTTATGTGGGATTTCTTAGATTCTTTATTGTGTTAACGTCATTAATTTGTTAGAGAAAAGAGGTACTTCTCATATTTCCTTTTCGGAACTTTTCAAATGAAAAAGGTAAGTTATAACATATTAGCTGAAATGTTTGGCAAATTTGAACCTTATGGGGATTCTTTGTTCTTCTGTTTCAAGAGACGATAGCAGAATTGACCCAAGAAGACTAACACGAACGCTTTATAGAAGGGAAAGTGGTGCATGAAATACCATTTTGACGAAACTTAGTTGCTCATTGGTTTTCCAATAGAATTTAAAGGAAGTTAGGAACAACATCCTCCAATGTACTGAATGTTTCATTTTCCTTGATATAGGTTTTATTATGCTAATTGGGGGTTTTTTTTCGAAGAAGAAGTTACATGCTTTTCTGAGATATTTAACGATCTTATCTTTGTGAACTTTTAACAGACGAATGGTTCCCTTTATTTTTGGGCTGCCCACCTCGCCAGTCCTACTTGGGATCCATTTGCTTCATGGTGTTGCGCTTGACTTGAAGCCATATAGGCCTCATTTGGCATCGATACTCTGGCAGATTCCGTATTCTGTTTGCTTCTTGTTTTGTTTCAAGTTGCATTACTTCTTCGAAGTATCTATCCAATTTGGTGGGTGAATTGATCCCACGAGTGGTTTCGGAAGGTATATGCAGGATCACAAACCCTTCAGAGCATCATATTATTGTGCACTGGCACAAACAAAGATGGCGGCTACCTTGCGTCATAGTGATTGTTCTTATGCATGTACATGGGTCTTACTTTCATATGGGCAGTACCCCAACACATTCGCACTTGAAGTAATTATCTTCGTCGAAATAATCTCAATGTGGTGGCAAGTATATTAAAAAACTCAAGCATTTTCTATCAGAAACTTAATGTATTAATAGTCTGTGTGGACCAAAATAAGTGACCTATGATATTATTTCAATTACTAATCGAAGCTTCATTTCCTTTTCCTTTAGTTAATTGGTGGAATTGCCGGCGGAATTGTCATAGTTATAATGCTTCCGCTTGTAGCACTGACTACACAATCTGTGTATTTTGTGTTCAGCCATTTCGAAATAGCGGAAACAACCGGGACATCGAGCAAACCTTATGTGGTAATTCTAGCTTTTTTTGTCAGTTAGTATTCACTTTACGGGAATGATGCAGCTGCGCATTAAGAAACTAAAGGCGCTAACAAGAACAGTCGCATTGCCATTCTTACCAGTCTAGAGATCATTTCATCGTTTGGATGGGCCTATTTATTGGCTCTTACTTTTAGCATTCAGGTAAGGAACTCTTCATATCTACTTATTAAGTGAAAATATTTCTTTGTTGGCTGTAAAGAAGTACCAAGTTGAATGAGGAAAAAATTTGCAGCTTCAGAAGACTGGACACACAATTTTACCTCTCAGGGATTTCTAAGTTATTACAACATAAAATCAGAAAATTGAGTACTGTTGTTAAGCCACATCTCACATCACCATGGAACTCTGTTCCACTACTTTTACCAATATTGAAAGTTAGCGACACAGTATGTCTACATTTCTACAAAGAGCAGGGAAAGAATGCACTATTCTTTTTGTTAGAGCATATGGGTAAAATAGTCTTCAGGAGCTTTAGGGTTTATTTTATGTATATATAGAATGTTACTGAATAAAAAAAAACATTTTTCTCTCACATGGTCTCAGAGCCTAGGGCACAACCCTAGACACCGAAACAGTCGCCGTAGCCACCGTCAGCCACTCGCCGGAACAATTGCCGTCGTGGCTGGTCTCCGTCGTGTGTCCCTTTTTTCACACACGACTCTTCCTCACGGGAGTTCTCTCTCGTGACCTCACGCCTCACGCGATTTGCGTGGCTCGCCCGTCTCGTGCGAGGCTCACCCGGCTCGCGAAGCACCCTCGCGCAGCTCACTCAGCCCCGCGCTCGCACGGCTCCCCAGTCGTGGCTCACTGCTTGCTGATTTTGGTCATTGGGATGCTAGGTCACCTCCAACGTTGATGTTTGGGTCTCTGATTTTCGGTCGTTGAGATGCTGGGTCATCGATTTTTGGGTTGCTGGTTTCTGTCATGCTGATTCTTGTTCACTCAGCTCCCTGGTGCGACTCGTGGATGCTGGTCGCTGGTTTTTCGGTCGCTGATTTTAGTTATCTCCAGCGTTGATTATTGGTCTTTGGTTGCTGACTTTTGGGCGGAGGTTTGTTGATTGCTGATTTCTGGGCTACTGTTTCTTGGTGATATATTAACAATTTTGTTGAGTTATTGATTTGTTTGGGCTGAGTTATCTAAAGGAAGCTATTGCGAGAATTTTCTTGTTGTTCTTGGGGAATGGGTGGTACTTCGAAGGATAAAAGAGAGAATGATCCTGATAAAAATCATTGTGTGACGACTTAGGTTATTTCCTCATCTAATAGAATTACTGATAAGAAGCTTGAGGCAATTCTAACTTCCATCAATGGAAGAAAATTGTGAAGCTTACTTTGATAGGCAGGAATCAACATAGATACTTAATTGAGTCTAAACCCAGAGATGATGAAACTTGGGACTTTATTGATGCATGTATTATTGCTTAGATATTAAACTCTATGGAGAGTAATGTAGTTGCTTTAGTAACACATATTGACATAGTTAGAGAACTGTAGGAGTATTTGGATGTGTTATATTCTGGTCAAAATAACCTATCGCAGATATATGAGTTATCGCAAGAGTTTAATCGATCTGAAGGAAGAGACGCTCTATCACACAATACTTTGCTAATTTTAAGAGAATGTATGAGGAGTTGAATGCTATGCTTCCTATTTCAGCTAATGTTCAACAAATGCAACTTCAAATATAACAATTGGCTGTGATGGAATTTTTAGGAGGCCTAGGCCCTGAATATGAAACTATTAAGTCTCAGATTTTGGGAGGAGAGACTATTGCGTCACTCACCGATACATTGGCATGGGTTCTTCGAGTATCTCGTGAATCTTCTCAGGATACATCTATGATAGATAGTTCAGCTCTTGTGTCCCAATCTAAAATTAGTAGTGGTATTAGGAGTGATGGAGGAAGTCGTGGAGGATATGGCAGACGTGGTGGCCAAGGGGGAGGCCAAGGCACATGAACAGGAAGAGGCCAAGGTTAGTAGAATAATAATGGACAATCTTATATGTTTACCGATACCTCGGGGTGGCACACAGAAATTTTGCTTTCATGGAAGACAGGGCAAGAAAGACTTTGCATCTAGTGCTGACCCTTCTCCACACAATCTTCTTAAGGCAAGGTAGTTGTTACATTTAAGGAGGAATTTGCCCGATATAACCAGTTTCAGATTTCACAACTTGCTTCTTCCACTGCTACTTTGGTTTAGACAGGTACTGCTACTGCATGTCTTTCAGTTGCTTCTCGTCCTTGGGTCATTGATTCAAGGGCCTTTTAGGTATATTTTCCTCTCTTACTCCATCTTCATCCATAGCTACCTTAGCCGATGGATCATCTACACGTGTTAAGGGGGTTGGCACTATTCACCCAACTCCTTCATTACCATTGTCCTCAGTGCTTTATCTTCCACAATTTCCATTTAACCTCATGTCAATCAGTAAATTAACCAAAAACTTTCAAAGTCTAGTGACATTCTACCTTGATTCTTGAATTTTTTAGGATATGGCTATGAAGAGGACGATTGGTAGAGGATGTGAGGCAGAGGGGGTTGTATGTGCCCGAAGACGCTCCATCAATTGCTTGCCCTAGTATTACATCACTATATTAGATTCATTGTCGTCTTGGCCATCATTCTTTACATAGTCTTCAGAAGTTAGATTCTAGTTTTCGTTCTCTTTCTAGTCTAGAATGTGAGTCATGCCAACTTGGCAAATTACATCGTATTAGCTATCCACCTCGAGTCATTAAACGAACAGTGTCTCCTTTTTTGTTAGTTCATTCAGTTATTTGTGGTCCTTGTCATGTGGTTTCCAATTTGAGTTTTCGATATTTTGTTACTTTTGTTGATAACTACTCAAGAGTTACTTTGTTATTTTTAATGAAAAGTCGTTCATAATTATTTTCTATATTTCGTGCATTTATATATGAAATTCATTCATGCTCAATTTGGTGTTTTGCATTATGATAATGCTAATGAGTACTTTTCTGCACCATTCTCTGATTTTATGACTAAGCATGGTATGACCCATGAATCTTCTTGTCTTGATATACCTCAACAGAATGGTGTAACTGAAAGAAAGACTCGACATTTGTTGGAAGTTTACTAGATCCATGTTATTTGAGATGAAGGTCTCTAAAATCTTTTGGTCACGATAAAAAAGCACAAAAAAGTCCCAAAATCCCCGCAAAGTCTTTTCTTTACCTCGTTGTAAAAGCTTTTTTTTTTTTTTTTGCGGGGGTTCTTTTTTTCATCGTTGAAAAAAGCACAAAAAGCAAAAAGTGAAAAAGTGAGGTAAGAGAGAGAAAAAAAGTAAAAAAAAGAGGAAAAGCCCCCACGAGACTGTTCATCTTCCCGTAGGGGGTGTCCCGCCGGCGCCGGGCGCCGTTCTGCCCACACGCGCGTCTCGCCTGCCACCGCTGCCGCAACTCAGCCGCACCTCCGCCGAGCCACCGGCGACCCCGAGCCGCGCCACCGCCGATCCGCCTCCCCCCGCACCGTCGCAGCCGCACCACTGCCGGAGTCCCAGCGCTCTCTGCAGCCCTTACGCCCAGCCGCCGTCGCTCGCTGACTTGCAATCCGAAACCGGCGCTTGCATGCTATCTTATTAATCGCATGTCCTCTTCTATATTGCGAGGTGGCATCCCATTTTCTACTTTGTTTCCAAATGAGCTATTGTTTGTCTTACCACCTCGAATTTTTGGTTGCGTTTGTTTTGTTCTTGATCATTGACTTGGAATATCAAAACTTGATCCAAAGGCCATCAAGTGTGTGTTTATGGGTTATTCTCATACTCAAAAGGGGTATCGTTGTTATTCTCCATCATTGAGAAAATACTTTATAACTGCTAATGTCACATTCTTTGAATCCACTCCTTATCATGATGTTCCTGTTAATGTATCTAAATTGGATGAAGACTTATATGTGACCACCATTCGATCTACTACTTCAACAGTTTCACCAGTATCTCCACAGGAACAGTCTTCTCTCCAGGTTTATACTCGACGTCCTTGAGTAGCTACTGCTCCCCCTCTTTTTCCTGTCACTACTATGTCATCTTCTGCATCAGATCCGACATTAGACTCTTCTCCTGTATCTGATCTTGATCTTTCTATTGCTTATTGAAAAGGTACACATGCCTGTACTCAACATTCTATTGCAAATTTTATCTCTTACTCTTCTGTGTCTCCTTTTTTTCGATCATTTTTATCTACTGTTGAACAACATCGTGTCCTTAAGTTTGTAGCTAAAGCATTACGAAGTTCTGACTGGAGGACAACAATGAAAGAAGAATTAAAGACTCTTGAAATGACTCAAACATGGGATTTGGTACCTCTTCCTTTAGGCAAAACTACTATTGGTTGTCAATGGGTGTATGCTGTGAAGGTCAATCATGATGGTTTTCTTGTTCATTTAAAAGCGAGACTTATTGCCAAAGGGTATGCCTAGGTGTATGGGGTTAATTATTTGGACATTTTTTCTCTTGTTGCCAAACTTACGTTTGTTTGAATTTTGATCTCTCTTGTTGCCACAAATAACTGGCCCTTATTTCAGCTTGATGTTAAAAATGCTTTCTTGCATGGTACTCTTAATGAGGAAGTTTATATGGACCAACCTCTGGGATTTGTTGCTCAGGGGGAGTATGGGGATTGCTTTGCAAATTAAAAAAATCTTTATATGGTTTGAAACAATCTCCATGGGCATGATTTGGAAGATTTTCTGAGGCCATACTTTCTTTTGGAATGTCGAGAAGTGAAAATGATCACTCTTTCTTTTATAAACATTCAGGGGGATAAGTACACTATCAGTGCCAAAAGTTGTGTACGGCGCTCACTTTGGTGCCAAAAGTTTCAATCGGATCACTTAAGTGCCAAATCGGAGGAGAAACGATCACTTTGGTGCTGCCGGTAATAGATTCCGGCCAAAATGATTACGTAGCTTTTATATTTAAAAAAAAAATCGACATGGCTTTTAAATGACGTCGTTTTGCCGTCCTAAGTGGATGGCCTCACAAAAATGACGCCACACAACTCACTTGGGGATTTTTTTTTTTATTTGGGGATTGAAATTATGGTTTTTTGTCCGACCTAGCTCACTCGGCCGCCGTCGCTCGGCGCCATCGCTCGGCTGCCGTCACTCGGTGACGTGAGGTTTGCACTTGAGTGAGATCACAACCTTCGACTTGGCGGCCGAGTGGCGTCGTCGGGGTCGGGGTCGGGGGGTCGGGGTCGGAGCCGCGGCTGCCGAGTGCGGGGTTGTCAAGGACGACGACGGCCCATCGCCGGCGGAGGTGGAGGCGAGGATGTGGGCGGTTGAAGGGGGAGGAGAAGGGAAAACCATCGTAATTTTTAAAACAACACCGGGGAGTGTTTGAGATTATCCGGTAGGTCGAACCGGAACCGGTTGTCGTTGATGAAAATGGCGTCCGGATCCTTGTCAAAGAGCTCCCGCGCAACCAACCCGTCAAACTCGTTGAACCGGAGGTCCAAGAACTTGAGCATCGGGAGCTCCAGCCACGACCCTCGGGAACTTCTCGGTGAATTGGTTGTTGCTCGAGATCCGCTCGAAGAGCCACTTCGGGTTCCGGAACTTCTCCGGCACGTGCCGCGAAGTGGTTGGAGTTGAGGTGGAAGAGCGTGAGGTTAGCGAGCAGGCCGAGCTCCTCGGGGAGGTACCCGGTGATGTCGTCGTGGTTGAGATCGACGCCAGTGACTGTGCGGACGCCGGGGTCGTCGGGGGCGGGGGAGCAGAAGACGTTGGAGTAGCCGTAGAAGACGTTGGCGGTGAAGCTGTTGGGGTCGGAGAGGATGGCCTACTTTAGGGCCTGGAGGGCGACGTAAGCATTGTGGAGGCGCGGGTTCTTGAAGGAGGCTGAGGGGTCGACGGGGACTTGCTCACTGCGGTCACCAAACTCATCAAGGTAGTGGAGGAGGTGGTGGTGCTTGGTGGCGCCATGGCTGGCAGCGGAGAGGACGGCAAGGGAGGAGAAGAGGACGAAGAGGGCGGCAATGGCCGAGATTATCCAGTAGATTTAAGGTTTAGGGTTTTGAATTGGGGGAGAGACACCAAACGACATCATTTTGTTGTTTAAATGCTGATTGTACTCTTTGGCGAGCCACATCAGCTTCAAAAATTAATAAAAAAGTGCCATGTCAAATTTCCGGCCAACCAAATCGGCGTTGGCACTGAAATGATCGTTTTTCAAAAGTTTTGGCACTTAAGTGATCCGATTGAAACTTTTGGCACTAAAATGAGCGCCATACACAACTTTTGGCACTGATAGTGTACTTATCCCACATTCAGGGGGAGGCAAACTATTCTTGATTGTCTATGTTGATGATATTATCATCACGAGAGATGACTTGGTTGGTATAGTTGAGCTAAAGATCTATCTTTAGCATCATTTTCAGATTAAAAACTTATGAAAATTGAAGTATTTCTTAGGAATTGAAGTTGCATAGTCAAAGAAATGTATTGTTTTGTCACAAAAAAAATGTCTTGGATTTGCTTACTCAGACAGGTATGTTGGGATCAAAGCCTCTTGATTCACATGTTGGGATCAAAGCCTCTTGATTCACCTATGGAATAAGGAGCTAAACTGACCGCTGAGGATGGGGAGATTCCTGAGAGATATAAAAGACTAGTGGGTAAGCTGAATTATCTTACAATTACTTGTCCAGATATTGCTTTTCCAATTAGTGTGGTAAGCCAGTTTCTGTCTTCCCCTCGAACGTCTCATTGGGATGCAGTTGTTCGTATATTGCGGTACTTGAAGAAGAATCCAGGGAAAGGGATTATCTATCAGAATCATGGTCACAGCAAAGTTGAAGGATTTTCTGATGCTAATTGGGCAGGGTCTCCAAATGATAGGAGGTCAACCATAGGCTATTGTACGGTGAATTGAGTAAGAGTAAGAAATAAAGTGTTGTTGCTCGCTCCAGTGCCGAGTCAGAATATAGAGCCATGACACAAGTGACGTGTGAATTACTATGGATTCAACAGTTATTGACTGAGTTAGGTTTCAAAACTTAAACACCTATGACCCTATGGTGTGATAATAAAGCTGCAGTGCATGTAGCTTCAAATCCCATGTTTCATGAGAGAACAAAACACATTGAGGTTGATTGTTCTTTTATTCGAGAGAAGTTACAGAGTGGATTGATTCTTCCAAGTCATGTTCGAACTAGTGAGCAACTTGCAGATATTTTTACTAAATCTCTAGGTAATGGGAGGATAAATTATATTTGTAACGAGCTGGGCATGATTAATATCTATGCTCTAGCTTGAGGGGGAGTGTTAGAATATAAGGGTAAAATAGCTTTAAGAGTTTTAGGGTTTATTTTATGTGTGGGTGTGTGTGTCTTTATATATATAACATTACTGAATAAAAAATAGCACTTGTCTCTCACACTTTTTTCCCCTTCTTTTGAACATTCATATTAGATCTATCCTTTGATTTGCTTTTGAAACTGTTTCTGTTGTATTATTCTATGTTTTGCGTGCTGATGCTTTCAGAACTTTGACTATCTATATGATCCGACCAATGACATGATAGGTGTGTTCATTCCAGCTCAAATATTCTATGACGCATTCCATGGGAGGTGTCACAGTGCTTCTGGTGCAATCATCTTGCTATTCATTATATGCAGTTCATTCTTTTTAGGTGGGCTTTCCATCACTACCAGTGCGGCAAGCATAATCGGTATCTATTCCACTTTTCTTTTGTTATGCTCATTTTCAAGTACTCTGTCTATCAATACATAACCCGTTCACAATGGCTCTCTTCAGGTATATGCGTTGTCAAGAGACAAGGGCATCCCATTTTCATCGATATGGTGAAAAGTGGATTCGATGCACAAAGTCCCATCTAATGCAGCATGGCTTTGTGTAGCCATCTGCGTTCTAATTGGAATTCCAATATTGAAAGTGAATGTAGTCTTCATTGCCATAACTTCCAAATGCACAATGGGATGGGTTGGCGGATATCTGATCGCAATATTTGCAAGGATGGTCATGGAAGAGAAGAATTTCAAGCCTAAGCCATTTTACTTGGGCAAGGCAAGTGGACCAATCAGTTTAATAGTGCTTCCGTGGATGTGTTATACCTGCTTAGCGTTTCTCCCACCGATTCTGTATCCATTTACTGGGACACATTCAACTATCAACCAGTTGATTGGTAGGTATGACAATGCTTTCATGGGTGTATGATGCCTGGAGATGGTTTCATGGACTTGCTAGGAACATCGATGCATAGTACCGAAAGGTATGATCCGATGCTCTGTATCCAATGTTCGGTATAGTTAATCGGTTGCCCCTAGAATGATTTCAAAGAAATTCTATCGTGTTCTGCCTCAGGCAGATGTCATGAGCATTTGAACCTGACACCTTCTTAGCACAAGACATGACTGCTTAGTTAACATTCCAAAAAAGCATGAAAACTTGAATTTGTTCAAAGCGTAGAACTAGATTTCCTATCTTGGCATCACTCAATAGTCCCTCATGTATCTTTGGTCGATCAGTGAGAAAGTTTGAGAGTTAAAGAGTTGATGTAACTGCATAATATATTCCCAGGTGCATCTTATCAAGTTTTATCATCAACATATTAATCTGTACATAAAAGATTGTTTTCTGCTAGGGCTTGACATACTTATAACCCACCTCAGTCCTTGGCACCATAATAAATATTGCTCTTTTGTAATAATAGACTAGAACGAGAAATTAATCCCCACTCGAATGGCGTACAATGTCAAAGAAACATATATAGAAGCCAAATTCAATCCTTGTTGGACATGAGATGCTAGGAAGCTAATTCTGACACAAACAAAGAAATGAGAAGTTTGTTGCTGGCTGTGTAACTTTAAGGGTGCCGATCCTCTATCTCATATACAAATTCTGTTTCCTATGGCTCCTCCATGACCACCAAGATCTTGGCTTCACCACCAAGTTTTTTGGCCATGGAGGTCTCAATCCTCTAGATCTCGAGGTGGTGACCCCTCCATGGCTATGGAGGCTGAGCTTCCAGGTCCAACGGTGATGACTCCTTATCAGCCAGAGGGAGCTCAATGCCACGTCAACTGTACCCCTCCCTCTATACCTGTTGATGTGTCCCAATCTCATGTGCCCTAGAACTCGACTTGCCACCAATTAAATGTTAAATTAATAAAAGTTCAGAGGCGTGCGTCATCATCCTAAACCAGTGACATCGATTGGGACACATCAATCTGTGATTTTGTTGCTTTCCACTCTCTTAACCACAGACTAAAGCTCGAATTCTTAGCTTCTACATCAACAGACACCTCTTTATCGTCAACTAGTTTCATTGCATATGCTTCAAACTCATTGAGTCTATCTCGAAGAAAAGCCAGGTTGTTGTGGTTGCTCTCCTGCTTGATTTTGTCTAGCCACTCCTTTGCTTCCTCCACCCTTGCCCAAAAGCAAGTGTCTTGGGTCAAGCTTGCATACCTGGCCCTCCTGTTGTCCAGTTTCTTTCTAACAACTCTCTGAGCCCACCACTCATCGAAAATTTCATACCTCATTGCTCTTCCATTGCTTGTGTAGTGACCTTTCTTAAGGTGCATCCCTGACCGATAATACTCTGCAATGTCCAATGGCTCCACAAGAAGCATGTAGGAGCGTGACGCATTTACCCATTTTGAGCCTCTGTGCAAATCATGTGGGAGCTCTTTCCCATCTAGCATGCGTATGACATCGTCCCAAAAGGCCGCAAGCTTGAACCGGTGCATGTTTATCTTGGACTCTCTCTTTGAGGCCCCCCTTTGCTTGAAAGAATCGTAGTATCCTCTTTGTTTGTCTGACTTATCGCAACAAGCTTTATACCACTCTATCTCTGCCATGTAAGGAGTGATTTTGGATAGCCTAATGACTAAATTAGCGGCATTTATGTTCGGCGCATGCCCTATTCGCCTCGCCATAGTCAAGCAATTTTTTGCCATTGGTACAATATGTACCTGCAAAGTAGTGAATAATAGAACTTTTAAACTGGAGGAATAGCACTTGGGAATAAAAGCCTAGATCGATACATTTATAGAACTCGATCACTCAACAACTGAAGGTGCCATGTTCCTACCCGTCGATGAGTCCCCGAGGAGTTCAAAGCGATCGAAAGACTTGCTTCATAGCTTGATTCAGAAAGATCTCCTTCCACAAAGCTTCTGATTAAAGACCGATGAGTTAGTCTTTCAACATACTGCCCATACTTAAGGTGCTCCTCAATGATACAATTCGAATAGCCTGTCCTTAGCGTTAAATGCATCATCTTGTTGATCAATATGGCGTTGTCCAAACAAATCGCGCCTTCGTCTGAACAAAACAGGTAATTCCCGAATGGCCAAAACAACTTCCCTCCCAAGCCTTCCCCTGCCTGTGCTAGGCGCTCCATGTTGGCCACAGCGAAGGAAAATAACCGGGCCTTGTCTTCTTCAGTTAATTGGAGGTTAGCAACATTCATAGAGTTTGGTGACATCATAGATATGTACCATAATCTTATGAGGGCTTGCCACTGAGGAGTCGAACAAGTGATTGGTCAAGAGATAACCTTGGCATTATATCGTGCATTGACACAATGTTGCAGAAGCTTCCGTCCCATCTTTTGTGGAGGATGGCTCGAGAAAGCGACTCGTTGCCAAGGAAAGGAGAGCCAAAACCAATGCATAAGATTGAGATGGGTGGGAAATTGGCTTTGAGCTTGGAGAGGAGCCAAAGAGCTGTGAGGAAAGCAATTAATCCTCCTATCAAGTGGCCCGAGATCACTATTGACTTGGTTTCATCCAACAAGCTATCAATCTGCATACACAATAAAGTATTCCTAAAATATGGTATAATGCTTCCTTAAAAAATCTCAATTATAACGCTTCAAAAGATGCGCTGAAAAATCAACTTTCACTGGATCATGTCAAATTAGAAGAGTTGTACGAATAGATCGGATAGGAAATCATCGGCTGTACTAAAATTGCTCAACATACGAAAGTATTTATTAAGCAAGTTAAAACAATGTTAACATGTTCAGCAGATGATGATAAGTATACAAATATGTTTTAACACGTATGGCTCTTGTATTTAGATAATCTTATTAGAAAAGTACAATTCATGACCAGGAGATCTGTCTCAAGAACGGTTCGGTTTGATATAACTGCAAATCAGAATCATCTGTCTACAGTAATTTGAAATTCGGACCCAGAGGTTATCATGGACCAAAGGGGCGGATAGACCCGCAGCCCATGCTTGATCAACGTGAATAGGCCCAAAGGACAAAATCGCGGGCCTGAGCTTGGTCACTTCGGCCAGTTCATGTAGAATATGAAGAAGGAAAGAGAGCTCATTAAGTAAACAGTGAAGTAAGCGAACAGAAATTGCTAACCTGGCTTTGAAAATCAGGGCGCGAACGATGATGAACGAAGAGGTGAAGCACTCCAGAGTGGACCATGACCGGCTCCTCGCCTTCGTAATGGCATTTCAACGGTGCGAACAGCCCTTGGCCTGCCGCATCCAGCGACACCAGCATACCGTATTTCGGATCCCAACCCAGCATCGGCAGCTCTTGGACACCAGAGAATGCCACGTACCCCACCCCCGCAACTTGCTCCGCCACGAAGGCACCAAGCCCCATGGCGTTCGCCGTGCCGCACAACCTCCATGCCTCCTTCAGCAGCGGCGTCGAAGCCAGGAAAGTCCCCAACATCTCGCTCGTCTCAAACCTTTCCCAAAAAGCAATGAAGATAGAGAAGAAAATAAGGAAAAAAAAAAAGGCGAAAGTTAAGGAAGAAGGGCGAACGAGGAGGAGGAGGAGGGAGGACGTCGTTACGCTGAAGCTTCGGTGTCCATGATGATGAATATCGAGCCGGGTAGCGCTGCGAGGCGGAACGTATGTCTTTGCACCGATTCGATGCCAGCATCCAAATCGTGGGGGCTTTATAACGCTCAAAGGTGACGGCGAAGTGTAATGGAACTTTCATTTTTTCCTTGGCGTGTCTAGGTTTGACTTTTAATGTGCCAGCATGAATGTTTTATCTATAATATTTAATATTAAAAAATTTCGCAACAACTCTTAATTGACCGGAGGCAATAATAAAATTACTTTACGGGACGAGTTCTTTTTATTCCGGTGAAGGCGAATGATTAACAGAATCTTTTTCGCTTAATCTCATGACTCTTGTCTTAACTAATCAATAAGGCTACGTTTGGCGGTTGGGATAAAATTTGGGATAGGATATGATTTATTCTATCTTACGTTTGGTCTTCCTCGGTCGGGATAAAATCGGATATAAGGGGGATATAGACGAAATAAAATTATCTCATGGGGGATGTGGGATAAAGGTGGATAAGATTTATAATGTCCATAATAGGAAAGTTATTTTTCTTGAATAACAAACTTATTAAATTAACAAAATTGAAATTATATTTCAATATAAATAATATTTGAATTCTAATTTAAGAAATTAAAAATAAAAAATAAAAAAATATTTTAATTAATCTTATTTTAATTTATATATTCAACTTTAATTCTATCTTATAATAAACATTCAATCTATAAATTAAATATTTATATTTATTATATATTTTAGATATTTCTGTATTTTAGGTATATTAGTATAGTTTACTATTTGATAAAAATTTATTAAAGAATGATGAAAGGGGAAAAAAGAAATAATAATGAAAATAATATAAAAAAGAGGAAAAATAAATTAAAAAATAAATTAAAATAAATTAAGGAATAGTGTTATGAGAGATTTTCACCATCTTCGTTTATGAACATTTTGGTTCATTTATAATGATATGCCGTTTATATAAAAAAAAAATGTACATGATATGATGTGAACATATCCGACTTTAATACTGCGATTCACCAAACAATGGACGTGATATAAAAATATCCCAGGATTTCATATCCTATCCTATCCAGTCCTATCCCAATTAGAAATCCGGACGACCAAACGTAGCCTAAAGTTACTAGGATATTTAATAGACTCTAAAATTCACCTAATATAGGTTTTGTCATCAATAAAAAAGAAATGCCTAGACAAGTATGCCCGAGCAATTAGAGGAAATTCTATGGTCCGGTCTAACAATATACAAGATGAGTCCCGTACGTAATCTGGATGATTAAAAGGAAAAAAATTTCAACCGTCGAATAATTTAAAAAGATTATAACTAACCAACAATTAAGTAAAGTTACTAACTGAAAGATTTGCCGATGTTAATATTGATTCAGGAAAACTATAATATACAAGGATCATAAATCACCGACACAGCCTTTAAGTTTACGGACATTGAAGGAACGTTATATCATAGAGTTAAGTTATCAAGAAAAAAATAAAAAGATCTACAATATATTTCGTCATTGTGAGTTTGCAATGAAATCAAATAGTGCCCAGAATTGAGATGTGGCGGATGAGGTGGCGTTTGATGGCTATTCGTGGCGAATCTTCTTGATTGGTGAGTCTGGTGATGATGTTGACTTTTTGAAACAACGTGTGAAAGATCGAGAATCGGAGGGGAAACAACAAGCGGCCAATGCAACTGGCTTGTGAAATAATAACCAAGAGATGCGGCCTATACGACTAACGTTATAGCATCAAGCGGCTTATATGGTTGGCTTGGGAAATAATTACTAAGCAATGTGGTTTGTATGACTTGCATCGAAAGAAATGCCATCCCGTGATAAAAGGCTTGACCACCATGGAGTGGACTCGATTAAGTGCTTCCTCGTATAAGATTTGTGCGCACAAAGTGGATACCGTTGAGCGGTAGGGATAGATATTTTTCGAAAAACCCTTTGACTCAATGACATTTGCATTTTCTGTATGACATCCCCTCAAAGCCGAAGGGCCAAAAACACTTCTTCTTTTGAAGCACTGTGCTCGGGAGGGTGGCTTTTGCTTTTACCTTTCTCGGCCATTTTGTAACCTGACTTAGCGCATCAGTCACAATTAGATTTCTCCATTGGCATACACCAATCGTTTCTGAAGATTGGACTTTGATTTCCAGATAAACCTTCGACCAAAACCAGAAGAAAGTGCATAAACTAAGTAGCGCCGACACTAACACAATATGACACGACACGCTCGTATTTTTCAAAAAATAGAAAATTCCGACACGTTGGGACATATTGTATATTAAATGTATATTTTTATTTATACATGATAAATTATCATTTTTATTATTATTTCAATCCAATTAATTTGATTTAAATTTACAAATAAATATATAATAAAAAAGAGCCTAGAATGAGTTGGGACTAAAAACATTAATTCACCATTTGTTAATATAATTCATTATTTCAATTTGACAAATTCAATTACATTCCATTCAAATAATCCATAAAACATGACAAAAAACAAAAATCACATTTCACCATTAAATTAAATATTTAACGATAAGTCGAAAAAAAAAAAAAAACAATTCACATTTCACCATCAAATATAACAAGAAGTCTTTCACCCTTTATTATTTTTGTTATTTTTATTTTTTACATATTTATATTTTGGCCTCTCATCTACTAAAAATTTATAAAATTGATTCCGTGCTTGTTGGGACTCCGGACTCGAGTGTCGAAGCGTGTTGGGAGAATTGATCACGTGTCGGAGCATGTCCAAAATGTCAGAGCGTGTCACTCCAATACGACACAACAATCATAACTCTACCCTCTAATTTCCACATGTAAGGAGATTTTTTTTCGCAATCCGTGGACCTCTCTATGACACGCATTATGTCCAAATATGGAAATATTTTTCTTTTTTCATAAATATTTAAGAAAATTCCAAATAAGGGCTTCAAATGTCATTATTTTCTCAAATAAGGGTCTAATGAGGACATTATTTCAAATAAGAGTCTAAAATGCTCTCATTTTCTCAAATAAATACCTGAAATAAATCCTGTTTCAAATAAAGGCCTGAAGTGGCCATATCAATCTTAAAAAAAAGCCTCAACTCACTATTTGATAGGGGCAATTTCGTCTTTTAATTTTTTTCTTTTTTCTATTTTTTCCATAAAAACAAATTAGAAAAAGAACAGAGACGGAGGGAGGGCTCCCTCTCGCCTCTATTTTTTTTTTTTCTTAGTTTAAGTTTTTAATTTTTAATCTAATTTAATTTAAATTTAAATTATGTTTGACAAAATTACCTTTTGGTCGACCGAAACTTTTTACTAACTAGTGAGCTGATGAGATGAGGTCCTTATTTGAAATAAGTATAACCACTTTAGGTCTTTCTTTGAGACTGATATGACCATTTCAAATATTTTGAAAAATGAGTTCACTTCGAGTCCTTCTTTGAAATTTTCCTTTATTTTTTCAAGAAAAAATTTCAAATAAAGACTTGAATTGAGGCCTTTTTCTATTAAAAAAAAAGGACTTGAAGTAGATATTATTTCAAATAATATTTTAAGTGGCGAATTTTGTTTCAAATGAGGGATAATGATGGACTTGTACTAGTATAGTTTCGAGGAAAATAATGTGGTGATATGGATGTACACATGGAGCTTGAATTTTATTTGTTAGAAAATGGCCAAGAATTGAATATTTATTTGTCCAAAAGACATCCTAGTCCTAATTCAATGGTGCCACCATGTTTGTAAATTGACACATCTTTTGAACCCCCTTTTCTATTTTCTTAAATTAATAATTTTCACAATTTATTTTTTGGATTTATTCGATTGCTTTGGCTTGTTGCTTGTGAGCAATCGGTCTCATCCCCCATCTCTCCATCGCCGATGGGGTGATGGCAAAGGCCGTGAGGTTGCTGGTGCTTGGACGAAGGCTGGCAACCTTTGTTGACCAAAGGCAAGGGCCTGTTGGCCTCAACCAGAAGCGGAAGATGGCGATGGCCCTCTCTTGGATTTGGGCAAGGGTTGCTCACCCTCGCCCTAGCTTGGGCGATAGTCATTGGCACTTGGGCGAGGGCCAACTAGGGGTAAGGGCCTGCTAGCCTACGCCAGAAGTGGGAGAGGGCACCCTTTCCTAGATTTGGGTAAGGGTCGTTCGCCCTCGCCTCGACTTGGGCAATGGTCATTGATCCCTATACAGGCCTAGCGGCCCTTGCCTAGTGCCTCTAGACTCGCCAACCCTCGCTTAGGCGTTGGCGACCTCGTCAACTTTCATCGTTGCCCCGTTGGCAATGGGGCAATGCCCCCTCCCGCTTGTGTTTTCCTCTCTTTTTCTAAAAAAAGTTTTTCTTTTCTATGGAAAAAAAAAAAAACATAAACCCATTATATTGCTTACTTTCACAAAGAAAAAACATAAAAAAAAAATAAATTTAGAAGACACAATTGCCCTTCAAAACCGATGAGTTCAAGCCCTTATTTGATATTGATATGAGCACTTTAGGCCTTTATTTGAAACAAAGTTCTCTTTGAGCTCTTATTTGAGAAAATAAGGGCACTTTAGGCTTTATTTAAAACAATATTTACTTTAGGTCTTCATTTGAAAAAATGAAAGTACTTTGGCCTTTATTTGAAATTTTCCCTAAATATTTATACAGTTTATTTTGCATTATGTATTCCTATCGATAATTCACTTCATCATCATGTATCAAATATTCCAAAATTATATGAGTCAAAAGTAAATTAATCATTATGCATTCAACCAAAAAAAAAAAGTTAGAACACTCTTTAATACCTAACCCACAAAAGCGAATATGATGCGCAGCTATTGCTTATCAACCATATATGTATAAACCATGATGTCTTGCCCATTCGATACTATCGTTGTCTCGAAGAGTTGTGACTTCATATGATTCTAGAAGAAAATTCATTCACTTAACACAAGTTGAAAGATTAATTCGAGTTCTATTACATACTATATAGATCACACAAATCGCTAATATTGAAGCCATTCTTTATGCGTCTCTACGTGATCAATAGTCTAGGTGGATCCACATGCTATGCGATACCATTTCAAAAAGCAAGATCATTGTAAAAAGCCATTGGAGTACGTTGTTTGAAACAAGCTATGCGAGGCTGCGTTGACGCAACGAAAACGAAGTTTGAAACATGGAAACGCTGGGAGATCGAGGTGAGCAGGAGAAGGGAGAAGGAGGTTATGATGAAGCTTCGGTGTCCATCGTTTCCTCTTTTTGCCCGTTGAACGGGAAGTGAAATGAATATCAACCCTGAATTTTTTATACGAGGCCAGGCCGGCGAGTTTGGTCAGCCCGCAAAAAGACAGGAGACAGATGGAGAACATGACTTTGCAAATCAGGGCGCAGACGATAGGCAATAGAAATTGCTACCTGGCTTTGAAAATCCGGGCGCGAATGATAATGAAGAAAGAGGTGGTGTTGTGAGTCACAACAAGGTTCTTTCAGAAAATTAGAATTCCTCTTTGTTCTCCCCTCTCGCACGTCTATTTCTCTTCTTTACCGTTTCCATTTTCCCCCCTTTTTTCCTTATTTTTTGAAGCACTATGCTCAGGAGAGTTGCTTTTGTTTGTTACCTTTCTCTGGCCGCTCTTGCAACTCCATCTCTCCCTCTCTCTTTGAAGAGGGACCATAGGTAAAAAGGAAAGTCTCTAAGCAATGCTAGTCATAGTAAAATTAATTTCGCAAATTAACCTAGTAACTATGTTAAATGATTATCAAAATAAAATATGACTCGTTTATCTAAATGTCAACTTCCAATTTGTTACATGACTTAAGCATAAGAAACATTGTCTAAAAAAAGTCCTAAAATTATTGCATTTTTATCAATTCAATTTTAACAATTTTGACAATCTACCAATTCAATCCATCTGACAAATTTTGGTTAATATGGACACTAGTCATCTTACGTGACTTTGCCAGCGCTAACATTGACAATTTTATATTGATCGGATGAACTAAATTGGCAAATTGTTAAAAGATTTAGCACTCAATTGACAAAATTAAAAATGTCTAGAATTGTGTTGACCAAAGTATTATAGGTTGAGATTTGTTTGGACGATGTTCCCTTTAAGCATGCGGTGCTTCGTATATTTCATGGAGATCAATCGACTCCACTCAAATACATCCTTCCAATCATTACATGAATTTAAATTTTCAATAGAATTGATGAGCCCTGGGAAGGTGGAGTAATTTGCGCCAATGAGGAAGAGCTAGGTAGGGTAATGGGGAGGCTGAGAGCAGCGGCCTTGAGGTATACTCTTCGCAATCTGAAACACTTCACAAAAAACTTTTTTTCTACACGAGAAAATAATTAGATTCGCAAAAGCAACTTTGCTCACAAGCAAATCCTCTGGGCATTTCATTACCTTCCCCTTGAGTATCGATTTTCTCACTTTCTCTTCATCTATTTTTTAAAGAAAAAATTCATTGACCGGTGTGCTAAATTTCCTCGCAAAGAGCGTGAATTATGGTTAGGTTGAGCGAGTCGGATCGATAGCCACAGAGACTGAGGTGGTCAAGGAGGAGGGCTTCGTTGATGTCCTAGTGGCGGGTTGACGTGGCCCTGGCCCCTGACTAGGACGAGTGAACGCATGGACATTTCCTTTTTGATTCTCCATTTCTCTCCCTTTGGAGGGACAAGGAAGAAAATTAAGGAAAGTGAACGTGGGAGCCACAAGGAAAGGACCAAAAAAGGGGTACGACCCAAAAAGGGGTTCACGTTCAGACGGGTTCATAAACGACTTGGTCTTAAAAGGATTTTCCCACTCCAACGCGTTTCGAATAACTTCCTAAAGCAGAAGGGTTAGTGGATTTGAGCGTTACAGTGGCCCCTACGTACTTCATTTTATTTATAGGATTATATCCTAAAAAATCCCTAAATTGATATTCGTATAAAGAATTTATCCAATATTAATTTTTTATCAAGAAAAATCATAAACCGGTACATCCGTGATAAATTTACCCAAATCGACCACAAAAATTCTCAAACTTGTACATTTATGACAAATCTATACTAAATTAATTTGTTCGACCATCAAAAATCTCAAACGGGTGTCGTATACCTTCCGTTAAATTGGATTTACATCATAAAAATTGTATAACTATGACAAACGAAGAGTAAAATCCCAAACCGATATACTAGTTAATTGTCAGGTGTTATCAAACTTAACAATTTGATAGTAAAATTTAACGAAAACTAAAAGAAGGTAAATTTGTCATAAGTGTATCATTTTGAGATAAATTTGTCAAAGACAAACCATTTAGAGATTTAATTTGAGGTAAATTTGTCACACATGTATCAGTTTGTGATTTTTTAAGGTATTAATCATCTACGATCAAAGACAACACCGAAATGACATGACAAAGAATAATGAGAGAGTGCATGGGGGCAATGTTTGTTTATCCCTCAGTTTACATTTTTTGTCCTTTTCCTTTAATATTAAATTACGATCAATTCATTCTATAACTTATGACAAATTCTGTCGGCGAACGCACGTGTGACTGATTGACTGTGAAAGTTTCGACGGTCTCAAATTTAGAACGAGGGAATCAAGCAGAAAGTTAAACACGTTTAGGGTTGACGTGGTGGTGATTTACAGCCGAAGTGGGGACTAAAGATGCAAAACGCCAAATACGACCTGCCTCGTGAAGCACATTATTGTTCGCGGCGACTGCCTTTGAGATTTTGGGTGGGGCCCACGGGTGCTCGCGCTGACCCATTTTTCTCCTTTTTTTTAAACTTTAAACATTCAACTTTTTCCAGCGGGCGATTGAGATAATCGGGTTGGCTGAAGTATAATTGCACGATGGTTCGAGTTGGATCGGAAGTCACAGCATTCATACGCAAGCTGAAAATGATGCCACTTTATGACCAATGACGAAAATATCATAAAGCTAGGTTATCTTTGTATCGTGATATACCCCATCGTTAAAACCACTGCCCACCCACAGAGGAGCCATTTGGGTCCCAAAAGAAAGGAATCAAACAAACAGCCCATTTTCAAGCTGTACTCGCGAACTCCCAAAAAAGTCCATGAGGAGGACAAGCAGCATGGGCACTTTAATCATTGATAGTGTGTTGGTCTACTCTTCTCAAGAACCTGATTTACTTATCAGATTCATCATGAATATGATTTTTTTAATCTGTAGGACGACGAGCAGTCGTTGCTTCAGGGAGCTCTAAAGCAAGTCTATAAAAATATTTGCCCAGTACAAGTATTTCCTTCGCTGATTCGGGATAACGACACAAAATGATATTTGAATTTTAGCCTTAAATGCTGTTAGAATATTTAAATAATAAACCATACCTTCATCTACCAGCTTTGGAATATTTAAATAATAAACCACACATTCATCTAACAGTTTAAGCTTTTAGAACAGTTGGTAGTGGTCCTACAAAATCTAACATGGTATCAGAGCTAGAAGGTTCTGAGTTAGAATCTTCCAAGCCCTTATTTGCCTCCCTAATTAAATTTCCACGCTTAGTACTAGGCAAAAGACCCAACTAACCGTTGGTCCCACAAAATCTAACAAATGCAATATGATCCATGAACTTTTAATTCAACCAATGTAGTCTTTAAACTATAACTCAATGTGTAATATGATTTTTGAATTTTCAACTTATTTAATATGATTCCTTGAATTTTAGTATATATTCATTTTAATTCCCAAATTATATGAAACGTTCAACATTGTCTTTTCATTAATTCAAGTTCAAGGGCAACATTGAATATTTTCATGTCATTCGGGGACATAATCAAATAAGTACCAAAAGCCCATGAAACATATTGAACAAATTAAAATTTCAATAATCATATTATACATTGTACTATAGTTCATGGATCATGCTGAATAAATTAAAAGTTTATAGACCACATTAGGACGTTGGCTTATGTAGAAGACTAGTACTGTGGATTCGTCGACTCTTTTTAGGCTATATCAGGACTGGGGTGCATCTCAAATGGAATGGAATGGGCTTTTACATTTGCACCGAAATGCATGTGGGCGCTGCATATCTTACCGCTTAAGCATATCGAAGCCCCTCGAATGCACATGAATCCAAGGACAATCCGAAAGCAACGATTATTCCCCCATGCGTTTCACGAAGTCCCTTCGTAGACTTAGTCGTTAACTTACGAAGAAGACCAGTACTGGGGAGTGGTCGAGTCTCTGGTCTCCGGCCGCCCCACGCATGGAATTTTGTTTTTGGCCCAATCAATTGTCGGCGACTTGCGTGGCATGCGGGCCATGAGATTTGAAAATTCTTAATCTTTTTGGAAAGGGAGAACGAGCTTCCTATGGACCAGATTAGCATGTAAGATGAGGTCGAAATTGAAAGGAACTTTAAAAGTTTCGAGGTCCAAACTTTTTAACACGGTTCAAATTACTTCAATTGAAAATTGAATTTATGTAATAATTGAAAGGATCTATTTAAGCAAAGTCGACTGATCTCCACGAAATATATGAAGCACCACATGCTTAAAGGGAATATTGTCTAGACAAATCTAAACTTATAATACTTTGATCAATTCAATTTTAAAATTTTTTAATTTTATCAAATGAGTACTAAATTTTTTGATAATTTGTCAATTCAGTTCATGCGATTAATAGAAAAATTGTCCATGTCAGTCCCGATGACGCCACATAGGATAACCAGTACCCACGTAAGCCAAAATTGGTTTGAATGAACTGAATTGACAAATTGTCAAAAAGTTTAGGACTGAATTAATCAAAGTGCAACAGTTTTGTGACTTTTTTTAGACAATATTTCTCATGCTTAAGTCATGTAATAAATTGGAAGTTGACATTTAGGTAAACAAGTCGTATTTTATTCCGATAATCTTTTAACACATAGGTTACTACTTAAATTTGCGAAATCAATTTTACTACGACTTGTCGGAAATTTCCTATAGTATGAGCTTACATTAATTAATGAATTTTCTATTTTAAATAATCGGGTTAATGAAAATTCCAATATTTGTTAAACCCTTGAGTGATCTTATTGAATTGGGTTTTGGCATCTATTAATAACGGACTTAGTTGAGCAATAAAATGTAGGTAATTATGTTTAACTGAAGCCCGTAATGGGAATGGCCTAGTTGACACACTATGGATTAAGGTTTGCTAGGTCTCATTTCTAGTTTATAAAAGAGTAGGTTATACATTTCAGTTACTTTAATCTTGCTATATCGAAATAGGTAAAGATCTGGCATTCTAATATATCTCTAATTATCAGAGTGATCTATTTTTCTTCAAGTAAAGTAATGTCTCAAACAAGTACGCTTTAATTTCACTGTACTTATTGATCTCGGTGTTTTAAAGTCATTTATGGATCCAATTATTCTTGATTGATTAGTTGTTTATGTGAATACTTTTCTACATGTGGTATAAGAGCAAATGATATATGACTGAAGAATCCAATTTTTTTTTAATGAACAAATTCGATTTTTTTTTCCTTTTGAGCCGAATATGGACGTTATTTTTTCGTGTGGATTTTTTGCTCGATTGATCATGAAACCATAGGGTTTTTATTCTACATGTCGAGATCTTCCAACCATATATAATTTGTATAATTTCATTGAGAATTGAGTGAGAATTTTAAATTTGAAATTCTAGAGTTTTTTTTTTGTCGGTAAAATTCTAGGTTTATACATGAAAAAGTTCTAGAATTTTTAAATTACTTGCAATTGATTGATGTTCGTTGTAAATCGTTGCATTGGTATTTTTATATATATGTTTTAGCATCCTTTTGTTAAATTAAGGTAAGTCTCCCTCTCTCTCTCGCTCGCAATGCTTGATCTTGTCGTGTCCTCCTGATTCTTGGGGATTAATTGAACGTGTCGTCGATTCGTCGTGAAGGGTCTCGAGGGTTTGTTGCGTGCTGGGTCGATGATGGCTGGAATCGTCAGATTGGTTACCGAGTTCATTAGATCTTGCAGTGTTTGTTCTGTCGTCCGGTTGTCACGATCGAGTTTGCCTCTTTTCGCGATCCTTTTTGGTAATCCGAGGGTTCGATGCTTCTGTTCTCATTTCTCCGACGCATTCCAGTGTGGTCCTGTTGTTTCTCAGCTCATTTACTGGTGGATGTTACTGACGAATGATCTCCGCCGAATAATGCCGTGGCCATAAGTATCTATTATCTGGCTCCCGTCGTTGAGTCCAACATAGACAACTTCCATGTCAATGTTTCAGTGTGACATACGTAAAGATCTGACTTTCATTCTGGTTTGTATTTTGTTTGTGTTTTTCATCCTACGTTGCTTGTCTCGATTTTGATTACTTGCTTCAAATAGAAAAAGTTTTGTCGTTGAAATTACATGACGTGCTTTTCTCTACAAGCTCACAGTGTTCTTGCGCAAGCAGGTCTTACTGATATATGGAGCTTTAAGATCTCGACTTATATGTTAATCATCTGGTTATGGTGTTGCAGCGCGCTCGTTCGATTTGTGATGAAATCCGTTCTTTTTCTTTTTTATGTTTCAGGTTCTGGGCGTGATTTTAATGTTAGTTCTGGGCTCACGCCCAGAACCTTTCTTTCCTTGGTTCATGGGTGTGAGCCCAGAACCAAGAATAAGAACAAAATAAAATTATGGGTCATTTTTAATTCGTGGGCCATTTTTATTTCGTGGGACAAATTTTAATTCGTGGCCCACCCGTTTTAAGTGGCATATATGAGCTTCTGCGGATTGGGCCCAAGAGGAGGTAAAATTCTTGGGCCTGGCGGTCAGGGCCCGTGGGAGGGTCCGAAAGGCTGCTTGCGGGTCCTGGGCCCTGCGGGGGGTCCGAAGCATTAAAATAATAATAAAATAATGGTAATAATAATAAAATAGAATTAAAAAAAAATTAATGGTGGCAAAAATTGTTGCTTGATAAATGCAATATGATCTTGGAAGCACATGTTGTAAAGTGCTTCATATTGTTCGATGAATTTTGGGCATAAATTTTTGGAATTCCCTATTGATAAAAAAATTAATATATACAATAATTCACCCAAACGGGTTATTGTGTATATTAATTTGGAAAATTGCATGAAGATTAATTCCCATATTTAAAATATGGGGATGTATAATTGAAATTTTTTTATCTGCCCAAATGTGATAAATGTTTTGAAAATTATATGTAATTCCCTTTGATATTTATATTATGGAGATGTATAATTTAAATGATTTGTCTGCCCAAAGGGGATGGATCTTTGACAATTATATTATATGTACTTCTCCTTGTTGTTGTCTTATAAACTTATGCTGTGGAAAATAATGATGCATTATACACTCTGCCCAAATGGGAGTTTATAATGCACTAATTATTTTTTTAAATTGCTTATTGCCCATAATTAATCTTATTGCATTATGTGTGACAAACAGTTACTTTTGCTATAAATAACAACAATGCCATGGTTGAAATGTCAACTGGATTAAATATTATACTATTAAGGACTTGGTCAAAAAAGAGAGACATTGTGATTGAAAATATTAGAATTGAGTCAACGTTGACTGATCCTCTAACAAAAGGCTTACGACCTATTTTTTTTTTTTTTTAAAGAACATGTAAAGAATATGTGTGTTTTAAATTCTTTTAATTTCTTTTGTTAGTGAGAGCTATACAATTTGTATTTATGGATATTGCAGTTATATGCAAACTGATAATACTTTCCTGATATCTATTAAATCATTTATTTTCAATGATTGATTCTATTGTTATTATTTCTCCTGTTGACTGAGGAATGGAAGTATAAAACAATATCTTTAAACAAATTTTAGTTTAAAGACGATTAGATGTCACTAGTTATGAGATCTCATGTTGAATTGTGACATAATTGTGCAATTTCATATTGTTTAGAAATTGTGCTAATATAGTTTCATGTTGCTGAGAAATTGCATTGAGGACCGATAATAAATAGTGTATATTTTGATCACATGTTGACACTATTTCTTACTATACTACTAGGCCCATGATCCATGAAAATATAATTCTTATTATATGTGATTATAGAAGGTCATGTGTTGTAGTATTTTCTTAACACATTAATCTCCATAGTCCTATACTGAGGTTATATATGATTGGATTGGTTTTGAGATGCCGTTAATGGAATATTATTTTTTAAAGTTGTGGCCACATAAAACAAAATTTTCAGTTATTAACCCGATAGTATCATTTTTAATATAAAATATTTTTCACAATAAAAATAACTTAATTAATGTAGCCCAAGTGGGAGAATATTGGAAATGTCCTATAATATTGGCTTACATTAATTAATTGATTTTCTATTTTAAATAATCAGGTTAATGAATATTCAAATATTTGTTAAACCCTTGAGTGATCTTATTGAATTGAGTTTTGGCATCTATTAATAATGGGCCTAGTTGAGCAGCAAAATGTAGGCAATTATGTTTAATTGAAGCCCGTAATAGGAATGACCCAATTGACACACTATTGATTAGGGTTTGCTAAGTCCCCTCTTTAGCCTATAAAAGAGTAGGTTATACCTATCACCTGCTTTAATCCCATTAAAAACTGCTATTCCGAAATAGGTCATAGAGATGGAGATCTGGCATTTCAATAGATCTTTGATTATTAGAGTAATCTATTTTTCTTCAAGTAAAGCAATGATTCAAATATGTACGTTTTAATTTCGCTGTGCTTATTGATATCAGTGTTTTACAGTCATATATGGATCCGATTCTTCTTGATTGATTAGTTGTTTTTGTGAATAATTTTCTACATGACTAATATTGGTTGTTGCAAACTTTTGTTTTTTTTCTGTGGTCCCTCTTTAAAGAGGAAGAGAGAGTTGCCAGAGCGGCCAAAGGGACAAGCCAAAGCAACTCTCATAGGACCATATGGTGGTCCCAAAGAAATTGATTTTCTAAAACTTAAGTTGAGAAATGTAATTTGGTAACCATGCCAGGTCGTCTCCCATTTCAAAAACGTCCCCCAACTCACAGTCCAACATGTACGGATGTTCTTTTTCAGACAACTATTACTCCTTTTTGGATTTTTTTTTTGAAGCAACCCTCATTTGCTGTTCTTAGGGAGTTCATTTCTACGGAGATAATAGCATAAATGATCATTATTAATGAAATTTTAATTTATTTAATGTGATATTTAAATTTTGATCAAATATGTAATGTCATTTTTAAATCTTTAATTTGTTTGTATAGTTCTTAGATAAATAAAAAAATATTTAAAAATTCATGAATCACATTAAAACGAATTAAGAATTCAAAAATAAATGTTATAAACCAAAATCGAGACATCGTTTGTATCATTTTCAATGTTTCCGCAAAATATAAAATAGAAGGGCTTATAAGGGTTTGAGGTTTTCTGGCGACATCATAGGGAAAGACTATTACATGATTCGAGAACGTGCAATTACGACCATTGGTTTTCTCTTCAATGGAGATGTGTGTGGAATCCTTGGCAAAAATCATAGGATCAAGAGGTCGGGACGGATTCGATACACGTGACCGCGGGCACAAACAACAATTTCCGAGCTCCTTAGGTTGGCGGCACTCAATGCCGCTTTTGTTGGGCTCAACTACCTCCATCTTCTTACTGGTTTTTTCAATTTATACTTTTTAAGGAAAAAGTCACAAAAAAAACCCTCAAACTTTATCCAGTGCGATAAATTTGCCTCAATTTTTTTTTATTACACAAAAAACTCAAAAATTTGTCAATTATGACACATTTGCCCCAAACTCTACAGTTGAAGGGCATTTTTGTCTTTAATTTTTTTTCCTTTTTTCTTTTTCTCTCTTCCCTTCGCCGGCCCAAGCGAGGGTAGCTCTCACTTGGGTTGGAGAGCAAAGCCCTCGTTTGATGCCGATGAGGATCGCCCTTGCCTACGTCTGACGAGGGTTGCCCTCCTCGGATCTGGCGACGACTGCCCTTGTCCACCTAGGCAAGGGTGACCCTTGCTAGATGCTAGCTCGAAATCGATGAGGGTGGGCCTTGCTTGAGGCCGGCTTCCCTCTGTCGGCCATGGTAGAGGGACGATAGAAGAAGAAAAAAGAAAAAAAAAGAAAAGAAAAAAAGGAAAAGAAAAAAAAGAAAAAGAAAAAGAAATTAGAAAGTAAAAAATGAAAATACCCTATAATTTAGGGTTAATGTGTCAAGTGGGTATAAGTTTTGGGTTTTTATATCATGAAAAAAAGTTTGGGATAAATGTGTCATAATTAACAAAATTTGAGGTTTTTTGTGTCAAAAAAATTTGGAGGATATTTGTTATACTTGGTAAAGTTTGGGATTTTTGGTGACTTTTTCCTTTTTATTTTTATTACCTTTTCTTCTTCATCTCCTCACTAGTCTTTATATATATATATATATATATATATATATATATTTATTTATTTATACTTCCTTCCTTTTTTCATCTCCTCACCGGTCTTTTGCCCACCTTCGTTAGCTCGGCAAAGGAAGGGAGGAGGAAGACAAGAGAAAATCAAATTTTTATCTTGTCATCACTTTCCAAAGATAATTTTCAATTTCACCTCCTAGCCATTTGACTGGCCAAAAGAAATTCCATATGTGGAATTGAAAAATGCCTCGTCACTATATAATTAATAAAAGTCCAACAAAGATGGCCTAAAAAATTCAAATAAAAAAATTGCATCATTCTTGCATAAATAGCCGATGTGGAGGATTCTGCTCGGAAAAGGAGGTTATAGCGCAGCTGGGGGCTTGACCCAATCTTCTCTTCTGGAGATCTCCATCCGCCTTTCTGAGGCTATCTTCGTGCCCGGTGGTTCTTGGTTTCTTGACTCTCAAGGCTGCTGCGACTTTCGGCGGGAGGCGGCTACCTCTCTTGCTCGGGTCGTTGTGTGTTAGTTGTATCTAGTTGGCGGTTGTTTTGTCGTGCTTGTGCTGTTTAGTCTTCTAGGCGTGTAGCTTTTAGCCGGTTTCTGACTTGCGGTTGTTCTTGTCGTGCTTGCTTTTAGCTACTCTTCTCTTTTACATCTCGGCATCCTTCCACTCATATTGACTTGGTCTATCCCCAATATACTACTTATTCCTACCAAAAAAAAAAAAAAAAGCCAAACAGAACAATTGATTTTCATGATTGATTTGATCATTTGTGGGATACCTTTTTTCTTCATTTTTTTCTTTATTTATTTTCATTTTCTAAATTCGGCAAAGATGATATCATGAATATTATAAAGAAAAGTTGCAACTACCCTAGCTTTGAATATCAAGGTGTGTGGCCAGTTGCATTGAACTAAAGTCTATTGATCATTTGTGTCATTTTATCTTCTTTTTATTGATGATTAAACTAATATTAGGTGAGTACAAAACTCTGAGCCTATAAAAAAACCCTCAAGAACTTTATTGATTAGTTAAGGCATTTATCATGATTTTTCACGAGATAGTCATTCGAATATTCAATCTTAATACTTTTGAGTTAAATTAATATACGTGAATGGTGATTAGTAACTTGACATTTATACAAACCTGTAAGAAAATTACAATTATCAAGAATAATTACATAGCAAATTTGAGCTATTTTACTATGCTGTTTGTTAATCACTAAGAGTTTGTTCGTTTTACAAAAAATGAATTAATCAAGAAAAACGTTTTTTGTTATTAAAAAAACACTTTCAAAAGTGGAAACTTCTTCCACTTCACTTTCTTTCACCACATAGCTTTTACTTTTTTTGTTAATGTTTTCTTTTTCTTTTTTTAAAATTGAATTTTTAATCTTTCTTTTCTTTTCTTTTCCTTTTCTTCTTCTTCCTTGGGCTTGGCCAGTCGCTAGATATAGCAATGACTGGCGATCGGCCACTAGCGACTTCGGCCTCGCCTGATCTGGCAAAGTCAACGAGCTGGGCAGGGCTTGGACATCGCTCCATTAAGCAAGGCTCGACCTCGCCTGCCTAGGGTGAGGCTAGAGCTCACCAATGGCCGGCCATCACTGTAGTTGATGACTGGCCAAGATCAAGGAAGAAGAAGAAAAAAGAAACAAAAGAAAAAAGCAAAAGGCCAATGAAAAAGAAGGAGGAAAAAAAAAAGAGAAAAAAGAAAAAAAGCAAAGGAAAGGATAAAAATTTAAAAAATCAATTTTAAAATAATAAAAAATTTAATGAAAATGAGTGCATGCAGGAAAAGATTTTCCTTACCGACTAGTGGAAAATATTTTTTAGTTCATTATTAAAGTTCAGCCGAGCACTAGAAAATATGGTTATTTTTTAGAAAAATGACTTCCTAGGGCCATATTTTCCACTCAACGAACCGAATCAAAGTGCTAAAATTTTCATATTAAGAATTCTATAAGTAAATCACCCAATATAAAAGTAAATTATGAGTTAAAATTGTGAATACGGTACGACTGTGCAAGTATACGATCCATAAAACGACAGAAGATTAACCCTAAGTATAAAGGCAATAGAAAGCGTATGATAGGCAATAGAAATTGCTGACCAGGCTCTGAAGAACATTGCGCGAATGATAATAAAGGAAGCGGTGAAGCACTCCGGAGTGGACCATGACTGGCTCTTCACCTTCGTAACGGCGTGTCAGCGCCGCGAACAGCCCGTGGCCTGCGGCATCCAGCGGCGCCAGCATGGTGCAGTTCGGATCCCAACCAAGCACCGGCCACTCTTGGACGCCCGAGAATGCCACGTACCCCACGCCCCCGACTTGCTCGGCCACAAAGGCACCGCATCCCATCGCGTTCGCAGCGCTGCACAGCCTCCACGCCTCCTTCAGCAGCGGCGTCGAAGCCAGAAAAGTCCCCAACATCTCGCTTACCTCAAACCTTTCCAAGACAACAAAGGGAAAGGAAAAGAGAATAAGAAGGAAAAAAAAGAAGCAAAACGGTTGAAGAAACGTAGCTGGAAATATGGAAACGCCGGAGAATCGAGGCGAGCAGGAGAAGGGAGTAGGCTGTTACGATGAAGCTTCGGTGTCCATAGTTTCCTCTTTTTGCCCTTTGAACGGGAAGTGAAATGAATATCAACCCTGAATTTATGATTTGAGGCCAGGCCGGCGAGTTGGATCTTCCTGAAGAGTGTGCGTTGATTTCCGAAGAGATAAGAGGAACTCGCAGATAAAAGACGAGAGAATTGGAGAGCGTGAAGGAGGTCGTGGCGTTTGCCCGGGTGTCGTTCCATTTTTTTTTCTTTTTGGTCGTGTTCTTGTTTTTTTTTAATTAGATTTTTTATTTGTTTTCCTGTGGGTCCCATAGCCACGTGACTTCTTCCTTCTCTCTGAGAGGAGGAAATATTCAGGAGAAATCTCAATTTAAAAAAATAAAATTTTAACTTATCTTTTTTCTCCACCCATTTTCCTTCCGGATCCGGCCGTGGTCCATGGCTCTTCAATTCTGCCTTATTCCATGTCCCGGGGCACCGAACAAGCCCTCGTCGCTCGCGGCCATGGCTCTAGATCTGGAAGTTAGGCCTGAAGTATTTGTATGAAATGCACTTTAGTCCTAAATATAAGAAGATGCAATCAAGTCTTCCCAATCAATTAGCATATGATTCTTCATATGTGTAGTCTAAACATCACGTTCATCCTATATGTTACAACGATTGATGACATAGCCAGAAACTAAAGAATCAAAACTCAAATAACAGCTCTCAATATAGTGGATCAAAACTCAAATAACAGCTCTCAATATAGTGGAGTCAATATGTTATAACGATTGATGACGTAGCTAGAAACTAAAGAATCAAAACTCAAATAACAGCTCTCAATATAGTGGAGTCGATGCACCCGTCAAGATAGTGGATATAATATAACTTCTTGTAACCGCAAATAGGATTAGAAAGTTATTCTAGGATTTAAATTCAGTGATTGTTTGCATAACCACCAATTGTAGGTTTTAGATAGCCCAGTGTACTCTTTGTAAGGTCCTCCTAGATCAATTACACGACTCAACGTTTTTCTACAAATTTATCTTTATCTTTATCCTTATCTTTAGTTCCCTATAATTTATTTGTAGCACTCCAAGTTAAAATTGTTTCCAGTATTCATACTTATAAAGTCCTCTTCATTTATTTTCTTGTCCAAATCAACAAGGCATTATTCGCAACCTTTATCGATTCATATAGATTCTTTCATAATTTGAAAGGCATTTCATCAATTTGGTGAAACATATCCCTCTTGGAAAATTCCATAATTTCTACAAGTTATGTGGGGGCAAAAGCCTATTGCCTTAAAGCACAAATATTAAATCTTTGCGCATAACTATTATTGGATAGGCTCATTTTATAAGTGACACAATGCACATGATTAGTTAGCGTTGCAAAAACACGAAAGCATGTATGTCATTTCCTAAGAATTAATGAATCAAATTTATAGTAATTTTTCAAATCATTGATTCATTCTCGCTTTAAGGTAATATTGGTAATCAATTGTCCTCTTTTACCACTATGCTGGTGTGTATGTAAGTGGAATAAAAAATCTTTGTCACACACGCACACACACCACAAAATGAGGGGCGCAAGGCGCCCTAGTCCAACTAAGGCTAAGCACAGTTCGTTCTCGCAAACTCAATATTTGAACCTATCCTCATCTTCTGGTTTCGATTGTTGCTCAAATCATTGGCCAAAACTCGAGACATTCTCAATAGATTCAAACTACCAAGATTGAATGTTCTAATTTATCGATCCTAATGAGTTGGGTTGAGTGAAGCTCATGATACCAATGCAATAGATTCAATGTTGAATCACATCGACTCAAGGTATAATTGGAGAGCATCCAAAGGGTATTAGTAAGTTGAATGGTCATATATTATTTGTTAATTAAGAAAAGGGAGGTGGGAGAATCGTAGACTTCTTCGTAGGCATATAGAAGTCTCCGTGAGCAGCACTTCATGTTAAATGAAAGCGACATTCTTTTTTTTTTTTTTTTTTTTTTAAAGAAGAAGATAATTCTCTTAATATAGTCTTCCTAAGCCTTTTCTACCAAATACAAATAGCTAGATTTGATGATTCACAAGCCAATGAATAAATCTGATTGCTTCGATTGTATCCTAGCAGCTGAAAACACTCTGATTGACAAATGCAACTACAGCGTAGGTGCTCAAGTTCAACATAAAGATTGCAGGGTTCGATATGTGTAGAGATTGAGCGAACATTACTTTCATTGATGAACTAATTTACAATATATACATAGGGTTTAGGGCTAAAACAATACAATGACAATTTTACCCTTTATTATAAACCTAATCTACCAATACTCCCCCTCAAGTTGGTGCATGTAAACATGTCAACAACTTGTTTTTAAAGTTACAAAATAAATCACGTGTGACCGGTTTGGTGAACAAGTCCGCGAGTTGGGAGTGGCCAGGAACATGAAGAGTACACAAAGTGCCCTCCTCAATTTTTTCACGAACGAAGTGATAGTCAACCTCGATGTGTTTGGTGCATTCATGGAAGACAAGATTAGTGGCGATGTGGATGGCTGCTTTATTATCACAGAAAAAGATCAGCAATGGTAGTGTTGACGTGAAGATATGAGAGAAGCATGTCAAGCCATGTGATTTTGCATGCAGTGGATGCCATAGCACAGTATTCAGCTTATGCTGAGGAATGGGCAATATTGGTTTGTTTCTTGGAATGCCATGAGATGGGACAAGAACCAAGAAACATGCAGTAGCTAGAAAAAGATTGTCAGGATGTAGAACAAGATGCCCAATTAGAATCTGTATAACCATTAAGTTGGACAGTAGAATTGGATGGGAAAAACAAACCAGTGCCAGGATCATGCTTAAGATACCGTACAATGCGAAGGGCGGCATTCCAATGGTCTTCATTAGGAGAGTGCATAAATTGACTAAGATGTTGCACTGCAAAAAGTAAATGTGGACGAGTTACTGTAAGATATAATAGTCTACCAACAAGTCATCGATATGAACCTGGATCCTTAAGAGTCGGGGAGGAGTCCGAAAATTGTATTAGGTTCCATCGGAGTATCAACAGGACGTCCTCCAAGAAAATCAACATCAGACAAAATATCAAAAGCCTAGACTTGGAACGAGAAACTTCAATGCCCCAGAAGTATTTGAGAGTACCCAAGTCCTTAATGCGAAATTGTGTGTCAAGAAATCACTTGAGAAGTTGAATCATAACTTCATCATCACCCGTGATAACCAAATCATCAACATAAACAAGGACAATGGTCAAGAGAGAGCCACGAACCAATGTGAAAAGTGAATAGTCTGCTTTGGACTGTTGAAAACCAACATCAAGTAGTGCAGAAGAGAATTTAGCAAACCATTGCCTTGATGTCTGTTAAAGGCCACAGAGTGATTTCTTAAGCCGACGGACTAAATTCTCCCCCTTAGTATGAAAACCTGGTGGAAACCTCGTGTAGACCTCTTCATCAAGATCACCGTGTAGAAAAGCATTATTCACATCTAATTGGTAGAGAGGCCAATGACGAATCGAAGCAAGCGCTAATAAAGTACGAACAATTACCATTTTAGCAACAGGGGAAAATGTGTCATGATAATCAATTCCCTCTGTTTGAGTGTAACCCTTGGCAACGAGCCGAGCCTTGAAGCGCTCAATGGTTCCATCGGAATTATACTTGATTCGGTAAACCCATTTACATCCAATGGGATGTTTGTCAGGAGGAAGATGAATAATTTCCCAAGTGTCATTCTATTCAAGGGCCTATATCTTAGATAACATCGCCTCCCGCCACTTGGGAAATTGACACGCAACGTCATAAGTTTCAGGTTCTTGTTCAAATGATATGGAGGCTAAAAAAGAAAACGGTGATTGGGTGAAAAACGCGAGTACGATAAACAGTTGGATAAGGGATAAAGAGTACCTGATTCAGTGACCTTAGAATTCGAAGAGGATTGATCAGAGGCCACAATAGCGCAGTGGTAGTCCCGAAGATAGCCGGGTCGACGGCGTTGCCGAGATGGTCGAGGCATGGCTTAGAATTCAGTGGGTGATGGTGCAGCCGTGGGTGCAAGAGGAGGTGACGTCGGTGCAAGTACTAGTGTAGAAGGAGGGCATGTTTCACCAAGGTCGGGTATGGGTAATGGAATTACCGAGGTATGTTTGGTTGTGGTATGTTTGATTGTTTGACGAAAAGGAAAATCTTGTTCATAGAAAATGACTTTGCGACTGGTAAAAGTTGTTTGGTCTTGAAGGTCATAAAAACGGTAACCTTTGTGGTGTGTGGGATAACAGATTAGAACACATCGACGAGATTGGGGGCTAGATTTATCGGACTGAAGATCGCTGGTAGAAGCGTAGCATAATGAGCCAAAGACACGAAGATGAGAATAGGAAGGTGGTTTGCCATAAAGAAGGTGATATAGAGTTTTATTGTGTAAGAGAGGACTAGGTAGTCTATTAATGAAATGAGTAGCAGTTAAGACACAATCCCCCCAAAAGTGAAGAGGCATGCCAAAATGAAAACGCAATGCACGAGCAACAATGAGCAAGTGACGATGCTTACGCTCAACAACTCCATTTTGTTGAGGATTGTGAGGGCAATTGCACTGGTGGTGAACACCGTGGGCGCAAAAAAACTCTTCTATGCGAGAGGAAAGGAATTCAGTCCCGTTATCAGATTGAACATTTTGGACTTTGGTTTGAAATTGAGTCTCAACAAAAGCAAGGAAGCGAATCAAAGAACCAATTACATCAGACTTAAAAGTAAGCAAAAAAATCCAAGTATATCGCAAATAGTCATCAACAATAGATTAAAAAAATAACGGTGTGTCTTATGTGTAAAATGAGAATAAAGTCCCCAAATATTAACATGAATAAGTTCAAAAGGACGTAAAATAGTAATTGTACTAGACGCAAAAGACAAAGGCTTTTGCTTGGATAAATGACAAGCATCACATGGGCTTGGAGGAGGTAGATGATTGCCCACGGCGCTGCTTGTGGTTGGGAGGGAAGCCATGAAGTCGATAACACACATCTCGTGTATGTCCCAGGATGCCACAATGGGCGCATCTTTCTCGGCCATGAGATGTGTTTGTCCGTTTAGCTAGGTTGGCAAATGGAGCGAGAGTGCCAAGAGAGCTAGGCTGTCCATGGGATGAGGAATTTGTGTATGGCCGCGAAGCATGGTTGTCATGAGTGCTGGGCAAAGTGCTGGTGTGGTCGAACACTTGACGGTCCGATTGGATATGGCGGTGCGACTCATCTTGAAGAACTAGTGCATATGCATGTGCAACACTAGGTAACAGATTCATTAGTAAAATCTGACTAATAACATTAGCGTGCCTCGGATTGAGACTCATGAGAAATTGAAACAAGCGCCGATTCTCTTGATGTGTGGTGAAGATAGAACGAGCCGAATAAGAGCATTGTGGTAACGGATCCAAATTATTCAATTCATCCCAACAGCTTAGCAAGTTGTTGTAGTATTTGGTCACGGCATCATCAGATTGAGCAAGGGTGCATATCTTTTGCTCGAGATGAAAAACCCTAGGACCATTCAATGGCGAAAAGCGTTCGCAAAGATCGGCCCAAACATCTGCAACTGACTTTGTGTAGAGAACTGTTGGCACTAAATCTAGATGGATGGAATTAAGAATCCAGAATAGGATCATATTGTTCACACGAATCCAAGACGCATAGGCAGGATCGGTTGTGGCTGGTTTTTTTAGTTCTCCTGTAACAAACACCATCTTATTCTTGGTAGAAAGGGCAATCTCCATGGCACTGGACCAATTGTTGTAATTGTCACCCGTAAGGACCATGCCGACGATATTAGATCCAGGGTTATTAGAATGATGCATAAATTAAGGGCTATCCGGCCGCTCATGTGCAGGAACTATGGCTGAAGAGCTTTGAAGCTCAGTCGTCATGGTGACTTGAGGCCGAAAGGGACAAGCAATCTGGTTGAATCAGAAGAGATCTCCGAAGCATTCACCAGAAAGTCGGAATAGATTGCAGGGCGATCAGGAATGCAGTGGGCAAGAAAACGTCACTTAGAGTCTCGATTGGCACGCGAGTCAAAAATCTTGAAATTGCTGGCAAAACCCCATTGATTTTTCTCAAGAACCCAGCAGAGTATACCTTGACTCAAATATTGGTAGACAACACTTGATTTCAGATAATCAGGATGAGTTCGAGATCTGTGCTCTACGAATCTGGAGGAGCCAGGGGCTAGCGACCGAAAGAAACCCTAGCGCTCGATTGAAGCCGCTCCAGCAAAGGGAAGCATCAATGTCACGACTTCTTCCCCGTAGCATCAATAGCAGATGATCACGAGTGAGAAGGCCAGAGAGAGGGAGAGAGATCGTGGTGACTTTGGACGTGAGGGACGGGCTCCAAGGATCATCGCTCTGGTACCATGTAGAGATTAAGCGAACATTACTTTCACTGATGAACTAATTTACAATATATACATAAGGTTTAGGGCTAAAATAATACAATGACAATTATACCCTTTATTATAAACCTAATCTACCAATAATATGAAGCATACCCATTTAGTGAGAAACTTATATACTTCATGTCTGTCCTGATGATAAGCCCTAATTATAAAGAATATATTCATATCCTGTGTTGTACAATATGTTCAAGTTGCAAATGGACTATAGTTGTATCTTCTAGTGTACTCATTTGCTTAAGAAATGGTCTAGTAAACAGTCTTAAGTTAAGTAAATTCCACAAGTCCCCATTGCACACGCCATGACCATAACAAGAGGAGGACTCGGTATAATAATTGTAATCGTTGGTTGCGGTACCATCACACAAATAATCTAGGACACGAGCTCTATCAACGACAAACTCATCAAAAGACCAACACTTTTCTCCATTGCATATGTGATAAACCTCTGTTGTATCAGGAGTACATTTCACAATATCGAAAGTGGAGAATAGCTCTATGACAAGGAGTTTCACCATTTGTTGCATGGCGTTCCTAATTTGGCTCTCTAACTTTCCTTTTTCTCATTAATGTTTTGCTTTCAATGAAGCTCGGCTTGCATGGTCTATATAAAAGATGTGCTTCTTATAGGTTTTTCCGCCTAGTTTTTGTTTACGAATTCGGACCTTTCTAAGCATATCTGTAGCAAAAATAAGGGAAAAAAAATAAGGTTATATATGATTGGATTGGTTTTGAGATGCCGTTATTGGAGTATTATTTTTTAAAGTTGTGGCCACATAAAACAAAATTTTCAGTTATTAACCCGATAGTCTGTTTTTAATATAAAATATTTTTCACAATAAAAAAAAAATTATTGTAGCCCAAGTGGGAGAATGTTGGAAATTTCCTATAATATTGGCTTACATTACTTAATTGATTTTCTATTTTAAATAATCGGGTTAATGAATATTTCAATATTTGTTAAACTCTTGAGTGATCTTATTGAATTGGGTTTTGACATCTATTAATAACAGACCTAGTTGAGTAGCAAAGGATAGGCAATTATGTTTAACTGAAGCCCGTAATGGGAATGGCCTAATTGACACACTATTGATCAGGGTTTACTAGATCCCCTCTCTAGCCTATAACAGAGTAGGTTATACCTATCAGTTGGTTTAATCCCATTGAAAGCTGCTATACCGAAATAGGTCATAGAGATGAAGATCTGGCATTCCAATAAATCTTTGATTATTAGAGTGATATATTTTTCTTCAAGTAAAGCAATGGCTCAAACGGATACGTTTTAATTTCGCTGTGCTTATTGATCTCGGTGTTTTACAATCATATATGGATTCGATTCTTCTTGATTGATTAGTTATTTATGTGAATAATTTTCTACATGACTGACATTGGTTGTTGCAAACTTTTGTTTTTTCCTGTGGTCCCTCTTTAAAGAGGAAGAGAGAGTTGCCAGAGCGGCCAAAGGGACAAGCAAAAACAACTCTCGTAGGACCATATGGTGGTCCCAAAGAAATTGATTTTCTAAAACTTGAGTTGCATAAATGTAATTTGGTAACCATACTAGGTCGTCTTCCATTTCGAAAATATCCCCCAACTCACAGTTCAACACACACGGATGTTCTTTTTCAGACAACTATTACTCCTTTTTGGATTTTTTTTTTGAAGCAACCCTCATTTGTTGTTCTTAGGGAGTTCATTTCTACGGAGATAATAGCATAAATGATCATTATTCATGAAATTTTAATTTATTTAATGTGATATTTAAATTTTGATCAAATATGTAATGCCATTTTTAAATCTTTAATTTGTTCGTATAGTCCTTAGATAAATAAAAAATATTTAAAAATTCATGAATCACATTAAACGAATTAAGAATTCAAAAATAAATGTCATAAACCAAAATCGAGACATCGTTTGTGTCATTAAAATATAAAATAGATGGGCTTATAAGGGTTTGAGGTTTTTTGGCAACATCATAGGGAAAGACTATTACATGATTTGAGAATGTGCAATTACGACCATTGGTTTTCCCTTCAATGGAGATGTATGTGGAATCCTCGCCAAAAATCATAGGATCAAGAGGTCGGGACGGATTCAATACATGTGACCGCAGGCAGAAACAAAAATTTTCGAGCGCCTTAGGTTGGCGGCACTAAATGCCGCTTCTGTTGGGCTCAACTACCTCTATCTTCTCACCGGTTTTTTCAATTTATACTTTTTGAAGGAAAAGTCACAAAAAAACCTCAAACTTTATCCAGTGTGACAAATTTCCCTCAATTTTTTTTATGACACAAAAAACTCAAAAATTTGTCAATTATGACACATTTGCCCCAAACTCTATAGCCGAAGGGCATTTTTGTCTTTAATTTTTTTTCTTTTTCTTTTCTTTTTCTTTTTTCTTTTCTCTTTTTCTCTCTTCCCTTCGCCGGCCCAAGCGAGGGTAGCTCTCACTTGGGTTGGCGAGCAAATCCCTCGCTTGGTGCCAATGAGGGCCGCCCTTACCTACGTCTGAGGAGGGTTGCCGTCCTTGGATCTGGCGACGACTGCCCTTGTCCACCTAGGGAAGGGTGACCCTTGCTAGATGCTAGCTCGATACCGATGAGGGTGGGCCTCGCTTGAGTCCGGCTTCCCTCCGTCGGCCATGGTAGAGGGACGATAGAAGAAGAAAAAGAAAAAGAAAAAGAAAAAGCATAAAAAGAAAAGAAAAAGAAAAAAATTAGAAAGTAAAAAATGAAAATACCCTATAGTTTAGGGTAAATATGTCAAGTGGGTATAAGTTTTGGATTTTTTATATCATGAAAAAAAGTTTGGGATAAATGTGTTACAATTGACAAAATTTGAGATTTTTTGTGTCAAAACAATTTGGAGGATATTTGTCATTGGAATTTTTGGTGACTTTTTCCTTTTTATTTTTATTACCTTTCCTTCTTCATCTCCTCACTAGTCTTTCCAATATATATATATATATATTGATACTTCCTTTCTTTTTTCATCTCCTCACTGGTCTTTAGGGAGGAGGAAGACAAGAGAAAATCGATTTTTTATCTTGTCATCACTTTCCAAAGATAATTTTCAATTTCACCTCCTAGCCATTTGAGCGGCCAAAAGAAATTCCATATGTGGAATTGAAAAATGCCTCGTCACAGTATAATTAATAAAAGTCCAACAAAGATGGCCTAAATAATTTAAATAAAAAAATTGCATCATTCTTGCATAAACAGCCAAACAGAACAATTGACGATTTGATATTGCTAGGCTTTTACTTAAATCAACGACCGGTCGATGAAGTACTTTTTAAAGGCATGCAACTATAAAACCACGTGAGGTATAATCATATTAATATAACATTCCTTTTGGTTTGTCTAGGTTTGACTTTGCATGTACTTGCGCTCATATTATAATAAATCTTCAAAACTTTCCCCTAAACTTTTTTTTTTTTATTATTAGGGTTAATATCATGAAAAATCGCAAAATAGTACACTTATGATAAATTTATCAAAATTAATTTTTTTACCACAAAAAGTCCTAAACTGATATACCTTTGAAAATTTACCATAAATTGATACATTTGTGACAAATTTACCATCTATTAATTTCCGTTAAATTTAATTGTTAAATTGCTGAGTTTGATGACATATGATAGTTGACTAATATACAAATTTGAGATTATACTCTCCATTTGTCATAGTTGTACAAATTTTTTTTTTTTGTATGTGATGTGAATCTAATTTAACAGAGGATATATTTATCATAAATGTATCAATTTAAGGTTTTTGACGGTGAAAATGTAATTGTAGTAATTTGGAGTAAATTTCTCAAAGGTGTATCGGGATGGAGTTTTTCGTGGTCAAAAAATTAATTTGGAGTAAATTTATTTTAAGTATATCAATTTAAAATTTTTCGTGGTGTTGACCCTTATTATCAATTGACCGGAAACTACTCGTGTATGCAACATAATTCCCTGAAAGTGAAATACAGCTCCACTCTCAGGAAGAAAAGGTGAAATAGATGATGCCTATTCCTTACACTATTCCCGAGAAAAATAGACATCGAAGGGCCTTCATCTTCATCTCCGTCGGATGATCAAAAGGCAAGAGAGCTATATCACTGTCCATGCCCTCCTGCAAATAGAACAAAAAGGTCTCGTCGAATACTTCTACTCGTTGAAAAATAGGAGTGAGTGAGAGAATATATTAGCACCTCCCAGATGAGTAATGATTATTCATCCCCATGCTAGTGTTTGAGCAAATGGATAGGTGGGTTGTTGAATTTTAGTAAGGCAATTAAAAAAGAACACAAGGATTACGAGGTTCAGCAATGTGCCTACGTCCTCGGACAAAACTCTCGAATCTCTTATTATTTTTTGTCATAACATTCTTTTGTAATTTGTACACAAGGTTACCGCAACAAAAAAAAGGGAAATTTCAAAAATATGAAAACTATCAATACAAAGATTTGCCACAATCTGTCATTTCCTTGAATAGGAGAGTAAATCTCGCCAATATGACCAATACTCCCCCTTAAGTTGGAGCGAAGACATCGTCAGAGGTCAACTTGGTCACCATATCCTAAATGCTCCCTTGAGTCAAGCTTTGGTGAAGACATCAACAAGTTGATCCCTACTACAAATATATGGTGTCTCTATTGTCTTGTCTTGAACATTTTCCCTTACAAAGTGACAATCAACCTCTATGTGTTTGGTCCTTTCATGAAAGACCGGATTTGAAGCAATGTGTGTTGCCGCCTGATTATCACAAAATAGCTTCATAGGTTTAGACATGGCATCACAACCCAATTCTTGAAGTAATAGACGAAGCCATACAATCTTACTAGTAGCAGTAGCCATGGCTCGATACTCAGCTTCCGCACTAGATCTAGGCACAACTGTTTGCTTCTTACTTTTCCAATAAACAATATTTCCACCAACAAAGGTACAAAAACCTATGGTAGATTTTCTATCCATGGGGTTCCCAGCCCAATCAGCATCATTAAATCCCATAATCTCTGTATTACCATTATTATTCAACAATATTCCTCTTCCTGGAGAAGCCTTTAGATATTGAAGGAGCTGGTTTAGCAACTCCATATGTCCTTGTGTAGGTTTTTGAATAAATTGGCTCATATAGCTGACAGAATAAGTAATGTCAAGTCTAGTAATGGTTAGGTAAATCAATCTCCCTACCAAACATTGAAATTACCTAATATCCTGTAATGGTGTTTCCTTAGACATAGTTTTATTGTTGTAATCCATAGGAGTGCTGGCAGGTTTAATACCCAGCTTACCAGTCTCCTTCAATAGATCTAGGATATATTTCCTTTGAGTCAAGAACATATCTTTGTTAGAAGTTGCTACCTATATGCCCAAAAAATACCTCAATTTTCCAAGATCTTTAATGTCAAACTCCTTGCTCAATAACTGTTTAAGTTTTGTAATACCTACTAAGTTACTGCCAGTAATAATAATATCATCAACATAAATGAGAATAGCAACAATACCTTCACCAGTTACTTTAGTAAACATTGAAGAATCAGCTGCGCTCCTTTTGAAATCAAATCTAACGAGTGCGAAAATTAGTTTGTCATACCATCCTCTAGGTGACTGTTTGAGACCATATATTGCATTCTTTAATTTGCAAACCATTCCCTTATTATTATTTAAGGGATGTCCTGGAGGGACATCCATATAAACCTCTTCCTCTAAGTCTCCTTGGAGGAAAGCATTCTTCACATCCATATGAAACAACGACCAGCTATAGTTAATTGCCACAGATAGAATGACACGAACAGTGTTCATTTTCACTACAGGAGCAAATGTGTCCTTGTAGTCTATCCCATATTTTTTAGTATACCCTTTTGCGACAAGCCGAGCTTTGTACCTCTCAACCAAACCGTCACTATATTATTTGATCTTGTAAATCCACCAACATCCAACTGTCTTTTTTTCGTTTGGCAATTTAACAAATTCCCAAGTATGGTTACGGTCCAATGCCTGAAGTTAATCTTTCATGGCATTCACCCACACACTACTTTTACATGCTTCCAAGAAGGTGTTGGGTTCTTGTTGATTTTCAATGGCAGATAAGAAACTTAAATAATTATGGGAAATTCTATCACACCCAATAAAATCTTGAATAGGATGCTGAGCCGTATGATTTGTTAAAAAATCACGAAGCCGTGTTGAAGGCCTTAGAATGCGTGATGACTTGCGGGTTGGGGCTAAGATATTAGGTACTATATCTGTTGGATCAACCTCAGTTGCATTTTCAACCTCTACTTCCAAATCAGCCGCATTTGTTGTAATGGCAGCTATATCAGGAACGGCATTGACATTAGGGACAACCTGACTCCCTTGAACAGCCGTTATTGAATTTTCCTCTTGATCCAACATTGAATTCCCGATAGGTAGGATAGGAAGCAAAAATTCAAAATAGTCATCTTGCTCCCCTTGAATTTGATTCCTAGCAAAAAACATGTGAGCCTCATTGAAGACAACATCACGAGAAATATAAACACATATAGTACTTGGTTCATAGCATTTGTATCCCTTCTTAACATTTGAGTATCCCACAAACACACACTTTCGAGCCCGTGGATCCAGCTTGTCACCATATTGAGAATGCACATAACACACACATTCGAAAATTTTTAGGTGAGAGATAACAAATTTTCGACCATATAGACTTTCAATCGGAACTTTATACCCCAACACTTTACTAGACAGACGATTGATTAAGTAGTAGCTAGTAAGGACTGCGTCAGCCCAATATGTCTTGGGTAAATTTCCTGAGAATAACAATGCTCGGGTAACCTCAAGCAGAGATGCCTATTTTTTCTTTCTGCAACTCCATTCTGCTATAAAGTTCCCACGCAGGAGGTCTGATGAATGACTCCCAAGCTACGCAGGAACACTTGAAAAGCCTGATTAGTATATTTAGTTCCATTGTCTGTACGAAGAATCTTCACCATAGTGTTAAATTGATTTTTCACCATATTGCAAAAATCTTGAAACACAGTCATAACTTCACTCTTGGATTTAAGTAGATAAAGCCATGTAACTCGAGATTTATCATCAATAAATGCAACAAAATACTTGAACCCCTCCTTAGAGTCAATAGGAGAAGCTCCCCAAACATTCAAGTGAACTAAATCAAAAAACTGTTCTAATTTATGTGTACTATGTGGAAAAGGTAACCTATGCTACTTAGCATAATGACAAGGATCATAGCAATTGGAATCATAACTTAAAGTCATATAAAGAGCATGTAACACTCGATCAGAGGGATGACCTAGACGCCAATGCCATAATCGGGAAGTGTCAACAGTCTTCCTTTGTGCCATGAACACTTCGTTGTTGAGGTCCACCATGTACATCTCATTCTGCAACCGCCCTTCACCAATCATCCTCCTGGTGGTTCGATCTTGAAAAAAACACCTTTTGAGGAGTAAAAATAACATTATAATTCCATTGATTAGTATATTTCCTAACTGACATTAAATTTGAGGATAATTCAGGTACCGACAATGCTTCAGAACTATTTGAAAAAAAATTAATATGTCCAACGCCACTAGTTGGAACCTGCCCACCATTAGCAACAGTAATAGGTGGATATGACACACCTGAAGTAATATTGGATAGCAAGTTTGGAGAACTACACATGTGGTCTGTAGCCCTCGAGTCAACAATAAACTGAACTTTGGATAAAGCTGAGTAAGCATGGACATTACCAAACGTCATAGCCAAATTTCCTGTTTCAGTGATAGAAGCGTTCGTTCCATTGTCATATGTCTATAGTAATTGCTGAACTTGTTGAGACAAAGCCTCCAACTTGGATTGAAAATCATTTGGATTGGCTTGGATTGTCACCTTAGCTTCTGAACCCCTGTCTTTGGAAAGACGCAAATGCGGATGAAGAGCCCAACACCTCTCTTTGGAATGACCATCGCGATTGCAATGGTCACAATGGAACCGTGCTGGTTTCTTAAATTTTCCTTTGGCAAACCGAGCAGTGGAGTTTTCTTGCTTCATGTTAATAGCACTGTGGGATGATTGTTCACCAAGCTCTCTTGATACAATTGGAACTGAAGGCATGACACGTCTCCTTCTTTCCTCACTTTGGATTATGGCACAAACTTCATTGAAAGTGGGCAATTCAGGACTCATAAGAATTTGACATTTGGTGTCCTCAAATTCAGGCCTGATGCTTGCTAACAATTGAAATATTTTATCTTGCTCTTCTCGATTGACATAATCCATCATATTCTGGGTCGCAGGTCTATACTGATGAAGCTCATCCCTTTGCTTCTTCATTTTTCCCAAGTGTTTGGTGAAAGATTGTGTCAAGGAAGCAAGTCCTTGTTGCAATTCAAAGATCCGAGATGCATTCCTGGCTTGACCATATATCTTGTTTATCGAATCCCACAACGCCTTGGCTGACTCTGAATATGCAAATATCTCGTAGATCTCCGGTTCGATGGAATTGAATATCCAAGACATCACATTGTGGTCATTCGCTTGCCATTCATCAAATTTGGGATCTGTCGCGGGAGGGGCTCTAATCTTCCCGTTGATGTGACCAAGCTTTGATCTACCCCCGAGAGCAATAGTTATAGCTTGTGACCAAGGAAGGTAATTTCTTTCATTTAGCAACAATGAAGTCAACTGCTGGTTGTGTGTCTCATGCACCTTTGTTGTGTTGGATGCATCTCCCGACTTCTTTGACCCCTCCATGATGCGTTGCTAGTAATAACAAGGATATGACAACAAAGAGAGGAACAAGAACTAATTGAAGAACGCAGATTGTTGTTGAACAGGAACGGTCTCGAACATAAGCAGATCGAGACAATTAGATGTGCAGAAAAACAAACCAAAAAAAAATCACAGGTTGAATCAAACCTGCTCTAATACCATGTTGAATTTTAGTAAGGCAAGCAAAAAAGAACACAAGGATTACGAGGTTTAGTAATGTGCCTACGTCCTCGGACAAAACTCTCGACTCTCTTCTTATTTTTTGTCATAACATTCTTCTGCAATTTGTACACAAGGTTACTGCAACAAAAAAAGGGAAATTTCAAAAATATGAAAACTATCAATACAGAGATTTGCCACAATTTGTCATTTCCTTGAATAGGAGAGCAAATCTCGCCAATATTACCAATATGGGCCAAGTTGCGAACTCCGGTAAGGAGGACAAAATACAATGCATGGCTCCTGCCAATGAAGCCTGCACACATTCTAACAGTTATTTGAGGATACGATCAGGTGACGAGTTGCACGGTCAAAAGACAAGGTTTTTGTACGATAGCTTAGGAGATTAAGTTGCGGGATACACTTGCAGCCCCCTCAGGGTATTATGTTGGTATATGCCAATAACTCTTCTGCTACCGAGGAGATAACAAATATTGGAACCTATTGAGAGAACATATGGTATTACAAGTTTAAGTTATGAGACAAATAACTCTGAAGAGCAACTTTTCCAAAAAAAATGGATTGCCTTTTTCATTCCGGAGCATCTCATTTAGGAAGTCCGTTGGAGATAGACTTCACTTGCATCAGTGGACGTGACCAGAATTTTAGCTTGCAAAAGTAACTGCAAAAAATAAAATCCCAAGACTAAAACCATAAGATCACCTTGAATATAACACTATCAGGTTAACCACAGCCGATGATTTTTATCCCGAAAAACCATAGGACAATCATGTTCGATGCTCACTGTGGCCTTGAAGCACAAGATTGCATTGCTATTCGAACGTGCAAAAAGAGTTCCAAGATCTTTACATTGTAAAACCCATCACAAAAGGAAGACAAGAATTCGAGCTAATTAACACACCGTCAAATCGTAACCAGATGAAGACCTGTTCAGGGCATCCAATGCGGACAAATTGCCAAATATAGAGTGCTTATAGCTCGTTCAGCATTTTAGCAAATAGTTTAAATATAGCATGCTAGTTGTTCACTTGACCTTTTTGAAGGTGCAACTATAAGAAACAACATAAGCATATAGTTCGGTCTAGGTTATGTTCATCATCCCAAAAAAAACAATAATAATAAAGTTGGTCTAGGTGATTTTCTTGCGTAGGAACACAAAGTAGTTCGGGTTTTTTTTATCATTATCATTAAGTTCATTTCAAGTGAAATTCGGACTTCATGCGTGAAGCATTAGCTTTATCTGACATTCACTGAAGTAAGAGAAGACTATTGTCACAGTATAAATTTTAAATGCAAACCAATGAAATACATTATAATGTGATTTTCTAGGAAAATAGATATCTACTCCAAATGTCGTAGGATTATTCCAAGTCGTCCTATAGGAATGAGTACTGAACCACCGGCTTTAACAGCATCAACTGCACAGGAGCATATAAAGTTCAATTTGTCCATTTCCTCTGAGCTCTCATCAGCATGAAGTAAGAGCTCCTCTAGTTTCTTCACAGTAAACTCACAGCTTAATTTCATAGATGCCAAGTGTCAAAATCTACCATAATAGAAAAACGAAGAGCTGGCAAATGGTACTACACTATACAACCATGCATTTGGCCATAGTATTCACAACCCAAGAGGAGATATACTCAATAAACGGGTTGCCTCAAAGTTAAAGAATCCTCAGGAGCAATGTAATTACTCCCCTTGTTGGCTGTTTCTACAATATCCAGGGACGAAAAATCTGAATATATTAGTACATCGCATGATCGAAGAGTGATAATTAAACTCCAAAGTATGACTAGGAACAAATTCAAAGTTCCAGACAAATCTTATCATTCTATCTAGATATCTTATTGTCCAATTACAGGCTCCTATTTCCAACCAGGTGTTGATTGGTTTGACACTTATCTTGCCATTGTAGGATGCCACTTCTGCTTATTTGAGTCTTCGAACCTTCTTAACACAATCCTCTACATCAGCTGCACCGAGGGGCACTCTTCATCACTATCGCTTAAAAGTTTATCAAACAAACAAAAATGCAGTTTCTAGGAAGAAAGGTAAAATGTAGTATGAAGCAAGTGTGATCACAACTTGGAAAATGCAAGGATACCAATACTTCATAATCTTCAACGGCCAAAGCTTTTGACCATGTTATGTGAGGCTTTGCGCATTTAATTTAGGGATGCATGACCTATCCAGAAAGTCATCTAACAAGAAAAGGCATTTTCAGCCTTGGCTGCAGGACAAACTCCCAACATCAAAATTTAATTTGGATCTGATGCCCATTAGAAAGCTTGGGCTCTATCTTGACTAAGGGAGGGGCTGAGAGGAAAAATTAGCATTTGTGCTTTGCAGATAGTTGCAATGAGGATCTAAGCCATGATAAACTGTCAAGGCACATCTTGTCTGCGATTTAGCTATCGATCAGAACTACTACATGAAGGCTGTTCCTTACCTAAACAATGGCATCCATCCACAAAGCTCAATCCCATCAGTGCCCAATACTATCCCCTTCAATGCAGAAGTGATTCCAGCTCCTCCCACTTCATCCAGTGAGGACTACTGAATTCCTCATGCATTGAAACAAGGTACTCCATCATAAGTTTCCCAAGTTCCACTGCCGCCTCGGTGATAGATACCTAGGGTGCGCATGGTAATGCTTCTTGGATGGGGAAGAATTTCTTTTCAGAAATAATTATTTTCTATTTCTACTCCGGGAAACAATTTCTGAGTAAAATAAGGTGTTTGGTAACTACACAAAATTTCTACTCTAGAAATAGAAAAAGAATAGAAATGTGTTTGGTACAAAACATTTTTTTTGTATTTATTCGTTTTTTATTCTTACTCACGGATCGCCGACCGCCGACCGCCAGCCGCTGCCGACTGCCGACGGGCGAAGGCAGCCGAGCGGTGACTGGCGGGCAGCGGCAGCGGGCGGCGGTCGACGGTGGCTTCGGGTGGTTAGAGGTGGCTGCAGTGAGAGAGAGGAAGAAAAGAAAAATAAAAAAGAAAATTGGCTTATTTCTAGAAATTGTTCCCAAGAACAAGAAACTACTTTTTTTTTTGTTTCTTGTTTCTGTTTCAAATCTATTCCCGGACCACTTTTCTAGTCCGGGGAATAAAAAAAACAAGTTGGCGTTATCAAACCGATTTTTTTTTTTTTTTTTTTTTTTTTCAGGAAACAAGAGAACAAAAATCGGGAGGAATAGAAATGTTATCATGTAGGCCCCTAAAGTAAAAGCACGGATCTTCAAGCAAGTCACAATCTTTCCACGCACAAGCCCAAGATCAAGCGATAATTAAACTAGCACTCAACCATGTACGTAAAAATTACTTCAAATTCAATCAATAAGCCCTTTGCTGAGAAGCCCTTTGCTGAGAAGCCCTTCGCTCGAGTAAGAAACAACAACCCCAGCATCCCAGTGGGGCACGAGATCAACACTACATCAATGAACGAGAGATTCCACAAGTGCAGGTTCGCCACAGTTTTATATCACGGTTTGAAACGAATCAAAGCCTTTGCTTTCATGGGTTTCTAAGTATTCTCCCTCTCTTCACTCCCAGATTCACAACCATCAGATTCATCAACCGAATGTCCCAAATCTTCCTCATCTTGCACAGCAGAAAATCCAGGAGGTATAGGGGCGAAAACAGGGAGAGCAGACAGGTCTAGTGGACAATCGATCAAGATGCTAAACCCATGGACACTCAGCATGTGACATGGGGGAGAGTAAAACCTTTTACCTCTGCTCAAGCATGTCTGCATAAGAGTGTATATGTTGAATTCAAATTAAACCGAATGCGAGCGCCAGATGCGTCGACTGACGAAAGAAAGTGCGTTACAATACCAATTAAAGAGAGACTTAGCAAATTCATGAAGCCAGACCAATGCGGAAGAATTTAACAGGTAATTCACACAAAATTTTTAATAAGAATGAGGAGATTTAACACAAACTCGGTGCTCTTGTCCTTGGGCGGAACTCAAGTGAAGGAGAGTAGATGGCTTTTGGCTTTTGGATTGCCACCCTTCAGACGAGAAGGGGAAAAAAAAAAAAAAAAAAACGGAGATCGGCAAGCTCTCAACCTCCACTCGATTCCCACTGTTATCGACTCGTACAATTGGGTCCTCGAGAAAAAAATTATCACCTTGGTTTAGCAAAAAATGGAACGATGTAAAAACAAGAATGAACAATCTTTGTAAACGAGAGCTGAGAACGAGAACAGGAGCTGTACGGCGAAATCAGAGGCGGCAGACCCGCGAAAGAAAGTCGAGCCAAAACGAGAGCAGTACCTCGAGCGCGAACTTGGGACGGCGGACGGCGGACAGCGACCCGACGGCGAGGCGCAAGACCGTGGTGTTGGTTGCACGAGAGAGAGGGAGAGACGGAACTCGAGCGGTGGACGGCAGCCAGCCGGCGAGACCACGACGGCAGGCCAGTGGCGGGAAGGCTGCGCGACAGAAATTTTGCTTTGCTTCGAAAAAAAAAATATAAAAGAAATCCGGGCCGTAAAAAAAAAAAAAAAACAAAAGGCCAAAAATTTTTTTATAAAAAATTGAGAGAAACAAAAATCCAATTTGGTAAATTTTAAGTCCAAATGTTATTCATGAATTTGAAATTTTTTTTTAAATGAGATCCAAATACTAAAAAAGTATTTTCGATCACATATTATTTAATAAGAGAAAATTAATCATTATTCTAAAAAATAATTTTTTTGAAAACATTTTCTTTAATCTTAAGATTTTTCTTCAAATAAAGGTATTATCTGATGAAATCATTTTTTATTAACATACTTAATTATGTTCATATGAAAATCCTTAATATCATAATAATAATGTTCAAGAATGGAAAATGCAAACCTCCCCAAGTGACGATGATGTCCGAAAACTGCCGAAATATAGTAAGTTCTCGGGAACACAGATAGAGAGAGGCGACGGCCCGACGGGGGTGCGTTTCGACAGGTGAAAAGACGCGTCTGCCCCTACCACGGAGCTGCATCTCCGGGCTAGGACCGGGGCGTTTCCGGCACTCTCGGGGGGCGAGCGTGTTCATGTCGAGGAACTTTCGGGGTGGGGGTTGTTATTGTGGATTGGGAATTTTTATGGGTTCTCGCGGAAATCGACCGATAGAATGGCGCGAATTGCAGCCCGACAAAGGGCTGCGGCGTCTTTAGTCCGTGGTGGTTTTGTGCATTTCCATGATCACTTTTGGTGTTTCTTCGGTGTTGGTGCTCATGGCGCGACTGAGCGAGGAATTTCGCGTGATTGGATGGATGTTGATGGAATGGTCCATATCGATATATTCTGGAAAATCTGACACGAGTCAATGCTCCCCCCCCTTCTTTCTCTCTCTGTACGCAAATTCGGTTTATAACAATTTAAAGATGATCTTGAACACAAGAACAAGGTTACAAATCTTTTTGATCCAACATGGGGTCAACAATAAAGCAGCAGAGGGCAAGAACCAGTTCGTAGAGATGGTCAATGGAGAGAAGCGGTTTAATGAACTGGACTACAAGCAAGAGCTCGGAAGAGAGATGGTAACTTCGATTTTTAGCAAATTGCCCCTCTTTTTCCACACTTCAATTGTATAAAAAGTTGTTTCTCAAAAAATATATATAATTTGTTTTTAAATATTTTGTGGTGGCAGACTTTATTCAAGACTCTTGCAGTATCATTTTCGACGATGACGCTCTTCTCTGGGGTCACTCCTCTGTATAGATCAAGCCTTTTGTATGGAGGACCTGCAAGCATGGTTTGGGGATAGGTTGTAATTTCGTTCTTCACTTGGTATGGCGGGATCGCAATGGCTTAAATCTGCTTTTCTTTCGCAGTTTGTTCCTTGCCAGTTGTTCTCCTTTTTTTTTGCTATCTTTGTCTGTCAATCTAGTATTATCTTTGATGTGTTAGGTGATAACTTAGGATAGTTTGTTTGTGCATTTAGTACCTTTTGACACTTAAGAACTTGTTTGAAAGTCATGCAGGTGGTGTCATTACTCTAACAAAAAACATTGTTTATCTGAGCATCATGATTTATCTTTTCTATTTTGGGTCTAAAATAGACTCCACTAGTCATACCATCTTACATGAATTTTGACCGGAAAAAAAAAAAAAAAAAAAAAGAAAAGAAAGAAAGGATACAGGGAGTAATGCTGGTGTAACTCCAAACTGCAAAGCTTCTTCCTTAGCTGAATGTTTGGCAAATTTGAACCTCACGGAGATTCTTTTTTCTTCTGTTTCAAGAGACGATAGTAGAATTGACCCTAAAAAACTAACAAGAACACTTAGAAGGGAAAGTGGTGCATGTAAAACCATTTTGTTGAAACTCATTTGCTGGTCCGTTTTCCGACAGAATTTAAAGGAAGTTGGGAACAAAGTCCTCCAAAGTACTAAATGCTTCATTTTCCTTGATATAGGCTTTACTTATGCTATTTGGAGGGTTTCTTTCGAAGAAGGAGTTGATGCCTTTTCAAGATCTTCAATGATCTTATCTTAGTGAACTTTTAACATACGATTCGTTCCCTTTATTTTTGGGCTGCGCATCTTAGCAGCCCCACGTGGGTTCCATTTGTTTTTGCTGTATTATGCTATGTTGTGCATGTTGATACTTTCAGGACTTCAACTATCTATATGATCCGATCAATGAGATGGCGGATGTGTTTGTTCCAGCTCAAATACTCTGATGCATTCTTTTTCGACAGGCTTGCCATCACTACCAGTGCAGCAAGAATGGTCGATGTCTATTCCTCTTTTCCTTTGTTACGCTTCACCATCTGAAAAGTTTCGGGCTCTCTTCAGGTATATGCGTTCAAGAGACAAGGGCATCCCACTTCATCGATATGGCGAAAAGTGCATCCAAAGCACAAAGTCCCATCTAATATAGTGTGGCTCTGCGCGGCCATCTACGTTCTACTTGGAATTCCAATATTGAAAGTGAATGTAGCCTTGACTGCCATAACTTCCATATGCACGATAAGATGGATTGGAGGACGCGCAGTTCTGATATTCGTGAGGATGGTCATGGAAGAGAAGCATTTCAATCCCGGCCGTTTTACTTGGGCAATGCAAGTAGAACAATCTGTTTGATAGCGTTTCTGTGGATATGTTATATCTGCTCAGTGTTTCTTTTGCTGACTCTGTGTCCCATTACTTGGGACACATTCAACTATGTACTGGTTGCTTAAGGTGCGGGTTTAGGTATGATAATGCTTTGATGGGTGTTTGATGTCCAAAGATGGTTTAAGGGACCTTTTAGGAACATTGATGCACGGAGCGGAAATTAATGATCCGATGCTCTTGTATCCTATGTTTCACTATGGTTGCCCCTAGAATAATTTGAAAACAATTCTATTGTGTTCTGCCCCAGGCATTTGTCATGTGCATTTGTACTTTATACCTCCTTAGTGCAAGACATAACCACTTAGTTAACATTCCAGAAGAGCATGAAAGCTCGAATTTGTTCATATGGTAGAATTGCATTTCCTATCTTCACATCACTCAATAGTCCATCATATATCTCAAGTCAATCAGTGAGAAAGTTTTGAAAGTTGATGTAACTGCAAAATATCATCCCTGGTGCATCATATTAAGTTTTATCATCAGCATATTAATCAGTACATAAAAAGATTGTTGTATGCCACTGCTTAACATACTTATAACCTACCTTGGTCCCCGGCACCATAGGAAATCTTGCTCTATTTTGATGTTACACTAGAATGACGAATTAATCCCCAGTCGATGGCATACCATAAAGAAATATATACGGGAGCCAGTTCTCCATGGCCGCAGAAGCCGAGCTTCTAGATATGAAGGGGACGGCCCCTTATCAGCCCAGGAGAAATCTGTGATTTCGTTGCTCTCCATTCTTTTAACCATAGACTAAAGCTCGAATTCTTAGCCAAGACATCAGCGGACACCTCTTTATCGTCAACCAGCTTCATTGCATATGTTTCAAACTCATCTAGTTTCTCCCGAAGGAAAGCTGGGTTATTTGGGTCGCTCTGCCTCCTGATTTTGTCTAGCCACTCCTTTGCTTCTTCCACCCTTGCCCAAAAGCAAGTGTCCTGGGTCGAGCTTGCATACCTCATTCTCCTATTGCCCAGTTTCTTGGTAACAACTCTCTCGGTCCACCACTGATCGAAAATTTTGTATCTCCTCTCTCTTCCATTGCTTATGTAATGGCCTTTTCTAAGGTGCTTCCCAGACCGATAATACTCCGCAATGTCCAATGGCTCCACAAGAAGCTTATATGACTGTGACGCACTTACCCATTCTGACCTTTCGTGCAAGTCATGTGGGAGCTCTTTCTTGTCCAACATGCGTATGACCTCATCCCAAAAGGCTGCAAGCTTGAACCGGTTCATATTTACATGGGACTCTCTCTTTGAGGCCCCCCTTTGCTTGAAAGAATCATAGTATCCTCTTTGCTCATCGGACTTGTCACAACAAGCTTTATACCACTCTATCTCCACCCTATAAGGAGTGATTTTGGATAGCCTAATGGCTAAATTGGCAGCGTTTAGGTTTGGGTGGCGCCCCATTTGCCTCGTCATTGTCAAGCAATCTTTTGCCAATGCAATGAATGCCTACAAAGTAGAGGATCAAAAAACTTTTAAACTCAGTGGAATTGCACCCAGTAATAAAAAGCCTAGATTGATACAATTACAAATCATGATCACTCGATGATCTAAGGTGTCGTGTCCCTACCTGTTGAGATGTTCCCGAGGAGTTCAAAGCCATCAAAAGGCTTGCTTCATACCTTGTTTCAAAGAGACCTCCTTCCATGAAGCTTCTGATTAAAGATTGACGAGTAAGTCTCTCAACATACCACCCATACTTAAGGTGCTCCTCAATGACACAACTTGGAGAGCCTATCCTTAGCATCAAATGCATCATCTTGTTGACAGATGCAGCATTGTCCAAACAAATCACACCCTTGTCTGAACAGAACAAGTAATTCCCTAAGGGCCAAAATGACCTCCCTCCCAAGCCTTCCCCCATGTTGGCCAGGCGCTCCATGTCGGCCATAGCGAAGGAAAATAACCAAGCTTTGTCTTCTTCAATTAATTGGAGGTTAGTGAAATCCATAGAGTTTGGTGATATCATAGACGTGTACCAGAATCTTATGAGGGCCTGCCATTGGGGAGTCAGAACAAGTGATTGGTTGAGAGATAACATCGGCATTATATCGTGCGTCAACACGATGTTGCAGAAGCTGCCACCCCATCTTTCATGGATGATGGCTTGGGAAAGTGACTCATTGCCAAGGAAAGGAGAGCCGAAACCAATGCATAAGACCGAGATGGGTGGGAAGATGGATTTGAGCTGGGAGAGTAGCCAAAGAGCTGTGAGGAATGCGACTGATCCTCCTATGGAATGGCCTGTGATCACTATTGACTTGGTTTCAACCAGCAAGCTACGAATCTGCATCCATATATAAGATTTCCTAAGATGTAGTTAAATGCTTCCGGACAAAATCTCGATTACAACACTTCAAAAGCTTCAATGAAAAATTAAATTTGACCAGATCATGTTAGATTAGAAGAGTTATGGAAATAGATCGAATAGAAAATCATTGGTCATACTGCAATTGCTAAACTTGCGGAACTGTTTATTATGCTATTAAAACAATACTAACATGTTCAAAAAAATATGTTAAGTGTGCAAATATGTTTTGACACGTGTATAGAATGTACTTATATGTATGGCTCTTGTATTTGAATAATCTTATGAGAAGAGTACCATTCATGACCAGAAGATCTGTCTCATGAACGGTTCCGTTTGACATTACTCCAAACCAAAATCATCGGATTCACAATAATTCAAAATTTGGTCCTAGAGGTTATCATGGACTAAACGGGCCGTGAGACCCGCTGCCCAAGGTTAATCAACATTGACAGGCCCGAAGGACAATATCGCGGGCCTGAGCTTGGCCAGCTCACTTCGGACAGCCCATGCCTCAATAAATTAAATATTTTAATCGTGGGAAAGAAAGAAAGTTTACAAATGAAAAGGGAAAGGGTTGGCGTAGGGGTGGCATGCTAAGCCCAGACTGACTTTATCTTCTCATGACTGGTCTGATCGTTTGTGGGGTACCTTTTTTTATTTTCTAAATTTAGCAAAGATGCTATCATGAATATAATAAAGAAAAGTTGCAATTGGCCTGGCTTTGAACATCCGGGCGTGTGGCTTGCTAAATCGAACCAAAGTGCATGGATAATTTGTGTCATTTTATCTTATTTTTATTGATGATTAAACTAACATTAGGTGAGCAGAAAGCTTCGAGCCTATGAAAAAGCCTAGAGAACTTTATTGATTAGTTAAGGTTATTGGTCATCATTTTTCCTGAAATAGTCATTCGAATATTCAATTTTACTACTTTTAAGTTAAATTACTATATGAGAATGGCGATTAGTAACTTGACATTTATACATACCTATAAGAAAATTACAATTATCGAGAATAATTACATAGCAAATTTGAGCTATTTTACTATGCTATTTTTTAATCACTAAGGCTCCATTTTTTTTGCAGGTAATAATTTTAAAGAATTTTTTTTTTTTTGGATTTTCTGGCACTCATTTAAGGAAAATGAATTAATTAAGGAAAACGTTTTCTGCTATTGGAAAAAAAAAAAAAACACCTTCAAAAATGAAGAAAATGTTTTCTACTTTTCAAAAAGTGAAAAACATTTTCCATAACTTTTTTCACTTCACTTTGTTTCACCAAACAATTTTTCTTTTCTTTTTTTTAAATTGAATTTTTAATTTTTCTTTCTTTCTTTTCTTCTTGTTCTTCTTCTTCTTCCTTGGGCTTAGCTGGTCATTGACTATGGTGATGACTAACAACTGGCCTTTGGCGAGCTCCAGCCTTGCCTGATCTAGCAAAGCCGAGCTCGCTCGAGGTTGGTGAGATTAGATCTCACCAGATTTGGTGAGTTCGGCGGGACTCGGATGTCCCTCGATTAGGCAAGGCGAAGCCTTGTCGGCCTAGGGCAAGGCCGAAGCTTGCCAATGGTCTGGCGTTGTCGTAGCTAGTGATTGGCTAAGGCGAAGGAAGAAGAAAAAAAAAAGAAAGAAAAAAAAAAGGAAAGAAAAAAAGAAAACGCAAAATGAAGAAGAAGGAAAAAAAAAGAAAAAGAAAGGAAAAATTAAAAATTGAAAAATCGTTTTGAAAATAATAAAAAATTATCGAAAGTGAGTGCATGTAGGAAAAGATTTTCTTTAAAGAACTGTGGACAATATTTTCTAGATCATTTTTAAAGTTCAGTCGAATATTGAAAGATATGGTTACTTTCCTGAAAAATGATTTCTTTGAAAACAATTTTAGGAAAACACCACATTTTTCGCAAAATGAATAGAGCTAAAGTGCTAAATTTTCACGTTAAGAATTCTATAGGTAAGTCACTCAATATAAGAGTAAATTATGAGATAATTGTGAATATGTTCCAACTGTTCAAGTATAAGATCCATAAAACGATAAAAAAGAAAGATTAACCATAAGTATAATAAACCTTACAAAAGCTCTATATAATTCAATAAATTTATGATAGAGCTGTGAGCGATGTAAAATTTAACTTTATAGAGTAGTCAATAGAGCAGATAGGCAATAGAAGTTGCCAACCTCGTCTTGAAAAGAGGGCGTCTGGTGACGAAGGAAGAGTTGGAGCACTCCGGAGTGGACCATGATCGGCTCCTCGCGATCGAAACGGTATTTCAACTGCGCGAACAGCCCGTGGCCGGCCGCATCCAGCGACACCAGCATGCCGTAGTTCGGATGCCAACCGAGCACCGGCAGATCTTGGACGCCTGAGAATGCCACGTACCCCACGCCCCCGACTTGCTCCACCACAAAGGCACCACACCCCATCGCGTTCGCAGTGCTGCACAGCCTCCACGCCTCCTTCAGCAGCGGCGTCGAAGCCAGGAAAGTCCCCAACATCGCGCTCGTCTCAAACCTTTCCAAGACGACGAAGAAAGAGGGAAACAAAATAAGGAAAGAAAAAAAGAAACAAAAATGTTAAAAGGAAGAAACGGAGTAGCAGCTGGAAACATGGAAACTCCGGAAATCGAGGTGAGCAGGAGAAGGGAGTAGGCTGTTACGATGAAGCTTCGGTGTCCATGGTTTCCTCTTTTGCCGGTGGCGTGGTAAGTGATATGGAATATAAACCCTGGGTTTGTATCGTCTGAAGGATGGCGGCCTTGTTAAGTGGATCAAGTCGTGGGAGTGGGGTGCTGAGTCAGAGACCCGCCAGGACTGTTGGCCAGGCCTGCGAGTCGGATCTTCCTGAAGATGGGACTTCGATGTCCAGAGACAAGGAATGGAACTCGCAGACAAAAGACGGGAGAGAAATAATGGAGAACGCGAAGGAGGTCGTCGTTCAGTAGAGAGAAGGAGAATGTGTCCTCTAAGAAAAGCGGAGGGAGAGGAAGGGCAAGCTGACCTGGTGGTCCAAGTGCATCCAATATTTTTTTGGGCTTTACAAGCATAATAGTCCTTAGGGTAATGTGAGAATAACAATATATCGTGAATCACAAATTCTTGAAGAAGTGGATCCCATAATAATATATAATTATCTATGATTTGATTTTTGTGGTAGAATGAATCGTTATTCTCATAATACATTAAAGACTGTCACGCAATTATATCTCTATTTTTTCAGTCATCTAAAGTCATAACTCGATGACCATGGTATGGAATGGATGGGGACATCATGGTTTATAGATATATGGTTAATAAACAATAGTTGCGCACCATATTCACTTATGAGTTTAGTACTAAAGAGTGCTCTACTTTTTTTTTTTCCCTTTTTGTCAAATGTGTAATAATCAATTTACTTTCGACTCACATAATTTTCAAATATTTGAGGTATTACCTACGAAGTGAAATTATCAATCAGAATACATAATGCGAATAAATAAATATTTAAGAAGAGAAAAATATTTTGTTCACTCGACATAAGGAATGTCATTGAGAGGGAGATCCAACTATTCGTAAAAACCTTCCGTAGCTGAGGGCATAACAATGATTTCTTTAGCCAACGCGACGAGATATTTATCACGTTCTCCATTCCTCTATGAGATTCGGTAGACGAGCTGGTATGGTCGTCGAAGTACATTTCTGCAAGTCCCGCTTTGTCACTCATTTTCTTTTGAAGCATTATACGGTCGCGACAGATGCTTTCGCTTGTACCTCTCTTGGCCGCTCTTGTAACTCTATTTAGGCGCCGTCTCTCCGTCTTCCTTTTTATACGCAGATCATAGAAAATGAGTTTTGTAATGAGAAATGCTAGCCATAGCGAAATTGATTTCACAAAGTTGGCAATTGATCGATGTGTTATATTGATTTGTTTATTTGAATGTCAACTCGCAACTTGCTACGTTGGTCACTTCTCGCCGCGCACTTTTCTTTCCCTTTCTTCTTCTTCTTCTTCCGAAGACTTCCTCCTTTCACTCCGCCGGAGACGACAACAGATTCGAGGTCCACCAGGGTCGGGTAGGCAATGGACGAGGCGAAGGTGGAGACAAAGGCGGCGGCGTGGTTCGTCGACGCGGCAGAGGTCCTCGAGCTCCTGGCCAACGCGGGCACTGACGCGGAGGGCGTGAGAGGAGTTGGACGGGTGGCGGCGGCACTGGAGGTTGGAGAAGAAGCAGGCGAAGATGGAGGCGGAGATGGAGGCAACGTGCGGAGGCAAAGAGTGGGTCTGCTCTTTGTATCAGAAAACGGAGAAGAGAGGAGAGGGTGAAAGGAGGAAGAAGAGGAAGGCAAGAGCAAAAAAGAAGAAAGACGAAAGAAAAGTAGAAATATTAATCAAAAAGAGAGAGGATGCAAGGTTTCTAACGTGGGCCCAAAATGACACCTTTCAGACATTGAGGACCTAGGTAATACTGAGATGTCTATCGATCTTGCACCTACTGTCTTCTTGTGACATGAGGAAGCAGCCGAAGATATCATCATCACCCTCATGGGCATATTGGTGTTGTTCGGGTTACGTCAAATCCGGGGGGAATTGAAGCAGGGACAAAACCCGGATCCGAAGGCCAACAAAGCAGGCCGATGAAGATATTGAAGCGGGAGCTCCGAGACACTGGGGGCCATTTGTACGTCATTTTGCTGTTTGTTCGGGAACTTTCTCTGTGAAAAGAAGAAGGAAAATGCAGCTCATGAAAGTTTAATGGAAACTCTCCACAAGTTTGCCTATGAACCACTTTGAAGCGTGTTACATAAATTACCTTACATTATTTAGCGAGTGTTTGTGTCGTTTTATCCATATTCCGTTTCCCACTTACGTTTTTGCCTTAACCCCCTGTTTTCCTCTGGTCTATAAATGGTGGTGACGTGTTTTATGTGCTTCCATGGGATTTGATGACTTCCTCATGTCATATGCATTCTCTCCACGCTCTGTCCGTTTTAATTTAGTGCGAGAATAATAGCTTGATGTGATTTACAAATTTTTGAATGAGTGAACTCTTTGATAATTTATAATTCTTTGTTATTTATTTTTTGTAGTCTAGATTAAGGTAGATTAAAGGCCATTGCTCCATTTTTTTTATGATTAAGAACACTAATTTATCCGGAGAGAAAAGTGGGTATGTATTTGACCATGAGTCGGGACGTAGTCGGGGACGTTTTCGAAACGGAAGACGAGCTAACATGGTTGCCAAATTACATTTCTGCAACTCCAGTTTTAGATATTCCTTTTCTTTTGGAGCACCATGCTCAAGAGAGTTGCTTTTGCTCGTACCTTTCTGTGGCTGCTCTTGCAACTCCATCTAGCGCCCTCTCTCCCTCAACTCTTTAGTACGTGGATCTTAGAAAATTAAGTTCTCTGACGAGAAATGCTAGTCATAGTAAAATTGATTTTACACAATTGGCATACAAATTATTGTGTCAAATTTGATTTGTTTATTTGCTATATGGGTTCAAGATTGGCCATGCTTTGCAGATTTGACTGGGCTTCATTATCTCCACTAAATATGTTTTTTTTTTTCCAATTATTACATAAATTAATCTTTGATCGACTAATTTGACCCCATTAAATTTTCGTCAACGCAATCACTAAGCTAAATTCCTATCAATTTGTCTATGATGTTACGTGGTAATTTTGAAAAAGCTTTTAGATAATGTCTGGCAAAACAATAAAGATAAATTCAAAAGTGGAGAAATGGCCAAATAAGGTCATGTTTGGTAGCCAGTCAAATTTTCATTATTTCTATTCTTTTATTTATCAGAATAATTTCTAAAATAAGTCATTTTTTTCCTCTCTTTTTTTTTCTTCCTTCTCTTAGCGACCGATTAGAGCCGAGGTCTGGCAAACGCATCCTAATTAAACAGAAGTGAGATATAGACAGCGTACCCAAGTCACGTTGCTTTTGCATTGGGATTTGTTGGAGTGGGGAGTGGACAGCATCTTCTTCTTTTTTTAAAAAAAAAACCTTTTTTACCATTGAAAAGGCTACACTTTTTCTGCACATGAACTCCAAATCAGGTTTCGACCAAAAAACTCCAAATCAGGGGCTTGCGTCTGTTGCCATTCATGGACCAATAGCTTCCTACGGCTGGTCGGCTAGGCTACACGAGCCCCCATTCGGATGAGCAACGACGGATTTCTCCGATTGCTTGACTGGGATGGGTGATGCCAGATTTGGAGGTCTCCACACTGGATGAACAACGATGTAGCCGACCGCGAGGCACGTTGGAAGGGGTGGAGATTTCGATGGGATGGTGCCGTCTATTCCTCCCAGTCCTCCGCCGTGCTTCCTTCGCTGGGATCACGCTCCTTTCCAGCCTCCATCTCGGCTCGCCTTTGTACCTGCCAATTGCTCTTCGGCAGTGGTGAAGACTAATGTCATGATATGAAATTTAGATGCAAACCAATGAAATACCTCGCAATGCGATGATTCCGGGCATATACGCATCTGCTCCAAGAGTTGAGGATGATTCCAAGTCGTCCTTTAGAAGTGAGTATTGAGCCTCCGGCTTTAACACCAAAAAATGGAATGAGTTGTAGGATGCTTTGGATATTTGTATTATAATATGTAAATTTAGGGTTTTTAGTGATATAAAAGAAATTGAATATTTTTTCATAATGGACATAATTCGGAGTTTTTTTTTTATAGTATTAATCCTATTTTTAACATTATCCAAATAATAAAATGTAGGCATAGATGATTTAGAAGATCAAATCATGCGCATTCTTTTATGGGAAGAAACTATAAGAAAAATCTCAAATCATGTCTATAGTGACATATTTACCTTGATTTTTTTTTTTTGTGACGCCAGAAACTTCAAATTATGCCCGTTGCGATAAATTTACCTTAAACTTTTTCTTGTAATATAATAATAAATCCCAAACTTATATCGATGCAATACATTTACCATCTATTAATGTTTCATTAAATGATTTTTTAGCCAAAATAATGATGTTTTATAAGCTGGGGAAACTTGATTTTTTTTTACCCTCTGTCAAGGTTTCACTAATGAACCCATTAAGTAAAGTTTCCTAATTATGTTTCATGGACCCAAGAATATGGCCGAATCATCATGAAAACAATTTGACATCTTGTATGCCTCCAATATAATCTAGCAATCGAAGCCACTGCACGAATAGTCGAGAATTATATGACGTCGATTGATATCTATCCCCTGTTTCAAACGTGGAATAGGATTTTGTATAAAAAGTTCCACCATTCTACATGGAAGGAGACATTTTATCAATAGGATCGATTAATTTAGAAAGATGGTATGCTGACGTGGATATTACAAATTAAGTTCGGACGACATATTCTTATTATGGTTAAAAAAAATTGATTACTTGTATAAGTCTCGACGTGCTAGTTACGAATTAATCACTTCTTAGACTTCTCATGCATGACGTGTCTTCTAATAATATTTAATAATTGACTGGTTCGAATTTTAATTTTGCTATATTAGTGATACCCTCCTCCTTTAATCATGTTAGACAGATCTGTTTGGTAGATTTTATTAATTGACTGAGAAAAATGGAAGAGACTATCTTGAGTAAGATTGCAAGCCGCATCTTCTAATCATAATAGGTCAATAAAACGTGAGGACCATTAAGGTTAATTGCAAGCAAAAATATAAAAGTTCTTTGGCAGGCGGTCAGGGGCACGAACATTCAAACAGGTTAAGCAGGGCATCATTACAAGTAAGCCAAAAATCAATCTAAGATATTGAAAAATTCGTCCATTCAATCGATTACTTGAGGCCTCGAGTTTAACCGAGAAAACTATTTTTAATTTGTGGGAAAATTACAAGGTAAAATGCATATTTGAAATGATTTACATGGAAATAGACATACAACTGATGACGTATTTACAGTATAATTCCTGAAAATAGACTTCCCGTTTAGAAAGAAAGAGCGCTCGGGTATGAACCTGAACCGAAACCTTATTTGCTGTCTTGACTCTGTGTCTCAACTAAAAGTCAGAGTCCACAACTGATGGTCTAAAGTTCTACAAGGCGAGTGGATGTGTGCAAAAAGGAGATTAAGAAAGGGTTCTTTCCCTTCAGTCTCATTCCTGCCTGGAATCTATCACAATCCCACTTTATTAACTCCACTAACATGATAATAGGAATGTTGCATTCCCGATTCGCTAGAATTCTCTTTTCAATCAATCGTTGTCTACAGGAGAAAAATCTTGTCGCCACCCAAGTTCACATGGACAGGATCAATTATAGCATTTAATTATGCAGTTTCCGCACTACACGTGAAATCTGCATAATTCGATAGTTTAATTGCAGTCGGTCTGCGAGTCCCCTTCCAGGAAAGTCTCTCCTTCAGTCTAAGTCAATGACTAACTTCAGACATATTTAAAAGCAAATTAGGTGAATGCCAAGTGTACCATTACAAACGATTTGCTGAGACAAGGGGACCTAGTAATATATGCAACCGGGACCACTCCACTTGTAATTTATTAACTCAAGGAAGAAGATAAGTAGGCAATAATTGTTCTACTACACAGTGGACGGCAAATTAATAATAAATAGCACTAAGCCATAGGAATGGTAATTCTCGGGGATAGCGCTGTATAAAATAGTAAGATTCACCGTCTAGGGAATAGTCTGGTGTTGGCCATTATATTAGTACGTATTTGGATTGATCTGCCCTCGGGAAGGTCACGAGGAAGTAGACTACTTTAAGTCATTTTTAAACGATGCATTGCATTGCCTTCTTAGAATGACAGTAACGTACAAACAATGAAGAACAATTACAAATTATAAGATTGTTCATGTTCCTATAAGTTAAGGAGAATTACCATACATGAAGATAATTTATAAGGACATATAGGAAGAAATCAATTATTGAGGACTATTAGCAATATTAAAATATTTAATTGATTCTGATATTTATCAGGATCAGGCATATATCTCCTTTGGTAGAGCATATTCTTGATTAATTATATTTGATATTATATTATTTCATTGCCTTAGATAATTATCTCATATAGTATATATATAGGCTCATGTATTCCTCATTATTACATATTGAAATTTATAGAAAATTTTTTATTCCTCTCTTCTACATTTTTCTTAACTTGAAATCAGATGCACTCTAGAAATTTTCCCAGTAAAATAAATCCACCTTGATAGTGTTCACCCAAATGTCTCATTCGCGTTTGACCAACTGCCATGGCGTGTTACAACATCGGCGACGCATCACCAAGTTGAGCTTTTCTTTTTCACTGAGGTATTTTTTGACGCTATGAAGACACATCTTCCCACAATAACCCTTGCTTAGTAGTGACCACTTGTTGTGGTCACGTTAGCCTTATTGGCCTCGTACTATCTTAGCAGCAAAGTTGACCGCAAAAGGAAGCATGTTGTTTGGCTTAAATGCCTCTGATTCTTGACTTTTCACTTCTTGTTTCGAGAAACCAACACCATCATCAAACTCATAGTTGTCAGACGAGCAACTTACTGAAATCTTCTCATCAACGGAAGCTTGGAGCCATCACACGCCACTTCATCTCATATGCGTTGAGCTTATTTTAATTGAAGATTTTTGTGACGTTTGAATCATCATCAAAATCAAGTTGATTTGTTTCAATTCATCATCTTGTGTTTGAGGGGATGTTAGCAATATTATGTTAAATTGATTTCGCATATCTCTCGGGAATATGCATATATCTCTTTTGATAGATCATATCATTTGATTGATTATATTTCCTTAGATACCATTTCATATAGTTTATAATTAGGTTCATGTATTCCTCATTACTACATATCAAAATATACATAAATTATCTATTCCTCTCTTCCGCATTTTTCTTAACTAGGACGATTACCAAGAATCTCCCATTATCCTCATGGGAATCGAAAAAATCGAGAGACGAAAGCAGCATCTTCTGCTTCAATTCATCAATGGAAGCATGACGTGTTCGAGAGCTTCAGACGGAAAAAAAGAAGGAAGACCTTCGCAGCCCACCTTTTCACGCTCTGGGGATCTACTATTCTGGGGACAATGACAAAGTGGAGATCGAGATCTAGCCCAAGCTGCTTAATGCGATTCGCCACTCCAGATTTTCCCTCGTCATGTTCATCATTAACTAAGCTGGCTCGCGGTGATGTCTGAACATACTAGCGGAGATCCTTGAATGCAACTAGAAGTTCAGAGATCATCTGGTGTCGCCTAAGGCCGACGACACCATCTGAGCCAATCACGGCTGCGCGAATCGCAGTGTCAAGGATCCGAAAGGGACAGAGATGGCCGCCGACAGGGCGTCATGGGTCGGTGTTTGGGTGACAACAGGTGACGCAACGACGTTTGGCGATAGCACGGTGAGGTGAGGCGATGTCAATGGCAGTTTGACAGTCGGCGGCGGAAGGTAACGGTGTGGTCGTGTTGAGGACAATGGTGCAAAGGTGGAGGGGAAGTGTGAAGAATTTATGTTATTCATGTTATATTCGGATATTTATCAAATATTGTATAAAATATTAAAAATCATGTCATTATTTTTTTCAACAAAAAAGTCCGAGTAACCAAAAAGCAGCCTAAGGATGTAGCATTTTCATGTTAGATTAATCATTGTATATAAAGGTATATTATTAGTTATAAGTGCAAATAAGCTATGATTGTGCAAGTTTACAACCCTCAAAATAAAAAAAATAAACCACAAGTGTTACCAGCTTCACGAGAGCTTTAGATAATCCAAGAAATTTAGGGATAAGTACAAAAAAAAAAGTCCTAAACTTTTTTGCACTAGGGCTAATTCAATTTTAGATTTTTAAATTGTAACAATTAAATTCTAATTTGTCAACGTAATCTATCCGGCCAATTTTAGCCAGAAATTGTTGATATGAATGTGACGCACTAATAATGACACGGATAAATTTTTAATTTTTAAATTATTTTTATGAATTTTTTTCTGTCTTTTTATTTTTACGACTTTTAGAGAAGATTCAATAAAGCAAATGATAGGCAATAGAAATTGCTAACCTGGCCTTGAAAATCATTGCGCGAATGACGATGAAGGAAGAGGTGAAGCATTCCGGAGGGGACCACGACCGGCTGCTCGCATGCGCGAGTGACTTTCCTGACTTCAACGGCGCGAACAACCCGTGGCCTGCCGCCTCCAGTGGCACAAGCATGCCGCAGTTCGGATCCCAACCAAGCACCGGCAGCTCTTGGACGCCTGAGAATGCCACATACCCCCACGCCCCCGCCTTGCTCCACCACGAAGGCACCACACCCCATCGCGTTCGCAGTGCTGCACACCCTCCATGACTCCTTCGGCAGCACTGCGAACGCGACGCTCGTCTCAAACCTTTCCAAGACAACAACAAAAAACAGAGCAAAAATGTTAAAGGAAGAAACGTAGTTGTAGCTGGAAACATGGAAACGCCGGAAATCAAGGTGAGCAGGAGAGGGGAGTAGGCTCTTAGGATGAAGCTTCGGTGTCCATGGTTTCCGCAACATCTGTAAACGTGCATTTACAGTGTTAACCTCGGCATGATATCGTGCGTCATAGACGTGTACCAGAATCTGATGAGGGCCTGCCACTGGGGAGTCGAAACAAGTGATTGGTTGAGGAGATAATAGCAGAATCTTATGAGGGCCTTCCACTGGAGAGTCGGAACAAGTGATTGGTTGAGAGATAAACCTCGGCATGATATCATGTGTAGACGCAACGTTGCGGAAGCTGCCACCCCAACTTTCGCAAGGGATGGCTCGGGAAAGCAACTCGTTGCCGGGGAAAGGAGAGCCGGAACCGATGCATAGGACCGAGATAGGTGAGAAGATCGATTTGAGGTAGGAGAGAAGCCAAAGAGCTGTGAGGACGGCGGCTGATTCTCCTATGGAGTGGCCCGTGATCACAATCATGCAGTATTTCGAACTTCGGATCCAGAGGCTTACAGAATCTCGACATACTGGCGCGGGGACATCTCAAGAACGGCGAAAATCGCTAACCTGGCTCTGAAGATCAGCACGGATGATAATGAAGGAAGAGGTGAAGCACTCCGGAGTGGTTTATGACTGGCTCCTCGCCGTCGCAATGGCTTTTCAACAGCGCCAACAGCCCGTGGCCTGCTGCATCTAGCGGCGCCAGCATGCTGCAGTTCGGATCCCAACCGAGCACCGGCAGATCTTGGATGCCAGAGAATGCCATGTACCCCACGCCCCCCGACTTGCTCCACCAAGAAGGCACCACGCCCCATCGCGTTCGCGGTGCTGCACAGCCTCCACGCCTCCTTCGGCAGCGGCGTCGAAGCCAGGAAAGTCCCCAATATCTCGCTGGTCTCGAGCCTTTCCGAAACAACAAAGACGAAAAGATGAATGAATAAAAGAAGAAGAAGATAGAGTTAAGGAAGAAGGGAGGAGGAGAAGGGAGGATTTGTTACGATGCAGCTTCGGTGTCCATGACGATAAAGATCGATCCGGGCAAGGCGGAATCAATATCAAATATCAACTCTGCTTTGCTTTGCACTGGAATGATCCCGATCCCAGCACACGGGTCGGGGACATTTATGCTCCCACGTGGTCAAATTGCAATACTACCCTTCCCTTCTTTAGCTGCAAAACTGTCGTGCCGATTGACGGACTCGCGTTTTGGGCCAGTTGATGGATCGAGCACTATCGAAAGGAATGGACTTTAATTAATTTGCTCCCTACTCGAAACCGAGATAAAGTATTTTGTAATATGGTTTTTCAAATGCTTCTGGGAGGATTTTGGGTCAGGTTCTTTATCTATGAAAGCCACGACTTGCATTTTTTTTTTTTTTTTTATAATGTGGAACTATAACACCACGTGATATGCGATTTATGTGCACTCGAAAGGCTTAGATAATAGCTACGTCTAGGTTTGAATTTTGAGTTAATATTACGAAAATCCAAAACTAATACACTGGTAACAAACGGAGGATAAAATCTTAAATCAGTACACCTGACATCTATCACGTGTTATCCAACTCCGCAATCCGTTAGTAAAATTTAACTAAAATTAACGGAAGATGGTAAAGTAGATTAGTTTAGTTTGACTAGTAGTAGACCTATTGAAATGAGTCTTAAACTCATATATTACCCATTTAAAATATAAATGGGTCATATATGAGTCACTTATTTCTTGAAAATAGTACTTGAATGAGTTTAAAAATTAAAAGTCTAAAATAAATGAGTTTTAAATGAGCTGGACTTAGAACCCATTTTCAGCCGAACGGCTCACACTTTCTCTTTCCCTATTTAGCCTTATAGAAATATATATTTTATAAAAATCAAAATTATAATTATTTTTATATTTCCTTTTTCTTTTCTTTTTCTTTTTCTTTTTCTTTCCCATTTTTCTTCTCTTCTTCTATCTTCCTTAGCCGGTGGCTAGTGTGGCGACGACCGACGAGTGGCCAGGTGAGGCTCAAGCTCATCGACATCGGGCAAGCTTGAGCTAGCTATCGTTTGGCAACTTGGCGAGACTCGAGCTTGTTGGCATTGGACAAGCCTCGAGCTCGCCTATGGCTGGTCGCCGGCCATCGTTGTGGCTGCTAGGGTGTGTTTGTTTATGTTCTTTGTTTCTATTTTTGAACAAAAATTTTGTTTTTTTGTTCCCGGGAATAAAAAAAGAACAAAAACGCGTTTGTTTGCGTTTTTGTTCCAAATCCGTTTTTGTTCCCGAAACAAAATTGGAACAAAAATTAGAAACAAGAAAAAAGTTGTTTTTTGTTCCGAAACACTTTCAAGAAACACTTCTCTTTCTTTCTTCTTCTTTTCTTCCTTTCTTCCTTTTTTCTTCTTCTTTTTTCCTTGGGCCGGTCGCCGACCTCGGCCATAGCCGGCGACCGGCTGTCGAGGGCGGGCAACCTCGCCGGAGCGTCGTCGGCCCAATCCCGGCGAGGCTCGGCCTCACCTTGGCCGGGCGAGCTCGGGCTCGCCCAAATCCGGCGCCGCTTGGTGGTGGCCCGACGAGGCCGAGCCTCGCCGGTGGCTGGGCGAGCTCGGCCTCGCCGAATCTGGGAGCCCGAGCTCACCCGGCCAAGGCGAGTGCCCGGAGAGGCTCAACCTCGCCTTGGCCGGGCCTCACCGGTGGCCGGGCGACTCGGCGGCGCCGGATCTAGGCGAGCCCAAGCTCACCCAGGCCAAGGCGAGGCCACCGGCCCTCATCGACCGATCGCCGGCCATGGCCAAGGCCGATGACCGGCCACAAGGAAGAAAAAAAAAAAAAAAAAAAATATAAAAAAAAATTAAAAGAAACAAAAAAAGAACACAAATTTACCAAACATGTTTCTATTCTTTTTTATTCTAGGAATAAGTTTACTAAACGCATTCTTCTCGGTCAAAAATTGTTCCCTGAACGAAATAGTTTTTTCTATTTTTTTCCCCTGGAACAAAAAAAGAACAGAAACACAAATAAACGCACCCTGAGCAGCCGAAGAACAAGAAAAATAAAAAAAAAAAAAATAAAAAAAATTATATTTTAAAAAATTATTTTTCAAAATGTAAAATAATTATAAATTCGATTTTTTTAAAAATTAAAATTAAAATATTAAAAGGAGTTATGAAGGAAAAATTAATCATATTTTCACACCAAATGACAAAAATATTTTCTAATTTATTTTCAGATTTTAGGAAAAAACCAAAAAATATTATAATTTACTTGAAAAATACTTTTTGGAAAATATTTTCTAAAAAAAAATGGATGCTTATTTTTAAAAAGAATTATAAAAATTTTCAAATAGATTTGTATTTGCATGAAAGTGCTTTAGCAATATTATTTAAAAAAATCTTAAAAAATAAGTTTTCTTAAGTTTAGTTAAATGAATCGGATATGAGTTGGGAATGGGTGGAATTGGGTATGGCATACTAATTCTGCACTAAGATAAATGGGTTATAGATGGGTTAAGTGGATCGATTTGGATCAAACTATTTATGACCCGATCCAAACCCGCCTTGACTCATCCATTTGTGTTGGCGCCAAAAGTTGGTCTATTAGGCCTAGATCTAAAAGGAGTTCATTAGGCCCATTATGAAATAGGGCTGCCAATTATTAGTTATACTAAAGCTTTGGAATTAGTAATTGCTTGGGAGTGAGAAAATAAGAATGGAGACAGTGTCAAAGATTTGTACCAACGATAAATATGGAGTGAAGCAATGATCAATGCGGTACCAAAGTCTGTGGAAGTAATTTTAAATTCGAAAAGCTAATAACTGCCAAGGAGCGGTTGTTCTTAGATTAGCCTTTAAATAGAAGAAGGAATGGAGTTGTAAGGACCTTTTGATAAATCCACAAACATAAGAATAATTGTATTTTGGCTATCTTTTTACTTTATTGCACATTTACCTTTTATTGCAAGTTTATCTCCTGTTTATCCTTTAGTTTATTGCAAGTAGGGTAAAACTTTTCACTTCCTTTCTAAACTACACAGGCCCTATCCCAATAACAAAAAGCAAAAGACTAGCCGCTTCGGTAAAAGATATTTGTAGGGGAACATTTTCCCGACGAACAGTTTGACATGTCTAGTTAGCAGCCTACGGTATTAAGCCTTGAATTTTCATGTGCCAGCACTAGTACTATATTAAATCTTGGAAAAATTTCACAGCAACCCACGGGAGGTCAGTAAAAAGTACTTTAGGGCAAGGGCTTTCGTTTTCGTTCCGATATCACGTTGTCTTTTATTATGTCGAATGTTGTATGGTCCCGTGTAACGATTTACAAGATTAGAAGGAAAAAAAAATTCGATCGTCTGATGATTTTAAAAAATGTAACTGACCATCAATTAGGAAATTAATGCTCAGATATTCAACCTTACAAGACTTTAAGGTTAGTTACTACGTGTGATGTGATTACTAACTTGTCCTCTACAAGGGCTTACAGGAAATTACAATCATTAACGACAATTACCGAGCACCGCTACCATTATTAACAGTCAATCAGAAATGAAATTGGAAAAAAAAAAATTGGAAGAAATGGGACAATCAATCGGGACACATCAAAAAGTTTAATATCCCTGAATTCCATCTATATCCCGCATTTAGACTTAAATGAGATTCGGAGATATTGAGAACTTGATTAGCCTCAACTTATTTTCACCACTATACACTCTGCATGTTCGTCCATAGGTCAAATTGGAGCTAGTATTGCAATGCATCCAATAATCCGCACGATACCATGACATCTGAAAGGGGACCTTTGCGCATTGATCCAGGATTTATGAGGGTGGCTCCCGTTTGAGGTGTCCTAACAATATAGTAATGATATCAGAACAGTCAAATGGAATTGCCAGAAAATTATCAAAAAGGTTCGGGTTTAAGTTAAAACTCCAGCGAGACTGGCCCTTATATTTGGATTCAGGCACGGTTCGGGCCATGGGAGGACCCAAAAGAAACCAAATGGTCAGATCTTTAATTTTCATATTTCAACCTGTCTGCCATTGGGTCTTTAGCAAAACATTCTATGGTTCAACATGACTTATGGTCCACTCACAGATATGTGCATTCTGGCTTTCCGCATATCTCTTGCTGACCAAGCTTAAATTAAAATCATTCCAGCAACAATGTAACCCCCCAACAACATTATGGCGAGAAGCAACTTCTTCGGTTAGCTCATTTCTAAGTCGAGTACAGATTAGACACGAGATCAAGTACCATCCAGGATGCTGTCCACAGCATCGCTGATGCGCAATGCCAACTCCTCATTCGCAGCACTGATTAAAGTGCTCGTGCTTCTAATTTCAAGTGTAGCTTCACTAGGAGCGTCGATGTGCAAGATACGAGCGTTGCTCCATCCATCTGTAACATTGTTTTCTTGTAGAGATCCTCCAATACCCATCTCTGATAAACGAGCCAGGAGCCTTTGCAAGTCTAGAGCCCCCCAAAGCCAAGGGGGCTCACTTTTTGAGCAGGATAGCTCATCACTAGGTAGAATCCACCTTCTGGCATCACTCATAAAGAGGTTTGCTTTCAATCTTGTGATGCTCAAATTTTGGTCTTCAAGTTTTTCCATTGTAATTGAGAGATCAAGTCTGCTGTGATTTCTAGTTCTGGATCTTCCTTCACGGTGGGCAGCTTCGATGTCTCATTCAGAGAGTAGTGAAGGACTGAGTATGAGTCTGCGACTGGTGATATGATCAGCTGCCTAAAATCTTCAGGTAACTATCTTCAATAGAAAGAGAAGAACAGAAAAGTCATCGATCTGAAGTACCATCATCAGAAAGAGAATGTATGGAGGATTAGGTGATATTACCACAACAAACTTCAGTGGCGATACATTGAATAAAGGTTGAACCTTCTTCAACCTACAAGTGAGGCCAATCCATGAGATAATATGTACAAGCATTATAATTTCACATTTAATGGACATGCATGAATGCAAAGCAATTGGACCGGTGGAGTTCTTCAGTCTCATGAAGAAAAGGCAATATAGCTGATGCATGGTCCTTACACTATTCCCTAAAGAAATGAACATCGAAGGACGTTCATCTTCATCTCCTTCGGATCAAAAGGCAAGAGAGCTATATCACTATCCATGCCCTCCTGCAAATTGAACAAAAAGGTTCTGCTTGTTGAATGGTTCTATTTGCTGAAAAATAGGAAAGAGAGAAGCACTTTCCGTTGTTGGATGAGTGATATAATATATTAGCACCTCTCAGATAAGTAATGATTTTTAACCCCCATAACAGCGTCTGAGCAAATGAACAGCTGGGCCAAGACACAAACTCCAGTGAGGACAAAATACAATGCACAGCTCCTGCCAATGAAGTCTGCACCCATTCTAACAGCTATCAGAGGATACAATTAGGTGACAAGTTGCACAGTCAAAAGAAAGGTTACCTTACAATAGCTTAGGCGAGTAAAATTGCAGGATACACTTGCAGCCTTTCTCCATTCAAAAGCTCGACATGTGCAAATAATGGCTCACCAGAGAACAACTGTGAAGGACATAAACTCAACAAAAAATCTGCTTTTAGTAGGGATGTAAATGATCAGTTGGAGACTTCCTAAATTTATAAATCATATGCCCTCGTTATGTCGGTATATGCCAATAACTCTTCTGCTACCAATGAGATAACAAATATGGGAACCTATGGAGAGAGCAAATGGTATTACAAGGACTTATTTTAGTTATAGGACAAAGAACTCTGAAGAACGACTTTTCGGAAAATATTGATGCCTTTTTCATTCTGGAATATCTCATTCAGAAGTACATTGGACATAGACTTCACTTGCAGCAGTAAGAGTGACCAGAACTCTAGTTTACAAGACTAAAACTGCATGATCACCTAGGAGATAACACTGTCAGGTTGACCACAGCTCATGTTTTATATAGCAAGACAATAGGAGGATTAAGTTTGTTGCTCTCTGTGGTTCTGAAGCAGAATATTGAATTGCTGTTTGAAAGTGCAAAAGGAGTTCCCGCATGTTTACATTGCAAAGCATATCACACAAGCAAGATGAGTAAACTAAATACACAATCTGCAGAATCAGCAACTCTCGTTGAATTAGATAGGTATACAGTTAAAATGTGGCGACAGCCAATTGGACTAACTAATACACCATCAAATCCTAACCGGATGAAGACATGCTCGGGGCATCCAATGCAAGTGCCAAATATTGAGTGATTATAGTTTGTTCAGGGTTTTAGCAGAGGGTTTAAACATAGCACACTAATTTATCACCTGACTTTTTGAAGGTGCATATAAAAGAAACAATGTAAGCATAAAGTTCGGTCTAGGTGATTTTCATCATCCCTCCCCCCCCCCGCCCCAAAAAAAAACGGTCTAGGTGATTTTCTTGTGCAGGAACACAAATGGTTCGAGATTTTTGATCACCATCATTAAGTTCATTTCAAGTGAAATTTGAACTCTATGCTTGTAGCATCAGCTTATCTGATATCCACTGAAGTAAGAGAATGATGTTACAGTATGAAATTTAAATGCAAACCAATGGAAAACCTTACAATGTGATGATTCCATGCAAATAGATATCTGCTCCAAGAGTTGTAGGATGATTCCAAGTCGTCCTATAGGAATGAGAACTGAACCACCGGCTTTAACAGCATCAACTGCACAGGAGCATATAAAGTAAGAGCTCCTCCAAATCACTGGTTTCATCACAGTAAACTCACAGCTTAATTTCTTAGATGCCAAGTGTCAAAATTTACCATATTAGAAAAAATGAAGAGCTGGAAGAATCAAATGGCACTACACTATATAACCATGCATTTGGCCGGAGTATTCACAACCCAAGAGGAAATATACTCAATAAAACAGGTTACCTTGAAGTTGAAGAATCCTCAGGAGCAGTGTAATTACTACCCTTGTTGGCAGTTTCCAGGAAATCCAGAGATGAAAAGTCTGAATATATTAGCATGTTGCATGATCGAAGAGCATTATAATTAAACGCCAAAGCATGACCAAGAACAAATTCAGAGTTCGAGACAAATCCTATCGGTCCATCCAGATATCTTAATGTCCAATTACAGGCTCCTATTTCCAATCCAGAGCTGATTGGTTTGATACTTATTGTGCGATCGTAGCATGCCACTTCTGCATATTTGAGTCTTTGAACCTTCTTAACACAATCCTCTATGTCAGCTGCACTAAGAGGCACTCTTCATCACTATTTCTTAACAGGTTATCAGACAAATGAAAATGCAGTTTCTAGTAAGAAAAGTAAGATGTAATATGCAATAAGCATGGTCACAACCCGAAAGATGCAAGGATACCACTACTTCATAATCTTCAAGGCTGAAGCTTCTGACCACAATATGTGAGCCTTTTCGCATTTAATTTAGAGATGCATGACCTGTCAAGAAAGTCATCTAACAAGAAAAAGGCATTTTAAGCCTTGCCTCCAGGACAAACTCCCAACATCAAACTATAATCCACATCTCAGCAGATTATAGCATCTTACAAAGGCACACCAAGCCAATTGCTTTTTAAAAATTTTGGGCTCCATCCCGACTACGGGGGGCTATGTAGAAGAACCAGTATCCTGAGTTTCGCAAATAGTTACAATGAGGATCTAAACCATGATAAACTATCAAGCCACATCTTGTATGTGATTTGCCTACAGAACAGAACTACCACAAGAAGGTTGTTCCTTACCTATACAATGGCATCCATCCACCAAGTTCAATCCCATCAATGCCTAACACTATCTCCTTCAATGCGGAAGGAAGTGATTCCAGCTCCTCCCACTTCATCCAGTGAGGACTACTGGCTTCTTCAGACCCATAAAACTGCCTGAATTCCTCATGCATTGAAACAAGGTCCTCCATCATAAGTTTCCCAAGTTTCGCTGCCACCTCTGTCTCATATACCTAAGATAGAAGCATGAATCTTTAAGCAAGTCACAATCTTTCAACACACAAGCCCAAGACCAAGCGATGATTAAACTAGCACTCAACCATATACGTAAAAATTACTCCAAATTCAATCAACCAGACGAAGATTACCTTCGCCGAGAAGCCCTTCGCTCAAGTAAGAAACGGCAACCCGAGCATCCCGGTGGGGCTCGAGATCAACACTGCATCAATGAACGAGAGATTCCATAAATGCAGGTTTGCCACAGTTTTGTACCACGGTTCGAAACGAATGAAAGCCTTTGCATCCATGGGTTTCTCAACATTCTTCCTCTCTTCATTCCCAGATTCACAGCCATCGGATTCATCAACTGAATGTTCCATATCTTCTTCATCTCGCACAGCAGAAAATCCGGGAGGTATAGGGGCGAAAGCAGTTAGAGCAGACAGGTCTATTGGACAATCGATCAATATCCTAAACCCACGGACACTCAGCATGTGACATGGGGGAGAGTAAAACCCTTTACCTCTGCTCAAGCATGTCTGCATAAGAGCATATATGTCGAATTCAAATTAAACCGAATGCGAGTGCCAGATGCGTCAACTGACGAAAGAAAGTGTGTTACAATACCAGTTAAAGAGAGACTTACCAACTTCATGAAGCCAGACCAATGTGAAGAATTTAACAGGTAATTCACACCAAAATTTTTAATTAGAATGAGGAAATTTAACACAAACTCGGAACTCTTGTTCTTGGGCAGAGCTCAAGCAAAGGAGAGCGGATGGTTTTTGGCTTTTGGCTTGTCACTCTTCAGACGAGAAGGAAGAAAAGAACGGAGACTGGCAAGCTCTCAACGTCCACTCGATTCCTACTGTTCTCGACTCTTACAATCGGGTCCTCGCGAAAAAATAAAAAAATTATCACCTTTGTTTCGCCAAAAATGAGTGACGTAAAAAACAAGAACGAACAGTCTTTGTAAACGAGACCCAAGAACGAGAAGAGGAGCTGTACGCAGACGTCAGAGGAAAAACGGGAGCAGTACCTCGAGTGCGAAGTTGGGGGCGGGCCGACGGCGGACGGTGGACGGCGACCGGACGACGAGATGCAAGACCGTGGCGTTGGTTGCGCGAGAAAGATAGAGGCAAAGGCAAAAGCGAGTAACCGACCGAATTAAAAGGGAGAGAGAAAGCCAGAGAGACCGACTTCTCTTTAAGAAGGGTTGTTGTTCCCCTGGGGTTGCATTGGTTTCTAGAGTGCATGCATGTCGAGAAGTTGCAAAGATTGAAAGAATGCCTTCTTATGGTCTCGTGAAATCATAAATCTATTGGTTTATGAGAGTGGAAATGATCATTGTAGTGGCATCGAATTTTACGGCACTAAAACTTGGTAATTTCCACGTGAACATTCGTTGATATTTAGTGTAACAGATTTGACATTATTCTGTGATCAGTGAAGAACATCAAAACTAATGTAGTCAACCCGGGGCACTTTAGGATGTCCACGTGGACTCCATGTTATGGCGAAATGATGCAGTCTTGCATGCCAAATTCTTTAGGTATTAAATGTGCCATCATCAATGGTTAATAGCTTGCTGGAAATTAACCATGTGAACATTCTGTATATAAGTTTGCACTCATTTTGAGCGGGTTGAATCTTTTGTTGTGGATTTTCATTGAAAAGGAATAAATATGTTGCACGACCTGACTCCATTCTTCTTCGTGTCATGGGGGGCTTCATCTGAAAGGCAGAGTCGATATAGATTTCTTGGATGCCTCTTATAGTCTTGAAGTGGGGGTATTTGAAGGGGACTATGGAGCCAATGTGATTGGAATCATTGAGACAAAAAAGTATCTAACTTTCATTTTAAAATGAAAGATTTGAGTGAAGTAGATACTACCTTAAATATTAATATTAAAAAAATTAGTGGGGGTTATTCTTTAAACTAAAGTGATGACATGGAAAAGATGTTAAATAAAATTAAATATCTTGGCTTCAAAGAAATGAGTACTCCATTTGATTCAGTATTAAATTAAATTATAATACCGGTAGAACAATAACACAGTTTGGATATGCGAGTACTATGGGACCTTTAATGTATGCGATATATTGTATTAAACCTGATATTGCTTATTCAACATGCAAGTTGAGTAGGTATATTAGTAATCCAAATATAGAAATGGCAGGGGGGTTTATCTTATTGTTCTATAATAATCCGGCTATACTAGAAGGATACGCTGATGCTACTTGGATTACAAGTGTAGGAGATGAAACTTATGGATGGATTTTCACATAACGTGAATGTGTTGTTTCTTGGATGAGCAAGAAACAAATGTGTATAATTCACTCAACTATGGAATTTGAATTGTTGTTTTAGTAACAATTAGGAAAGATGCTGAATGGATTAAGAATTGCTGTTAGATATCAAGTTATGGCCTAGTCCTATGCCTCATAATTCTATCCAATATGATAGTTATGTCACTTTGATAAGAGCTTCTAGTAACACTTATAATAATAAGTCTAGACATATCAATTTAAGATATGAATATGTGAGACAATTGAAAGATGGTACCATAACAATTGTTTATGTCAGGTCAATTAATAATACCAAGAGATATGACAATAATGACCTCACAAGAAACAAGGTTGAAACCCTTTAATTGAAATCACCAATAATGATAACTCGACATTTTTCTAGACAATCACTAGTTACGAGTTTTAATTTGTAAGAACAAGTTATTGAATATGATTGTCTGATATTAACGCTAGCTCTAATATGATAAGTCAATATTGTCTGTTACATTTTGTAGGTTTAATTAAATTCTTAATGAAGTATAGTATAAATTTGTAATGTTTTAATAGTAACAGAAACACATGGTAGATACTTCACCTATATGAGCTTAAAAGTGGTGCCGCTTTTTACGAAAGTCAGGTTTATTTTCTAGAGAACTCATGAAATAGGATCAAGCACAAGCCCATGACAGTGCGGAGTAATATAAAACTTCTCGCTGAAACAAGATATTAGTATATGTGTGGTATGTCCAATTTTATTATATAAAAATACAAGTTTAAAGCCGAACTACTTGTCACTTTGATAGAGTTTTGAGATACTTGCACTAAGTAAATGTTTAACTCTGAAGAGACTTTTATGTATATATATTATTCTTGCGGAAACTTTGGTTGTATATTTTTAACGTTTTATTTCGATTTTTGTTTTACAAACAAAAGTGGGGAATTGTTGGTAGTTTGTTTGTAAAACAAATAAAAAGGTGCCTTGTCCCACATCGAAAAGATGTGAGTGCGCACGTGGACAAAATTTTACACTAATCAACGATCATTATTTTTTATTTATTAAAATTCGAATTAATAATTATAAAATAACCATTGTGTTCTGTTGAACGGTGTGACTATTCATAATAAAGTGACAGTTATTTTTTAATTATTTCATTTCGAATTTATTAATTTTGTCTAACGGTTATTAGGCACTCTTATAACCTTTGAAAAGTTGTGTTTGTTCGGATATAACTTCTTTCATCTTTGAAAGGTTGTATATGTTCAAATATATTTATTCAACATTCGTGTTCAATTCTTTGCAAAACTTTCAAGTGATCTTCCCCTTCCCAATTTTTTTTTCTTTCAAAAGAATATACAGCTATTGTTTATAATTGTTTCCCACGAGAGACTTTTGAGAAATACTAGAATTGTTATTTAGTATTCTAATTTGAGACTTTGTTGTATTCATGAGAAAATTTGCCGGTGACCATTAGCAACGTTATGGGGGCAAATAAATCCTTAAAGAGAGTGATGTTACATCTCAAAGCCTAATTTGATTGCTCTAGAGATTCGACTTCAGTATTCTACTCAATTCGAAGTCTTATTTTTTCCAACAGTCTGTTGTAGTAGATAACTTGGTTTTTGGTAGAATTGCTGTCGATATTATGCTTGGAGCTATCTCATTAAGAGGAAACATCAAAGTGAAGTATCTTTCTATGGTAGCTTTTTTTTAAGAGGGAATAAATATCTTTGTTAAATATTTGGAACGAAAATTCATAATCTAAACAAGATAAAAATAAATATTATGTATATATTCATTCACAGCGAGATCAAAAGGGAGAAGGGGAAGAAAAGGTCTCATATGTGGACGCATGTCTAGCAATGTATCATTTAACAATATTTGATTCACAGACAAGGAAGATCTGTTTGTATCTTTTAATATATTGAGTGATATATTTATTGTTCTAAAGCAGGGAAGATGGTGCCGTCAAGAGGAGTCCACACGTCCGAAAGGAAAGAAGAAAAGGACAAAAGAATAATATTTTAACGGAAGTTTTCCTTTCTTGGTTAGACTTTAAAAAGGAGATTTCTCTTCCGTCTTTTGTTCAACTGGTCAACAAAATGTTTTTTTTTTCTTTCTCCGACAAAGTGCAGAGGGAAAAGAAAAAGGAGGAGAAAAACGAGTAGAAGAGAGAGAAGAGAAAAGTAAGAAAAGAATAAAGAAAAAGAGGAAAGAGGAGAAGGTGGGGGCAGGGGGTTCATCTTCTTCGGCCGTCTGCAACTTCCCACGCTTGCCACCGACCCCCGCCGCTTCCATTCTTCCGACGAGCTACTACGCCATACAAGCTTCGACGCCATCGCCGTCGTTGCTGCCTCAAACGCCGCCGCCGTCCCAAGCTCGACTGCCTCGACGACGTTTGCTGCCCCTCGGCAACGCTTCCGACGCCCTCACGGAGTTCCCATCCGAACCCCCGATGCCAATCGCCGTTCCCGCTTGTGTCCGAACCGAGTCGATTCCGCAAGCTTTCTATTCTTGCAGGTTCATTGGTCGTGAGCCTGCTGCTGCTCAGCCTATCTCGACGCAAACCGTTGTTTGTGAATCCTTCGTGCCGGTCCCGTTTTGGAATCAAATAATCCAAAGAAGGTAACTTTCTTGAGCCAAATTTCATCTTGATATTATCGCCTAAATTGAAATATTTGATGCTAGTAAATAAAATCATTATAATTATTCATTTGATCAGTAAGACTTCGGATTAATTTTTTAATTATTTTGATTTTTCTTGCATGTTGTGGTGTTTAGAGTTGAAACAATTGTTAATTTAATCCGTGAGACAATAAATTATTTTTTTCAATTATTTTAACCCTTTATTCGAATTCTCGATGAATATTTTGAGTGGGTTGGATATAATGCTAATATTTGATAATTGCTTGTTTTTGAAAAACTAGTTTGCTAAATTAGGATGGCATGTTTTAGATTAGATTGTATATTAGAATATATAGGATTTCTAGTTTGAATAGGATTGCATGTTTAGATAATTCTAAAATAGATTCTAGATAGCATTTTGTCCTAAATAATGCTTGCATGTTTAGATAACATCGCATCTTCAAAATAGTCTTTTGAGATAGGATAGGGTTTAGGTAATTAATTCCTAACCTAGATTAGATAACTATTCATTTTAGATAGTTTAATTAGAGTTTTTATTAACTTTGAATTTTAATATAAAAAGACAAAAATAGCTTGTGCATGTCATATAGGTTTTAATTTCAAGACAAGAGAAAACCCAAAAAACTTATTTCTTGCTTTGGTGCAAGTTGTTTGATTCAAGTGTTTAATAATGATTGCACACTCGCATGATCATCTCATTGCACGATAGTGATTTCATTGCACGATAGTGATTTAGGCTAAAATTAATCCAGACTGCTTGCAAAGATATTTTTTTGAAAATGAAAAGAACGGTACCTATTAGAGAAATTTAGTGTAACTAAGTCCTCTACCCAAATTCTCTTATTCGTAGGACTAATAATTCTCCCGTTGTTTTACTTAGATGTATAATTAATCTACCATAAACTGATTAGTAACGATTTCTAGATAAAATTTATTTGCATATTAAAAACTTGAACTTAAGTCCCAAATTGATATGGGTTTGGGAGAGCTCGAATTAAGTTTAGACTTAATAATCCATTAGATCCGAGGTTAGGCTGCGACAATAAGTGACATATGATATTATTTCAATTACTAATCAAAGCTTCCTTTCCTTGTCCCTTAGTTAATCGGTGGAATTGTCAGCGGAATTGTCATAGTTATAATGCTTGTGCTCATAGGACTGACTACACAGTCTGCGTCTTTTGTGTTCAGCCATTTCGAAATGGCTGAAGCAGATGAGACATCAAGCGAATCTTATGCGGTAATTCTAGCTTTCTTGTCAGTCAATATTCACTTTACGGGAATGATACGGTTGCACATCTAACTAAAGAAACTAAAGGCGCTGACAAGAATGTCACATTGCCATTCTTACCAGTCTAGGGATCATTTCAGTGTTTGGATGGGCCTATATATTGGCTCTTACTTTCAGCATTCAGGTAAGGAACTCTTCGTATCTACTTATTAAGTGAAAATATTTCTTTGTTGGAAAAAAATGAAGTACCAAGTTGAATGTGGAAAAAATTTGCAACTTCGGAAGACTGAAAACACAATTTTACCTCTCATAAATTTCTGAGTTATTCCAACGTAAAATCAAGAAATTGAGTAGACTTTTTGTTGTTAAGCCACATCTCGCATCACCACAGAACTCCACTCCACTACCTTTTACCAATATTGAAGTCAGCGATGTAGTATGTCTAAATTTGTACAAAGAGCAGGGGAAGAATGCATATGTACTTTTTTCCCTTCTTCTGAACATCGTTATTAAATCTATCCTTTGATTTTCTTTTGAAACTGTTTCTGCTGTATTATGCCATGTTTTGCATGCTGATACTTTCAAAACTTTTGACCATCTATATGATCGGACCAATGATACGATACGTGTGCTCCATTCCAGCTCAAATACTCTATGATGCAGTCCATGGGTGGTGTCGCACTGCTTCTGCTGCAGTCATCTTGCTATTCATTATATGGGTTCATTCTTTTTAGGTGGGCTTTCCATCACTACCAGTGCAGCAAGCGTAGTCGGTATCTATTTCTCTTTTCTTTTGTTATGCTTAGTTTCGGGTACTCTATCTATCGATACGTTACCCGTTCACCACGACTCTCTTAAGGTATATGCATTGTCAAGAGACAAGGGCATCGCATTTTCATTGATATGGCAAAAAGTGCATATGAAGCACAAAGTCCCATCTAATGCAGTGTGACTTTGTGCAGCCATCTGCGTTCTACTGGGAATTCCAATATTGAAAGTGAATATAGTCTTCACTGCCATAACTTACAAATGCACGATAGGATGAGTCATAGGATACACGATTGTGATATTTGCGAGGATGGTCATGGAAGAGAAGAATTTTAAGCCTGGGCCGTTTTACTTGTGCAAGGCAAGTAGACTGATTAGTTTGGTAGTGTTTCTGTAGATGTGTTATACCTACTCAGTGTTTCTTCTGCCGACTCTATATCCCATTACTTAAGACACATTCAACTAAGAACCAGTTGATTGTCTAGGTATGATAATGCTTTGGTGGGTGTTTGATGCCCGGCGATGGTTTGATGGACCTGCTAGGAACATCAATGCACAGAACGGAAAGGTATGATCCGATGCTCTGTATCCAATGTTTCGCTATAGTCAATTGGTTGCCCCTAGAATGATTTGAAAAAAATTCTATTGTGTTTTACCTCCAGCATATGTCATAAGCATTCGAACTTGATACCTTCTTAGTGCAAAACATGACCACTTAGTAACATTCCAAAAAAGCATGAAACTTGAATTTGTTCAAAGCGCAAAACTAGTTTTCCTATCTTTGCATCACTCAATAGTCCCTCATGCATCTCTGGTCGATCGGTGTGAAAGTTTGAGAATTGATGTAACTACATAATATCATCCCAGATGCATCATATCAAGTTTTATCATCAGCATATTAATTTGTACATAAAAGATTATTGTCTTCTACAGCTCGACACACTTACAACCCACCTTAGTCCCTGGCACCATATGAAATCTTTCTCTATTGTAATATTACACTGAAACGACGAATTAATCCCCAGTCGAGTGGTGTACAATGTTAAAGAAACATATACGAGAGCCAAGTCTTGTGGCCATGGAGGTGTTGATCCTCTAGATCTCAAGGTAGTGGCTCCTTCGTGGCCATGGAAGCCGAGCTTCTGGATCAGATTGGGATGGCCCCTTATCGGCTCAGGCAGGAGCTTGATGCCACGTCAATTGATGCTCTTAAGGGGATAAATCTGTGATTTCAATGCTCTCAATTCTTCTAACCACATACTAAAGCTTGAATTCTTAGCCACAACATCAGCTGACACCTCTAATCCTTTAACCTTCTTCATTGCATAAGTTTCGAACTCAATGAGTCTATCCCAAAGAGAAGCCAAGTTTGCTGGTTTGCTCTCTCTCTTGATTTTATCTAACCACTCCTTTGCTTCCTCCACCATTGCCCAAAAGCAAGTGTCTTGGGTCAAGCCTGCATACCGAGTCCTCCTGTTGCCCAGTTTCTTCCTAACAACTCTCTGAGCCCACCACTCACCAAAAATTTCATACCTCCTCGCTCTTCCATTGCCTATGTAGTGGCCTTTCTTAAGGTGCATCCCTGACCGATAATACTCCGCAATGTCCAATGGCTCCACAAGAAGCATGTAGGAGTGCGAAGCGTTTACCCATTTTGACCCTTTGTGCAAATCATGTGGGAGCTCTTTCCCATCCAACTTGTCTATGACATCATCCCAAAAGGCTGCAAGCTTGAATCGGTTCATGTTTATCTTGAACTCCCTCTTTGAGGCCCCCCTCTGTTTGAAAGAATCATAGTATCCTCTTTGCTCGTCAGACTTATCGCAACAAGCTTTATACCACTCAATCTCTGCCTTGTAAGGAGTGATTTTGGATAGCCTAATGGCTAAATTAGCGGCATTTAGGTTTGGCGCGCGCTCCATTCGCCTCTCCATAGTCAAGCAATCTTTTGCCATTGGTGCAATGGATGCCTGCAAAGTTAAATGAATCATAGAACTTCTAAACTAGAGGAATAGGACGTGGGAATAAAAGCCTAAATTGAAACATTTATAGAACTAGATCACCACCAATCGAAGGTGCCATTTTCCTTACCTGTCGATGAGTCACCAAGAAGTTCAAAGCCATAGAAAGACTTGCTTCATTGCTTGATTCAGAGGGATCTCCTTCCATGAAGCTTCTAATTAAAGATTGACGAGTCAGTCTTTCAACATACCACCCATACTTAAGGTGCTCTTCAATGATACAATTCGGAGAGCTTGTCCTTAGCATTAAATGCATCATCTTGTTGACTGATACAGCATTGTCCAAACAAACTGCGCCCTCATCTGAACAAAACAAGTAATTCCCAAACGGCCAAAATGACCTCCCTCCCGAGCCCTCCCTTGCTTGCACCAGGCACTCCGTGTTGGCAGTAGTGAAGGAAAATAACCAGGCCTTGTCTTCTTCAGTTAATTGGAGGTTAGCGAGATTCATAGAGTTTGGTGACATCATAGATGTGTACCAGCATCTTATGAGGGCCTGCCACTGGGAAGTTGGAACAAGTGATTGGTTGAGAGATAACCTTGGCATTATATCGTGCGTCAACACGACGTTGCAGAAGCTACTGCCCCATCTCTCATGGAGGATGGCTCGGGAAAGTGACTTATTGCCAAGGAAAGGAGAGCCAAAACCAACGCATAAGACTGAGACGGGTGGGAAATTGGCTTTGAGCTTGGAGAGGAGCCAAAGAGCTGTGAGGAAGGCAATTGATCCTCCTATAGAGTGGCCCGTGATCACTATTGACTTGGTTTTATCCGACAAGCTATTAATCTGCATACACAGTAAAGAATTCCTAAAATCTGGTTAAACGCTTTTTGAAAAATCTCGATTACAACGCTTCGAAACCTGCACTAAAAATCAACTTTCACTAGATCATGTCAGATTGGAAGAGTTGCACGAATAGATCAAATAGGAAATCATCGGGTGTACTGCAACTGCTAAACATATGGAACTATTTATTAAGCAAGCTAAAACAACACTAACATGTTCAGCAAATAATGATAAGTGTGCAAATACGTTTTAACACGTGTATAGAATGTATTTATACGTATGGCTCTTGTATTTAGATAATCTTGTGAGAAGAGTACAATTCATGACCAAGAGATCTGTCTCATGAATGAACGGTTTTGTTTGATATAACTCCAAACCAGAATCATGGACCAACCGGGCGGATAGGCCCACAGCCCATGCTTGATCAACGTGAATAGGCCCGAAGGACAAAATCGCGGGCCTGAGCCTGGCCAGCCCACTTTGGCCACTTCAAGTAGAGTAGAAAGAAAGAAAGCAAGCTGGTAAATAAACAGTGAATAACGTGGATATCAGGAAATAGAAATTGCTAACCTGGCTCTGGACATCAGGGCACGAATGATAATGAAGGAACAAGCTGAGCACTCCGGAGTGGACCATGACCGGCTCCTCGCCATCGTAACGGCATTTCAACGGCGCAAACAGCTTGTCGCCTGCCGCATTCAGCGGAGCCAGCATGGTGCACTTCGGATCCCAACCAAGCACCGGCATCTCTTGGATGCCAGAGAATGCCACGTACCCCACGCCCCCGACTTGCTCAGCCATGAAGGCACCACATCCCATTGCGTTTGCAGTGCTGCACAGCCTCCACGCCTCCTTCAGCAGCGGCGTCGACGCCAGGAAAGTCCCCAACATCTCGCTCGTCTCAAACCTTTTCAGAAAAACAAAGAAAAAGGAGAAGAAAGTAAGAAAAGAAAGCAAAAGTTAAGGAAGAAGGGCGGGAGGAGAAGGGAGGATGTCGTTACGCTGAAGCTTCGGTGTCCATGATGATATCGATTCGGGCAGAGCTCCAAGGCGGAAAGGATATCAACTCTCTATGCACTGATCCAGTCCCGGCACACAGGCCGTGGAGGCTTTATATTTCATGACGTGCCCGTGGTCAATTACAACTCCGCCGTCCGCTTGTCTGCTAAACACGGTACTGATTGATGTGACTTGCGTTTTGGGCTGTAATGGAACATGCGTTCGAAAGGCAAAGTGTCTTCCTCAGAAAATGAGATAAAATATTTTTTTGTAATATGGTTTTTTAAATACTTCAAGCCCCTTCTACGAAAGCAATAGCTCGAATTCTTTTAGTGCTTGGGACCATAACATCACAGTGACATGTGATTCATTGCGATGATGTGTGATTCATCTACTTGACTCATCCTATTCTTTTAGTGCTTTGAACCATAACATCATAGTGACGTGTGATTCATAGTGATGAGTTGTGATTCGACTACTTGATAGCTACTTTTAGATTTTTCTTAAATTTTTGTGCCCGATATCGGCAATGAGTGTCTAGATTCGAATCTGCATGCGCCAGCACTAGTATTAATACTGAATCTTGATTCGAATCTGCATGCGCCAGCACTAGTATTAATACTGAATCTTTAAAAACTTCGCCGCATCTCCTCTCCTTGTTAATTGACGGGAGGCAATAATAAAGGTAATTTATGGGATGAGCGCTTTCGTTTCATTTTCCTTCTTCTTCTTCTTTCCTTTTAACAAATGTTTTAATCTCATCATTATTCTCGATGTAGGACTAGCTTTGCATTCACATTGTCAAAGATTTGTCCAGCTAGAACGACTTTTAAATTGTTATTTTTGTGTTCTTGATATAGTATTCGAATTTTGACATGTATATTAATTTTGTACACTCCAAAACTTGTGACATCTTTTAAAATCTTGCGAAACTATTTCAACTCCTAAACCTAAAAAGAGTACTTTTTATTCCGGTGAAGCCGAATAATTTACAGTTTTCTTTCACTTAATCTCATGGCTCCTGTCTTAAATAATCAATAAAGTTACTATGATATTTAATAGACTCTAAAATTCACCTAATACAAGTTTAGTCATCAATAAAAAGAAATGCCTAAACAAGTATACCCAAGCAACTAGAGGAAATTCTATGGTCTAGATTCCGGTCTAACAATTTGCAAGATGAATCCCGTACGTAATTTGGAGGATTAAAAGGAAAAAAAAATTCAACCGTCAGATAATTTACAAAGATTGTAACTCACCAACAGTTAAGTAAAGTTACCGACCGTAAGATTTGCCAATGTTTCCATTGATTCAGGAAAACTAGAATATGTGAAGACCATAAATCACCGACGTGGCTTTTAAGTTTACAAACACTGAAGGAACGTTATAATCATAGAGTTAAGTTATCAAGAAAAGAATAAAATGTTCTAGGATAAATTTGGTCACCGTGAGTTTGAAGTCAAATCAAATAGCGTCCAACAATTGACACATGGCTGATGAGGTGGCGTTTGACGGCTATCCATGGTGAATCTTCTCGATCTAGTTTGTCTAAGAGTAGCTAGTATAGCGTTGACTTCTTGAAACGACACGCGAAAGGTGAAGAATCAGAGGGGAAAGGCAATGCGGCTAGTGAAAATAATAATCGAGAGACGCAGCTTATACGACTAGTATCATAGTATCAAGTGGCCTATACGGTTGGCATAGGAAATAATTACTGAGCGATGCGGTCTGTACAGTTTGCATCGGAAGAAAAGCCACCCCATGATAAGAAGGCTCGACTGGGCAATGCGGTTATGGTTACCGTCAAACATGACCATCGTGAAATGGACTCCATCAAGTGCCTCCTCATAATAAACCTGTGGGCACAAAATGGATACCGTTGAGTGGTGGGGATGGAGGATTCATTTGGGTATGCATTAGGATGCTTGGGAAGCATGGGTGCACACCCGATGCGTTAGGATTGCATCAGAAAAGAGGCTTTGATAACATGTAAGACTTTAGGGTTTGTCATCAACTATTTTAAAAGTTTAAGCAGTTAGATGAATACATGGTTTAATATTTAATTATTCCATCAGAAATGTAGAAACAAAAAGAAAGAGAGAGAGAGAGAGAGAGGTGGGGAAACAACTAGGATATTCAACCTTATGAGAATTTAAGGTTAATTACTAAGCATCTTTACGAACATTTTGCATTTAATCATAAATGAAATTTAAATGCAAGTCTGAGATTTTATGATATCATTGTCAACCGTTCTAAAAACTTAAGCTGTCAGATGATGGTGTAGTTTAGTATTTAATTATTCTAACATCAAGAATCGGCAAAATAGGAAAAAACAACTGGAAAAACAAGAGAATCAATCGAGACGCATCCAAAAAGTTAAAAAAAAAAAAACGAAAAGGAAGAGAAGGGAACCTACTGCTGATAAAGACCGTGCTTGCGCCTCTTGAGTCTTGAGAGATAGAATTGCCTTATCGACGTCGGCGACCTTGGGCTTCTTGACAAACAAAATCCCCATTAATTAAAATCGAACTTACGTGATCAATGCTTATTGATGAAGTCAAAAGTTCTTTGATGAGGGAGGGGCTTTCGACGTCGTTTGTCTGGTTTGGTTAGAAGGGGAACGGAAACTATTTGGTTGATCTGTCAAATGTGCCAAGGATATTTTCTGTTCTTTGTTTGTTCGCCGGAGACGCTAAGGAATCTGAATGATCAGGGTCGTGGATCTAGCCCGATAAATCAACCTGACTTGTTTTTTTTTTTTTTTAAAACTCGAGTTGAGTTTAAATATTAATTAATTTCATAAATAGTTCATAAACTTTTCCTCAATATGCAATGTTGTCCTAAATGTTTAATACCCAAGATTTAATTTTCTCTATGAACTTTTAATTTGTTCAAATGGTTAATTACATGTTTCAAATATTTATAAAAAATGCAAGAATTTTATTAAATAAATTAAAAATTCAAGTCAGTATTGAATAATGAGCCAAAGTTTAAGAACCATTTATAATATTTTTCATTTTCAACATCGAAATCCAAACTCGATCATAAAAATGAATCTGAAACCTCTGCCAAGACGGTCAGAAACAAAACTTGGCTTGGCCGAACATATAGTTTGAATTGATGATGAATTATGAAGTTCACATTCAAGAGAGGATGTTATGCTTTCAATTTGAAGTGCGACGAAATAATAAAATGAGGACATTTAAATAGCGGAGTCAATTGGGTACCAGTGTTGGGAGATTTACCAAGTGAACCCTATGCGGCTCGTGCCCAGCAGGACTTTCTACGGGGTACCTCGAAACCAAAATCGAGCGCGCATTTAGACCTAAATGGGGTTCGGAGATGTTGAGAACTTAATTAGTTTCAACTCATTTCCATTCCCATGCACTTGCATATCGTCTGCTGGTCAAATTGGAACAGGTATTGCAATGCGTCCGGTAATTGGTAAGACACTCATAATATCCGAAAGAGTTCTTATGCGCTTAAATGCAGGTCTCATCAGGGCAATCCACAAGACACTCATAACATCCAAAAGAGTATCTATGTGCTTAAATGCGGGAATCATGAGGGCGGCTCATGTTCGAGGTGTCCTAACAATGTATTAATGATACCAGAACGATCAGATGGAATTGCCAGAACACTACCGAAGAAGTTCAAGTTAAATTTCAATCGAGACTGGGACTTAACATTTGGATTCAGGCCCGGTTTGAGCTACGATATCACCCGAAAGAAACCAAATGGTCAGATCTTTGATATTCATATTTCAACCTGTCCGCCATGCCATGTTGTGTTTAGCAAACTATTCTATGATTCCATACTGACTTATGGTCGACTCACAGACGTGTGCGTGCTGGCTTTCAGTATGTCTTTTGCTCTCCAACATTATGCCGAGAAGCAACTTCTTCGGTTAGCTCATTTCTAAGTCAAGAGTACAGATAAGACACGAGATCATGCACAATCCAGGATGCTGTCCACAGCATCCTTAATGCAGAAAGCCAAACCCTCATTCGGAGCACTGATTAAAGTGCTCGTGCTCCTAATTTCAAGTAAAGCTTCACTAGGAGCGTCAATGCACAAGATACGAGCATCGCTCAATCCATCTGTGAGTCTTCTTGTAGAGATCCGCCAATACCCATCTCTGATGAACGAACCAGGGGCCTTTGCAAGTCTGGAGCCCCCCAAAGCAACGGGGGTTCACTTTTTGAGCAGGATAGCTCATTGCTAGGTAGAATCCGCCTTCTGGTATCTCTCATGACAAGGTTTCCTTTCAATCTTGTGATGCTCAAATTTCGGTCTTTCAAGTTTTTCCAACGTAATTGGGAGATCAAGTCTGCTGTGATTTCTAGTTCTGAATCTTCCTTCAGGGTAGGCAGCTTCAATGTCTCGTTCACAGAGTAGTGAAGGACCGAGTATCAGTCTGAGACTGGTGATATGATCTGCTGCCTAAAACCTTCGGGCAACTATCTTCAACAAAAAGTGCAAGAACAGAGAACTTATCAGTCTGCAGAACCATCATTAGAAAAAGAGTGGATGGAAGGATAGGTGATGTTACCACGACAAACTTCGGTTGCAATACATGGATTAAAGATTGAACCTTCTTCAACCGACAAGTGAGGTCGATCCATGAGATAAAATGTGCAAGCATAATATTTTGATAGTTAATGCACATGCATGAATGCAAAACAATTGGACCGGTGGAGTAGTTCAGTCTCATGAAGAAAAGGCGAAATAGCTAATGCACAGTCCTTACACTACTCCTGAAAGAAATGACATCGAAGGACCTTCATCTTCATCTCCTTCGGATCAAAAGGCAGGAGAGCTATATCACTATCCATGCCCTCCTGCAAATTGAACAAAAAGGTTCTGCTCGTTGAATGGCTCTATTCGCTGAACAATAGGAAAGAGAGAAGCACTTTTTGTTGTTAGATGAGTGATAGAATATATTAGCACCTCCCAGATGAGTAATGACTTTTTATCTCCATGCCAGCGTCTGAGCAAATGAACAGCTGGGCCAAGTCGAAAACTACAGTGAGGACAAAATACAATGCACTACTCCTGCCATTGAAGTCTGCACACATTCTAACAGCAATCAGAGGATATGATTATGTGACAAGTTGCAGAGTCAAAAGAAAAGGTTACCGTACGATAGCTTAGGTGAGTAATTTGGAGGATACACTTGCATCCTTTGTCCATTCAAAAGCTCGACATGTGCAAATAATGGCTCGCCAGAGAACAACTGTGAAGGACATAAAATCAACAAAAAATCTTCTTTTAGTAGGGATGTAAACGATCAATTGGAGACATATATAAATCATATGTCCTCAGTTACATACCTTTTCTTGCCTTTGTTTGCACACCCACTCAGGTATTATGTTGGTATATGCCAATAACTCTTCTGCTACCAACCAGATAACAAATATGGGAACCTATGGAGAGAACAAATGGTTTTACAGGGACTCTTTTTATTTATAAGACAAAGAACTCTGGAGAACCATTTTTCTGAAAATATTGATTGCCTTTTTCATTCCGGAATATCTTATTCAGGAAGTACATTGGACATAGACTTCACGTGCAGCAGTGAGAGCGACCAGAACTCTAATTCGCAAAAGCAATTGCAAAAAATAAAATACCGAGACCTACATGATCACCTAGGAGATAACACTACCAGGTTGACCACAGCCAGTGATTTTTATCCAGCAAAACAATAGGAGGATTATGTTCATAGCTCTTTGTGGTTCTGAAGCACAAGATCACACTGCTGTTCAAACGTGCAAAAGGAGTTCCCACCTGGTTACATTGTAAAACCATCACACAAACCCGAAAAGTAAACTGAATATACAATCTGCAGAATCAGCAACTCTCATCAAAGTAAGATTGGTTTACGGCTAAAATGAGGTGACAGCCAGTAGAACTAACTATACACCATCAAATCCTAACCAGCTGAAGACACACTCAGGGAATCTGATGTGGACAAAGTGCCAAATATCGTGATTATAGCTTGTTCAGGGATTTTGCAGAGGGTTTAAACATGGCATACTAATTGATCACCTGACTTTTTTGAAGGTGCAACTAAAGGAAACAACATAAGCATATAGTTCAGTCAAGGTAATTTTCATCATCCAAAAAAAAAAAAAAGTCTAGGTGATTTTCTTGCATAGGAACACAAATAGTTTGGACTTTTTTATCACCATTGTTACATTTATTTCAAGTGAAATTCTAACTTTATGATTGTAGCATCAGCCTTATCTGATATCCACTGAAGTGAGAGAAGACCAATGTCACAGTATAATTTTAATTGCAAGCCAATGGAGCACTGTATAATGTGATGATTCCAGGCAAATAGATATCTGCTCCAAGAGTTGTAGGATGATTCCAAGTCATCCTAGAGGAATTTGTACTGAACCACCGGCTTTAACAGCATCAACTGCGCAGGAGCATATAAAGTTCAATTTGCCCATTTCCTCTGAGCTCTCATCCGCATGAAGTAAGAGCTCCTCCAAATCACTGGTTTCATTACAGTAAACTCACAACTTAATTTCATAGATGCCGCATGTCAAAATCTACTGTATTAGAAAAAATAAAGAGCCAGAAGAATCAAATGGCACTACATTATATAATGATGCATTTGGCCATAGTATTCACAACCCAAAAGAGATATATTCAATAAAACATGTTACCTCGAATTTGAAGAATCCTCAGGAGTAGTGTAATTACTCCCCTTGTTGGCAGTTTCCAAGTTATCCAGAGATGAAAAATCTGAATGTATTAGCACATCGCACGATCGAAGATCGTTATAATTAAACTCCAAAACATGACCAGGAACAAATTCAGAGCTCGAGACAAATCCTGTCATTCCATCTGGATATCTTATCGTCCAATTACAGGCTCCTATTTCCAACCCGGAGCTGATTGGTTTGATACTTATTGTGCCATTGTAGCATGCCACTTCCGCATATTTAAGTCTTTGAACCTTCTTAACACAATCCTCTATGTCAGCTGCATTGATGGGCACTCTTCATCACTATCTCTTAAAAGGTTATTAAACAAATGAAAATGCAGTTTCTTGGAAGAAAAAGTAAGGTGTAATATGCAAACAAGCTCGATCACAACTCGGAAGATGCAAGGACACCAATAATTCATAATCTTCAATGGCTGAAGCTTCTGACCACAAGATGTGATGCATGACCAATCAAGAAATTCATCTAACAAGAAAAGGCATTTTAAGCCTTGAGGACAGAACTCCCAACATCAAAATATAAGCCACATCTCAGGAGATTGTAGCGTCTTCTAAAGGCATGCCAAGCCGATTGCTGCTAAAAAGTTTGGGGTCTATCTGGACTAAGGGAGGGGCGAAGTAGAAGAACCAGAATCCTGAGTCCTGCAAATAGTTACAATGAGGATCTAAGCCATGATAAACTATCAAGCCACATCTTGTATGCGATTTAGCTATAGAACAGAACTACTACACAAAGGGCTTCCTTACCTATATAATGGCATCCATCCACCAAACTCAATCCCATCACTGCCCGATACTATCTCCTTCAATGCAGAAGGACGTGATTCGAGCTCCTACCACTGCATCCAGTGAGGACTACTGGATTCTTTAGACCCATACAACTGCCTGAATTCCTCATGCATTGAAACAAGGTCCTCCATCATAAGTTTCCCAAGTTTCGCTGCTGCCTCAGTTACATATACCTAATGTAAAAGCACAAATCTTTAAGCAAGTCACAATTGTTTAATGCACAAGCCGAAGACCAAGCGATAATTAAACTAACACTCAACCATATACATAAAAATTACTCCAGATTCAATCAATGAGATGAAGATTACCTTCACTGAGAAGCCCTTCGCTCAAGTAAGAAAAGGCAACCCGAGCATTCCAGCAGGGCTCGAGATCAACACTACATCGATGAACGAGGGATTCCACAGGTGCAGGTTCGCCACAGGTTTGTACCACGGTTTGGAACGAATCAAAGCCTTTGCATTCATGGGTTTCTCAGTATTCTCCCTCTCTTCATTCCCAGATCCACAGCCATCGGACTCATCAACTGAATGTTCCATATCTTCTTCATCTTGCACCAGAAAACCCGGGAGGTTTGGGGGCGAAAACAGCGAGAGCAGACAGGTCTAGGGGACAATCAATCAAGATCCTAAACCCACAGACGCTCAGCATGTGACGTGGAGGAGAGTAAAACCCTTTTACCTCTGCTCTGGCATGTCTGCATAAGAGCATATATGTCGAATTCAAATTAAACCGAATGTGAGCCCCAGATGCGTTGATTGACGAAAGAAAGTGTGTTACAATATCAGTTAAAGAGAGAATTACCAACTTCCTGAAGCCAGACCAATGTGAAGAATTTAACAGGTGATTCACCCAAATTTTTTAATTAGAATGAGAAGATTTAACCCAAACTCAATGCTCTTGTCCTTGGTTTTGTGGTTTTGGCTTCACTCTTCAGACGAGAAGGAAGAAAAGAACGGAGACCGGCAAGCTCTTAACGTCCACTCGATTCCCACTGTTCTCGACTCTTACAATCGGGTCCTCGCGAAAAAATATATCACATTTGTTTCGCTAAAATTGAATGATATGGAAAACAAAAACAGACAGTCTTTGTAAACGAGACCTAAGAACGAGAACAGGAGCCGCACGGCGAAATCAGAGGCGGCGGACCCGCGAAAGAAAATCGAGCCAAAACGGGAGCAGTGCCTCGAGCGCGAAGTTGGGGGCGGTGGACGGCGACCAGATGGCGAGACACAAGCCCGTGGTGTTGGCTGCGCGAGAGAGGGAGGATTGAGAGCGAGAGAGAGAGAGAGAGAGCCAGAGAGAAGGAACTCGAGCACGGCACCTTGAGAGTGGATGGCAGCCAGCCGGCGAGACCACGGTGGGCCGGCGGCTGGCACGCTGCGCGAGAGAGGGAGGACTGGACTGAGAGAGTGAGCGTGAGGGCGGGAGAGAGGGGTTTGCTTTTCTTCAAATTAAAAGGTGAAAATTCTGAAGGAGATATGAAATGCCATCATTTTCATTTTCTTTAAGTAGGAGCATGGAATGAATATATTTGAAATAAATATTTAAAGTGTTCTCATTTTCTCAAATAAGACAATGAAGTGGATCTACTTTTAAATAAGGGCTTTGGACTATCCCTAATAATCTCAAAGAAGGGTCTGAATCCTGAATAACAATTTCATCTTTAAATTTTTCATTTTTTTCATACTATTTCTTTTTCATAAAAAAACTTATAAAAAGCAAAACATAGGTGGGCCAATGCCCCATCGATGGAAGCGGGAGAGAGTGGCAACCCTCTCCTAGATTTAAGGGAAGGTCACTTGCCCTTGCCCTAAAGTGGGCGAGGGTTGTCTATCCTCACGCAAGCTTGGCGACCCTTGCCTAGCAACTCTAGATCCGGGGTAAGGTTCGAAGGCGCTAGGTGAGCACTAGCGACCCTTGCCTAGATCTTGGAGAGGGTCGCCACACTCTCTTGCTTTTGGCGAGGGCCTACTAGCCCTGTCTCTAGTCGATGAGGGTCGTCAGCCCTCGCCCGAGTGCTAGTGATTGTGCTAGCCTTCACTGCTGCTCCATCAACGATGGGGCCGTGGCCATAAGCGCTCCCTCCCACCCATGTTTTCCTTTTTTTAAAAGTTTTTTTAATTTTTAATCCAATTTAATTTATGTTTGGATGATAATATCTTTGATCGACTGGAATATTTTACTGATCAACAAGCTAGCGAGGACAGGCTCTTATTTGAAACAAGCATAATTATTTTAGATATTTCTTTGGGATTAATGTGGCTACTTCAGATCATTATTTAAAATAAGGTTCATTTTGGACTCTCATTTAAGAAAATGAGAGCACATCGGCCTCTTATTTGGAATTTTTGCCAAATGAAAAGCTAAAAAGAAATTTGGGCCATAAAAAAAAATAAAACAAAAGGCCAAAAAATTGAAAAAAAAAAGTTGAGAAAAAGAAACAAAATCTAATTTGGTAAATTGTTAGATCAAATGTTATTCACGAAATTGAAATCATTTTCTAAATGAGATTCAAACACCAAAAAATATTTTCGATCACATATTGCCAAATGAGGGAGAATTTACCATTTTCTTATAAACTGATTTCTCCAAAAGCATTTTCTTTTATGGTAAGGTTTTTCCCCAAACAAAGGTATCGTAAGTTCATTATCTATATGATGAAGTCATTTCTTTATTAACTCATTTAGTTGGGTTGATATGAGAATATCTAATATCATAATAATGTTCTAGAATGGAAAATGCAAACCTCCACAAGTATTTCAATACAACCCCTAAAATGCAACTATCCATGAGAACACGATGGAAACCTCAATAAATTACAGTAAAATCATTCAAATCGCAATGAGTAACGAATCTATTCAAAGAGCTCCTAATTCATATGAGTGATTTGAGAAGGACAAATTTCGAATTGGTGGTTCGAATGACTTTATCACAGTTTTGAATTTCATTGTGTTAAAAAATATCTAATTTTTTGCCAATTCTGAAAATTGTATTATTCTTTTTCCCTTTTTGTTTTGTTGGCTAACAACTCATTCACCCGTAGTCATTGGATTAATTGGCAAGCCAGGATTAATAATAAAGTAAAGAGCAATTAATCATTTGCGGTCCACGAATTACTATCATGAAATTATTCATTTTCTTTTATTTAGGAAGATCAAGTTGGGTGTAGTTAATATAATTAAAAAACATATCCAAATTAATACGCGACTTTTTTTTTTTGGTCGAAAAAACAAATATATATTAACGGACATAGGAACAATCTTTATACAAAGCTTCCGAGTTTAGGAGATCTAAGAGATGACTAGGAGGAGAGATAGCCCAATTTAGAGGAAGTAAAGACAGCCCGTGGGCTTTGGCAGCCCAGTCAGCTAAGAAGTTCTCAATCCGACGGCAGTGTGCGATTTGGAGAAGAGGAAAACAGGGCAACAACGCCATTATCTCTGCAAACAGAGCTCTGTGTTCCCAAGGAGTCAAGCTAAGGTTTTTAACGGTGTCCATGAGCACCAAGCAATCGGACTCCAGCAAGATGCAATCTTGAGTTCTCTCTATCTCTTGCAGAAATTTGAGTGTAAGATTGAGGGCCTGTGTCTCGGTTTCCAGCGCTGAACCTGCAGTGATGCTTCGGGTAAATCCAGCAATCAGGTGGCTAGAGGAATCACGACACACACAAGCGACGACGCCTTCGTTGGGGGACGTAGGGTAAGCACCAACTATATTGATTTTGAGAACACCTAGCTCTGGTGGACGCCACATATGATCAAGGTCTGACGTCTGCATCTTATGTTTCGGGGGCCTACCGTTGCTGCACTTGGTGGATCTGGCGTGGGCGAGAGCTAATTGGACAACCCGATTAGGAACCGGTCTCAACTGGCGGAAGACAAAGTTGTTTAGGGCCTTCCATATGTGCCACAATACAGAAGCCACAGTCTCCATGTCAAGTATGGTATCCTTTGTGTCGAGTAGATCTGTTAGCCAGGCATCAATTCGTTGAACACCATGAATATGATTCGTCAGTTGGAGTTGGGGATGGGACCATATTGCTTGCGTCCATGTATATGATAAGAAAATATGTTCTGTCGTTTCCGGTACCTGATCTGTACATACTTGGCATATCGGATCTAGAGTGATGTGCTTGTGATATAGGTTCACTTTGGTAGATAATGCATTTTGACACAAGGACCACATGAAAATACGAATTTTGGGGGTGGTCTGCAATTTCCAAATTTTGTTCCATAATCTGCGGGGTGTTTGGTATGATGAAGAGGCCCTGCTGTGAATATCACCTGTGTTCTGTGATCTGATGAAGTTATATCCATTCTTGACTGTATACATACCGTTCTGTTTCCCCTTCCAAATGATTTGATCTGCCGTGTGTTGAGGTCGAATCTGTATGGGCATAATTTCGTTAACAGTGCGCTCATCGAAATTGCGTTGGAGTAGAATCTCATTCCATACATTTTGGCCTGGTATAATGAAATCCGCTACCTTTTCTGGTTCACCTCGTGGTGCAGGGCCACCGATAATTCCACTAGAAAGCCATTTGTCCTCCATTATTCGGATTCATCGTCCATCTCCAACTGACCACTATAGATTGTGTAGTATTGAGTCCCTGCCCAGCAACAAACTATGCCAACCCCAGGAGGGTCTAGTCCCTCTTTCAGCTAGGCAGAAGTCCCGGGAGTGGAGATACAAACCTTTAAGTAAGCTACCCCATAGGGAAGTTGGTTGTTGGATCAGACGCCAAGCTTGTTTGCCCAATAAAGCTTTGTTGAAAGCAATAAGGTCTCAAAAGCCCAGTCCCCCATTGTCCTTTCGAGTCTTCAGGGTATCCCAATTTTTCCAGTGCATGCTAGATTTACCACTTGAGACTGCCACCAAAACCAAGCAGTTTTTTGCTCTATAGACTTGCATAGAGACACCGAGATTTTAAAGATAGACATTGCATATTGTGGAATGGCTTGTACTACTGTTTTAATAAGAATTTCCTTACTGCCTTTTGAAATGAGTTGTTCTTTCCATCCTTCTAGCTTGGAGTTTACTCGACTAAGAATCTAGGCAAACATTTCTCGTTTAGATTTCCCCCAATCCGACGGTATGCCAAGATATTTCCCAGTCTTTGCTAAGATAGGAACGCGGAGTTCTCTAGCCAAATTTTCCTGAAGGCTGGTAGGACAAACTTTGCTGAAGAAAATCCTAGACTTGTTACGATTCACTTGATGTCCTGTAGCTAGGCAATATTGTTGTAGAATATTTGATAAGTGCTGGCATTCTAGGAGTTTTCCGTCTAGGAAAAAGATAGCGTTGTCTGCAAAAAATAGATGGGATAGAGTAGGACACCACCTGTTTAATTTAATGCCTCTAATGTTGCCTATATCCATAGCTTGGCTAATAAGTTGAGATAAGACGTTTGTCACCAAAATGAATAGGTATGGAGACAACGGATCGCCTTGTCTTAGTCCCTTGGTCGGATGGAAGTAGGGTAAGGGTTCTCCGTTAAATTTAACGCTTAGGGAGACCGTAGTGATGCACTGCATTATCCAATGAACCCACTGAGCATGAAACCCAATCTAAAGGAGGTAGTCATTGAGGAAATCCCACTCCACCCGATCGTATGCCTTTTGCATGTCAAGTTTCAGGACAGCTTGAAAAGTCTTGGTCCTCTTTCGAATCCTTAGTTGATGGAGAACTTCTTGGACTATAAGAACATTATCTTGAATCTGCCTTCCGCTTACAAAAGCACACTGCTCCTTGGCTATAAGTGCTGGTAACCAAGGTTTCAGTCTATTTGCAAGAACTTTTGATATGATTTTATAAATAAAGTTGCAAAGACTAATCGGTCTATACTGATCCAACCGTTATGGGTGAGGAGTTTTCTTTTTCCACATTAAGCTCACAAATAAAGTACTTCCCGAGAAATGAAAAAAAAATGAAGATTATTATATTTCTTTCCTTTAGAAAGTCAATAAATAAATAAAATAAACAAATAGATAAATGAAAAGTGGGAGAAAATTCGCGAAAAGGAAAATCAGTCAACGTCGACGTTTGCGCCGATCCTTCTCCACTTTTACCGCGATGGCTCTCCGAACTTGCTTGGCCCTCTCGGGGCATCACCTTGTCTTCCAGCTTCGACCCTTTCTATTCCCTCCTTCTCAAGTAATCACCAAACCTCGCGTTCCGACTCAAAATCACAGTGTCCTCGCACGCAATTTTCGGTCTTTTCCCACGAGGACGACACGTTCTTGCCATCGCTTGGGTTGTGGTTTCATTCTTCACTTGGTTTGGGGGGATCGCAATGGCTGAAATCTGCTCCTCTTTCCCAGTTTGTTCCTTGTCACTTGTTCTCCTTTATGTCTTTCCTCATCTTTGTTTGTCAATCCGGTATTATCTTTGAAGTTTTCGGTGATAACTTAGGATAGTTTGTTTGTGCAGTATCTTTTGATACTAAAGAACTTGTTTAAGAGTTATGCGGGTGGTGTCATTACTCTTAACAAAAAAGATTATTTATCTGAGCATCATGATCTATCTTGCTTAAAAGAAGGGTACGGTTTTCGATCTAAAATAGACTCCTCTAGCCAAAACATTTTACATGAATTTTGGAAAAACAAACAGAAAGGATACTCGAAGTTATGCTGGTGTAATACTAACCGCAAAGCTCTTTGCTTAGCTGAAATGTTTGGCAAATTTTAACCTTATGGAGATTCTTTGCTCTTCAGTTTCAAGAGACGATAGCAGAACTGACCCAAGAAGACTAGCCGGAACACTTTATAGAAGGAAGTTGGGAACAACGTCCTCCAAAGTACTAAATGCTTCATTTTCCTTGCTATAGGTTTTACTTATGCTAATTGGAGGGTTTCTTTCGAAGAAGAAGTTCACGCTTTTCTGAGAATTTTAACGATCTTATCTTTGTGAACTTTTAATAGACGATTGGTTCCCTTTATTTTTGGGCTGCCCGTCTTGCCAGTCCCACTTGGGGTCCAATTGTGTTGCGCTTGACTTGAAGCCATAGAGGCCTCATTTGGCATCGACGCTCCGGAGGATTCCATATTCTGTTTGCTTCTTGTTCTGTTTCATGTTGCATTACTGCTTGGAAGTATCTATCATGGTGAGTGAATTGATCCCATGAGTGGTTTCGGAAGGCATATTCAGGATCACAAACCCTTCAGAGCATCATGTTATTGTGCACTGGCACAAACAAAGATGCCGGCTACCTTGCGCCAAAGTGGTTCTGACACATTCATGCTTGAAGTAATTGCCTTCATCGAAATAATCTCAATGTGGTGGCTGGTGTATTAAAAAACTCGAGCATTTTCTATTAGAAACTTAATGTATTAATAGTTTTTGTGGACCATTAAGTGACCTATGAGATTATTTCAATTACTAATCAAAGCTTCATTTCCTTGTTCTTTAGTTAGTTGGCGGAATTGTCATAGTTATAATGCTTCCACTGGCGGAATTGTCATAGTAAGTCAGCGTCTTTTGTGTTTGGCCATTTTGAAATGGCTGAAACAACTGGGATATCAAGCAAACCTTATGCGGTAATTCTAGCTTTTCTTATCAGTCAGTATTCACTTTGCGGGAATGATGCAGCTGTGCATCAAACTGAAGAAACTAAAGGCGCTGACAAGAACGGTCCCATTGCCATTCTTACCAGTCTAGGGATCATTTCAGTGTTTCAATGGGCCCATATATTGGCTTTTGCTTTCAGCATTCAGGTAAGGAACTCTTCATATCTATTTATTAAGTGAAAATATTTCTTTGTTGGAAGTAATGAAGTACCAGGTTTAATGAGGAAAAAAATTGTAGCTCCGGAAGAGTGAACACACAGTTTTACCTCTCATGGATCTCTAAGTTATTAGTAGACTTTTTGTTGTTAAGCCACATCTCACATGGCCACGAAACTCCATTCCAATACCTTTTACCAATATTGAAGTCGGTGACATAGTATGTCTAAATTTGTACAAAGAGCAGGGGAAGAAGCACATATACTTTTTTTCCCCTTCTTCTGAACATTGTCATTAAATCTATCCTTTGATTTGCTTTTGAAACTGCTTCTGCTGTATTGTGCTATATTTTACATGCTGACACTTTCAGAACTTTTGACTATCTATATGATCCGACCAATGATATGACTGGTGTACTCTATGATGCATTCCATGGGAGGTGTCGCACTGCTCCTGTTGCAATCATCTTGCTATTCATTATATGGTTCATTCTTTTTAGGTGGGTTTCCATCACTACCAGTGCAGCAAGCGTAGTCAGCGTCTATTCCTCTTTTCTTTTGTTATGCTTAGTTTCAAGTACTCTATCTATCGATACGTAACCCGTTCACCATGGCTCTCTTCAGGTATATGCGTTGTCTTGGTATGGCAAAAAGTGCATACGAAGCACAAAGTCCCATCTAATGCAGCGTGGCTTTACACAGCCATCTGCGTTCTACTTGGAATTCCAATATTGAAAGTGAATATAGTCTTCACTGCCATAACTTACAAATGCACGATAGGATGGGTCAGAGGATATGCAGTCGCGATATTTGCGAGCATGGTCATAGAAGAGAAGAATTTCAAACCTGGGCTGTTTTACTTGGGCAAGGCAAGTAGACCAATCCGTTTGATAGTGTTTCTATGGATGTGCTATACTTGCTCAGTGTTTTCTCTGCCGACTCTATATCCCATTACTTGGGACACAATCAACTATGAACCAGTTGATTGTTTAGGTATGATAATGCTTTGGTGGGTGTTTGATGCCTAGAGATGGTTAAATGGACCTGCTAGGAACATCGATCACAGAACGGAAAGGTATGATTTGATGCTTAATATCCAATGTTTTGCTATAGTCAATTGGTTGCCCTTAGAATGATTTGAAAAAAAATTCTACCGTGTTTTGTGTCCGGCAGATGTCATGAGCATTCGAAGTTGATACCTTCTTAGTCCAAGACATGACCACTTCATTAACATTCCAAAAAAGCATGAAAACTTGAATTTGTTCAAAGCGCAGAATTAGATTTTCTATCTTCGCATCACTCAGCAGTCCCTCAGGCATCTTTGGTCCATCGATGAGAAAGTTTGAGAATTGTTGTAACTGCATAATATCATCCCAAGTGCATCATATCAAGTTTTATCATCAGCATATTAATTTGAACATAAAAGATTGTTGTCTGCCAAGGTTCGACATACTTATAACCCACCTCCATCTCCGGCACCATAGGAAATCTTGCTCTATTGTAATATTACACTAGAACGACTAATTAATCCCCAGTTGAGTGGTGTACAAGGTCAAAGAAACATATACAGGAGCTAAGTCTTGTAGCCATGGAGGTGTCGATCCTTTAGATCTCGAGGCAATGGCTCCTCCATGGCCATGGAAGCCGAGCTTTTGGACTAGAAAGGGATGGCCACTTCTCGGCCAGGGCAGGAGCTCGATGCCTCGTCAATTGATGTCCTTAAGGGGATAAATCTGTGATTTCGATGCTCTCCAGCCTTCAAACCACATACTAAAGCTTGAATTCTTAGCCACAACATCAGCAGACACCTCTAATCCTTCAACCTTCTTCATTGCATAAGTTTCGAACTCAATGAGTCTACCCCAAAGAGAAGCCCGGTTTGCTGGTTCGCTGTCCCTCTTGATTTTATCCAGCCACTCCTTTGCTTCCTCCACCCTTGCCCAGAAGCAAGGGTCTTGTGTCGAGCCTGCATACCTAGTCCTCCTATTGCCCAGTTTCTTTCTACAAACTCTCTCTGTCCACAACTGATCGAAAATTTCGTACCTCCTTGCCCTTCCATTGCTTATGTAGTGGCCTTTCTTTTGGTGCATCCCCGACCGATAATACTCTGCGATGTCCAATGGCTCCACAAGAAGCATGTAGACCTGCGATGCGGTTACCCATTTTGAACTTTTGTGCAAATCGTGTGGGAGCTCGTTCCTGTCCATCATGTGTACGACACCATCCCAAAAGGCCTTAAGCATGATCCTGTTCATGTTTATCTTGAACTCTCTCTTTGAGGCCCCCCTATGCTTGAAAGAATCATAATATCCTCTTTGCTCATTGGAATTATCGCAACAAGCTTTATACCACTGTATCTCCAACTTGTAAGGAGCAATTTTGGATAGCTTAATGCTTAAATTGGCAGCTTTTAGGTTTGGCGAGCGCCCCATTCGCCTTGTCATCTTCAAGCAATCTTTTGCAATCGGCGCAATTGATAACTGCAAAGTAGGGATCAACGAATCTTTAAACTCAGGAGAATTGCACCCGAGAATAAAAAGCCTAGATCAATACATTTACATATTGCAATCACTTGATGATCTAAGGTGTCGTGTTCCTACCTGTCAAGATGCCCCCATAGAGTTCAAAGCCATCGAAAGACTTGCTTCATAGCTTGATTCGGAGAGATCTCCTTCCATGAAGCTTCTCTTCAAAGACTGATGAGTTAGTCTTTCAACATATCGCCCATACATAAGATGCTCTTCGGTGATACAATTTGGAGAGCCTATCCTTAGCATCAAATGTATCATCTTGTTGACCGATACACCATTGTCCAAACAAATCGCACCCTCATCTGAACAAAACAAGTAATTCCCAAATGGCCAAAATGACCTCCCTCCCAAGCCTTCCTCAGCATGCGCCAGGCGCTCCATGTTGGCTGCAGCCAAGTAAAATAACCAGGCTTTGTCTTCTTCAGTTAATTGGAGGTTAGCGAAATTCATAGAGTTCAGTGACATCATATACGTGTACCAAAATCTTATGAGGGCTTGCCACTGGGGAGTCAGAACAAGTGATTGGTCCAGAGATAACCTTGGCATTATATTGTGCGTTGACATGACATTGCAGAAGCTACCACTCCAACTTTCACGAAGGATGGCTCGAGAAAGCGACTCGTTGCCGAGGAAAGGAGAGCCGAAACCGATGCATAGGACTGAGATGGGTGAGAAGATGGATTTGAGGTAGGAGAGGAGCCAAAGAACAGCGAGGAAGGCAATTGATCCTCCTATGGAGTGGCCCGCGATCACTATTGACTTGGTTTCAGCCAGCATACTACGAATCTGCATACATATTCAGGATTTCTTAGAATTAGCTAAAGCACTTGTTAACTCCAAACCACAAGCATCGGTTTACAGTCTTCCGAAATTCGGATGCAGAGGTTTACAGAATTCCGAATTACTGGAGCGGGGACATCTCAAGAACGGTGAAAATCGCTAACCTGGCTCTGAAGATCAGGGCGCGGATGATAATGAAGGAAGAGGTGAAGCAGTCCGGCGTGGACCATGACCGGCTCCTCGCCGTCGTAGTGGCATTTCAGCAGCGCAAACGGCCCGTGGCTCGCTGCATCCAGTGGCACCAGCATGCTGCGGTTCGGATCCCAATCGGGCACTGGCAGCTGTTGGATGCCAGAGAATGCCACGTAGCCCACGCCCCCGACTTGCTCCACCACGAACGCACCACACCCCATCGCGTTCGCAGTGCTGCACACCCTCCACGCCTCCTTCGGCAGCGGCGTCGACGCCAGGAAAGTCCCCAACATCTCGCTCGTCTCAAACCTTTCCAAAACAACAGGAAGCACATAAAGAAAAACGAACAAAACAAAGCGAAAATAGGGCAGGAGAACGGAGGAGGCTGTTACGGTGAAGCTTCGGCGTTCATGGTTTCCTCTTTTGCTCGTCGAATGGGCACCGAAATGGAGTCTAGACGGTGGAATTATGGTTTGGATATAAGTAAAGGTGGCGGTCTTATATAGGAGGGACTGAGCGTGGGCCAGCAATACGGGTCCTCTTCGGACAGATCGACGTTTATCTGCCGTGTGGAAGTATCTTGTCCGAATGCAACTGTAAATTTTTGTCTTCTCCCTCAACTTTCTTAATTAAGAAACTTCTCGAAAACCCCAATTTTACCAGCGAAGTCAAAAGTTATTTTTCATCATGTTTTCAAAATACATTTTATTAAACACTACTTGTATTTCGATTTTTTTTTTTTTAACTCAAGGGCTTTTGCAATTTTTTAGGGACATCCCCTGAGAATCGAAAGGCCGAGAACCCTCCTTTTGAAGCACCATATGCTCAAGAGAGTTGCTTTTGCCTGTACCTTTTTCTGGCCAATCACGTAACTCTAATTAGTGTAGTGAAGTTATAATTGATTTTTACATTCGCAATTTCTGAGGGACGTTCTCTCAAAGCCGAAGGGCCGAAGACCCTTCTTTTGAAAGACTATGCTCAAGAGAGTTGCTTTTGCTTGTACCTTTTCCAGCCAATCTTGTAATTGGATTTCTCTTGGTGAGCTCGAGCAGCGCCAAGACTTGGATCTTCCTAAAAATTGGACGTTGATTTCCAGAGATAAGGAAGATAGAGAATGTGAAATAGCTAGTTGTGTTAACTATACAACAACAATTATAATTCAGCCCTCTAGATTTCCACAAATAAGGAAGATTTTTATGAATCCATGGATCTTCCTCTCTATGACGTGTTTTGTCCAAGTATGAAAATATTTTTCTTTTTCCATAAATATTTATACAATTTCTTCTCATTATGTATTCTTGTTGATAATTTCACTTTGTCATAATAATTCAAATATTTCGAAATTGTATGAGTTGAAAGTAAATTATTTATTAAACATTCAACAAAAAAATAGAATGCTCTTTAAAACCAAACCCATAAGCGAATATAATATACAATTATTGCTTATTAACCATATTCATAAACCATGATGTGATGTCTGATATCATCCTTATCTAAAAGAGTTATGACTCGAGAAGGAATTGATACGCGTTTTTTCTTGGGTCGAAGGAATTCATGCACTTAACACACGTAAATTCCACGAAATTTCTACGACTTAACAACCTGTCTTTTGAAATAAAAAAAAATTCCCCGGTGTTCACCATGGAGGTTTATGACCGTGGCTTGCCTTGGGTCAGTCAAAGGATCCCTTGGAAACAAGTGAGGTGATTGCCAAGTGTACCAATTGTGAACGACTGGCTGAGACAAGGGGGACCTAGCAATTTATGGACCCGAGGAAGAAAATAGCCAGGCAATAGCTATCCAAACATCCGATTTATAATAAGCACAAAGCACAAAGCAAAAATAGTTATCCTTAAAGATAATACAATATAATATTAAGATATGCCTCGAATTTAAAATCATTAAACGACCCGATTCAAAGTTAAAGACAAATCTTACAGATTAGGGAAATTATTTATATATTGAAGATGCGGTCAAGAGTAAAAATGTTATTGACTTGGACTTTTTATAGGATGAAGTTCGTCAATAAAATTTCTCCTATGAGGTATCACAGTTGACCAAGGAAAGTTGGAAAAGGACAGCTACACTCGTGTGGATTGAATTCCATTGTGGCTTCTTGACCAAGTTGATTCCATGTTTATATAAATATATTTGGGCCAAGTTCATTAAAAATTCTAAAACTTATCATGGAAGTGTAACTGAGTTTTGAGATTTGAATAAAAACTGTATTCAAATCTCAAAACTTATTAAATTAGTTCAATCAGGTCCTTTTGTTTACTCCATCCAATTTAGCTAATGGAAAATATTAACATGTCTTATTTTATTACTTTCGAAAGACATGGGGCGATGATGTACACCAACCAACATGTCATAAAAAAATTATTATAAAAGTAGATTAAAATAAAGAGCTAATTTACACTCAACTGACTAGTTTGTCTTTTGAGTGTAAGTTTTGGATCCGGGATCCCCCTCTTTTTGTATAGTTGGTTAAAGTTCAATATATTCTTACCTTACTAAAAATAATAAAAAAGAGCTAATTTTTATTTTTTTTAAATAAAGAAAAGCACAAACTCACCCAAGGCTTGGCTAGGCCATTGTGACCACTGCCATAATGTCAAGAAGGGCTAGCGGAGGTTGCCTGGGCCTTCTTGAAGCCCATTGACCTCGCTAGCCTCAAGTGAGGGCTTGGCAACCCCTAGCGAGGGGAGAGCATGACCCTAGCCCCAAATCCAAGGTGGGCTGGTGAGGCCTCACCTACGATGGAATAAATATACATGGGAATTGACACATTAAATTCTAATAGAATAATTGCACATCATTTTGTTCTTCCAATTATTATATTTTCATTTTTTCCCTTTTTTCTTCTCATTTCACTTTCATCGTGATAGGCCACCATCAACTAAGGGTGAGCATTGATTTAGGGTCAACTTTGGACTAGTCCAATGAGTTGGTCCTACCAACCAAAAAAAAAAAAAAATCAGTTGGTCCTAGTTTGGCTCTCAAGTGGACTGGGCTGGTCCTTGTTCTTGGAACCCTTGGACCTCGCATTGTGCAACTTTGTCCTCAATCATCGAACTTAATGGTTAACCCTGTATATATTATGTATTACATAAATAATTATATTATGTATATATCATATTAAACATCATATATAATATATTATATATTTTTGTCTACTTTAAACCATTGTGCCTACACTATGTTTTTTCTTATGCAATTATGTCGTGTAAATTATAAAGTAGGAACCTAGCCCAGATTCAATCAAAAAGATTAGAAACCCTCTTCACCACTTCATTGCTCACCCTGGCCTCTCCTCTCTCACCTCACGAGCATACCTCAGCTAATGAAATCGCCGCCTCTTTTGACCCTTCTCTCAAACATAACTCAACAAAAGATTCTATATATTTTCTCTTAGATTTATGGTTGATATGAGCCGGTGTTTATAATTTGGTTGCTTAATGTCGCATCGTTGATAGATATGTAATTTGAAAAGTATATTTGTCATTTCAAGGAATATAAAAAATGAAGTAAGAAAATAATGGGTTGGTCTCGGATTGACCTTGGAATCAGATTGGACCCATAAGGTCATTTTGGTCTTGGCCTGTGCCCTAGGCTTAACAAAGTTGGTCTCCAGTCTCAAAAATTGAGGACCATGCAGATTGGTCACTAGGTTAAATGCTTGACTGGCCCAACCCAAACCATATTCACCCCTACTATCAACCTAGTCATGAGATTAACTTAACCCTATTTGGTGGCCTCCAATGGGTATGTTGCAGAGGGCACCGCCAGCAACCTCTTAGCCACGATAGCTCTTGCAAAAGCGATGCAACTAAGAGAGCCTCTAGTTGTTGTATTAGTAGAGCTTGATATTGTTGGAATCACAACAAGGGTGTTTTATAGTTTTTGTTTCCCATGTAAAATCTTTCACTAAATGATGCGTTTTGGTTTTATATAGGAGACTCAGGTTCTGTATTAAATTTGGAAAGAGAATGTCAAATGCAAGGATAAATTTTATTCTCAACTTGTATATACAACCCTGACAATTGATACTCAAATGACTTAAAGACCAATAGTCTCCAGGTACAAATTACACCGAAATTTAATCAATGATGTAATATGAACACAAGTAGCTAGATAGCCTACACTTTGGGCTCAAACTATGCCGAAATTTAATTTACGACGCAGCTTGTTTTAGGCATATAGCTGGAATTTTTAATCAATAGCAATATCTCTAAATAGGAAACACAACGCCAAAATTCAATCAATGAGGCTGAGCTTGTGGAACAACATTGGAATTTAATCGACAATGATGAACCATATAAAGACATGTCAGAATTTAATTAACAATAAGAATCTTAACAATTACATCTAAAATGCAATAAAATGAAGATAGTTGTGTTTTCGGGGGCTCTTCGTTGAATAGGTTGGGTATTTATAGGGTGAACTGGTAGCCATCAATTGGTTACTTCTCCTTGGACGCCACTCTTAGCATTCCTTACGTTTTCTTCTTGGCAACTTTATCTATAAGTAACAGTTTCCTAACTCGTCAACGACACTCGCATGACTTGCCCATCAAGTAAATAAGAACTTCCTATTTCTGTGCACATTTTTCGCGGTAGCTATTCTTGCGTGGGCTTTAGTGCTAATTCCCCTTAAATTCCAAGTCTGATGTGTTACACCTAGAGTCTGACACCTGGCAATTAATTCCCTTGCCATCGACTCAGGTAAATATGTCTAGAATCCTGTCGATACTAAGCTCAAATACCCTTCACAGACGCTGGAAAAAGATGTTTTCACAAACAAAATAGAGCGTATCACCCTTATTATTCCCCCTCGTGGCCAGCATGTGAAAACATGAGTACTTTTGGGTGTCAACAGAGGACAATTTGGCTGTTCTTGCTCTGGGAATCAACACCTCGTCCTGGGTTGAAATAGTGATGATGGGTCTTGGTGCATTTCCTCGTCTACTATTTTAGTGAGACTCACCAGGGAGAAGTTCAAGTTCTGAGAGTTTCGAGGACTGAAAATGGTCGGAATCAAGAGTTTTGAAGCCAAAATGATTTGATTTTCACGGTGAATCTGTGAGTTTGAGCCCAAAGAGCATGTGCGAAACTGAATCTTGGTTCTGTTTGGTCCAGGGTAAGAGAAGAGATTACCTCAAACGTGAGATTGCGCGCCTCAATCGCGGGTGGCAACCTCCATTAATGGAGGTCGACCATTGGGGAGAGAGAGAGAGAGGTCGCCCGGGCACAAAATGGATCTACAAAGGTAATGGCCAGCGAAGGTGCCTTCTTGAAGCTTGAAAAACTGGAACTGGAAATGGGGGTCTTGGCAAAGACTGCCGGCAATGATTCCGACGACTGCCCACAGTCACGGAGGGTTTGTCAGAGCTCGTGGTGTGGCGTAGGAGGTCTGGGTGGCCATGGATGAGGGCCGGTGAACTGTGGCCCAGCGAGTCCGTGCAAAGAAGCCGATGAACAGTGTCGCTCAATGGCGGGGTTAAAAGGAGGAAGAAGAACAAAAAAAGAGAAATGTCAGCTAAGCTGATATGTAGAAAAACGACACAGATCTCTGCTGGCGTATATGTCTCGCTTACACGCATGTTTGATCTCTGCTGGCGCAGGTCCCTCTATCGCGCTTCTCTGTAAGCTTCGCGAACTCTACTTCGTGCTTCGCTATGGTTCCGTTACTGTTTGTGTCTGCAGTACGGCGAAATGTGCGGTAATGTGGCTCGCGTTTCATATTGTAAGTCTTTGATCCTTTAGAGTTGTTGACCTGCTGGATGTGCAATTGAGGAATTTTGCTGTGAGCCGCGCTGCGTTGCTTGCTGACACTGCGCTCTATTGTTGCAAATGACGAGCTAAAAGCCGGTTATTTAATCGGTTTTTTGCATAATGAGGGGCATTATAGTTTGAGAGTGTCGCGTAAGATTTTTTAAGTCTTCTCACACTGGGTGTTTAGGTCTCTTTCCTTTTGGGGCTTCGGTGCTCTGGTTCTGTCTTAGGGCACTTCTGTGCATTTTAAGGGAATATTATTGCGTCCCTGTTTTTTGTTATGCATGAAATAAGGGTGTAAATGAGTTAAACTATCTTCTCGTCTCAACTTGTAAATTACTTGAGGATGGATAGAGTTGGAGTTGGCGTAGGTTGCCCCAAATCCGCCATCGGCTCCTCTAAAGGTTGTAGCTTCATTCTCGACTCAACCATGAGCTTCTCAATCCATAGCTGTATTCTGGAGATGCTCTTGGTCTTTGTCAACCCAAATATCATTGGTAACACCAATGGCCATTTTGGGTTAGTGATAATGATTGACTTGTTTCTCATGTCGATCATGGCATTCGTACTATAAAAGAATTCCAAATCAAGATAAGATCATATCCATCAAGGGGATTACCTCAATATTGAATTTTCCCTTCCAGTCACCAATGTGTAGTTTCATGTTTCCACCAATGCCCAATGCCAATAGCTGGTACATCCTCCGAGTTGACCTCTTTAAATTGAAGTCCGGTTGGCTCCACTTAAAATCCCAAACTCTTTGTAGCTTCGCTTGACAAGAACATGTTTTGTGTTCCTAACCTTGACATCTACGAATGACAAATTAGTACTTGGAGGTTTCTTGGGTGGAGCTTGAGTCTTTACGAATTTGAGAATCTCTATGGTTCCAAACCACACTTCTCTCTTCTCCTATTTTGGTTTCTCCTCTTCTATAGTGAGCAGTGTCGTGAGTTTGTTCTTCTTTGGACAATCTCGCAACCATGGGGACCATCGAGAAAGAAGTAAGGCAATAGTGGTGGCTTCTTCTCCCTTTCTTTGCGAGAGTCACCTTTGGGTCAATTCCATCTTTGGTGGGTCATTTGAAAGGAACTTCTACCCATGATCTTTCCCATTGATCTTTTCGACCATGGGTAAATTTGCCTTTCTTGTCTTCATTATGGTGGTGATCCATTCTCCACTCATTTCCGTTGGACTTGGGAGATTCAGGTTTTTAGAATCTAGCATGAGCCTCGGCTAAGACAAGTGCTTTTGAGATACATCGAACATCTTGTTGTTTCAGATCGAGTTGGTCCCAAGGCTTCAAACCATCAATGAACGCTCCAAACCATCAATGAACGCTCCAAGAGCTCTATCCTCTCCTAAGTTGGGAATTTGGAGCTTGAGTTCAATGGACTCCTTCACGTTTTCCCAAACCATGCTTTTTTTGTTCAAGGCAATGAAGTTTGCTATGGAGCTTTGTTGGGCAAACTCAGAAAAGAAGCAATCTCAAAATTCTTCGACAAAATCATTCCACGTGTTGATGGGATTGGCACTATTTTTGGTCTCATCATCATTTATTTTGCCATCAAAGCATGACATTATCAATTAGGAACGTAGAGACGTTTTTTACCTTGGCCATTTCATCTTGAATGCCAACGGTGTCAAAGTATTGTTCCATGTTTCAAATGAAGTTGTCCACCTCTTTAGTGGATCGGTTGCCTTTAAACTACTTGAGCTTCGACATATCCACCTTGTGTGCCACTTGAATAGGTATGGCAACGTTTGCTATACTAGTCTTGCATAACACTAGTTCAGTCTTGAGCTTTTAGACCTTAAACTTCGGAGCTTCGACCTTGGCTTTGTGGGAGTTGTCCTTTTTAAGCTCTAGGACTTTCATCTTGAAAGTCTTGATTGTGGCTCAAGGGATTTGTCTTTAAAATGTAAGGGGGCCGTGGATTGATTCACGATAGTTGTGAATTTGGGGCGAAGCATTTTTCAACCTTGTTGATTTGCCCTTTTGCCTCATCGAGTCCGTCCATGAACTCCACCATGGCAACCTTCACTCTAGCGAACCTCTCCTTGAGAGCTAACATGACATTTGTTGAGAAGGCCATCCTCTCGGCTCTACCACGGGTGTCTTTCTCTTGACCAATCTTCTCTGGGGAAGCTTTACAACAATAGCAACAATGGCAGTCCCTTGGTTCGACATTCTCTTGATCACTTGATATGCTCCTTGATTACTTTGAAAAAGCTTTCTTCTACTTGTGATCTGATACAACTTGTCACAGGCCGACACTTGAGATCGAGACCATGCGGCAACATAGGCTTCCTCTAGTTCATTGGGTCACCTAAGCCAAACCTTATTCCCAAATATTGACCACTCACTTACTCACTTCTATGGCTCAAATGTTTGATAATACAAATAAGGGGAGAATGCCCCTATCTATCCATGAAGTATTGCAATTATTACTGTCCCAACTACTATTTATCTTATTAAATACAAGACTACTATATACCCCACTGGGGGATGAGGAAGTGATCTCAAGTAACATATCAATTTTGGAGTGCTTATCAGGAAAAGCTCAAAGCGCATGGGCCATTTGAAATCTCATCGAGGAGTGTAATAGTTAGCTGACCCAGTTGAAAGGAGCTATAGTAATCCATTGTCCATGAGAAATAAACCGAGATGTGAACTGGATTGTGAAAGCCCATTGAAAAGGGACCGTTCCTCTTAGTTGGCTTTCTATGCCTACCCAACAATCCCTTTGGGATATGTTTAGGGACTTATAGCGTATGTTCTACGAACTTTATTGCTTGAATGAATAAAATTTTTTTGACCAAAAAAATAACCTACTCGATTTATGCTTCAATTAATTAAAGTCCGTTAGAGTACGTTGATATTAAACCGCGCATTCATCTATTAAATTAGATTTTTAAAATAGTTAGCAGTGGTCCCATTAAGTTTCACAAAATTCATGATTTTTCCTTAGCATTTTATGCTAAACATTGTCGGTTTTATATTCTATAAGTGAGATGATTGTCTAAAATTTCTTAAATCTATTGTTTGGAGGCCAATATAGTTATAAAACAATTCAATTGAGCATATTTAATCCTAAAAATCTTGACAATTTGCCAATATAATCATTTCTACTAGTTTTAGCTTAATAATGTTGACATAGACACCGGATGTTGTATGTAGCATGGTTAAAGCTGAAGATCCACTTTTTTGCATTTTTTTTTAATTTTTTAACTTTTTTCTTTTCTTTTTTTCCTTTTCTTTTTATTTTTAAGGGCCAACGAGGCCATCGACCACTGGTCGAGGCCTAGGGACCCACATTAGCCACTAACTGAGGATTGTGACCCTTGCCCAATGCCTACAAGGGTCACAAAGAGTGCTTTGTGTCCCTTTGTGTATGGCCGGTGAGGGTCACTAACGGCCCTGCAACTTCCGTTGGTCATATCAAGAAGGAACGGTTAAAACAATAAAAAGAAAATATTTAAAAAATTCAGAAATTTTTTTAAAAATTATAAAAATTGTCGACGTCAATGCCATTTGTGCCATATAGGATAGTCAAAGTTCACGCCATTAATTTCTAATCAAAATTAGTTAGGAGACTAGATTGGTAAAATGTCAAGATATTTAAGATTTATTGGCAAAAGAACCCTTCAAGTGCCAAAAGTTGGCACAAAAGGATACTTAAGTGCCAAAACTTACGAAAGTGACACTTAAGTGCTACTTTTTTTTTAATGAAAAATGGGACACTTGAGTGCGACATTCGGCGAACCTCGCTGGAAATCCTACGTGGCATTTTTTAATTAATTTTTTACTTACGTGGCTCACCGGAAAGTTGACTCAACAAATCACACACAAAAACGACGTCGTTTTGGTATAATTCGAATTTTAATATAATAATTAATTAAATTAAATTTTAAAAAATTAATTAATTTAAAAACAAGGGGGTGGGGAGGAGGAGGAGGAGGGAAGCAGCCGGCGGCCGAGGGCTCGCCCGCCGCCGCCGCCTCCTCCCTCGTCGCCGAGAAGGTGGGGGAGTGTCGACCGGGGCCGCCGAGCCCCGGCCGGGGACCGGCGGCGAGGGCTTGCATGCCCTCACCTAGATTTGGGGCGAGGGTCACCGGCGGTGTGATGTGGACATCGAGCCATATCGAGGAAGAGGTGCTAGGGACCCATTGTCTATTCCTACTGGTTCGATTACTCGAGCGCGGGCCAAGCAATTTAGGCAAGCTGTTGGTGTCATGGTTCGTGATCTTTGGCGTGGAGATGATTTTGGGTCAGATCTTGAAGAATCTAGGAAATCTTGGCGCAATTTGATTATCTGGTCACCAAATATTTGACCAAGTCAAATAAGAATATTCTTCTTGTTTAGGAATATTCTAGAGTAGGAATATTCTAGAATATGATGCATTAGATTTTTAGGGTTTGTGTGGCGGCTAGAAGGCCTATATATAAGACTGACTGAATTTCTTTGGGGGACGGATATATTTTATTTTTGAGGAAAAGAATTGAGAGGTTCTCTTTTACTGTTCTTTTGAGGACTTGACCTAATCAAGATTTTCTTGTGACGGTTGATTTGGCTTATCGAGCGAGATAGCGAATTCTTTCGCTCGTGGCATCTATAACGTTGGTTGGTTGACACGTGTTCGTCAACAGGTCACGTTCATACCAAGGTTGCCAATCACAGGTTTGATTGGAGGTCGAGGTTCGCAATTCGCACCATCTGGGCCTTCGTAGAACGATTCTTTCGCAACAATTCACATCAGTTGGTATCAGAGCTTGTTTCTACAAGGTCTATTTATCTTTAATTTTCTGTTTACATTCAGCAATTTGAAATTTATTGAGCTAGGGTTTCGGTTCTAGCTGATTTAGGGATCTGATTGCTTTTGCTCTTCCATATGTAGTTGTTCACTGTTAGTTTTAATTTTTTTTTCTAGCATCTTAAATTGTATCTGAGTTCGTCAAAAAAAAAAAAGAAAGTTTGTCAAAAAAAAAAAAGAAGAGAAAGAAAACGCACACAAAAAAAAAAAAAGTGCGCAAGAAAAAAAAAAGATTCGGCAAAAAAAAAATTAGCCGAACAAAAAAAAAATCAAGAAGGCGACTCGTTTGTTAGTAGACTGAATTGAAACAAAATCAGTAGTGATTTGCGTTTCAATTGGAATTTCGAAAGTTGTACTTGTTGGTTTGAAATTGTTACTTGCTAAAACAAAATCAATAGTGATCCAATCTTGTTTGATTAGTTTGATTGATTGTCGTGAGGGGGTTGAGAGATAGGTTTTGAGTCCAATAAAGAGCTTGTGAAAAGAGAATACAAGAGGGAAAAGGCAGGAGTGTGTAAGCTTAATTGAGGGTGGAAAAAGCCTAGAATTGAGTTAAACACGAGGGGAGTGACAAACACCTTGAGAGAAACACGTGAGGGAGCGATTGGTGAGGATTTTTGTGACTAACGTTTACTTGCAGGTCTAAAATATGTCGCGCGAAGAAAGCATGAATCAAAGGGAGGTTGACTCCATACGAAGGGATGAAGCGCTCGTGGAAAGCATCCAGCAATTGAGGGCCGTCGTGGAGGAGCTTAGTGGCCGAATGATGGGGAATGGCATGAGGGTTGATGGTGACCGAGAGATACCCCGGGGAAGGCCGCAACATCAACGAGACATCTCTAGAACACGACATAGAAGGCAGCGGCATTATGATGATGATGAGGCCGACATGGAGGATGATCGAGATGCTCGATTTGAAAGGTGGAATAGAGCCCGAGGGTTTAAACACTGAGAAGATAATGAACTTGGCAATATCAAGATGAAGATTCCTTCTTTCCAAGGGAAGAATGATCCCGATGCGTATCTAGAATGGGAGAAACGCATGGAGATGGTATTTGATTGCCAACGATACTCCGAGCTAAAAAAGGTAAAAATTGCAGCTGTTGAATTTACTGTTATGCTATAATTTGGTAGGATCAACTTGTGACTAGTAGGAGACGCAATGGTGAAAGACCGATAGAGACGTGGGATGAGATGAAAGCGGTGATGAAGAGGCGTTTTGTACCAAGTCATTACCATCGAGATTTGTTTCAAAAGTTACAAAATCTCACACAAGGCAATAAGAGCGTGGAAGAGTATCATAAGGAGATGGAGATTGCCATGATCCGTGCTAATGTGGTGGAGGATTGTGAGGCCACAATGTCAAAATTTTTGAGTGGTTTGAGCCGAGACATAGCAAGGGTGGTGGAGCTGCAACACTATGTTGAATTGGAGGAATTGATGGACAAAGCTATCAAAGTTGAGCGGCAATTGAAGTTGGACCGAAATCACAAGAGTGGAGGAGGTTCAAATTAGAATTGGAGATCCAATTGGAAGAGAGATGAGAAGCCAAATTGGAGAGGAAACAACACCAAAACTGAAACCTCAAAGGAGAAGGAGAGGGACGGTAAAGTTGGAATGAATCCGGCTTCAGGTAAAACCGAAAACCCTAACACTAGAACTCGTGAGATTAAATGTTTTAAGTGTTTGAGCAGGGGTCATATGGCGAATCAATGCCCTAATAGGAGGGTGATGATCATGACTGGACATGGTGTTATTAAGTCCGAAAGTGAAAGGGAAGAAGAGGATGATGAGATGCCACCATTGGAGGATTGTAGTGATGGAGAAGTGGCTATAAAAGGAGACTTATTAGTGGTTAGGCATTCTCTGAGTGTGCAAGTAAAGGAGGAGGAGCATCACCAACAAAGAGATAACTTGTTTCATACAAGATGTGTGGTGAATGGTAAGATTTGTAGTATGATAATTGATGGAGGTAGTTGTGCGAATGTGGCAAGTTGTACTATGGTGGATAAGTGGTTAAATGATAGTGGTGAGGTGAAAGTATCGAAGCAAGTTCGAATTCCATTTGAGATAGGGAGATATAAGGACGAGGTAGAGTGTGATGTTGTACCTATGCAAGTGGGTCATATCTTGCTTGGAAGACCATGGCAATATGATCGAAAGGTACATCATGATGGGTATACTAATCGTTATTCATTGGTGATGAATCAAAAGACTTATACCTTGGTACCAATGACACATAGTGAGGTGTATCAAGATCAGTTAAAGTGACAACGAGAAGCCGAGAGAGAGAGAAAATGTGAGAAATCCGATGGCTTGCGTGGTGTGTCTGAGACGCAAGGAAAAGGAGAGGCCGAGAGAAAGATTGTCGTAAAAACCAAGGGAAAAGAAGAGAGGAAAGAAAAGAGGCAAAATAATTTTTATGCAAAATCAAGTGAAGTGAAGAGAGCTTTAGTTCTAGATCGACCAATGCTTGTACTTGTGTACAAGGAGGTTTTGTTTTCTACTAGCGATCTTGACCCAAGTTTGCCTAGTCCTATTGTGTCTTTATTGCAGGAATTTGAAGATGTCTTTCCTGATGAACTTCCTAGAGGGATACCACCAATTCGAGGCATAGAACATCAAATTGACTTGATTCCTGGTGCGCCATTACCTAACCGACCCGCATATCGAAGCAATCCCGAGGAGACAAAGGAACTTCAGCGGCAAGTTAGCGAACTATTGGAGCGAGGGTATGTGAGAGAGAGAGTCTTAGCCCGTGCACTGTCCCTGTTTTGTTGGTGCCAAAGAAGGATGGAACTTGGCGAATGTGTGTCGATTGCCGAGCAATCAATAACATTACGGTAAAGTATCGACATCCTATTCCTAGGTTAGATGACATGTTGGATGAGTTGCATGGTTCTTGCATTTTCACTAAGATCGATTTGAAAAGTGGCTATCATCAAATTAGGATGAAAGAAGGTGATGAATGGAAAACTGCATTTAAGACCAAGTATGGATTATATGAGTGGTTAGTCATGCCATTTGGATTAACTAATGCACCGAGCACGTTTATGCGACTTATGAATCATGTTTTGCGTGCTTTTATTGGTCGATTTGTGGTTGTCTATTTCGATGACATCTTGATTTATAGCCAAAGTTCTGATGACCATATTGAGCATGTGCGAGCTGTCTTGCAGGTTTTAAGGGTCGAGCAATTATACGCTAATCTAAAGAAGTGCTCTTTTGTTACCAACAAATTAGTATTTCTAGGATTTGTTGTTAGTGCTGATGGTATACAGGTTGATGAAGAAAAGGTCAAAGCAATCCGTGAATGGCCAATGCCTAAGACCGTGGGAGAGATGCGTAACTTTCATGGATTGGCGAGTTTTTATTGACGATTTGTGAGAAATTTCAGCACCATTGCCGCACCTTGAACTGAGGTTATCAAGAAGCATGTGGGTTTCATGTGGGGAGAAGAGCAAGAGAAAGCATTCAATTTGTTAAAAGATAAGTTAACTAATGCTCCTTTGTTATCTTTACCGAACTTCAGTGCTACTTTTGAGATAGAGTGCGATGCTTCTGGTATTGGAATTGGAGCTGTGTTGATGCAAGGAGGGTGTCCCATAGCTTATTTCAGCGAGAAATTGAGTGGAGCAACATTGAATTATCCTACCTACGATAAGGAGATGTATGCTTTAGTGCGAGCTTTGGAGACTTGGCAACATTATCTATGGCCGAAGGAGTTTGTGATCCACACCGATCATGAGACCTTAAAGTACTTGAAAGGGCAGCAAAAGTTGAATAAAAGACATGCCAAATGGATGGAGTTCATCGAGACTTTTCCATATGTGATCAAGTACAAGAAAGGTAAGGAGAATGTGGTAGCCGATGCACTTTCTCGAAGGTATGCGATTCTAACTATTTTAGAAGCAAAGTGTCTAGGTTTTGAGCATATCAAGGGCTTATATACTGATGATGATGACTTTGGGAGAGTGTATGAAGCATGTGAACACGCTGCATTTGATAAATTCTATAGGCATGAAGGTTATCTTTTCCGTGAAAACAAACTATGTTTGCCTAAGTGTTCTTGGCGTGAATTGTTGGTGCGAGAAGCGCATAGTGGTGGTTTAATGGGGCATTTTGGTATTAATAAGACTTATGAAGTGCTACATGAACATTTTTATTGGCCACATATGAAGAGAGATGTCACACGTGTCTGTGAGAGATGCATTGCTTGTAAGCAATCGAAATTTACAACTAAACCGCATGGCTTGTATACACCATTACCTATTCCAACACATCCGTGGATTGATATTTCTATGGATTTTGTGTTAGGGTTGCCTAGGTCTAAGTATGGTAGAAATTCTATTTATGTGGTTGTTGATCAGTTTTCAAAGATGGCTCATTTTATACCTTGTCATAAAACTGATGATGCATCTCATGTTGCTGATTTGTTCTTTAGGGAGGTTGTACGTTTGCATGGCATGCCTAAATCAATTGTTTTAGCTCGAGATTCTAAATTTCTTAGCTACTTTTGGAAAACATTGTGGAAAAAACTAGGAACACGGTTGTTATTTTCTACTACTTGTCATCCACAAACTCATGGTCAAACCGAGATAGTTAATAGAACTTTAGGGGTATTGTTGCGTGCTATTATTAAAAAGAACATAAAATCTTGGGAAGATTGTCTGCCACATGTTGAATTTGCATATAATAGGAGCGTGCATTCTGCTACTAAATTTACACCATTTGAGGTTGTCTATGGTTTTAATCCGTTAACTCTGTTAGATTTAACCCCTTTACCTGTTGATGAGCGTGTGGATTTAGATGGAGCAAAGAAAGCTGAATTTGTCAAGGCGTTGCATGAGAAGACGTGCGCAAATATTGAGCGCAAGACTGAGCAATATACAAGGCAAGCCAACAAAGGGCGCAAGGAAGTGGTGTTTGAACCCGGCGATTGGGTTTGGGTTCATGCGCAAAGAGTGATTTCCTGAGCAGCGACATTCTAAGTTATTACCGCGAGGGGATGGACCATTCATGGTGTTGGAAAGAGTTAACAATAATGCCTACAAGCTTGATCTTCCAGGTAAGTATGACGTTAATGCCACATTTAATGTTTCTGACTTGACTCGTTTCGATGCCAGTGATGATTTGAGGGCAAATCCTTCCCACGGGGGAGGGAATGATGTGGATATCGAGCCATATCGAGGAGGAGGTGCTAGGGACCCATTGTCTATTCCTACTGGTTCGATTACTCGAGCGCGAGCCAAGCAATTTAGGCAAGCTATTGGTGTCATGGTTCGTGATCTTTGGTGTGGAGATGACCTTGGATCAGATCTTGAAGACTCTTGGAAATCTTGGCGCAATTTGATTATCTGGTCACCAAATATTTGACCAAGTCAAATAGGAATATTCTTCTTGTTTAGGAATATTCTAGAATAGGAATATTCTAGAATATGACGCATTAGATTTTTAGGGTTTGTGTGGCGGCTAGAAGGCCTATATATAAGACTGACTGAATTTCTTTGGGGGACGGATATATTTTATTTTTGAGGAAAAGAATTGAGAGGTTCTCTTTTACTGTTATTTTGAGGACTTGACCTAATCAAGATTTCTTGTGACGGTTAATTTGACTTATCGAGCGAGATAGCAAATTCTTTCGCTCGTGGCGTCTATAACGTTGGTTGGTTGACACGTGTTTCGTCAACGTGTCACGTTCATACCGAGGTTGCCAATCACAAGTTTGATTGGAGGTCGAGGTTCGCACTCCGCACCATCCGAGCCTTCGTAGAACGATCCTTCCGCAATGATTCACATCACGGTGGCCCCCAAATGAGCGGTGGCCCTTCGGTCGGGCCGAGCGAGGGCCGGTGACCCTCGCCCTGCATCTAGGCGAGGGCATGCAAGCCCTTGCCGCTGGTCGGCCGGGGCCATCGGCCCCGGCTAGGGCTCGGCGGCCCCGGCCGACACTCCCCACCGTCCCAAAGAACGGAGGGAGGTGGCGGCGGCGAGGGCTAAGCCCTCAGCCGCCGGCTGCCTCCCTCCTCCTCTTCCTCCCCCCCAATTTTTTTTTAAATTAATTAATTAATTAATTAATTAAAATTTAATTTAATTAATTATTATATTAAAATTCAAATTATACCAAAACGACGTCGTTTGATATTGATTAGCCACATCAGCATTGAAAGCGATGTCGTTTTGCATGCAGCTCGTCGGAAAATTGCCACGTTAGCGTTTTGGCCGATTTTCTCGCCAAGTGGCACCTAAGTTATCCATTTTGCTCGATATTGGCACTTAAGTGTCACTTTCATAACTTTTTGCACTTAAGTGTCAAACCTTCATGCCAACTTTTGGCACTCCAGAGATATGGGTGTCAAGATTTATTTGGTCATTTTGAAAGGTTTATGGCTAAATTTGTTGTTGTACGATGACTTGGGACTTTTTAAACAATTATCCCTGATAAAATTAGTAGTCACTGATGGAGATAACATATTTTAAATATATAAAAAAAAGCCTCACAAATAAAAAAAAGTTACATCCCTACAATATATTGAAAGTTTCTCTTTAAAATGAAAATTAAACCACAACTAATATTACTGACTTCTAATAGTTTTAAAATTACATTGACGTCAAAAAGTTACTAAGGACACGACAAAGTTACCAACTTAAGATGGAAGAAACTTACTTTGTGATAAAGAAAATTGATCAAACTCTTTATATGCCCTAAAGAAACTATCAAAATATCTGCATATGGGTAACTTTGTTGCAAGGAAGAAACATTTGTAGAACTATGAGGAAATCACGGCTTTACAGCAAATGTGGCCCTGTATTCGAATTCGTATTTGCGGCTGGGGATCTACTGTAGAGTAGAATTGGCCTAGTCTTGAATACATCTCTGCTTATGCATGCGTAATGCCAAGCCCAGTGAGCTCATGCTGTTGCTGGCTAGCCAGTAGAATTGGCCTCTTCCTTGTGCTTCCATCTCCTCTCCTTCATAAAAAGTGTTTCTCCAATTCTAAAGAAAACAACAGAAGTTCTTTGATATAATAGATAAAGAGATTGGGTATTTCTTTTCAGACTAATGAAATGAAAAAAGAAAAAAAAAAGAGAGATATAGATCGAGAAAGCGAGCTTCAAAATAGGGGGGACGAAAAATATATAAGTTGCTATAAAAGCAATGATAAAGAAGATACTAGTGTTTATTTTCTAAAAAAATAAGTTTATTTTCATTAGAAACCATAAAAAGAAAAATAACCAAGTCAAAGGGAGCTGCGCAACTATGGAAACCATTGACGCAAAAAGTGGATTTAGTCATCTATGAGATAGAAGTATCTCTACCCTAATCTATCTATTTTTTGTTTTTATTTTTGAGAATAGAATCACAATAGTTCGACTATAATAAGGAGAGTCATTGAAACTCTCTTCTTGATTTATATATTGAGAGAATTTTCATCTAAACTTCTCAACAATGGTAACCATCGTCCGAATGGGTATTACATATAGGGGGTGGCTGCCATACATATCTTAAATCTACTTTGCAAGCATGTCGAAAGGGCCTTACCTGCAATTTCACGACAGCAGATGCACCTACCCAGCATGCTATGTTGCACGTAAGCCTAACTTAATTTTGTGGTTCCCTTTCTTCATGATATGAGCAAATTTCAAATGGTTTGGTATTCAAGCATCGACGGTGAGGCATCCCATCAATGGTGTACATTGACATTATTGTGCTTTTGGGATTTTCAAAGACGATAAATAAATGCAGTTGGCCGGAGTTGGTGGGCATAAATGGGGCTAATGCAAAGGAAATAATCGAGAATGAGAATCAGCAAGTGACCGGCGTGATACTATCGAAGGGAACCTCTCACTCTCTCGATATTTGCTGTAACCGTGTATTCATTTGGGTCAACGACAAGGGCAATACCACTGAAGTGCCCACGATCGGATGAGGGCAAGAAAATGCTGTACTAAATCCCTCCCCACAAATCCCGAGTGTTCTAAAGTAGCTCATCAAGCTGTTTGACTAAAATGAATAAATAACGATTTCATGTGAATTAAATATGTCGGGTTTAATTTTTTTCGTATAACTTTTTCTTTTTCATTCCTCGGTCGCTTTGGAGAAGAGTTAATTCTATTATATCCTAATGTATAAAAAATCAATTACATAAGAGGTGTTATTAACCCTCGATTTGAAGATTATAACCATCCGCTTTTTGACCATCTCTCAAATAAAGGGTGGGTGAAACAACTTGTGTAAAATTTTCTTTCACTAATGACATATGTCCTAATATTCATCTAGAGAGTACTTTATATTTTTAGTGGGAATATTTACACCTTTTAGGCTATATTTAACAATAATGACGAAATTCAGAAGAGAATAAAATTAATCATATCTTGCATTTGGTGGTACTTAACACATGATAAAATTGAATATAAATAAGATATAATCTAAATAAAATTCTGTCATAAGCGGATATTATTACGCAAAACCCGCCATAAAGAATGGGAGAGTTGGAATTCTTAAGATCGATCTAAAAGAATGCTTTTAATTACAATTTCTGTCTCAAGAAAGAAAACAAATTAATTAAGATAAATAAAAAAATAGCCAGAAAACTCGCGAAAGAAAAAAAAAGTCGGTGAGAGATTATCCACTTTACAGAGCACGCGAGTGGATGGTTGCTTCTCTTTCCATCATCCCCCGACGGATTCAGCGATGATGTCACCGTCCGCGCCATCTCTCCACCGCTCCGCCGGCCATGGCTCTCTAAACTTGCTTGGCCCTCTCCGACCACCGCCATCTCACGTCCAATTCCTCATTCTCGATCGCCACGCCTTGCGTTCCGACTCAGAGTCACGACCCTCGAGCCCGAGTTTCGGCCTTTCCCCACGAGGGCGACCGGTTCTTGATGCCAACGGTTTGTCCGGGCAAGAGGGAGGCGAGCCAGGCGATTTTCGTAGTCCTGCTAAATGGGTGTGCCCCGAGCGCATCGATGGTGACGTTGCGACAAGAAGTGGAGCTGGAGAGGTACACAGACTCCGAGGACGGCTTCACCCTCCTCTAACCTTCTTCTTGCGCGAAGGTACACTTTTTATGAAAAAATGTACTATGTACTGAGGATGCCGGACGTGCAAGAATGCTGTGACGGTCCGAGTATTGTTTGAGTACTATTGGGGTTGATTTTTTTTTCCTTTTTTGGGGAATTGAAGGTGGACAAAGCAGGGGTGACGGTGCTGTTTGAGGAGCCAGCCAAGGAGAGCAACAATGTGGGAGTGGTGGTGAGTCCAGTTCGTCTTGCGAGCCTATAGGAATTTGGGAGTCCTCAGTTTGTCGCGGATAAGCTCATACAAGCCAAAAAATGCAAAGTAGGTGCTTCCTCAATTGCTTGCTGGGTTTTGAATGTGGAATCCCTTGACGGTACGTTGTCCGAATCCTCTTATGTTTTGGGGCAAATGATTATTTGGTCGATGATTTGGTTCTTGGTAGAATTACTGAGAAGAATTGTGTCCGAGTGCGTAGTTTGCATTCATGGATTTCTCAGTATGTCGGGAATAACTAATTCCCTAAAATGGATTCGACACTCAATCGAACCCCTAAAACGAATGCGGAAGACGAGCCCAAAAATAACATGTATCACCGATCAAAGATATACCACGGAATCGAGCGTACCTTATTGTCCACAGATTAAACACTGTTGGAGAAAACTTCCTTATTTGTTTTGAAGCTCACAAAACGTTTCCATTAGTCTAGTCTCGAAGATTTGCGTAGACTCTTCCGTCAAAGTCTCAAGATCACTAGACCGCCGACTCAAGATTTAAAGCCTGCCTTTATTGACATTCTAGACCAACGAAGAAATCTTATCCATATGCAAGTTTATCCTTAAGGATTTGATCCGTTTGGTTGAAGAATATCTCACGGCTGGAGATAGCATCTTTAGATCTATTATTCGTTTTGAAATCAATACGAGTAAAATGGATCCGTTGATTGGCGAATTATTCTTGGAAGGTTTTACTTATGGAAACCTAGATCCTGATTGTATGGGCGAGCAGGATTGGTGGGCTATCTTCACATTCCTTAAGTAACTCGAGATCTCCCTAACTGATTTTGTCCAACGGGTAGATTGGAAGAACTTCTTTGGAAGGTGCCAACGGATATGAAGGCATGGAGGAGCATATAAGGAAGACGCTCTAGTTATTCGAGTGTTTGCGCGATAGATAAATTCCAAAGTCTAAATCTCCTTGTTCTTTGCTGATTCATTTGTTGAGCGAAAAGTTGTACTCAAAAGAGAGTTTAGACATTTGTGAGACCTTGAGGAAGTGTAGCAGAGTCTCTACACTGTGGAATCAAGGACGTGATACTGTAACGACTCTTTGTTTCATAGTGAAATCTAGCCAGTGGGCTGTCAGTGCGGGAGAGTGGACGTAGGCTTGGATTAAGCCAAACCACTATAAATTCTGTGTTCTTATTCTCTTTCCTAGACTCTTTTATTTTGCTCGCAATTCTATTCAATTGTTAGAGTCTAATTTTCTCTACAAAGTCTATTATCAACCAGACTCAGGTTAAAAGTAAAGTTTTATACTATATTTTGCAAAAGTTGTTTTCGCACCTATTCACCTCCCTATAGGTGCTCGTACTAGCACTTTCAATTGGTATCAGAGCCTCTGTACTCATTTAAATTGAAGTGTTTTTACTTCAGAGTTGAAGATCCATGGCTAGTATGTTGGCTCCAGGTTTGGTTGAAGGGCAAAGCAACACCAGACCGCCTTATTTTGATGGAAAGGAATACAGCATATGGAAAAATAAGATGAAAGCTTTCCTAAGATCGAAAGATCCTCTGAAATGGGATGTGGTTCAGAAAACTGAACAAAAAGGGAAGAAGATTCAATTGGAAGAAACAAAGCTCTCAAAAGTTTCACAATAAATCAGCTAAGAACGATGAATCCAATAAAGATGTGGTTTGTTTTGAATGTAAGAAAAAGGGACACATTAGACCCAACTGTCCCTTGCTGAAGAAAAAGAAGGGAAAAGCTGAGAAATATAGAAAGGCACTCAAAGCAGAGACTTGGAGTGATACCGAATGCGCAGAAAGTGATGATGATTATGCTAATATTTGCTCAATGGCAAAATCAAAATCAGATTCAGACTCTGAGACAGACTCAGACTTAGATAGTGAAATCGAGGTAAGTAATTTAAAAATTCCTACCAAAATCTCTAAATATATTGATGAACTATGTCTTAGTCTCAAAACCTCTCTTAAGAGAATTTCTGAGCTAAAAAGGGAAAATTTTATACTGAAACAACGGAGAATGTTTGGAAAGAAAAGTTCGAAAATCTAGATAAAGTTTTACTACTTTGAAAGAAAATGAAGACTCTCTTTCAAAAGAAAATACACTTTTGAAAAATTGGAAAAGATTCTTTCAGCACAAAGACCTTACTTTAACAAATCAGGCTTGGGAATGACTTCTGAAACCATTCCTCTAATTGATTTTCCAAAAGTAAAGGAAAGAATCAAACAGAGACCTACAAAGGCCTTCTATAGAAATCATTTTCAAAAAATCTTTGTAAAACCTATTAGCCGTAGTGCTCTTAAATGTTCTAAATGCAACAGCTCATAACATTTGAGAAAGAATGTCCCATGGTTTGGAAACCTGTTAAGAGGGATTGGGCAAAGACTGTATATTGCACTAACTCCATTGGACCCAAGAAAGTGTGGGTACTAAAGAAAGCTTGAGTTTCTCTTTTAAATGCAGGTCACTATCAAGAAAAAGGTCAAATTGTACTTGGATAGTGGCTACTCAAGACATATGATGGGAGATTCAAGTTGTTTTATAAAGCTTATACAGGTTAATGGTGGAAAAGTTTCCTTTGGTGGAAATAACAAAGGAAAAATTGTCGGATGCGGAACTGTGAAGATTGGAAGTCTCACAATCAACAACGTCTCTATATTAGAAGGTCTCAATTACAACTTGCTGAGTATCAGTCAACTGTGCGACACAGGGTTCAAAATCAATTTTCAAGAAGGAATATGTTCGGGAACCAGTAAAGACTTCTCTCAGACCTTCACTGGACGAAGACATGGGAATATCTATCTCTTGGACATCAAACCAGAAAAATCTCAATGTCTAATTTCAATTCAAGAGGAAGCTAATCTCTGGCATCGAAAACTTGGCCATATCAACATGAAGCAAATAGCCAAGATATCTTCAAAGAAGCTTGTTCGTGGGCTACCCAACCTGGCATATCAAAAATCTGAATTATGTACACCATGCGTGTTGGGAAAATAGGTTAGAAGTTCTTCCAAACCAATAAATCAAGTTTCCATTAAACGTGTGCTGCAGCTTCTGCATATGGATCTCTTTGGACCAACAAGAACTCAAAGTATTGGTGGAAAGAAATATTGCCTAGTAATAGTGGATGATTATTCACGATTTACTTGGGTATACTTTCTTGCAATTTGAAGAAAAGTCAGATGAAGGAATCTTCCTTGGATATTCAACCACCAGCAAAGCTTACAGAGTATTCAACAAGAAAACTCAATCTGTGGAAGAATCGATGAATGTAAAATTTCAAGACTTTATTCAAAATCAATCGATCCAGACTTAATCTGAAGAATCTGAATCTGCTCCAAACTCTACAAAATCTACTTCCCCTGAAGCAGCTCAGACTATAGAAGAACAACAACGAACAAATATTGGAGAATCAACTGAAGAAGAAGTTTAGCAATTTGTCAGACTAGCCAGCAACTGGAAGCACAATTCCAGTCATCCCAAAGAACTCATTATTGGTAACATTGATGAGGGAATTCGTACAAGATCCAAAAGGCATGAAGAGTCTAGTGCTGTTGCTCTTATTTCTGAAATAGAACCCAAAAGCACAGAAGAAGCTTTAACTGATGAAAGCTGGATTGAAGCTATGCAAGAAGAACTCAGGTAGTTCAGTGTTAACGATGTTTGGGAATTAACTCCTAAACCAAAAGGTAAATCTGTTATTGGAGCTAAATGGGTTTTCAGGAACAAGATGGACGAGAAAGGAAAAGTTATAAGGAACAAAGCAAGACTCGTGGCCAAAGGATATACGCAAGAAGAAGGGATAGACTATGATGAGACTTATGCACCAAGAGCAAGGTTAGAAGCAATTAGATTATTACTTGCTTTTGCTTGTTATAAGAATTTCAGGTTATTCCAAATGGACGTCAAAAGTGCATTCTTGAATGGATTTATCCAAGAAGAAGTCTATGTGGAACAACCTCCCGGTTTTGAAGACTCAAGGAAACTAGACTCTGTATTCAGACTGAAAAAGGCGCTATATGGTTTGAAGTAAGCACCTCGAGCTTGGTATGACAGGTTAAGTAAATTTTTAATCAAAAATGGCTTTGTCAAAGGTAAAGTAGATACTATTCTGTTTATTAAAAGAGAAAGAAAAAACTTTCTACTTGTTCAAATTTATGTTGATGATATTGTTTTTGGATCAATTAACGAAAATCTGTGCAAGAAATTCTCTAAGTCTATGCAGGATGAATTCGAGATGAGCATGATGGGAGAACTATCCTTCTTTCTCGGACTACAAGTGAAACAATTGAAGGAAGGAATTTTCATTCACCAAGAAAAATATGCTAAAGAACTTGTTAAAAAGTTTGGTTTGGAGAATTGCAAAAAGATTGATATACCAATGTCAAGTTCTTCGAAGCTGGACAAAGATGAAGGAGGAAAGAAAGTTGACCAAAAGCTATACAGGAGTATCATTGGTTCACTTCTTTATCTTACTGCCTCTAGACCTAATATTTTGTTTAGTGTTTGCATTTGTGCCAGATTTCAATCAAATCCCAAAGAATCTCATCTAAGTGCTGCGAAACGCATCATCAAATACGTTGCAACAACCCCGAAGTTAGGTCTATGGTATCCTAAAGAAGGAGACTTTACTCTTCTTGGATACTCAGATGCAGACCTAGCATGATGCAGAGTTGATAGAAAGAGCACCTCGGGCACTTGTCAATTGCTTGGAAACAGGACAGTATCTTGGTTCTCAAGGAAGCAAAGTACGGTTGCTCTCTCAACAGCAAAAGTGTAAACGCTAGTACGAGCACCTAGAGGGGGTGAATAGGTGCGAAAACAATTTTTGCCAAGTAAACCAGAAATTATAATTTCAAATCTGTTTAGCAATAGACTTTAAAATGGAAATTGGACTCTAACAATTAAATAGAGTTACGATCAAGGTAAAAGGGTTCAAGGAAGAGAATAAGAACACAAGGTTTATAGTGGTTCGGCTTGAATCCAAGCCTACGTCCACTCTCCCCGCACCGATGTACCCACCGGCTGGATTCCACTATGAATCAAAAGAGTTGTTACAAAAGATTACTTCCTTGATTCCACAAAGTGTAGAGACTCTACTACACTTCCTCAAGACTTCACAGAATTATAAACTCTCTTTTGAGTACAAGTTTACGCTCAACAATTGAATTGACAAAGAACAAGAAGCTTCAGACTTTGGAATTTATCTATCTCGCACGCACTCAAATAACCAGAGCGTCTTCCTTATATACTCCTCCATGCCTTCATAACCGTTGGCACCTTCCAAAGGAGTTCTTCCAATCTACCCGTTGGACGTAATCAATTAGGGAGATCTCGAGTTACTTAAGGAATGTGAAGATAGCCCACCAATCCCGCTCGCCCATACAATCGGGATCTAGGTTTCCATAAGTAGAACCTTCCAAGTATACTTCGCCAATCAACGAATCCAGTTTATTCAAATTTGAATCAAACCGAATAATCGATCTTGAGGTGCTATCTCCAGCCGTGAGATCTTCTATAACCGCTCGAATCAAATCCTTAAAGAAATACTTGAATCTGGATAAGTCTTCTTCGTCGGTCTAGTAACTGTCAATGAGGGCAGACTTTACATCTTGAGTCTGGTGGTCTGGCGATCTTCAGACTTTGACGATCTTCAGACTTTGTTGAGTGAGTCTGCAAGTCTTCAGACTAAACTGAAAATGTTTTGTCGACATCAAAACTAGTAAGGAAGTTTTCTCCAACAAGAAGCAGAGTATGTGGCTCTTGGAAGTTGTTGTTCTCAAATCTTATGGATAAAACAACAGCTAAGAAACTTTGGAATCGAAGACTCATGCACTGAGATTAAATGTGACAACACAAGCGCGATTAATTTCACCAAGAATCCAATTCTTCACTCAAGGGCAAAGCATATAGAGATTCGACACCACTTTATTAGAGACCATGTTCAAAATGGAGAAGTTTTGATTCAATTCATTGACTCAAAAAATCAGCTGGCGGACATTTTTACAAAGCCACTAGAGAAAATTCAATTTGAGTCTATTCGATCCAGTCTTAATATCTTAAAGTCTGAAGAAGTTCAGACTCGAGGATAAAAGTCTAAAGATGCTCAGACTCAGAAGATCAAGCAACACGACTGTAAGTTATTTCAGTTTTAGAAATTTATCTTTCGCATAAAATCTCAAAAAGATACGATTGTCTATTAATCTGCAATTGATTGACGCTATCTTCCCAAGTTTTTGTAATTATAGCAATCATTCATTTTCGAAAAAGAAGTTATCTTTTTTACAGTTATCTGTTTTCAAAAAGGCAGGTATTTTTGAAAAGGCATTTTTTATTTTTCCATTTGTGACGATCCGTATACCCTGTTTCGATTGTCTTATATACTGTTTGTCTTCTTCTTTTTTACTCACAAACCCTAGAAGCGCAGAACATCACCTTCTTACTTTTACTCTCTAGTTTAATCCTCAAAGTTTTCATCTTTCTCGCAATCGAGTTCGGAATCTCTCAAAGACTGTGAGAATGTCTTTCTAAAGAAAGTCTTTAAGGATTGCAAGCAGGGGACCACAGCATATGCGTGAGGGTCCTACGCACTTTGACCTTACCGAGGAAGAAGAATCTCCAAGGCATCAGCAGAGTCCACAACATTCTCAACCGCGCCATTCTCCTCAGTCTAGATCTCAGAATGTTCAGCAACATCAAGCGGAGGAAGAAATTATTAAGGATGCTAAACCTATAAGAACTCAAAAGCCTGCTTTTAATTTCAAACTCTATTATGCCTTAAAGGATGGAGGTTCTCCAATGATGTTCATTGATGAATTTTTGAAAGAAAAAGGGTATCGAAATGAAACCCACTTTTTACAAACGATGGAACGTTTGGGGATTGCTCCTGCTGGCTCGGCAGAAAGGGCTTTTGCGAACTTTCCAAGTGATCCTTGTGTTGGAGGTTTTAGTCAACTAGAGGGAAATGATGATGAAAAGATATTCACTCATTTTAAGCCTAGAATGGGTGTTGCTGCGAATATTCGTGCAAAAAGAGTAGATCTGTTTTGTTTTGAGGAACACAAGCGAACTTACTCTAAGTTACTGAAGCGAGGGGTGATGAACCCAAGGAGTGTGGATTTTGATTTCCTTGATTCTCTGAACGTGAAGTTGCGGGAGAAATTTACATTACTTCAACTTGAACGATTTTGCTCTGAATCTACTGTAGCCCATCCAGAACTTACTGTATATTTCTATTCCAATCTAAGCTTTTTGGATGCGAATAGATTTTCTTTCAGTGTTAGAGACAAGGACTATGTGGTTGATATGGACACTCTGGCTGATGTGATTGGAGTGGAGAGAGGGATGTTCCAATCAATTAGTGTGTCTATTGGTCGAGCGACTGTGGAGCTTGTTCGAGATGGAATGGCAAAAGGCAGAATTTCGTATTTGAGGATGAATGCCTCAAATGTCTTGCTTCACAAGATTGTGATTAACTGTCTTAAACCCAAATCCATATCAAAGACCGATGTCTCCAACTCAGAAGCGAAGCTGATGTATGCTATCAACGCTGGTAAAAAGTTCTCTCTGCCGCACACTATCATGTTTCACATGTATAGATCAATGGTGAAGGACAAAAGTCAACTTCCTTATTCAGCACTTGTTACTCAGCTATTCAGACACTTTAACATTCAGCCACCCAAAATTCTTTGTGTTCGAACGTGTGATCAAATGGTGGTGGGATTGAAAATGGTTTCAAAGATGCGTCTGAAGGAGCTAAACAAGGCGTTAGAGCAATTTAAGGAGAAGACTCCTGTTAAGTCTCGTCAAGACTCTGTGGCTGCAAAACGAAAAGGCAAGGAGCCCATGACAGCTCCATCAAAAGGAAGAAGAGCACTCATCTTGCAGGACGAAGAAGATGAGGATGATGTTACCATTTCCGCTCTTGCCTTAAGGAATTTATAGCGTTTTGTTGGAGAGACAGAGGATAGAGAGAACCAAGAGGAAAAGAGCAGAGGAGTGGAGAGAGAGAATCGTTGGGGAAAGAAGCAAAGGAAGAAAGAACTACGAAAGAAGAGCAAAGAGGAGAACAAGATCATCCTGTCACTGAAGAAGAAGCAGAGCATGAAGAGTACTTCTCTCCACCTAAAGGCACTGAAACAGGGGGAGCTGCTGAGAAAAGAGGTACTTCTTCACTTGCTTTTACTAGTGATGTCAGTCGTTCTCCTGCCGATCCAAAAGATGTCTATGCCTCTCAATTTCTTGAAGAAAGTCATGAGGTTTCATCTCCGAATCTGGGTGCTCATGCTGAAATGCCATCATCTGCCAATACTCCTCAAACGATCATGCTGAAGCAAGCATCAAACCGACAACTCAGCAGACTTTCGAAGACTTGCTTGATGTTCTTATGGAGATGCGTGGTCGATTTATGCCTTGGGATGCGAATTTCAGAATATGCGAACGCTAATCAAGCCTCTTCGGTTTTTGCACGCAAGTTCGGGCCCTTAATCTTCAAGTTCAAGCAACGCAAGGGTGAGGAAATAGAACAACTGAAGGAGGATATGAGAAAGCTGGAGGAGACTATCAAGTCGATGGGAGATTTCCAGCTTATTCGCGTTCCAAAACAATCTTAATCCAATTCTCTTTTTCTTCTCTACCTTTTTAATGTTGACAAAAAGGGAGAGAAGTTGGTGCAGATTTGACAGATTTGAGATTTGACTGTTTTTGATTTGACTATTTGACTTTGATTTCTTGTCTGGTTGTGATTGGTTTGGATGGTTTGGATTATGTTTTGATCGTTCAATGTTTGCAGTACTTTAAGCAATGTTGGTATTCATGGCAAAGATAGTTGTTTTTACAGGACTAACTTATTTCCTGTGGATGCAGATTCGATACTATCTTTATCCTAACTCATTTATCTTTTATGAGATATCCTTGTTTGCTTGAGTATTGTCTTGCAGTCAAAAGTATCTAAATCTGCAGAAAGTTTTGTCACCATCAAAAAGGGGGAGATTGTTGGAGAAAACTTCCTTATTTGTTTTGAAGCTCACAAAACGTTTCCATTAGTCTAGTCTGAAGATTTGCAGACTCTTCTGTCAAAGTCTGAAGATCGCTAGACCGCCAGACTCAAGATTTAAAGCCTGCCTTTATTGACAGATTCTAGACCAACGAAGAAATCTTATCCATATGCAAGTTTATCCTTAAGGATTTGATCCGTTTGGTTGAAGAATATCTCACGGCTGGAGATAGCATCTTTAGATCTATTATTCGTTTTGAAATCAATACGAGTAAAATGGATCCGTTGATTGGCGAAGTATTCTTGGAAGGTTCTACTTATGGAAACCTCGATCCTGATTGTATGGGCGAGCAGGATTGGTGGGCTATCTTCACATTCCTTAAGTAACTCGAGATCTCCCTAACTGATTTTGTCCAACGAGTAGATTGGAAGAACTTCTTTGGAAGGTGCCAACGGATATGAAGGCATGGAGGAGTATATAAGGAAGACACTCTAGTTATTCGAGTGTGTGCGCGATAGATAAATTCCAAAGTCTGAATCTCCTTGTTCTTTGCTAATTCATTTGTTGAGCGAAAAGTTGTACTCAAAAGAGAGTTTAGACATTTGTGAGACCTTGAGGAAGTGTAGCAGAGTCTCTACACTGTGGAATCAAGGACGTGATACTGTAACGACTCTTTTGTTTCATAGTGAAATCCAGCCGGTGGGCTGTCAGTGCGAGAGAGTGGACGTAGGCTTGGATTAAGCCGAACCACTATAAATTCTGTGTTCGTATTCTCTTTCCTAAACTCTTTTATTTTGCTCGCAATTCTATCCAATTGTTAGAGTCTATTTTTCTCTACAAAGTCTATTATCAACCAGACTCGGGTTAAAAGTAAAGTTTTATAATATATTTTGCAAAAGTTGTTTTCGCACCTATTCACCCCCTCTAGGTGCTCGTACTAGCACTTTCAAACACCAACGTTGAAGTTCGAGGAAGAATCCCGATCCCGTTCTACCGAGGAGCGTCATTGTTGCTATTAAGGGGAGAAAGCCCCGAAGAGACGTACTTTTCTTTTCCTTTGGAGCGTTCTTTTTGTCTTATGTTGTCCGGAGGGGGAGAGAGTGTCTTCACGTACGTACGCCAAAAGGTACGTTCCTTTTTCTTTTTATCTTTCCCTCGAAACGTCTCTTCCAAAGGACGCAACCCCTTAACGTAACATCTATCGCAAAAGACGTAACCCCTCAACGCATTCTTTCACATTGCAACCGTTCCTTCATGGGCTCTTATCTTGCGGGCCAGGCTTTTAGGCCCAACATGGGCGGATGGGCCCACTTAGGCCCATCAAGTCATAAACTAAACCCATCATCTCCCACTTGCACATGGTGGGCTGAACAGGATCCTCTTTACCTCTCTGCAACATTCATACCGGTGAATAATCCGTGCGATCAGCATACTTTGAGAGCTCGTTGCCATACATCTGTTAGGAATATATAACAGTTCATAATGGGCATCACACTTTGAGTAGATTTAGTATGCAGTACCCTAGATCGATCGATCACATTTATATCTCTCTCTTGATCTCTTTTTAAACGATGATATATTGTATTCACAATTATGATTATCCCAAAAACAATCATAATTGGTCGACCAGTGAATACAAAACTAGAATGTGATTATCTAAATTCGATCTTCCTCTTTCCTTCAAACTCTCAATTTCAGTTCAGCTTGCTTTTCTAGAAATGTCCCATTAGATCGAATCAATTAATGATCATTGGTAACATTCTAAGATAGCAAACACTAAATAGAAATCTTGAGAATAAGTAAGAGTCATGAGAGCACTAAATTGAGGAACTCTTTTCCTCAAGAGTCTTACACGGCATAAAAGTTGAGATCAAACTTTTGCCACTCCTATTGGTCGTCTCATGCATACGTAGTATGAAATATGTATTACGGTATTTAACTCCTTTACCATGGAGCGTATGTCTACATCTTTAATACCGTATAGATGATAGTTCAAACATACCCAATGTCTAACTTGAGTTCACATAACTACTCATACACAAAATTCATCATAACTCACATCTGGCATCATAGACAGATAAAGTAAAATATGTGGGTTTTTTTACTTTCGGACATAGTAAATATTATGTCCTCATCTTAACACTCAGTTAAGGTGACATATGTATTTGAAGCTTGAGCTCTCGATTATCACCTAGATAATAAGCTTAAAAACCGTCTCATCTCTATTTATCACACAGTAAATAGAGGCGATTACCCATGTGAGTGGGCTAATCTTTTATCTATCCGACATACTTTCTCAACTTAATATAATGCACTAAGCATTAAGATGCATAAACGTCAAACAAAGATTCATAGGCATTAATGATGAAAAACACAAATTCATTAAATGTGAACACTTCAAAGGAAATTACAATATTCAGCACATCGCCTCTACGCAGTCCTAGAGATTTTACATGACCACAAAACACATCTCTAGGTATTGGCTTTGTCATAGGATCTGCTTCCATTTTATGCATAGATATGTACTGTAAGTTCACATCTTTTCGTGCAACCATATCCTTAACAAAATTATACTTGGTATCTATATGTTTGGTCTTGCCATGATATTTTGGATCTTTGGTGTACGCTATAGCTGCTTGACTATCACAGTTAACCAATAACGGATTTGCAGCATACCCAAAAACACCTAAGTGATCCAAAAATCTCTTAAGCCAAACACCTTCTTGTACTGCTGCTGATAATGCCACGAACTCAGCTTCCATCGTGGACAAGGCTATACACGTTTGCTTCTTACTACTCCAAGATATGGCGCCATTATTCAATAAGAAAGCAAAACCAGAGGTAGATTTTCTTTTATTTAAATCTCCTCCTCAATCAGCATATGAATAGCCTTCAAGCCGCAGATCCTTTCCTTAGTAATTCAGCTTGTAATTAGCAGTTCCATTCAGATACCTCAGTATTCTTTTAACGGCTTTCCAATGTGTTTGATCTGGATTGGATTGGGATCTGCTCACCATTCCAACTGCAAAAACATATGTCAGGTCTTGTACACATCATAGCGTATATCAAGCTCCCAACAGCACTAGCATAAGGAACATGTTTCATTTGTTCCTTCTCTTGTGGAGTCCTTGGACACAGTCTATGGCTCAATCCCTCACCTTTTGCAATAGAAGTATCTATAGGTTTACAATCTTGCATACGAAATCGTTCAAGAACCTTATTTATGTATGTTTCTTGCGAAACATATAATGACCTCTTCGAACGATCTCTTGAAATCTTAACTCCAAGAATGTATGCAGCTTCACCCATATCTTTCATCTCAAAGTTGGAAGATAACCAACTCTTGACAGTATTAACAAACTCCATATTGCTTCCGGCAATTAGTATATCATCAACATATAATGATATGATCACAAATTGATCTTTGGATCTTTTGATATATACACAATGATCCTCATCTATCATTGTAAAATCATATGCCATTATGGCATTATGAAAACGTATATACCATTGTCTCGACGACTGCTTAAGGCCGTATATCGATCTCAAAAGTCGACATACCTTTCCTTCTTAGCCTTCCATAATGAAACTAGCAGATTGTTCCATATATAATTCTTCCTCTAATTCTCCATTAAGGAAAGCAGTCTTTACATCCATTTGATGTAACTCAAGATCCATACTAACCACTATTGCCAGAATAATACGAATTGAGGTAAATCTCACTACAAGAGAAAATGTTTCTTCATAATCAATTCCTTCCTGTTGATTATACCCCTTCCCCACAAGGCGAGTCTTATGCCTTTCTATCTAGCCATCAGCTTTACGCTTTATTTTGAGAACCCACTTGTTCCCAATAGCTTTGCGTCCTTTTGGAAGATCAACCAGTTCCTAATCATGGTTTGACTTCATTGACTCCATCTCCTCTTCCATTGCATGCATTCATTTTTCCTTACTAGGGCAATTTAGAGCCTCATTAACATTTCTTGGCTCATCTTCATCTCGTGGAGCAATTATAAAAATTTACCCTTCAATGTCAAAGCGTCGACGGGGAATACTTTTACGACTTGTTCGCCGTATGGGAGATTGTACACTTTGTACTTCATTCCCCATTATGCTCCCACTTGGATTAGATAATGACGATATCGTTTTATCATGTGGTTGCAATTGAGAGTGAGTTGAATTAAATTCATCACTTCTCATGTTACTCCCACTTGGAAGAACTCCACTAAATTCATTATCTGGATCCAAGGTTTCAAATAGAGAGTAATCCTCACCTATTTCGCCCTTCTTAGGAAATTCATTCTCTAAGAATGTGACATCCCATGATTCGAAAACAGTTACTTCCACTCCATATGAGTTATAGACAGGCAGAAAACCGGACTTAAGCTTTCTTAAACCATGGGGTTGTGCTGCCTATACTCATGAGCCCTCTCACAAGTTTGGGAAATTGGGTCCCAGAGGAAATAAGAGTATTTTCATAAGATATTCTGAACACTCGAAAGGGTATGTGTTCATATGACTGATTTGGAAGACACTCAGTTAAGTATATAGGCAGCAGTTAACAACGCATCACTCCAAAAAGTGATAGCTAAGTTAGCATGCGCCATCATGGACCTAACCATTTCCAGTAGAGTTCTGTTCCTTTTCTCTGCAACACCATTTTGTTAAGGAATATATGGAATAAACAACTGTCTTTCTATTCCTTTTTCATCACATAATTTTTTGAACTCATCAGACAAATATTCTCGACCTCGATCGGATCTCAGTACTTTTTTTTTCTTGTCTAATTGATTTTCTACCAAGTTCATAAACCTTTTGAAACAACTCAATGCTTCAGATTTATGAGAAATCAAATAGACATATCTAAATCGAGTATAATCATCTATAAATGTGATGAAATAAATAGTGACATGCCTTCCTCTCACATTCATCGGACCACAGACGTCAGAATGGATTAAATACAAAGGAAATTCAGCTCTTGTGCCTTTTCCAAATGGTTTTCTTGTCGCTTTCCCTACTAGGCAATGCTCACATATGGGCAAATCGACTTTTTCAATATTGCCTAACAAGCCCTCTTTGGCTAGTCTATTCATACGTTGTTGACCAATATGACCAAGTCTAGCATGCCACACATTCACATCATTATCATATGAATTAGAAGACATGAAAAGGGAATAACAAACATTGGCATTACTATAGTCAACATTTAATACAATGAACCCATCTAGAAAATAACCACAACCATAGTAGTTTGTATCCAAATACAAATCCACACCACTATTATGGAAGTTCATATTAAAACCAAGCTTAACCAACACTAAAACAGACACTAAACTCCGACGAATCTCCAGAGCATACAATACATCATGTAGGAACAAAGTGCGTCCACCACGCATGTTCAGTTGGCAGGTGCCAATTCCTTTTACTTCTGCTCTGGAGTTATTTCCTACATAGATCCACTTAGTTCCAGTTGGTACTCATCGGAATTCCACGAAGGATTCTCTATCCTTCGCTACATGGTCTGTTGCTCCCGAATCTATAGTCCACAAAGGATTAGATTCAGCTAAGAATATAGAACTTGACACATTAGTAAAGTTCTTAAGAGTACAAGGGGTGAGTACCTTCTTTGACTCGCGACAGTCGCGAGCGTAGTGACCCTTCTGGTCATAGTTGTAACACTTCACCCTTGAAATACTCTTCACTCGAGAACGTTTTCCTCTCTTATGTTGGTTAGCTCTTGGTTTCTTGCAAGAAGGACTCGATCCCTTGCATTTCCACATATTGAACGAATCAATGCGCTTGCGCTTAAAGCTCGAAGCCCCTTCTGAGCTAGAAACAACACAGCAAATGTCTGTTTCCAGCTCAAATGCCTTTAGGCAGTCCTCTGCTAGCTCAAGGTGGCACATAGCATCCTCAAGTTCTTCCATAACATGGTCAAGAGCTTTTAGTGCTTCTTGCTTTTCAAGCACATATTGAATTCTCTTATTCAATATTTCACAATTCTCGCCGTTCATTTTGTCTTCTTTGTTCAAATCAACAATTATGTTTTTAGTTGCTGAAGCCATCGATCTAAACATATCAGACACATATGCATGAATTATTAATGCCTATCGTTTATGCATCCATTTTTCACGAGATCCATCATATTAATGAATAATTTCAAGTAAGGTTTCGGAATCAAAAGGTCACTATGTTTCCAATCATCATCTAGAAAATCCTAACTTAAAACTATTATTAATATAATCTTCTATGCAAAATAAGTTCAGCAAAGTCATTAAAACTTTCTTGAACTTCCCACAACTAATTGTAAACTAATTTACAACAACAAATAACATTGAACATTCAATAATTAAACATGTCCATTACACTAAGTAATATATTCAAAGAAAAAATATCAACATAGGAAAGAGATATTTACACCTAAAACATCTCAAACTAATCTAAGAAATAAATAAGGAAAGTCTCTTCTAATCTATCAATAAAATTCTCTAAGAATTCTGAAGGCACATTGGCCAACCACGGAAAAACTTTTGGAGAGCGCTTATGCCACCTCCAAGGCGCATTCACTCTGCGCCATGTGGCACTCATCCCAAGGGTTGAAGTTTTGGTTAACTCGATCCTATAGTATTCTCTTATAAAAGCTACTGTAAGCCTCCTATAATCCGGGACCACGTTGATCTCCCATAGACGATCTAACACTGCTTGCCATTCAGGTGGACGAGTGTTCATTAAGGCCGGCACCTTCTCAAAATCCGGCATAAGATAACCATTTAAGATGATTTCTTGTATCATCTGATTGACCCTGACCACGTGAGATACTACATCACCGTCATTCCACCGATAATTAGCTAACTCTGTCATTAGCCCTTTAAGTCTTGCATTTTCTTCCTCCGTTCTCGGAAATGCAACTATGCATACATAACGCATCATAGTTTCTACAACAAATGCAGAACAAAAATGGATTACTTATAATCCACAATGAACAAAAAGGAAAATACAGAATTTTCCATGGTTCATGCAACAAATGCAGAATGAAAAAAAAAAGGGATTACTTATAATCCATAATGAACAAATTGGAAAATACAAAATTTTCCTTCCTTTTTTTTTGGCTGGTCAACGCCGGTCAACGGTGGTCAACGGTCAACGGTCAACGGGTCAATCGAGTCAACGGGCCGTCGGGTCGGGTCGCATCGGGTCGAACCGGTTGGACCGGTGAGGCCGGGTTGAACCGGTCGGACCGGTGAGGCCGAGTCGAACCGGTCGGGCCGGTCGAACGAACCGACCGGCACGTGCCGCACGCGTGTGTGGGCTAACATCATGCAGACATCAGCCGGCGCCGGGCTTCCGCGCGTGTGCGTCACGCGCCTGGGCCGAAACGGCGCGTGCGTCGCACGCGCCTGTGGAAGACCGAATCAGCGGGTGCACATCGGTTCCTTCCGGACTCGCGTGGCGGCCCATCCGACGGCCTCTGGCGGTGATCCGCCACTCGATTTTCTCGTATCATCAAGAGCTTCAACCCTACGCTATCAAAAACGAATTTCAACTTACAGAAAATCACAAAACAGGGTGAACAGTAAGCGGGTGTCGGGATTTTTTCGTCCCCGATCGGCCGACGGCGGTGTTTCACGAAAATTCAATAAAAAACAAATCATAAACGTGAAAAGGGATCGGGAAACATGAACAATGGCTTTGATACCAATGTCGGGAATAACTGATTCCCTAAAATGGATTCGACACTCAATCGAACCCCTAAAACGAATGCGGAAGACGAGCCCAAAAATAACATGTATCACCGATAAAAGATACACCACGGAATCGAGCGTACCTTATTGTCCATAGATTAAACACCAACGTTGAAGTTCGAGGAAGAATTCTGATCCCGTTCTACTGAGGAGCGTACTGTTGCTATTAGGGGGAGAAAACCCTGAAAAGACGTACTTTTCTTTTCCTTTGGAGCGTTCTTTTTGTCTTACGTTGTTTGGAGGGGGAGAGAGCGTCTTCACGTACGTACGCCAAAAGGTACGTTCCTTTTTCTTTTTATCTTTCCCTCAAAGCGTCTCTTCCAAAGGACGTAACCCCTCAACGTAACATCTATCGCAAAAGACGTAACCCCTCAACGCATCCTTTCACATTGCAATCGTTCCTCCATGGGCCCTTATCTTGTGGGCCAGGCTTTTAGGCCCAACATGGGCGGACGGGCCCACTTAGGCCCATCAAGTCATAAACTAAACCCATCACTCAGTATTCTCCCTTTCTTCATTCTCAGATTCACATCTATCGGATCCATTAGCTGAAGGTCCAAAATCTTCTTCTTCTTGTGCAGCAGAAAATCCGGGAGGTATGGGTTCGAAAGCAGCGAGAGTAGAGAGGTCTGGGGGACAATCAATCAAGATCCTAAACCCACAGGCACTCAGCACGTGACATTGGGGAAAGTGAAAGCTTTTACCCCTGCTTAAGCATGTCTACATAATGGGGTATGTTCTAAATTCAAATTAAACTGAATGTGAGCACCGGATATGCTGATTGATAGAAGGACGTGCATTAAGAACACCTATTAAAGAGAGACTTACCAACTTCATGAAGCCAAATCAAGGTGGAGACTTTTACGAGATAAATTACAGAAAAAAATGACAATTAGAACGAGGAGATTTCACACGCACTCGGCGCTCTTGTCCTCGGGCGGAGATAAAACGAAGGAGAGTGAAGGGGTTTTGGGTTTTTCACTCCCGGAGGAGAAGGAAATAGAGCAAAGGCCGAGAAGCTCTCAACAACACAACGATAATTTTTTTATTATTTAAATTGTATTCAGAAATGGAAAATCCAAACCTGGCCAAGAACTTCGGTACTCTCATTTGATAGTGCTAGTACGAGCACCTAGAGGGCGGTGAATAGGTGTGAAAACAACTTTTGCAAAATATAGAATAAAACTTTACTTTTAACCTGAGTCTAGTTGACAATAAACTTTGCAGAGGAAATCAGACTCTAACAATTAAATAGAGTTACGAGCAAAATAAAAGAGTTCAGGGAAGAGAATAAGAACACAAGGTTTATAGTGGTTCGGCTTAATCCAAGCCTACGTCCACTCTCCCGCACTAACAGCCCATCGGCTGGATTTCACTATGAATCAAAAGAGTCATTACAGTATCACGTCCTTGATTTCACAGTGTAGAGACTCTGCTACACTTCCTCAAGGCCTCACAAATATCTAAACTCTCTTTTGAGTACAAATTTTCGCTCAACAATTGAATCAACAAAGAACAAGGAGCTTCAGACTTTAGAATTTATCTATCGCGCACACTCTCGAATAACTAGAGCGTCTTCCTTATATACTCCTCCATGCCTTCATATCCGTTGGCACCTTCCAAAGGAGTTCTTCCAATCTACCCGTTGGACAGAATCAATTAGGGAGATCTCGAGTTACTTAAGGAATGTGATGATAGCCCACCAATCCTGCTCGCCCATACAATTAGGATCTAGGTTTCCATAAATAGAACCTTCCAAGTATACTTCGCCAATCAACGGATCCAAATTACTCGAATTAATTTCAAAACAAGTAATAGATCTTGAGATTCTATTTCTAGCCGTGAGAACTTCTTTAGCCGCTCGAATCAAATCCTTAAAGAAATACTCGTATCTGGATAAGTCTTCTTCGTCGGTCTAGAAACCGTCAATGAGGGCAGACTTTAAATCTTGAGTCTGACGGTCTAGCGGTCTTCAGACTTTGACGACAGAGCCTGTAAGTCTTCAGACTAGACTGATGGAAACGTTTTGTCATCTTCAAAATAAATAAGGAAGTTTTCTCCAACAATCTCCCCCTTTTTGATGGTGACAAAACTTTCCTGCAGATTTGGATACTTTTGACCTGCAAGACAATACTCAAGCAAACAAGGATATCTCATAAAAGATAAATGGATTAGGATAAAGATAGTATCGAATCTGCATCCACAGAAAATGAGTTAGTCCTGTAAAAACAACTATCTTTGCCATGAATACCAACAACGCTTAAGATACTGCAAGCATTAAACGATCAAACAGTCCAAATCAAAAACATAGTCCAAAAGTCCAAACTAGTCACAACCAAACAAAAAATTAAAGTCAAATCTAAAAATCCAATCAAATCAAATCTGCACCAACTTCTCCCCCTTTTTGTCAGCATTAAAAAGGTAAAGATGAAAAAGAGATTTGGATAAAATTAAGATTGTTTTGGAATGCAAACAAGCTGGAAATCTCCCATCTACTTGACAGTCTGCTCCAGCTTTCTCAGATCCTCCTTCAGTTGCGCTACTTCCTCACCCTTGGCAGTTGCTTGAACTTGAAGATTAAGGGCCTGAACTTGATTGTGCAATGAAATTGAAGAGGCTTGATTAGCATTCTGCATATTCTGAAATTCGCATCCCAAGGCATAAATCTGACCTCTCATCTCCATAAGAACATCAAGCAACCTTCTAAAGTCTGTTGAGTTGTCAGTTTGAGTGCTTGCTTCAACATGATCAGTTTGTGGAGTATTGGCAGATGATGGATTTCGCCATAAGCACCCAGACTTGGAAATGAAACCTCATGACCTTCTTCAGGAAATTAAGAGGCATATACATCTTCTGGATCGGCAGGAGAACGACTGACATCATCACTAGTAAAAGCAAGTGAAGGAGTACCTCTTTTCTCAGCAGCTCCCCCTGTTTTAGTGCCTTTAGGTGGAGAGAAGTACTCTTCATGCTTTGTCTCTTCTTCAGTGACATGATGACCTTGTTTTCCTCTTTGTTCTTCTTCTGCAGTTCTTCCTTCCTCTGCTTCTTTCCTCATCGTTTCCCTCTCTTCACTCCTCTGCTCTGTTTCCTCTCTGTCTTGGTCCTCTCTATCCTCTATCTCTGGAACAAATCGCTATAAGTTCCTTAAGGCAAGAGCGGAAATGGTGATGTCTTCCTCATCTTCTTCATCCTGCAAGATGAGTGCTCTCCTTTTCTTAGATGGAGCTGTCATAGGCTCCTTGCCTTTCCTTTTTGCAGCCATAGAGTCTTGACGAGTCTTGACAGGAGTCTTCTCCTTAAATCTCTCCAAAGCCTTGTTTAGTTCCTTTAGACGCATCTTTGAAACCATTTTCAGTCCCACCACCATTTGATCACAGGTTCGAACACACAGAATTTTGGGAGGCTGAATTTTAAAATGTCTGAATAACTGAGTAACAAGTGCCGAGTAAGGAAGTTGGCCCTTGTCCTTCACCATTGATCTATACATGCGAAACATGATAGTGTGTGGCGAGAGAGAACTTTTACCAGCATTGATAGCATACATCAGCTTTACTTCTGAATTGGAGACGTCAGTCTTTGATGTGGATTTTGGTCTAAGACAATTAATTACAATCTTATGAAGCAAGATATTGGAAGCACTCATCCTTAAATACGAAATTCGGCCTTCTGCCATTCCATCTCAAACAAGCTCCACAGTTGCACGATCAATAGACACACTAATTAATTGGAACATCCCTCTCTCTACTTCAGTCACATCAGCCAGAGTGTCCATATCAACCACATAATCCTGGTCTCTAACACTGAAAGAAAATCTATTCGCATCCAAAAATCTTAGATTGGAATAGAAATACGCAGTAAGTTCTGGATGACCTACTGTTGTCTCAGAGCAAAATCGTTCAAGTTGAAGTAAAGTAAATTTCTCTCGCAACTTCACGTTTAGAAAGTCGAGAAAATCAAAATCCACACTCCTTGGGTTCATCACCCCTCGCTTCAGCAACTTAGAGTAAACTCGCTTATGTTCCTTAGAACGAAACAGATCTGCTCTTTTTCCTCGAATGTTCGCAGCAACACCCATTCTAGGCTTAAAATGAGTGAACATCTTTTCATCATCATTTCCATCAGGTTGACTAAATCCTCCAACACGTGGATCACTTGGGAAATTCGCAAAAGCCCTTTCTGCCGAACTAGCAGGAGCTATTCCCAAACGTTCCATTGTTTGTAAAAAATATGTTTCATTTTTGTACCCCTTTTCTTTCAAAAATTCATCAATAAAGGTCATTGGAGAACCTCCATCCTTTAAGGCAGTGTAGAGTTTGAAGGTAAAAGTAGGCTTAAGAGTCCTTACAGGTTCGGCATCCTCAATAATTTCTTCCTCCGATTGTTGTTGCTGAACATTCTATAGTCTAGCCTGAGGAGAATGGCGCGGTTGAGAATGTTGTGGACTCTGCTGTTGCCTTGGAGATTCTTCTTCCTCGGTAAGGTCAAAATGCGTAGGACCCTCACGCATATGCTTTGGTCCCCTGCTTGCAATCCTTGAGAACTTTCTTTGGAAAGACATTATCACAGTCTTTGAGAGAGTTTCCAAACTCGATTCGCGAGAAAGATGAAAACTTTAAGGATTAAACTAGAGAGAAAAAGTAAGAAAATGAAGTTCTTTGCTTTTAGGGTTCGTGAGTAAAAATGAAGAAGTCAAACAGTATATAAAGCAATCGAAACGAGGTATACGGATTGTCATAAATGGAAAAATAAAAAGTGCCTTTTAAAAAATAACTGCCTTTTTAAAAATAGATAACTGTCATTTCAAAAAGATAACTTCCTTTTCGAAAAAGAATAATTGCTATAATTACAAAAACTTGGGAAGAAAACATCACTCAATTGCAGATTAATAAACAATCGTACCTTTTCGAGTTTTTAACCGAAAGATAAATTTCTAAAACTGAAATAACTTACAGTCGTGATTCTTGATCTTCTGAGTCTGAGCATCTTTAGACTTTTATCCCTGAGTCTGAGCTTCTTCAGACTTTAAGATATTAAGTCTGGATCGAATAGACTCAAATTGACTTTTCTCCAGTGGTTTTGTAAAAATGTCCGCCAGCTGATTCTTTGAGTCAATGAATTGAATCAGGACTTCTCCATTTTGAACGTGATCTCCAATAAAATGATGTCGAATCTCTATATGCTTTGCTCTTGAATGAAGAATTGGATTCTTGGTGAGATTAATCGCGCTGGTGTTGTCACATTTGATCTCAGTGCATGAGTCTTCAATTCCAAAGTCTTTTAGCTGTTGCTTTAACCATAAGATTTAAGAACAACAACTTCCAAGAGCCACATACTCTGCATCTGCTGTTGAGAGAGCTACAGTACTTTGATTCCTTCAAAACTAAGATACTGTCCTATTACCAAGCAATTGACAAGTGCCCGAGGTACTCTTTCTATCAACTCTGCATCCTGCTAGATCTGCGTCTGAGTATCCAAGAAGAGTAAAGTCTCATTCTTTAGGATACCATAGACCTAACTTAGAGGTTGTTGCAACATATTTGATGATGCGTTTCGCAGCACTTAGATGTGATTCTTTGGGATCTGATTGAAATCTGGCACAAATGCAAACACTAAACAAAATGTTAGGTCTAAAGGCAGTAAGATAAAGAAGTGAACCAATGATGCTCTGTAAAGCTTCTGGTCAACTTTCTTCCCTCCTTCGTCTTTGTCTAGCTTCGAAGAACTTGACATTGGTATATCGATCTTTTTGCAATTCTTCAAACCGAACTTTTTAACAAGTTCTTTAGCATATTTTTCTTGGTGAATGAAAATTCCTTCCTTCAATTGTTTTACTTGTAGTCCGAGAAAGAAGGATAGTTCGCCCATCATGCTCATCTCGAATTCATCCTGCATAGACTTAGAGAATTTCTTGCATAGATTTTCGTTAGGTGATCCAAAAATAATATCATCAACATAGATTTGAACAAGTAGAAAGTTTTTACTTTCTCTTTTAATAAACAAAGTAGCGTCTACTTTACCTTTAACAAAGCCATTTTGAATTAAAAACTTACTTAACCTGTCGTACCAAGTTTGAGGTGCTTATTTTAAACCATATAACGCCTTTTTCAGTCTGAACACAGAGTCTGGTTTCCTTGGGTCTTCAAAATCGGGAGGTTGTTCCACATAGACTTCCTCTTGAATAAATCCATTTAGGAATGCACTTTTGACGTCCATTTGGAATAACCTGAAATTCTTATAACAAGCAAAAACAAGTAATAATCTAGTTGCTTCTAACCTTGCTACTGGTGCGTAAGTCTCATCATAGTCTATCCCTTCTTCTTGCATATATCCCTTGGCCACGAGTCTTGCTTTGTTCCTTATAACTTTTCCTTTCTTGTCCATCTTGTTCTTGAAAACCCATTTAGCTCCAATAATAGATTTACCTTTTGGTTTAGGAGTTAATTCCCAAACATCATTAACACTGAACTGCCTGAGTTCTTCTTGCATAGCTTCAATCCAACTTCATCAGTTAAAGCTTCTTCTATGCTTTTGGGTTCTATTTCAGAAATAAGAGCCACAGCACTAGACTCTTCATGCCTTTTGGATCTTGTATGAATCCCTTCATCAATGTCACCAATAATGAGTTCTTTTGGATGACTAGACTTGTACTTCCAGTTGCTGGTTGGTCTGACAGTCTGCTGATCTTTTTCTTCATTTGATTCTTCAAAATTCATTTGTTGTTGACCTTCTGAAGTCTGAGCTGCTTCTGGTGAATTAGACTTTGTAGAGTTTGGAGCAGATTCAGATTCTTCAAGTTGAGTCTAAATCGATTGATTTTGTATAGGGTCTTGAAATTTGACGTTCATCGATTCTTCCACAGATTGAGTCTTTTTGTTGTATACTCTATAAGCTTTGCTGGTGGTTGAATATCCAAGGAAGATTCCTTCGTCTGATTTTTCTTCAAATTGCCAGAAAGTATACCCAAGTAAATTGTGAATAATCATCCACTATTACTAGGCAATATTTCTTTCCACCAATGCTTTGAGTTCTACTTGGTCCAAAGAGATCCATATGTAGGAGCTGCAACACACGATTAGTGGAAACTTGATTTCGATGCCAGAGATTAGCTTCCTCTTGAATTGAAATTAGACATTGAGATTTTTCTGGTTTGATATCCAAAAGATAGATGTTCCCATGTCTTCGCCCCGTGAAAGTGTGAGAGAAGTCTTTACTGGTTCTTGAACATATTCCTTCTTGAAAATTGATTTTGAATCCTGTGTCGCACAGTTGGCTGATACTCAGCAAGTTGTAATTGAGTCCTTCTACTAAGGAGACGTTGTTGATTGTGAGACTTCCAATCCTTACTGTTCCGCATCAGACAATTTTTCCTTTGCTATTTCCACCAAAAGAAACTTTTCCACCATTAACTTCATAAGCTTTATGAAACAACTTGAATCTCCTATCATATGTCTTGAGCATCCACTATCCAAGTACCATTTGACCTTTTTCTTAATAGTGACCTGCATTTAAAAAAGAAACTCAAGCTTTCTTTGGTACCCACACTCTCTTGGGTCAAATGGAGTTAGTGCAATATACGGTCTTTGCCCAATCCTTCTTAACATGTTTCCAAACCATGGGACATTCTTTCTCAAAGTGTTCTGAGCTGTTGCACTTAGAACATTTAAGAGCACTACAGCCAACAGGTTTTACAAAGACTTTTTGAAAATGATTTCTATAGAAGGCTTTTGTAGGTCTTTGTTTGATTCTTTCCTTTACTTTTGGAAAATCAATTAGAGGAATGGTTTCGTGTCATTCCCAAGCCTCGATTTGTTAAAGTAAGGCCTTTGTGCTTTGAAAGAATTTTTTCCAATTTCTCGATCCTATAGAAAACCTTTTTGAAATGCTTGAAATATCATTTTTCAAAAGTGTATTTTCTTTTGAAAGAGAGTCTGCATTTTCTTTCAAAGTAATAAAACTTTTATATAAATTTTCGAAATTTTCTTTCCAAACAAACTCCTGTTGCTTTAGTGTAGAATTTTCCTTTTTTAGCTCGGAAATCCTCTTGAGAGAGGTTTTGAGACTAAGACACAGTTCATCAATATATTTAGAGACTTTAGTAGGGATTTTTAAATTACTTACCTCGATTTCACCGTCTCGAGTCCGAGTCCGATCTGTCTCGTAGTCTGAATTTGATTCCGATTTTGCCATTAAACAAATATTAGCATAATCATCATCACTCTATTCGCATTCGGTATCACTCCAAGTTTCTGCTTTGAGTGCCTTTCTGTATTTTTCAGCTTTTCCTTTCTTTTTCTTCAGCAATGGACAGTTGGGTCTGATGTGTCCCTTTTTCTTGCATTCAAAACAAATCACATCTTTATTGGATTCATCACCCTCAGCTGATTTATTTTGAAACTTTTGAGAGTTTTGTTTCTTCCAATTGAATCTTCTTCCCTTTTTGTTCAGTTTTCTGAACCTTTTTATCATGAGAGCAAGCTCTTCATCGTCCATATCGTCTTCAGAATCTGTAACATCAGAGTCATCATTAGATTTTAAAGCAATAGATTTTTTACCTTTGGGATCTTCATCTTCATTGATTTGCTCCACTTCATAAGACTGAAGAGTGCCAATCAATTCGTCAACGGAGAGTGGCATGATCCTTTGTGTTTCTCTTATTGAGGTCTTTACGTGATTCCAATCTTTGGAAAGTCCACGCAGCAATTTGTTAACCTTCATGGGTCCTGAGATAGGTTGACCTTGATACTCAAGACCATTTACAATTTCTGTAAAACGACTAAACATGTCAGTGATAGATTCTCCTGACTTCATCTTGAAGGCTTCATATTGACCGAGCAGAATATTAATTCTGGTTTCTTTCACTCGATCGGTTCCTTCATAGGTGATGTGCAGCCTATCCCAGACTTTTTTAGTTGTTTCACAAGAAGATATTATGTTATATTCAGTAGGAGATAATGCACAATATAAGGAGTAAATTGCTTTTGCATCAAGAGCTTGTCTCTTGGTTATCTCTTCTTGAGTCATCTCGCTAGCCTCTGCAACTTCTTTTCCCCTTTCTGAGACTATTGTAGCTTTAGGAATGATTCCTTTGTCTACCACATCCCATTCCAGAGGATCTTTTGATCTTAGGAATGCCTTCATCTTGTTTTTCCATATACTGTATTCATTTCCATCAAAATAAGGCGGTCTGGTGTTGCTTTACCCTTCAACCAAACCTGGAGCCAACATACTAGCCATGGATCTTTAACTCTGAAGTAAAAACACTTCAATTTAAATGAGTTCATAGGCTCTGATACCAATTGATAGTGCTAGTACGAGCACCTAAAGGGGGGTGAATAGGTGCGAAAATAACTTTTGCAAAATATAGAATAAAACTTTACTTTTAACCTGAGTCTAGTTGACAATAGACTTTGCAGAGGAAATCAGACTCTAACAATTAAATAGAGTTACGAGCAAAATAAAAGAGTTCAGGGAAGAGAATAAGAACACAAAGTTTATAGTGGTTCGGCTTAATCCAAGCCTACGTCCACTCTCTCGCACTGACAGCCCACCGGCTGGATTTCACTATGAATCAAAAGAGTCGTTATAGTATCACGTCCTTGATTCCACAAAGGTGTAGACTCGCTACACTTCCTCAAGGCCTCACAAATATCTAAACTCTCTTTTGAGTACAAATTTTCGTTCAACAATTGAATCAACAAAGAACAAGGAGCTTCAGACTTTGGAATTTATCTATCGAGCACACTCTCGAATAACTAGAGCGTCTTCCTTATATACTCCTCCATGCCTTCATATCCGTTGGCACCTTTCAAAGGAGTTCTTCCAATCTACCCATTGGACAGAATCAATTAGGGAGATCTCGAGTTACTTAAGGAATGTGATGATAGCCCACTAATCCTACTCACCCATACAATCAGGATCTAGGTTTCCATAAGTAGAACCTTCCAAATATACTTCGCCAATCAACGAATCCAAATTACTCGAATTAATTTCAAAATAAGTAATAGATCTTGAGATGCTATTTCTAGCTGTGAGAACTTCTTTAGCAGCTCGAATCGATTCCTTAAAGAAATACTCATATCTGAATAAGTCTTCTTCGTCGGTCTAGAAACTGTTAATGAGGGCAGACTTTAAATCTTGAGTCTGGCGATCTAGCGGTCTTCAGACTTTGACGACAGAGTCTGCAAGTCTTCAGACTATACTAATGGAAACGTTTTGTCATCTTCAAAACGAATAAGGAAGTTTTCTCTAACATCATTCGCCGTTGGTTGTTGGCTTTAGCGGTGATAAAGGGTTAATAATAAGCAAATAAATTATTCTTTGAAATCTATAGTATCGTCAAGGAAGATTTTTTTGTTTTAATACTTTATAGTGAGAAAAGAAGATTTGATCTATTGGCTGGGGAGTTTTTTTTTTGACAACTTGTTATAACCCTAGTTAATTCGCAATATTATATGAGATCTTTAAAATTAAGGCCAATTGTCATTCTAGATAAACTCCCAACCGAAGTATCATAAGAGCAAAGGATGACGATGATTATATTTCTGTCCTCTAGAAAGTGATGATGATGATGATTTGGGTTTTGGTGATAATTTGGTTTTTGGTCAAACTGCTGAGAAGATTTGTGTAGATATCATGCTTGAAGCTGTCTCATTAAGAGGAAACATAGAAGGGAAGTATCTTTTTGCATTAAATTTTTCAAATTTCCTCCATGAATATTTGTCGTATACATGGTGACGGTATGGATTTCTTACTCAGAAAGGCCGAGAATATTAGGTTCATATCTACATTTGTGAGTAAGTAATTTGAACTCAATAGTCTATGCAATGCAAAAGAGATGATCAACATGATAAACGCGCACGCGAGAGAGAGAGAGAGAGAGAGAGAGTTTTGAGCTGTAGAGATGATGGCAAGTGAGGGCACTTCAAGATTCCTTTTTGGCATCTTGTCTTATCTCACTAGTTAACTTGTGTTTCCGGTGGCAAAGCTCACCTCTTAAATGACTCTAGAGACATGTTCCAAGAAGCAAATGGTGTCACTCTCTATGTTCTTAGGTGAAGTAAAACGGAAGCTGCTTTTTGTAAATAGCCTTTGTGGATTGTTGATACTTAAATTTTGGTGACCCGATCATTCATTTATTGCATAGAAAATTTTATGGATTAATTTTTAACCCTTAAACAAAAATATTAAAATTAAATTGCATAACATATGATTTTAGGAGCATTTACATTTTATTATTGCATTAGACTAGTGATGGATGGATTTGAATTGATGTTTTGAGTTTTAAGTTGACGAGTTGGACTAATGGAGAAAGGGAATTAGCCAAAGCCATTGTTCTTGATAACCAAAAATTGACTTATGATGAATGGTGACTTAATATTTTCAAAAAAGATTCGTATTATCTTTTCAATATTCAGTAAATATTTCATATATTTATGCAATATATACACTAAGGAATATATTTTGCACAAAAGGGAAGATTACGGATGAAATATTGAAAGTAAGAGTGAAAATAAAGAAGACATAAGCGTGCGGACATGGAAAATTTAAGTCGGCAACAATCTTGGCAGAATATGTACTTTCATGGTTATTTCAGGAAGTGAATGTGAGGAAGACGGGACACGGTCAATTGTGAGGATAGTGGGAGGAATTCGGTCAATGAAAAAATAGTAAGAAAGAAGGAAATTGTATCTCTTGCCGTGGATATGGGTTTGGAAAGAGAGGAAAAGAGAGATTGCTTCTTTCCTTGGAGGGAATCCCGTCGCTTGGTGTATAAAAGGCGGTCCTTTCTTTTGTCTAAAGAGGGGCGCCACAATTCTAAGGGAGAGCCCGTTCATTCACGAAAAAAAAAAGAGGAAAGCGTGAGAGGCAGAGAGAGAGAGAGAGAAGCGTCTGCCCCAATTCAGATTTTTTTAACAATATTTCTCTCCTTCCATCACCACATTCACGCCTCTGGCCCCTTTTTCTTCGGGCTAATCACAGACTCCACTTTATTATTTTTACAATTCCTCATGATCATGGGTGGTCGCGTGGACTATCCCATGACATGACCATCACTACTTGGACACCACCAGTAGAGAGACACGTCTCTTGGCGAAGCCACCGGCAAAGTCAGCTGCAACCTCGTACTCCAGCGAGCGCCTGAACCGCCCATCAAGACATCGAGCCCCTTGGCGAACCTGTTGTTCCTGACGTGCCAAGCCGAAACCAAGCCCTGCCGCGACGTTGACGCTCGTTGCCCCTTTGAGCCGCAATGCCCTGACGTGCTTGAAAAACAGAGCCCCGATGACGAGCTGTTGCCTCCTTGCACCGTTGCCGAATTTTCAATGATGATCACTTGAGGTCGCTTGTTAACAACTCTTTCCTCTGGTATTTCAATATCCATGGCGTCACAACAAGTGCAACCTTCATCAACGATTTCCATCGACATCTGGCTCATGTGCGACGTCGAGCATCATTAAGAAACTGAGTCTGATCGTGGTGGATTGAGAAATAAAGCTAAGAAAGAAAGATTTTCAGAACGTCCAGTAGACTCCAAGTGATGATCGTGGAATCAGTCAAGGGGCTTGGTCAAAATAAAAGTGTTCTTGGTGGCTTCCTGCAGCTCTTCCCCCGCGTTCGAGATCTTCTAACAACACTGGAGAAACGCTCGCTCTCGCACTTATCTTTCCCTTTGCAGGTTTACCAAATTGGAGCAATTAATTTTTAAACTGCAGCAGAGTCGCAGCATCTCTCCAGTCCACGAGCGCCGCCGCCGTTCACCGTCAGTGGAGCTGGCTATGATCTCAAGCCAGAACTTCTTGTTTCCGAAGGTGAATCTATCAAACTTGATTAGCCATTAACAAGTAATCCTAATGTGGGTGGATTTGGTCAAGGAGATGGGGAATAGTACTTTAAGATTCATTAGGTGTCCAAGGCCTTTTATTCTTCTTGGCATCTGTTATTTTGGCACAAATATTTTTGGTTCTTAAGAAGAAACAGTTTGAGAAGGTTCAATTGTCCGAAATGAATTTCTAGATTCGCGGATTTCCAATATCAAATTCGTAAAAAGAATCCAATTTTGTTGTCATCCGTCGAGCCGATTCCATTGAGTTCAAATTTGGCAATTTTACTTGCGAAATTAGTTAATTATCTTATTTAAATTTGATTTGGATATTTTATTGCCTAATATATGTCTATCTCTAATTAGGATTCATCTCTTGATTCGCAACGGCATATAATTTTTGATTCTATTTATAAGACTTTAGATGGAATTTATTGATTTCGCAAGAATCTATATATTGATATTTTGATCTTTAAAGCTTAAGATCAATTTATTGATTTTATTCGCGATATTAGCGAAATTTCAAATGATTAGATTTTGTTCCCATGTTTGAATCAATTGGATCATACCTTCATGGATTGAATGGTTTAAATATTTTGATTGTTTTATTCATCTAAAAATACAAAAAAGATTGCATTGCATATCATTAGAATTGATTTCCTAGATAGAATTGCATGATAGAATAGTTAGATATCTTTCTAATTATATTAGAATGCATATTTAGATGATATCTTGATTATATAATATATTTGAATTAAATTGCATGTTGAGATAAGTTTCTAAGTTAAGATAAAATTTAATTAGTTTATTTCCTAACTTAAAGTAGATAATATCTCACTTTAGGTAGATTTTTATTTTTAGCAACTTTTAAGTACGAATTTTAATAAAAGATACAAAAATATCATGTGCATGTTATATAGAATTAAGTTCATAAAACACATGTCATTTAGTGATTATTGCTAGGTCCATTTAATTAAAAGTTTTCCATTATTAGAATTAGGCCATTAGGTTAAATTGCATTGCACGTATATTAGATTTCAGTAAATAAGATAAAATCCTAAAAAATTGAGTGACTTCATGTTAATTAGAAATAGTATCTAGGGCTGTTAATGTGAATTTTGAGTTAATATTACAGATGCTTTGGTTGCTACGCGGTAAATCCTATAATTTATTTATTGCTTTCTTGAGTATTAAATTGATAGTTTGTGCACTCGCATTGTCACCTTACATGTTATAAAAGTATATTAAAATCAATTCAAGCTGCCTGCAAAACATTTTTTTGGAATAAAAGAGAAACGATACCGAAATGGCGTTAGAAAAATTTAGTGTAATCAAGTTTCCGAACTCACTAAAGTAAATCTCTCATTATTTTACTTGGTTTTAATCGACCCACCAATAATAGATTAGTGGCAATTTTTAATTAAAAAATCATTTGCATGTTAAGAAATTGAACCTAGGCCGCGAATTAGTATGGATTTAAGAGAGCTATAGCTAAACCCTAGGTAGTGCACCCGAGGTTAGGTCACGACATGGATGATGACTAAGAGGCTTTATATCATCACAATTTCCACTTGTGTTTCTACCTACCTACAAGAATTTCTCATGCCGAGGTGTTCTCCTATCAATGATTAGTAGTTACTGATTAGGCAATGCTTTTTACCACACCTAGTATGGCGCTTTCGCTGTGCTCGTTCTGAATTATCTGCCTGGCGATGCTCAATTAGTTTCATCTTCCCAAGTTTTTTTTTTTTTTTTTTTTGGTCGGATTCATCTTCCCAAGTTTGCTTTTGCGCATTTAGTACCTTTTCACGCTTCAAAAGTTGTTTGAAAGGTCAAAACATATGCAGGTTGTGTTATTACTCTTAAAAAAAAAAAAGATTGTTTATCAGAGCATATGAACATGAAAGAGGAATCTTTTTTGGGTCTGAAATAGACTCCTTTAGTCATAACATCTTATAAGAAAACAATTTTGAAAAGCAAACAGAAAGGATACAGGAAGTTATGCTGGGAAACTCCGAACTGCAAAGCTCTTTTCATAGCTGAAATGTTGCCAAATTTGAACCTTAATGAGATTCTTTGCACTTCTATTTCAAGAAAAGCTAGCAGAACTGACTGAAGAAGATTAACAACAACACTTTAGAGAGGGGAAATTGCTGCATGTAAAACCATTTTCTCGAAACTTAGATGCTGTTCTGTTTTCCAAAAGAATTTATAGGAAGTTAGGAACGTCCTCCAAACTACTAAATGCTTCATTTCCCTCGATATAAGTTCTATTTATGCTATTTGGAGGGTTTCTTTCGAAAGAAGTTGATGCTTGTCCAAGATATTTAATGATCTTTTTATGGGCTGCGCACCTTGCCTGCCCCAGCCAGATGTCCATTTGCTTCATGATGTCGCGCTTGGCTCGAAGCCATAGGCCTAAATGCTGGCATCAGCAGTCAGGCTTGTGGATTTCTCATTCTGGTTGCTTCTTGTTCTGTTTCCTGTTGCATTTCTACTTCCAAGCATCTAGCAAATCTTGGTGCAGGGAATTAATCCTATGAGTGGTTTCAGAAGGCATATGCAGGATCACAAACCGTTCAAAGCATCATATTATTATGCTCCGGCACAAATAAAGGAGCAAGTCGAATGAGGAAAAGTATTGCGGCTACAGAGGACAGAACATTCGATTACCTCCCTAATACATAAAATCAGGACGTACTTTTTTTGTTGTTCAGCCACATCTCATCTCATCACGAAACTTTATTCCACTACCTTTTACCAATATTGAAGACCGGTTCCCAGAATTTTTACCAAGAAGTGAATAGGTCTCCGTGGGAATCGGCTTGGAATCAGTCGGGTAAGGCCAATTCGATTAGGGGATAAATCTGCGATTTCAATGCTCTCCATTCTTTTAACCACAAACTAAAGCTTGAATTCTTAGACAGAACATCAGCAGACGCCTCTTTTCCATCAAACAGCTTCACTGCATATGCTTCGAACTCATTGAGTTTATCCTGAAAAAAAGTCAGGTTATTTGGGTCGCTTTCACTTTTGATTTTGTCTAGCCACTCCTTTGCTTCCTCCACCCTTGCCCAAAAGCAAGTGTCTTGAGTCAAGCTTGCGTACCTGGTCCTCCTATTGCCCAATTTCTCGATAACAACTCTCTCGGTCCACCACTGATTGAAAATTTCATATCTCCTCTCTCTTCCATTACTTATGATGTGGCCTTTCTTCATATGCATCCCTGACCGATAATACTCCGCGATGTCCAATGGCTCCACGAGGAGCTTATAGAGCTGCGACTCCTCAATTACCCATTCTGTACTTTTGTGAAAGTTGAGTGGGAGCTCGTTCCTGTCCATCATGCTTACAACACCATCCCAAAAGGCCTTAAGCATGATTCGGTTCTTGTTTATATGTGATTCTCTCTTTGAGGCCCCCTCTGCTTGAAAGAATCGTAGTATCCTCTTTGCATGTCGGAGTTATCACAACAAGCTTTATACCACTCTATCTCTGCCCTGTAAGGAGCAATTTTGGATAGCTTAATGGCTAAATAGGCGGCATTTAGGTTTGGGTGGCGCTCCTTTTGCCTTGCCATCTTCAAGCAATCTTTTGCCATCGGTGCAATCAATACCTACAAAGTAAAGGTGAAAGAATCTTTAAACTCAGAGGAATTGCACTCGGGAATAAAAAGTGTACATTAATACATTTATAGATCGCGGTCCCTTGTCGATCTAAGGTACCGTCCCTACTTGTTGAGATGTCCCTGAGGAGTTCAAAGCCATCGAAAGACTTGCTTCATAGCTTGATTCGGAGAGATCTCCTCCTATGAACCTTCTCCCTAAAGACTGAAGAGAAAGTCTCTCTACATACCACCCATACTTAAGGTGCTCCTCAATAACACAACTTGGAGAGCTTGTCGTTAGCATCAAATGCATCATCTTCTTGACCAATACAGCGTTGTCCAAACAAATCATGCCCTCCTCCGAACAAAACAAGTAATTCCCTAAGGGCCAAGGCGACCTCCCTCCTGAGCCTTCCCCTGCCTGCGCCAAGCGCTCCATGTTGGCTGCAGCGAAGGAAAATAGCCAGGCCTTGTCTTCTTTAGTTAATTGCAAGTCAGCGAGATTCATAGAGTTTGGTGACATCATAGATGTGTACCAAAATCTTATGAGGGCCTTCCAATGTGGAGTCTGAACAAGTGATTGTCGAGAGATAACCTCGGTAATATGTCGTGCGTTGCCATGACATTGTAGAAGCTGCTGGCCCATCTTTCGCGAAGAATGGCTCGAGAAAGTGACTCGTTGCCAAGGAAAGGAGAGCCGAAACCAATGCACATGACTGAGGGTGGGAAGATGGATTTGAGGAAGGAGAGAAGCGAAAGAGCTATGAGAAATGCGATTGATCCTCCTATGGAGTGGCCTGTGATCACTATTGACTTGGTATTATCCAACAAGCTACCAATCTGCATACATATTTAAGAATTCCTAAAATATGGTTAAATACTTTCTGGAAAAATCTCAATTACAACGCTTCATTGAAAAATCAACTTGCACCAGATCATGTCAAATGAGAAGAGTTAAATGAATAGATTGGATAGGAAATCATTGGTCGTATTGCAATTGCTCAACATACGGAACTGTTTATTAAGCAAGTCAAAACAACACTAACATGTTCAACAAACTAATGATAAGTGTGCAAATATGATTTAACACGTGCATAGAATGTATTTATATGTATGGCCCTTGTATTTAGATAATTTCATGAGAAGAGCACCATTCACGACCAGGAAATCTGTCTCATGAACGGTTTGGTTTGATATAACTCCAAACCAATCATCGGATCCATAGTAATTCAAAATTTGGACCTAGAGGTTATCAAGGACCAAATGGGCCATTAGAGCCGTTGTCCATACTTGATCAACGTGGATAGGCCCGAAGGACAAAATCGTGGGCCCGAGCTTGGCCAGCCCACTTCAGATAGGCCATGGCTTAATAAAGTTTAATACTTTAAGGAAAATTCGAAATAAGGATACAAAGTGCCATTATTTTCTCAAATAAGGATCTAAAGTGGATATTATTTCAAATAAGGGCTCGATGTACTTTCTCTTTTTTTTTCTAAATCAAAACATGAATTAGACTTTGTTTCAAATAAGAGTGTGAACTTGCCAGCTAGTAAAGGGCAATTCCGTCTTTTTCATTTTGCCTTTTTCTATTTTTTTCATTAAAAACAAAACAAAATAAAATAAAACTTTAAAAAATAAGAAGGAAAAATACAAGCAAGCGAGCTCCCTCCCGCCCGTGGCTACTGCCTCACCAACGATGGGGTGGCGACTGCCGTATTTTTCCTTATCTTTTTTTAATTCTAATCTAATTTGATTTAAATTAAAATTATTTTTGGACAAAAATATTCTTGATTAGTTGGAATTTTTTGCTGGCCGACGAGGTTAGGCCCTTTTTGAAACAACCATAATCATTTTAGGCTCTTTTTTAGACTAATGTGGCCACTTTATGCCCTTATCTAAAATAATTTTCACTTCAGACTCTTATTTAAGAAAATGATAGCACTTCGAACCCTTATTTAGAATTTTTCCACAATGTAATTGTGGGAAAAAAAGAGCTCCGAAATGAAAATGAAATAAGGTACATGCCACTAGAGATGTTGCCATCGCGAAAGTTTAAGATAGCTTCAAGATAGAAGCTCAGAAATAAAAATAAAAATAAAAATAAACCATTAGCGTCATCAGTCTCACAAAAGTTTTATAAGATTAACTATTTCGAAAAGAGCCGACTACGATATGAAAATGTAATTTTGTATTTCTAATGAATTTAAAAAAACCTAGAAAGGCGAGGAAAAATTATAGGAATTACTAATCTTAGAATGTATGACGAAAATCATCATTTGATTTTCCTGAGTGATCTGATCAGTCGTGGGATATCTCTCTCTTTTTTACTTTATTTTTGGTCAGATAAAGTAAAAAAAGAAATGAATGAATAAATGAAGTAAAGTTGTTGCCGATGAACTAGCCTGGCTCTGAAGATCATTGCGCGAATGATAATGAAGGAAGCGGTGAAGCACTCCGGAGTGGACCATGACGGGCTCTTCACCTTCGTAGCGGCGTGTCAGCGCCGCCGCGAAAAGCCCGTGGCCTGCTGCATCCAGCGGCGCCAGCATGGTGCAGCTCGGATCCCAACCAAGCATCGGCATCTCTTGGACGCCCGAGAATGCCACGTACCCCACGCCCCCGACTTGCTCCGCCACGAATGCACCGCACCCCATCGCATTCGCCGCGCTGCACAGCCTCCACGCCTCCTTCAGCAGCGGCGTCGAAGCCAGGAAAGTCCCCATCATCTCGCTTGTCTCGAACCTTTCCAAGACAACAAAGGAAAAGGAAAAGAGAAGCAAAAACAGAGCAAAAAGGTTAAGGAAGGAAGAGCAGTTTGAAACATGGAAACGCCGGAGAAGGGAGGAGATTGTTACGATGAAGCTTCGGCGTCCATGATTCAGCCGTCGTGCTCAGTCGTATGCAACTCTGTTCGGTTCCCGACAATGCTATGGCTTCTTAAGCGAAAGCAGTTTTGCACCCGTTTCTCTTCTCAGTGTTGCATAACAATTCTAATGAAGCCACGTCAAAGCACCAGGGGGAGAGAGAGAGAGAGAGAGAGAGAGAGAGAGAGAGAGAGAGACGGAGAACCAGTTGCTTTCGTAATTGACGATGACTTGGAGGATATTTCCGAAACAGTGTACGAGCTGGCATGGTGGCCAAGTTACATGGTCAAGATCAAGAGAGTTGCTTTTGCTTGTACCTTCCAGTGGCCGCTCTTACAGCATCTTCGCGTCATCTCCCAACCGCTTCTCTCCATCACATTTTTAGTGAGGGCACTTCAAGATTCTTTATAGGTTTGAATTTTTATCCACCAGCACTGGTATTAATATTAAATCTTCGGAAATTTAGCAGCAACTCATCTCTTTATTAAAGGCATGAATGAGAACCATTTTGTTCCAAAATCAATTTCTAATCAGATTTCCTGGATAAGTTTTTCAACAAAAATAGGCGTTTAAAAGTGATACAAAAATTCTGCTCTCAGAATAGAAATTCTTTCTCCGTCTCGAGTGCCAGCGGTGGATGGCTGATGACAATGGGTGGGCAGTCAGTTAGTAGCGAAAGCGAGCAATGAGAAAAAATTTGATTTTTCATTTCTATTCCAGAAATAAATAAGTGAAATTTTTTTACTTTTTATTTCTATTCTAAATCTATTTATGGACTAAAAATTTGCTTCAAAAATAGAAAAATAAATTACATTACCAAATGAATTCCTATTTCAAACCTATTTCTGGAAATAGAAAAAAATTGGCTAGAAATGAAATAATTATCATAGGTGCCCTAATTGACCGGAGGCTAATAAAAGTAAGTTATAGGACGAGGCTTTCTTTGTGTATTTGATCCCGTGTTTTGCTTCTTCTTCTTCTTTTTCTTTCTGTCGAATGTTTTGGTCTCGTCATTGTCCCCGTTGTGGGAGTGGCTTTGCCTTCCCATTTTAAAAGATCTGTCTAGCTAGAACGACTTTTAAATTTTTATTTTTAATTATGTTCTTGTCATGGTATACGAATTTTGACATGTGTATTAATTTTGTACACTCTAAAACTTGACTTATGAGACCTTTTAGAACGCAAATGATATCTATTCTATTCCGAAATCAGTTTCTAACTAGAATTAATTTTTCTATTTTTGTTCTTGAATGAGTTTTTAAATAAAAATACGCGTTTAATAACAATATAAACTTTTTTTCTCTCAAAATAAAAATTCGTTTGCTAACGATATAAAATTTCTCTCTCTTGGGCAGTCGGCAGCGCATGGCGAACATCAAGCGGCTATGGCGAGTGATTGCAACAAACGGCGAGTAGCAGTGGATGGCGGGCGATGGCAAGCGAAGGTGGATGGTGGGTGGGTGGCTAGCTAGCAGCGAGGGTTAGAGAAGAGTTTTTATTTTTTATTTTTGTGCCAAAAATAGAAAAGTAAATAATTTTTACTTCGATCTCGATCCAAATTTATTTCTAGACTAAAAATTTGTTCTAGAAATCAAAAATAAAAAATAAAGTTACGTTACCAAACGAATTTTTGTTCCAAATATGTTTCCCGAGTTGAAAAATAGAAAACATAGAAACGGAATGGCTATTATGTGCACCCTTAAAAACTTGTGAAATTGTTTAAATCTCCTAAAACTAAAATAGTACTTTTCATTTTAGTGAAGTCAAATAATTAACAGTTAGTTTTTTTGCGTAATCTCATGATTCCTGTCTTAACTAATCAATAAAGTTACTATGATATTTTATAGACTCTAAAATTCACCTAATATTGATTTAGTCGTCAATGAAAACAAATGCCTAGACAAGTATGCCCAGGGAATTTGAGGAAATTCTATGGTAGTCCCGTACAATTATGCCCTCTATTTTCCATAGCTAGGTAAGATGTTGCAAATATTTGGATTTCCCTCTCAATGACACGCATTACGTTCAAGTGCGAAAATCTTTTTCTCTTTCCATAAAAAGTTATACAGTTTCTTCACATTATGTATTCTTATCGATAATTTCGCTTCATTATGTAATAATTCAAATATTTCAAAATATATGAGTTGAAAGTAAATTAATTATTACGCATTCAACAAAAAAAGAAAAGAAAAGTAGAGCACTCTTTAGTACCAAAACCGTAAAGCAAATATGATGAGCAACTATTGCTTATCAACCATATATTTATAAACCATGATGTCCCGCTCATTTGATACTATCATTGCCCTAAAGAGTTGTGACTTTAGATGATTCTGGAAGAAGTCCATTCACTTAACACAAGATGGAAGATTAATTCAAGTTATATTACATACTCTATAGACCACGCAAATTGCTAATATTGCAGCTGTTTATTATGCGTGTCCACGTGATCAATAGTCTGGGTAGATCCACATGCTACGTGATACCATTTCAATAAGCAAGATCACTGTAAATAGCCAATGGACTACATTGTTTGAAACATGCTATGTGAGGCTACGTTGACACGATGAAAACGTAATTCGAAACGTGGAAACGCCGGAAATCAAGGTGAGCAGGAGAAAGGAGAAGGAGGCTGTTACGATGAAGCTTCGGAGTCCATGGTTCCCTGTTTTGCCCGTGGAGTGGGAAGTGAAATGAATATCAACCCTGAATTTGTTGTCGTCTGAATGATGACGGCCTTGAGAAGTGGGTCAAGTGGTGGGAGTAGGGGTCTGAGTCGGAGACCCGCCAAGATGTGAGGCCAGGCCGGCGAGTTGGATCATCCTGAAGATGGGTCGTTGATTTCCAGAGACGAGGGAACTCGCAAACAACAGACGGGAGAGAGATGATGGAGAACGGGAAGTGAAATGAATTTCAACCCGGTAACTTTTTGTCGCCATTATTATGTCGGCCTTGTGAAGGGGGTCAAGTCGGACCCCTGCCAGGACGGTAGGCCAGGCCGGAGAGTTGGATCTTCCTGAAGATTGGACGTTGATTATAGAGGAAGAGAAACTCGCAAAAAGACTGGAGAGAGAGATGGAGAACGTGACGGAGGCCGTGGCGTTAGCGTGGGGGATTTCTTCGTATGGATTGCCGTCATATGCCATGCGCTGTTCTTTCCATTTTTTTCTTAAAATATGATTAAGGACGCAATAATTTGTCCGAGAAAAACGTTTTGCTGTTCATTTGACTGCGACTCCGGGGGACGTTTTCGACACGGGAGACGAGCTGGCATGGTTGCCAAATCACTTCTCTGCGACTCCGGCTTTGAAAATCCGTTTTCTTTTGAATCACTATGCTTAGGAGAGTTGCTTTTGCTTGCTACCTTTCTCTGGCCCTTCTTGCAACTCCATCTCTTCCTCTCCCTTTGAAGAGGGACCATAGGAAAAAAGGAAAGTCTGTAACGAGCAATACTAGTCATAGTAAAATTGATTTCACAAATTAATGTAGTAATCGATGGGTTAAATGATTGTCGGAATAAAATATGACTCATTTATCTAAATGTCACTTTCCACTTTGTAACATCACGAAAGCATGAGAGATATTGTCTAAAAAAGCCATAAACCTATTGTACTTTGACAAATTCAATCTTAAACTTTTCAGTTTTATCAATTGAGTTACAAAACTTTTGACGATTTACTACTTGGGTCACTTCGATCAATTTTGTTTGGAAATCATTGACGTGGATGCCAAGTGGCGTCATTGATGTTGAATGGGACAATTTTTTTAATTTAAAACGATTTTCTAATTAAAAATAATTTTAATTCTTATTTTATTTCATTTTGTTTTTGGTGTCGGTGACCCTCTTTGGCCACAAAGGCCTTCCCACTTGGGCGAGGGCCACTGCTAATGGCGCCATGGAGTCCTTGGACGGGGCCGTTGCAGCCCTACCGATTGCAAGTAAGGCAGCCCTTGCCTAGATTTGGCAAGGGCCTCACCCTCGTCCACATAGCCCGACATAGGGAAAAAAGCAAATAAAAAGAGGAGAAAAAATTATTTAGAAAAATCAAAAATTTGTTTGTGATAGTATTGGCAACATCACATAAGACAACTAATGTCCATGTCAGCAATTCCAACCTGATTGGTCAGATAGACTCAATTGATAAATTGTCAAAAGATTTATAATTCAATTGACAAAATCTAAATATTTAGGAATGAATTAGTCAAGGTATAATCAAATGAGGACTTTTTAGACAATTTTCCCTTAAGTGTGTAGTGCTTCGTATATTTCGTTGAGATCAATCAAATTCCTCAAATACATTCTTCCAATTATTATATAAATTTAATCTTTGATGGAGTGATTTCGACCATGTTAAAACTTTTGGACCTGGAAACTTTTAAAATAAAATTCCTATTAATTTGACCATGCCTTGCATGCTAATTTGATCCATAGAAACCTCGTCATCCCTTTCCAAAAGATTAGAATTGTCAAATCTCATCGCCCACATGCCGCGCAAGTTCCAGGCAATTGAGACGTGGAATTCGGATGGGGTGCTGCCGTAGACCAAAGAGTTGACGACTCCCCAGTACGGTCTCCCGCGTAAGTCAACGACTAAGTCTATGAAGGGACTTCGTGAAATGCATGGGAAAGTATCGTTGCTTTCAGATTGTCCGTGGATTCATTTGCACTCGAAGGGCTTCGGAATGTCGAGCGGTAAGATGAGCAGCGCCTAGGCTTGCGTTCCCATGCAATTCGGTGCAATTTTGAAAGCCCATTTGCACCCATGCCTTGATAAAGCCGAAGCCTAGCGCCACTTATCCGGCAAAGGAAGTGGCCAGTTCTTTGTAGGGACCATTTGCATCGAGACTGGTAGGAAAAATTATCCAAAAAGCCATAAACCTATTACACTTTTGTCAATTCAGTTTATAAACCTTTTAATTATATCAATTGAGTTTTAAACAATTTCACTTTTTGCTAATTGAGTCTATAAGCCAATTTTAATCAGAATTCACTAACATGGATAGAAAGACAACCTTGTGAGCCATGGGTGAGGTTTGCCCTCACCGGATCGGGGAGAGCAAGCTAGATTTGGCGAGGACGAGTCTTGCCCAAGGCTTGCGTGAGGCCGACAAGGTTGCCCCTTGCTAGTTCTAGCGAGGGCGACCTCACTAGAGGATGGCAAGGCCGATCCTCACTGATCGAGCCTCTGGCCGATTGCCGAGGCTAAGCAATTGGCAAAGAGGAAGAAGAGAGATAGAGGGGAAAAAAAGAAGAAATTTTTTTAAAAAAATTCAAAAATTCAAGATTTTGTCGTTTCTATGTTATATAGAATAAACGAGTTAATAGAGGTTCGAGATTTTGTCGCAACATCAAAGGGGAAAATTATTGCCTGAATTGGTAGCGTACAATTACAATCATTGATTTTCTCTTCAATGGAGAAGCACATGGAATCCGTGGCAAAAATCAGAGGATCAAGATGTCGGGACGGATTCAATATACATGAGCGCGGGCATAGAGAACAATTTCCGGGCGCCCTTAGGCGGGTGGCATTCAATGCCGCTTGTGTTGGGCTCAACTGCCTCCATCTTCCCAACCGGTCTTCTCAATTTACATTTTTTTACTACCTTCCCTTCTTCATCACCTCACTGGTCTCTTGCCCACCTTCGTTGGCTCAACAAAGGGACGAAGGAGGAAGACAGGAGCGATTCGAATTTTTATCTTGTCATCATTGTCCAAAGATAATTTTTCATTTCACCACCCGCATGTGGTATAAGTTTCACTCATTTGATTGGCCAAAAGAAATTCCTTATGTGGAATTGAAAAATACCTCGCCGCGGTATAATTAATAAAAGCCCAACAAAAATTGCCTAAAAAATTCAAATAAAATATTTGCATCATTCCGACGTAAACTGCGAGACAGAACAATTGGCAATTCGACATTGCTAGGCTTTTACTTAAATCAACGACCAATCTACGAAATACTTTTTAAATGCATGCAACTATAAAACCATGTGATATATAATCGAATTAATATAACATTGCCTTTGGTTTGTCTAGGTTTGACTTTGCATGTACCGGCACTCATATTATAATAAATCTTCAGAACTTTCTTGTGAACTTCCCTTTTTTATTGTTACACTACTCGTGTAAGTAACGTAATTCCCAAAAGTGAGATACAGCTCCACCCTCATGAAGAAAAGGCGAAATAGCTAATGCCTAGTCCTTATACTATTCCCGAGAGAAATGAACACCGAAGGACCTTCATCTCCATCTCCATCGGATGATCAAAACGCAAGAGAGCTATATCACTGCCCATGCCCTCCTGCAAATGGAATAAAAAGGTCTCGTTGAATAATGGTTCTATTCGCTGAAAAATAGAAATGAGTGATAGAATATAGGGATAAGTGCATTGGAAGTCCCAAAATTTGTCATGAAAATGCAATTAAGTCCTAAAACTTTTAAAAGTGCAATTAAGTCCTAAAACTTTCAAAAAGTGCAATCAAGTCCTAAAACTTATAAAAGTGGTTCAATTTAAGTCTTTCCATTGATTGCATTTTTTGAAAGTTTTAGAACTCGATTACACTTTCGAAACAAGTTTTAGGACTTTATTAAACCTTTTGAAAGTTTTAGGACTTGATTGAACTTTTGTGACAAATTTTAGGACTTAATTGCACTTTTTGAAAGTTTTAGGACGCAATTGCATTTTCTTGATGAGTTTTAGGACTTCTAATGCACTTATCCTTAGAATATATTAGCGTCCCCAAATGAGTAATGATTTTTCATCCCCATGCCAGCGTCTGAGCAAATGGACAGGTGGGCCAAGTCACAAACTCCAGTAGGGATGACAAAATATAATGCTCGGTTCCTGCCATTGAAGTCCCTACACATTCCAATAGCTATCCAAGGATACGATTAGGTGACAAGCTGCATGGTCAAAAGACAAGGTTATCGTACGATAGCTCAAGTGAGTAAATTGCAGGATACAGTTGCAGCCTAAGTAAGACGGACACGCGATACGGACTAGGGGTGAGCGGTTCCCGGTTCCAGTTCGGTTCCGTCTGGAACCTAGAACCTACCCTCGGGTACAAGTTCCTCAATTTTTGGAACCTGGAACTTACCCGTCAGAACCAAGAACCCGGAACCTACCCCCGTCACGGGTTCCGAGATCGATTTTAGGTTCCAACAGGTTTTTTTTTTTTTCATTTTCATATTGGGCCTAAATATCCGGAAGTGGAAATAATTCAATAGTTGGCCCTCCATTTTCAATACCTGCCAATATAGAGGAGCAATTCCAGAACACGCCATAGACAACTAAATTCATAATAGGGGTATGACATGCACAGGAGCAATTCCAGAACACGCCATGGCATACACATCCAGCACTCCATTCGCAAACGAGGTAACTCAAAGATCAAATTCTCTGTGCCCTTGCACAAACCAACACAAATTATACATCCTAACCGAAATAAGCAAAAGCAAACGATAGCTTGATCTTCGCACGTGACGAACGCGCGCTCAACTCGGTTCGATTCTCGAAAGTCACTCACTCACTCACACGTACACATAGAAACCCTAAACTACCGGCTGAGGAACAGAAAAACCGTCAAAGCCTCGAACAGGCAAAGGAGAGGAGGTTGAGGCGAAACCAACCTTCGAGACGAAGAAGAGCTCGCCGTCGCCGCCTCCTACTTCTCCTCCTTCGGCTTTGCCGCCGATCGCAACCCGTAGCGGAGCAGCTTTGTCGGGGCGGAGGCGAAGGGGTGTGGAGTTAAGGTTGATTGGGCGGCTGGGTGAGCAGCGAGCTGCGTTGGGGCGGTTAGGCGAGCGAGCAACCTCCACCGGGGATGAGTGGCGTCGACGGCAAGCGGCTGAGTGGCGAGGCGAGCGAGGGGTGACGCATCCAGCGGCGGTGTCGAGGAGATCCAGCGACGACGAGCATGCGGCAACGGCGACGAAGACACAAGTATCACGGTACTAATGGTGGCACGGACGGCGCAGCGAAGATGGCGGTGGTCGCAACTCAACCCACGGCCAAGGGGGAAGAGCTCGGTTCTAGCGGTGGTGGTTCGAAGCAACGACGGCCCGAACAGCCGAGCGGCGGCGGCAAGAGGTAGTGACGGTGACTTGGGGAAGGCGGCGGTGGCTCATGGTGGCAAGGGGTGACGCGGACGGCGCGACAGCTCGTCGGGCTCAACGGCAAGACGGCTCGTCGAACGAGCGGTGGGTGGTGGTGGTTCGGTGGCCAAGTGATGGTGGTTAGTAGGGCGTGGGGCGGCGGTGTGGTGGTGGGTGAAGCGGCAGCCAGCAAGAGGAGGAGGAGGAGGAGGAAGAAGAAGAAGAAGAAGGGTGGGGTTTCGGCCGAGAGAGGGGGAAAGAGAAGAGAGAGAGAGAGAAGAAAAAAAAAAAAAGTTGGGGGGCAAGAAGTGACGTGAGGAGGAAAAAGGGGAGAAAAGAAAGAGAAAAAAAAAAAGAAAGGGGAATGGGGAAGAATCGGTAGGGAAATCATGTGGGGGAAGTGATTAGGGTTTTTTTTTTTTTTTGAATTTTGTCTAGTTCCGGTTCTTGTAGGAATTGGAACCGGAACCGGGAACCGAAACCAGAACCGGTCTCTTTAGAACCGGGAACCGAACCAGACCCTCCGGTGCTGTTCTCCGGTTCCCGGTTCTACTCGGAACCGTGCTCACCCCTAATACGGACACGTGACACGACACGACACAATACGATATATCGACACATCATTTCTAAAATATAGAGAATTCTAGTACGTTGGGACATGTTATATATTAAATGAATATTTTTATTTTTAATTAATTTGATTCAAATTCACAAATAAATAAATAATAAAAAAGAGCTTTAATGAATTTGCACTAATAATATTAATAAACTATTCATAGGAAATTTGAAAGACGTATTAATAGTTAATGTGTATCCAGATTTGAGAACATATTTCTAACTTTAACAAAAATTATAGATGAAACTAATAACTAACAAAAATTTATAATTAATTTATTTAAAAAAATCTATAATCTTCTATCATAATTAAAATTTATCATTATTTAACTTGTAATATTTTTATTTTTTTAAACTATTTTTAGCTAATTTATTTATTTTTTTAACAAATATAATATCGTCATCCAAAAATTATTTTCCTCCCATTTTTACTTCCCAAACCCTCGTTTCCCAAAATTTATATCCCTCCCTCATTTCTCTCTCCCCCACACCACCTTAAACCCACCCCTCCCCATGTCAATTTCTTTTCCTCATTTCTCCCCCAATGACTTGTCATTTCCCTGGATTTTCTCTTCCACTCCACGCCACCCCTCTAATTTCTTTCCTTCGTTTGTCCCCCTCCCCCACCTGTCATCATTTCTCTCTTCCCCCTTCCCCTCACGCCACCCCCATGCCTTCCCCCCCCCATCCATTAGTGGTGGACCGACGGGCCATCACCTTTGTTTCACTCTCCCCCTTCACCCCCACGCCACCCCAAACCCCAAGCCCCCGCCTCGTTTCTTCCCCTTTCTTCCACCCCTCCCATCACCCGTTGTTTCTACCCCCCCCCCCCCTCCCTCCCTCCTCCAGTTCTTTCCCTTTCTTCCCCCTCCCCCATGACCTGCTAACCACGACCTCTTCCTCCTCCTTCTCACATGATCCTCTCTCGCTCTCTTTCGGTCGCCTCACCGCCTCGCCTCCGGCCCTTCCTCCTTCGCAGCTGCAACTTCAGCCTCACCGCCGGCCCTCCATTGCAGCAAGCCCTCCCTCATCATCACGGCATCACTTTGCCTCACCCTCGTCTCTTCCCTCCATCGTCTTCTTCAACGATCCTCTCTCAGACATGCGATCGTGTCGGAAAAAGTTAACCACATGTCGAAAATCCAACACACATTGATCGCGTGTCCCAGCGTGCGGATATGCTAACATGTGTCGACACGACACGAAGCTCGGACGGCGTGTCCGTGCTTCATAGCTCCGAACTTGCTTGGCCCTCTACGACCACCACCCTCTCCCGTCCAATTCCTCATTCTTGATCGCGACGCCTCGCATTCCGACTCGAGTCACAGCCCTCGCGCCTGAGTTTCGGCCTTTCCCCACGAGGGCGACCGGTTCTTGATGCTAGCAGTTCGTCCGAACAAGAGGGAGGCGAGCCAGGCGATTTTCGCAGTCCTGCTAAATGGGTGTGACCCGAGCGCGTCGATGGCAACATTGCAACAAGAAGTGGAGCCGGAGAGGTACACGAGACTCCGAGGACGGCTTCACCCTCCTCTAACCTTCTTCTTGAGCGAAGGTACACTTTTTATGTAACTATGTACTATGTACTAAGGATGCCGAACGTGCAAGAATGCTGTGACTATCCGAGTATTGTTTGAGTACTATCGGGGTTGAACTTTTTTTTTTTTTTTTTTTTTTGAATTGAAGGTGGACAAAGCGGGGGCGACGGTGTTTGTTTGAGGAGCCACCAAGGGGAGCAACAATGTGGGAGTGGTGGTGAGTCCGGTTCGTCTTGGGAGCCTACGGGAATATGGGAGTCCTCAGTTTGTTGTGGACAAGCTCATATTAGTCGAAAAGCGCAAAGTAGGTGCTTCTTCAATTGCTTGCTTGGTTCTAAATGTGGAATGCCTTGACAGTACGTTGTCCGAAGCCTCTTATGTTTTGGGCCGAAATATTATTTGGTAGATGATTTGGTTCTTGGTAGAATTGCTGAGAAGAATTGTGTCCGAGTCCACAGTTTGCATTCATGGATTTCTCAGTACTCTCCCTTTCTTCATTCCTAGATTCACAGCCATCCGATCCATTAGCTGAAGGTCCAAAATCTTCTTCTTGCACAGCAGAAAATCCGGGAGGTATGGGGGCGAAAGCAGCGAGAGCAGAGAGGTCTGGGGGACAATCAATCAAGATCCTAAACCCACAGGTACTCAGCATGTGACATTGGGGAAAGTGAAAGCTTTTACCTTTGCTTAAGCATGTCTGCATAATGGGGTATGTTCCAAATTAAAATCAAACTGAATCTGAGCACCGGATTCGTTAATTGACAGAAGGACGTGCATTAAGAACACCTGTTAAAGAGAGACTTACCAACTTCATGAAGCCAAATCAAGGTGGAGACTTTTACGAGATAAATTACATAAAAAATGACAATTAGAACGAGGAGATTTCACACGCACTCGGCGCTCTTGTCCTCGGGTGGAGATGAAACGAAGGGGAGTGAAGGGGTTTTGGGTTTTTCACTCCTCGGAGGAGAAGGAAACAGAGCAAAGGCCCGAAGCTCTCAACAACACAACAATAAATTTTTTTATTTATTATTTAAATTGTATTCAGAAATGGAAAATCCAAACTTGGACAAGAACTTCGGTACCCTCATTCGCCGTTGGTTTGTTGGCTTTAGCGGTGATAGGGGGTTAATGATAAGCAAATAAATTATTCTTTGAAATCTATAGTATCGTCAAGGAAGATTTTTTTGTTTTTGTACTTCTTAGTGAGAAAAAAAGACTTGATCTATTGGCTGGGGAGTTTTTTTTTTAACAACTTGTTCTAACCCAAGTTAATTCGCAATATTATATGAGATCTTTAAAATTAAGGCCAATTGTTATTCGGATAAACTCCCAACCGAAGTATCATAAGAGCAAATAATGACGATGATTATATTTCTATCCTCTAGAAAGTGATGATGATGATTTGGTTTTTGGTCAAACTGCTGAGAAGAATTGTTTAGGTATCATGTTTGAAGCTTGTTGACACCTAAATTTTATCGATTTGTTTAGGTGTTTATTAATTGCATTGGAAAATTATGGATTAATTTCTAACCCCTTAACAAAAAGTTTTCATTAAAATTAAATCACGTATAGGCATTAGGAGAATTGGCGTCACTAGTTTTAAAATTTGTCAAAAAAAAAAAGTTTATAATTTTTTTAAAAAAAAATCGCAAATATTGAAAAAAAAAACGATGACAAACGAAAAAGCGAAAACGAGAGAGGCCCTTCTCTCTTTCTCTTTTTCCCCGCGCGGGCCTAGGCGCGGTCCGTCTTCTTTTCTCCCTTGCGCGGCCCACGCGCGACCCATCTTCCTCTTCTTTCCCCTCGGCCCAGCCCGTGAACGAAGGTCTTCTCCCTCCGGTTGGTCTTCGCGCAGGACCTGCAGAAGACAGAGTAGCAGAAGGAGCAGCGACAGAGGAGCCAGGGGAAGCGATGACACACGGCTGCAGCGTGGCAACGCCTGCGGTTGTCAAAACCCAAGAGAACCTGCTGCTATCTTAGCCGAAAATGCCGCTAACTTGGCCCAAGAACCGAAATAGCTGCAGGCGCATACACGGGTGGGGAGAGGAGGCTGATTCATGGCAGTTTTGAGGTAGAAATGGAAGGGAAAGGCAGCTGGCTTCGCTGGCCATCCGGAGCCGCTTTGGAGGGATGCCAAAAAGGGGGAACCTACGGCAGATTTATAGGGAGAAGAGAGAGAGTGGCCGGGGGGAGCAACACAGAAAAATACCAGCACAGAACAGGAGCTGGAGGGAGGGAGGGCGAAGGACAGAGAGCTGGGGGAGAGATTCGGAGGAGGTGAAGAGACCATAAGAACAGCCGAAAGAGAGAGTTTTAGAGTGAGCAGCCCTCCGGCAGTCCGGCCACGCTTGACTCCAGCTGCACTTTCGAGCCCGCGGCTACCGTTCCCCGCGCCAACTCTCCGGTAGGTCACGTTTCTTTTTTTTTTTTTCGATTTTTTGTGGGACGAGCCATTTTTTTTCGAGGATCCCGGCTCGGAGGCGTGCGAGGAGACCGGACGTGGTCCGATCTATTGAGCTCGCCCTCCATTCGCCGTCCCCGAGCCGGGTAGGGACGCCCAGCTGAACCCCTTTTTATGCCTGGGTCTTGCCCTGTTCTCTCGTACTTTTGCACGAGCTACTGAGCCGGGGCTTGCATTTCGGGTTCGCTTATGCTACCCTTCGTTAGTGTCGAGCATTCCCTGCTGATTCATGTGGAGCGTTGATCCGGTTTCGAGTCTTGTTCTTGTCCGGGTTTCCGATCATTGACGCCCACCACTTGCTTGACAAAATGTCTGCGTCAAGGCCGTATGTATTTTCTTCCGATTTTAAGTCGCTTGAACGTGTCAGCTATGAGATACGCTTGTCGGTGAGCTCTCTCTAACCTCAAAATATTTCTTGTGTCACCGCGGTTCAACGTGCAAGTCTCGTTCGGTGGTGCCTCCGTGTTGTTTTATGCTGTGCATTGTTCTCATAGAATGTGAATACTGGCGAGGAAATGAACCAGTGATCTTGACGAACGCTGATTTCTTACGTTTGCTTGGATGAGCTTTTACTAATACGCTCCATTTTATATGTTACTCGCTTCGTTGTTGAGTCATGATCGGGGATGGGCGGTGCTCAATTGACGTGCGGGTGTTAGACAGTGGTGAAAATTTTCACTTAATGTCCATCCATAACAGACTTTTGCGTTGTTGACTTAAGTTTTGATTTTGGAAATTGGAAGGTTCGTGTTCTGGGCAAGATAAGGAGAGTCGAGGGAGCAGTGGGGATGGGCCATGCTTGGAAGAGGGCTTAGAGAGAGAAGAAAATAGGAAATTGGCTTGGGTCTAAGCTTTGTAAATTAACTACGGGCTGAATATTGTGGGATTTAGAAATGCACTACGTGCGCTTTTGGCAAAAGGAGCTGGTCTGATTCCATTTGTTTCCCTGGGCCGGAATGGGCTGGGCAAAGTTTGGGTCTAGGCTTGGTGGTTTGGTTTATTTTTCTTTTTTTGGGGGGCCGGGCCTTCTTTTTGTTTTGTTGTTTTTAGGGCTGTCGGCTGGGCTCATTTGACGAGCCCACTCTTGTTGCCAGCTGGGCTCATCTGATGTGCCCATTCTCGTAGCGGACTGATCGGTTACGACTCGGGTCAGACCGGACCCGACCCGGCCCGACGAAAAACATATATTGTTCCCAAAAAAAAACACAAAAATTAAAAATTAAAAATTTCGAAAAAATAATATAAATTTTCCGAAAATCCAAAAACTCAAAAAACATTAAAAAAATTAGAATTAAAAAAAGTAAATTAAAAAATTAAAAAATTAAAAAATTTCGAAAATAAAAAAATGTAGGGTTTGGTTAGGAATTTCCATGTCTTGTCTTCTTAGTATAATTAGGCTTTTATTTGCTCGTATTTTGATTATATCGTATATTTAATTTGCATATCTAATTATGTTTAATTGCACGTGTTTAGTTTTACTGTAATTAGGATCTTGGTAGTTATGATTGTTACTTTAATGACTACGCACCCGCATGATCATCTCACATGTTAGTGGATAGTTATAAAATCAATTCAAGCTGCCTAACAAAAAATATTTTCTTTTAAAATGAACAAGATTAGGTACCGAAAGGGCACTAATTTGTCAATTAGTGTAATCAAGTCCCCGACCCTAGATTCTCTAGTTGCGTAGGAAGTGAGGTACACTCCCATACCTCACTTGGTTTCTAGCCGACCTCAATAAGCTAGTGGCGACTCATTTTGTGCAAAATTCCTAATGTCACGCGGGGTATGGGTTTGGGAGAGCTCGCGCCTAATTTGGGCCTTAGGCCCGTCATAAAGGCAATACCCCCTAAACCTATTCCCTCCCCCGAGGGTAGGTCGCGACAAAACTGTCTCATTAAGATTAAACAAAAGGGAAGTATCTTTTTGCAGTAAATTTTTCAAGTTTCCTCAATGAATATTTGTCGTATAAATGGTGACACTATGGATTTCTTACTCAGAAAGGCTGGGAATATTAGGTTATCTAAATTTGTGAGTAAGTAATTTGAACTCAACAGTCTATACAATGCATAAGAGATGATCAACATGATAAACGAGCAAGAGCAAGAGAGAGAGATAGAGATTTTTGAGCTGTAGAGATGATGGCAAGTGAGGGCACTTCAGAATTTTTTTTTTTTTTTTTTTTTTGGCATCTTGTCTTATCTCACTAGTTAACTTGTGTTTCTGGTGGCAAAGTTCACCTCTTAAATGACTTTAGCGACGTGTTCCAGGAAGCAAATGGTATCACTCTCTATGTTCTCAAGCAAAGTAAAATGGAAGCTGCTTTTTGTAAATAGCCTTTGCAGATTGATGACACCTAAATTTTGATGACCTGATCATTCATTTACTGTATAGAAAATTATGGATTAATTTTTAATCCTTAAACAAAAATATTAGAATTAAATTGCATAACATATGATTTTAGGAGCATTTATTTTTTATTATTGTATTGGACTAGTGACGGATGAATTTGAATTGATGTTTTGAGCTTTAAGTTGATGAGTTGGACTAACGCAATAGGGAGAGGGAATTGGCCCGAGCCCATTGTTCTTGATAACCGAAAATTGACTTATGAAGAATGGTGATTTGATATTTTCAAAAATGATTCGTATTATCCTTCTAATATTCAATAAATCTTTCATATATTTATGCAATATATACAATGGAGAATATATTTTGCAATAGAAGGGAAGATTTCGGATGAAATATTGAAAGTAAGAGTGAAAATAAAAAAGACACAAGCGTGAGGAAATGGAAAATTTAAGGCGGCAACAATCTTTGCATAATATGTACTTTCATGGTTATTTCAGGAAGTGAAATGTGAGGAAGACGGGACACGGTCAATTCTGAGGATAGTGGGAGGAACTCCGTCAATGAAAAAATAGTTAAAAAGAAGGAAATTGTATCTCTTGCAGTGGATATTGGTTTGGAAAGAGGAAAAGAGATATTGCTTCTTTCCTTGGAGGGCACCCCGTCGCTTGGTGTATAAAAGGCGGTCCTTTCTTTTGTCTAAAGAGGGGCGCCGCAATTCTGAGGGAAAGCCCGTTCATTCACGAAAAAAGAGAGGAAAGTGTGAGAGGCATTAGAGAGAGAGACAGAGAAGAGACTACCTCAATTCAGATTTTTTTTTACAATATTTCTCTCCTTCCATCACCACATTCACGCCTCTGCCCCCTTTTTCTTCGAGCAAATCAGACTCCACTTTATTGTTTTTACAATTCCTCATGATCATGGATGGTCGGGTGGACAATCCCATGATCTGACCATCACTACTTGGACACCACCAGTAGAGAGAGACACGTCTCTTGGCGAAGCCACCGGCGAAGTCAGCTGCGACCATGTACTCCGACGAGCGCTTGAACCGCCGATCAAGACATCGAGCCCCTTGGCGAACCTGTTGTTCCCGACGTGCCAAGCCGACACCATGCCCTGCCGCGACGTGTTATTTATATTGTGTGATCTTACATTTTGGGATTCATATTTTCTCTTTAAAGTAGCGTTTATTCCACATGTAATTTTTTCACTTTTCGTACCTTTTCATGACAACCGCTCATTGATAACCGTCTTGATGGGAGACGGTATATAAAAAGAACGATCGTTCATTTCTAATGGGTAATTACAAGTCCTGCCGTGATGTTAACACTCGATGCCCCTTTGAGCCGCAATGCCCTGACATGCTTGAAAAACAGAGCCGGACGACAAGCTATTGCCTCGTTGCACCGTTGCCGAATTTTCATCACTTAAGGGTCGCCTATTGACAACTCTTTCCTCTGGTTTTTCGACATCCATGCGTCACAACTTAGGGGAAAAGTGCCAAAAAAGTCATAAACCTTTTGTTTTTTTGCCGATTTAGTTCTAAACCTTTTTTTTGGTGCCGATTTAGTCCTAAACATTTTTAGGTTGTGCCAATTCAGTCTTTTCCGGTTAATTTTGGCCGGATTTTGCTGATCGGATGCCGGTCACCGACGTGGCCCGATCGGCGCCGACATTGACAACTTTTAATAATATTTTAATATTTTTGAATTTTTGAATTTTTTTCTTTTTTTCGTTTTCTTTTTTTTTTTTCTTTTTCTGTTTTCTTTTTCATTTTTTCATTTTTTTCTTCTCCTCTTCTTCCTCTCGCCAGTTGCCAGACCTCGGCGACCGGCTAGAGGCGACGGCTGCGAGGTCTAGGTTGACCTCACCAGCCACTTCGCCGGGGCCGCAAGGGCGGCCTCGCGCGGGCGGCGAGGGCAAACCTCGCCGGCTTGCCGGATATGGCGGCGGGTCGGCGAAGCGGCGAGCAGCGGTGGACGACATCGGGCAGCAGCGTTGCGGCGATGGTCTCGTGTGGCCAGGGTTTCCTCGGCTTGGTCGGGAGAGGACTCTCTCTCTCTCTCTCTCTCGTGGTCCCGCCCGAGATCGAATGCCCTCGAGATCTCAAACCGAATCCTTGAAGAACAATCCGGGACGTGCACAAAAACAAAGGAAGGTCGGGGACGGAGCTTGTGCGACGGACGACCGCGAGCTCCAGCCTAGTCCGACCAACGCAAGGCACAAAAACGACCGAGGCCTACCGGAGCTTCGACGATTGAAACCAGGCGCGGCCATAGGCCGACGGCCGCAGCTCAAGTGCGGTGGTTGGCGGTCTACCCCTCCGACTCTCTCCCCCTGCTCGAACCCCCTCACTCTCTAGATCCGGCGAGCCGGCGGGGCTCGCCCTCGCCCGCCATAGGCGAGGCTCAACCCTTGCCGATCGACAAGGGCGAGCCTCACCACCAACGCCTCGAGGGCGGCCTCGCGTGGGGGCGGCGAGGCTCGCCCACTCGACGCGAGGCCGCCCTCGCAGCCCACCGGCGAGGTGGCCGGCTAGGTCGAGGTCGACCTCACCGGCTGGAGGAAGAAGAGGAGAAGAAAAAAAAAAAAAAATAAAAACAAAAATTAAAATTAAAATATTATTAAAAGTTGTCCACGTCGGCGCCGATCGGGGCCATGTCGGTCGGCCGGCGTCCATTCAGCAAAATCCGGCCAAAATTGGCCGGAAAGGATGAATTAGCACAACCTAAAAAGGTTTAGGACTAAATCGGCATCAAAAAAATGTTTAGGACTAAATCGGCATAAAGACAAAAGGTTTATGACTTTTTGGCACTTTTCCCCAACTAGGGTGATTGGGTCTAGGGTGGGTAGGGTCTAGACCTGGACGCTATACCCGACCCTGTTATAACCAGTTCCCATTTTCTGGACCCTATGCCCGACCCCGTTTGTCTTGGACCCTGTACTCGACCCACCATGTTTTTCCAATCCGGTTCCAGGGTCAACCCTGTTTTCACTAAAACCTGTTTCGCAATCTCCCAATATCCTATACGACTTTGAATTTTATATTAATACGTGTGAAAATAAACGTAATCCTCCTAATTTGTATTGAAACATTAAGCACTTGTAATAAATAAATATATGAACTTTTTCACTAAACGAAAAATTGAGGATCCACAGGACTAATTATAGTAAATCAAATCATAAGACAAAGAATTAGCAACAAACATGGGTCTAATATTAGTTTTATTCTCACAAGTACTACATGAAGCTACTAATTTATGCAAACATAACTCCTCCTACAAAAGAAAAATTATGCGAGCCAATCCATGTGATACACAAGAATTTAGCGGTGACGAACATCGTCCATCCATCAGACACTGCGAGAGGGAGCCGGTGAGGGAGGGAAGCAAGTGAGGAAGAGGATTCCTCGCTGTGCGTGTTTGAGAGAGCCAAGAGGAAAAACGTCGTGTAATTGCAGGAGTAAAAATAAAAATTAGGAGAAAAAAAAAGTTTTGGACCTCTACTTCCAAAACTGGTCCGGAACCGGTTTCGGGTGGGTAATCACTCGGAACTCGTTTCCCGGACCGGTTTAAACCGGTTCCGAATTTTGGGAACCAGTTCTCGACCAGTTTCAACGGGAACCTATTCCAACCCTGTTTTTCGAGTGGGCCGGTTCGAGAACCGGGTATCTATGTAGCACTAACACGGACACGCGACACATGACACGACATGAAAATAGAGAATTTCGACACGTTCCGACACGTTATATGTTAAATATAATTTTTATATAAATGCAAAAATAAATAACTAATAATAAAAAGAGCATAGAATTAATTTATACTAAAAATATTAATCCAACATTTGTTAATATAATTCATTGTTTTAATTTGAGAAATTGAAAAATTGCAAACATGAAAGAGTAAACTTGAAGTAACATATCCTGTTTTCTTATACTTGTTGGAGATTAATGAGATTTCTTATAGTCCTAGACAGAGTTTGGAGTTCATGATATAGACTAGCTTGGAGCTCCTTTGCAAAACAAGGTTCGAGAAAAATGAAAATCCAAGACAAGAGCTCTCGAAGTATGACCAAAAGAAAAGGAAATCACTAAATTTGCCATGGAAAATGTGAGAGATAACTCATATGCCAATAACATAGACCAAAAGAGATAACTCGCAAGCGATGCTTGTGAGAGACGGAAAGAAACAAAAAAAAATTATAACTTTAAGTATGTGGGGGCAACGGAACGACACCGACGAGAAAATGGGCATTCCATCGTCACTCACGGGAAGATCATAACTTAAAAGTGAAAAACTTGAGAGTAAGAATTTCCTTCTTTCCTCTTATTTTTGTTATTTTCATTAGTTTTTCATATTTACATTATGACCTCTCAAGTATTGAAATTTTTTAAAATTGACCCCGTGCGTGTCAGAATCGAGTGTCGGAATTTCGAACTTGCATGTCGGAGCGTGTGGGAAAGAGTTGACCACATGTCGGATTTTCCGACACTCGTTGACCACGTGTCAAAACGTATCGGAGCGTGTCGGACACGTGTCCGCTTTCGGAGAGTGTCGGTGCTTCTTAGTCGGGTATACCCGGTCCGGTTGCACACCCCTAGTCACAACAAGTGCAACCTTCATCGACGATTTCGGCCTCGTTTGGTTTAGCATTCCCAAGGGGCTTTTAGGGCTGAAAGTCCCTTGGGAAAAAATTTAGGTGTTTGGTTCGGCATTTGGAGGTGTCCTTGGCCAAATGCCGGCATTTGAAATCTTGAAAGCTCAAAGCGGTGGGGGACTCGCTTTGGACTTTCAAAGATTTCGGAAGTGCAAGTCAACCTCTACTGTTCATCCGTTGACTTCTTTTTTTTTTTTTTTAAACCGATCATCTTCCCCACACTCCAACCGCCGTTGATTGGCGACGGAGTTTCATTGGATTTTATTTTTATTTTTAAAAAATAATAAAAACCCTTTGCAAATGTTGGGTTCACCTTTTTTTTTTTGTCATTTTTATCTTTTGATAATCAATAGCCCAACTTTTTATCAATACACTAGAATGATCATTAATTAACGAAGATGATTAATACTACAATAATTAAAAAAATTATTCAAAGTTGAAAACAAACCGAAAAGAACCCTAGGCCAAAAGTTGAGCTTTGCATCTAATTTATAATCAAATTCTTTTAATATAATTTTTAAATAAATTTACTAATATATATCTTTTACATTACTCTTAACATGAAAATGTAAAAGGTTATATAGTCATTATTTCTTTTTTGCAATTTTAAAAATACTAAAACTAAAAACTTAATTTTTTGAGCTTTGCATCTAATCTATAATCAAATTTTTTAATATAATTTTTAAATAAACTTACTAATATATATCTTTTACATTACTTTCAACATGAAAATGTAAAAGGTTATATAGTCATTGTTTCTTTTTTTGCAATTTTAAAAATACTAAAAAAACTTAATTTTTTGAGCTTTGCATCTAATCTATAATCAAATTCTTTTAATATAATTTTTAAATAAATTTACTAATATATATCTTTTACATTACTCTCAACATGAAAATGTAAAAGGTTATATAGTCATTGTTTCTTTTTGCAATTTTAAAAATACTAAAACTAAAAATTTAATTTGGTCACACTAAAGGGCTTTTCAAATATATGTTTACCAAACAAATGATCTTTGCATTTCCCTAAAGACTTTTCGGTTGTAGTTTACCAAACAAAGCAGTCTAGATTTCGGAAAACCCCTTTACCTCAAAGGTATTTGCATTCTCCCAAGGACATTTCCCCATTCCCAAGTTTGCTTTTGCGCATTTAGTACCTTTTCACGCTTCAAAAGTTGTGTGAAAGGTCAAAACATATGCAGGTGGTGTCATTACTCTTAAACAAAAAAAAAAAGATTGTTTATCAGAGCACATGAACGTGAAAGAGGAATCTTTTTTGGGTCTGAAATAGACTCCTTCAGTTATAACATCTTATAAGAAAAACAATTTTGAAAAACAAACAGAAAGGTTACAGGAAGTTATGCTGGGGAAACTCCGAACTGCAAAGCTCTTTTCATAGCTAAAATGTTGCCAAATTCGAACCTTAATGAGATTCTTTGCACTTCTATTTCAAGAAAAGCTAGCAGAACTGACTGAAGAAGATTAACAACAACACTTCAGAGAGGGGAAATTGCTACATGGAAAACCATTTTCTCGAAACTTAGATGCTGTTCTGTTTTCCAAAAGTTGTTTGAAAGGTCAAAACATATGCAGGTAGTGTCATTACTCTTAGACAAAAACAAAAGATTGTTTATCAGAGCATATAAACGTGAAAGAGGAATCTTTTTTGAGTCTGAAATAGACTCCTTCAGTCGTAACATCTTATAAGAAAAACAATTTTGAAAAGCAAACAGAAAGGATACAGGAAGTTATGCTGGGGAAACTCCAAACTGCAAAGCTCTTTTCATAGCTGAAATGTTGCCAAATTTGAACCTTAATGAGATTCTTTTACTTTCTATTTCAAGAAAAGCTAGCAGAACTGACTGAAGAAGATTAACAACAACACTTTAGAGAGGCGAAATTGCTGCATGTAAAACCATTTTCTCGAAACTTAGTTGCCGTTCTGTTTTCCAAAAGAATTTATAGGAAGTTGGGAACATCCTCCAAACTGCTAAATGCTTCATTTCCCTCGATATAAGTTCTATTTATGCTATTGGGAGGGTTTCTTTCGAAAGAAGTTGATGCTTGTCCAAGATATGTAATGATCTTATCTCTGTGAACTTTGAACAGACGATTGGTTCACTTTATGTATGGGCTGCGCACCTTGCCTGCCCCAGCCAGATGTCCATTTGCTTCATGATGTCGCGCTTGGCTCGAAGCCATAGGCCTAAATGCTGGCATCAGCACTCAGATGGTGGATTTCTCATTTTGGTTGCTTCTTGTTCTGTTTCCTATTGCATTTCTACTTCCAAGCGTCTAGCAAATCTTGGTGCGGGGAATTAATCCTACGGGTGGTTTCAGAAGGCATATGCAGGATCACAAACCGTTCAAAGCATCATATTATTGTGCTCCGGCACAAATAAAGTAGCAAGTCGAATGAGGAAAAATATTGCAGCTACAGAGGACAGAACATTCGATTACCTCCCTACATAAAATCAGGACGTACTTTTTTTGTTGTTCAGCCACATCTCATCTCATCGCGAAACTTTATTCCACTACCTTTTACCAATATTGAAGACCGGTTCCCAGAATTTTTACCAGGAAGTGAATAGGTCTCCATGGGAATCGGCTTGGAATCAGTCAGGTAAGGCCAATTCGATTAGGGGATAAATCTGTGATTTCAATGCTCTCCATTCTTTTAACCACAAACTAAAGCTTGAATTCTTAGCCAGAACATCAGCAGACGCCTCTTTTCTGTCAAACAGCTTCATTGCATATGCTTCGAACTCATTGAGTCTGTCCCGAAGAAAAGCCAGATTATTTGGGTCGCTTTCACTTTTGATTTTGTCTAGCCACTCCTTTGCTTCCTCCACCCTTGCCCAAAAGCAAGTGCCTTGGGTCAAGCTTGCGTACCTGGTCCTCCTATTGCCCAATTTCTCGATAACAACTCTCTCGGTCCACCACTGATTGAAAATTTCGTATCTCCTATCTCTTCCATTACTTATGTAGTGGCCTTTCTTCAGATGCATCCCCGACCGATAATACTCTGCAATGTCCAATGGCTCCACGAGGAGCTTATAGAGCTGTGACTCCTCAATTACCCATTCTAAACTTTTGTGAAAGTTGAGTGGGAGCTCGTTCCTGTCCATCATGCTTACCACACCATCCCAAAAGGCCTTAAGCATGATTCGGTTCTTGTTTATATGTGATTCTCTCTTTGAGGCCCCCCTCTGCTTGAAAGAATCATAGTATCCTCTTTGCTTGTCGGAGTTATCGCAACAAGCTTTATACCACTCTATCTCCGCCCTGTAAGGAGCAATTTTGGATAGCTTAATGGCTAAATAGGCAGCGTTTAGGTTTGGGTGGCACTCCTTTTGCCTTGCCATCTTCAAGCAATCTTTTGCCATCAGTGCAATCAATACCTACAAAGTAAAGGTGAAAGAATCTTTAAACTCAGAGGAATTGCACTTGGGAATAAAAAGCGTACATTAATACATTTATAGATCGCGGTCCCTTGTTGATCTAAGGTGCCGTCCCTACCTGTTGAGATGTCCCCAAGGAGTTCAAAGCCATCGAAAGACTTGCTTCATAGCTTGATTCAGAGAGATGTCCTTCAATGAACCTTCTCCCTAAAGACTGAAGAGAAAGTCTCTCTACATACCACCCATACTTAAGGTGCTCCTCAATAACACAACTTGGAGAGCTTGTCCTTAGCATCAAATGCATCATCTTCTTGACCGATACAGCGTTGTCCAAACAAATCATGCCCTCCTCTGAGCAAAACAAGTAATTCCCTAAGGGCCAGAATGACCTCCATCTCGAGCCTTCCCCTACCTGCGCCAAGTGCTCCCTGTCGGTTGTAGCGAAGGAAAATAGCCAGGCCTTGTCTTCTTTAGTTAATTGGAAGTTAGTGAGATTCACAGAGTTTGGTGACATCATAGACGTGTACCAAAATCTTGTGAGGGCCTTCCAATGGGGAGTCTGAACGAGTGATTGGTCGAGCGATAACCTCGGCAATATATCATGCGTTGCCACAACATTGCAAAAGCTGCTGGCCCATCTTTCTCGGAGAATGGCTCGCGAAAGTGACTCATTGCCAAGGAAAGGAGAGCCGAAATCAATGCACATGATTGAGGGTGGGAAGATGGATTTGAGGAAGGAGAGAAGCGAAAGAGCTGTGAGAAATGCGACTGATCCTCCTATGGAGTGGCCTGTGATCACTATTGACTTGGTTTTATCCAACAAGCTATCAATCTGCATACATATTTAAGAATTCCTAAAATCTGGTTAAAAGCTTTTTGGAAAAATCTCAATTACAATGCTTCATTGAAAAATTAACTCGCACAAGATCATCTCCGATTAGAAGAGTTACATGAATAGATCGAATAGGAAATCATTGGTCGTATTGCAATTGCTCAACATACAGAACTGTTTATTAAGCAAGTCAAAACAACACTAACATGTTCAACAAACTGATGATAAGTGTGCAAATATGTTTTAACACGTGCATAGGATGTATTTATGTGTATGGCCCTTGTATTTAGATAATCTCATGAGAAGAGCACCATCCACGACCAGGAAATCTGTCTCATGAACGGTTCGGTTTGATATAACTCCAAACCAATCATCGGATCCACAGTAATTCAAAATTCGGACCTAGAGGTTATCAAGGACCAAATGGGCCATTAGAGCCGTTGTCCATACTTGATCAACGTGGATAGGCCCGAAGGACAAAATCGTAGGCCCGAGCTTGGCCAGCCCACTTCGGACAGCCCATGCCTTAATAAAGTTTAATACTTTAAGGGAAAATTTCAAATAAGAATACAAAGTGGCATTATTTTTTCAAATAAAGATATAAAGTGGACATTATTTCAAATAAGGGCTCGATGTGCTTTCTCTTTTTTTCCAAATCAAAACATGAATTAGACTTTGTTTCAAATAAGAGCGTGAACTCGCCAGCTAGTAAAGGGTAATTCCGTCTTTTTAATTTTTCCTTTTTCTATTTTTCATTAAAAAACAAATAAAAAATAAAACTTAAAAAAATAAGAAGGAAAAATACAAGCAGGCGGGCTCCCTCCCGCCTATGGCTATTGCCACTTCAGTGATGGGACGAGAACTGCCTGTATTTTTCCTTATCTTTTTTTTAAAATTTTAATATAATTTGATTTAAATTTAAATTGTGTTTGGACAAAAATATTCTTGATTAGCTGGAATTTTTTGTTGGGCAACGGGGTTAGGCCCTTATTCAAAATAACAATAATCATTTTAGGCTCTTTTTTAAAATTGATATGGTAACTTTATGCCCTTATTTGAAATAATTTTTACTTTAGACTCTTATTTGAGAAAATGATAGCACTTCGAGCCATTATTTGAAATTTTTCCATAATGTAATCGTGGGAAAAAAAAAGTTCTAGAATGAAAAGGAAATAAGGTACATGCTACTAGAGATGTTGCCATCGCGAAAGTTTGAGAAGACTAACTTTTTCAAAAAGAGTCAACAATGATATGAAAAGATAATTTTGTATTTGTAATGTATTTGGAAAAATATGTAGAACCTAGAAAGTCGAGGAAAAATTATAGGAATTACTAATTTTAGAATGCAGTTTGACGAAAATCATCATTTGATTGATCTGATCAGTCGCGGGATATCTCTCTCTTTTTACTTTATTTTTGGTCAGATAAAGTAAAAAAGAAATAAATGAATAAACAAAGTAAAGTTGTTGCCGATGAACTAGCCTGGCTCTGAAGATCATTGCGCGAATGATAATGAAGGAAGCGGTGAAGCACTCCGGAGTGGACCATGACGGGCTCTTCACCTTCGTAGCGGCGTGTCAGCGCCGCGAACAGCCCGTGGCCTGCTGCATCCAGCGGCGCCAGCATGGTGCAGCTCGGATCCCAACCAAGCACCGGCATCTCTTGGACGCCCGAGAATGCCACGTACCCCACGCCCCCGACTTGCTCCACCACGAAGGCACCGCTCCCCATCGCATTCGCCGTGCTGCACAGCCTCCACGCCTCCTTCAGCAGCGGCGTCGAAGCCAGTAAAGTCCCCATCATCTCGCTTGTCTCAAACCTTTCCAAGACAACAAAGGAAAAGGAAAGGAGAAGCAAAAACAGAGCAAAAAGGTTAAGGAAGGAAGAGCAGTTTGAGACCAGGAAACGCGGGAGATTGAGGAGAGCAGGAGAAGGGAGGAGATTGTTACGATGAAGCTTCGGCGTCCATGAGTCAGCCGTCGTGCTCAGTCGTATGCAACTCTGTTCGGTTCCCGACAATGCTATGGCTTCTTAAGCGAAAGCGGTTTTGCACCCGTTTCTCTTCTCAGTGTTGCATAACAATTCTAATAAAGCCACGTCAAAGCACCAAGGAAAGAGAGAGAGAGAGAGAGAGAGAGAGAGAGAGAGAGAGAGAGACGGAGAACGAGTTGCTTTCGTAATTGACGATCACTTGGGGGACATTTCCGAAATAGGCTACGAGCTGGCATGGTGGCCAAGTTACATGGTCAACATGCTCAAGATCAAGAGAGTTGCTTTTGCTTGTACCTTCCAGTGGCCGTTCTTACAGCATCTTCGCGCCATCTCCCAACCGCTTCTCTCCATTACTTTTTTAGTGAGGGCACTTCAAGATTCTTTATAGGCTTGAATTTTCATCCACCAGCACTGGTATTAATATTAAATCTTCAGAAATTTCGCAGCAACTCATCTCTTTGTTAAAGGCACGAATGAGAACCATTTTGTTCCAAAAATCAATTTCTAATCAGATTTTCTGGATAAGTTTCTCAACAAAAATACGCGTTTGATGGTGATACAAAAATTTTTCTCTCAAAATAGAAATTCTTTCTCCCTCTCGAATGCCAGCGGTGGATGGTTGGTGATGACGGGTGGGCGGTCAGTTAGTAGCGAAAGCAAGCGATAATAAAAATTTTGATTTTTCATTTCTATTCAAGAAATAAATAAGTGAATTTTTATTTCTATTCTAAATCTATTTATGGACTAAAAAATTGCTTCAAAAATAATTACATTACCAAACAGATTCCTATTTTAAACCTACTTTTGGAAATAGAAAAATAATTTTGGCTAGAAATGAAATGATTATCATAGGTGCCCTAATTGACTGGAGGCTAATAAAAAGTAAGTTATAGGACGAGGGCTTTCTTTGTGTATTTGATCCCGTGTTTTGCTTCTTCTTCTTCTTTTTTTTTTTTTTTTTTTTTTTTTTCTTTCTGTGGAATGTTTTGGTCTCGTCATTGTCCCCGTTGTGGGAATAGCTTTGCCTTCCTATTTTCAAAGATCTGTCTAGCTACAACGACTTTTAAATTTTTATTTTTGATTATGTTCTTGTCATGGTATACGAATTTTGACATGTGTATTAATTTTGTACACTCTAAAACTTGACTGATGAGACCTTTTAGAACGCAAATGATATCTATTATGTTCCGAAATCAGTTTCTAACTAGAATTAAATTTTTATTTTTGTTCTTGAATGAGTTTTTAAATAAAAAATACACGTTTGATAACAATACAAACTTTCTGCTCTCGAAATAAAAATTCGTTTGCTAACGACACAAAATTTCTCTCTCTTGAACAATCGGCGTCGCATGGCGAACAGAGATTGGCTATGGCGAGTGACTGTATCAAACAACGAGTAGCAATGGATGGCGGGCGGACGGCAAGCAACAATGGACGGTGGGTGGGTGGCCGGCTAGCGGCGAGGGATAGAGAAGAGTTTTTATTTCTTATTTTTATGCCAAAAATAGAAAAATAAATAATTTTTACTTCGATCTCGATCTAGATTTATTTCTAGACTAAAAACTTGTTCTAGAAAAAAAAAAGTTGCATTACCAAACGGATTTTTGTTCCAAATATATTTCCCATAATTGAAAAATAAAAAATAGAGAAATGGAATGGTTATTATATACACCCTTAAAATCTTGTGAAACTGTTTAAATCTCCTAAAACTAAAATAGTACTTTTCATTTTAGTGAAGTCAAATAATTAACAGTTTTTTTTCGCTTAATCTCATAAATCCTGTCTTAACTAATCAATAAAGTTACTAGGATATTTTATAGACTCTAAAATTCACCTAATATTGATTTAGTTGTCAATAAAATCAAAAGACAAGTATGCCCAGGGAATTTGAGGAAATTCTATGGTAGTCCCGTACAATTATACCCTCTATTTTCCATAGCTAGGTAAGATGTTGCAAATATTTGGATCTTTCTCTCAATGACACACATTACGTTCAAGTATGAAAATCTTTTTCTCTTTCCATAAAAAGTTATACAGTTTCTTCACATTATGTATTCTTATCGATAATTTCGCTTCATTATGTAATAATTCAAATATTTCAAAATATATGAGTTGAAAGTAAATTAATTATTACGCATTCAACAAAAAAAGAAAAGAAAAGTAGAGCACTCTTTAGTACCAAACCCGTAAAGCAAATATGATGCGCAACTATTGATTATCAACCATATATTTATAAACCATGATGTCCTGCCCATTTGATACTATCGTTGCCTTAAAGAGTTGTGACTTTAGATGATTCTGGAAGAAGTCCATTCACTTAACAGAAGATGGAAGATTTATTCAAGTTATATTACATACTCTATAGACCACGCAAATTGCTAATATTGAAGCTGTTTATTATGCGTGTCCACGTGATCGGTAGTCTGGGTAGATCCACATGCTACGTGATACCATTTCAATAAGCAAGATCACCGTAAATAGCCATTGGACTACATTGTTTGAAACATGCCATCCGAGGCTACGTTGACACGATGAAAACGTAATTTGAAACGTGGAAACGCCGGAAATCAAGGTGAGCAGGAGAAAGGAGGAGGAGGCTGTTACGATGAAGCTTCGGAGTCCATGGTTCCCTGTTTTGCCCGTGGAGTGGGAAGGGAAATGAATATCAACCCTGAATTTGTTATCGTCTGAATGATGACGGCCTTGAGAAGTGGGTCAAGTCGTGGGAGTCGGGGTCTGAGTCGGAGACCCGCCAAGACGTGAGGCCAGGCCGGCGAGTTGGATCATCCTGAAGATGGGTCGTTGATTTCCAGAGACGAGGGAACTCGCAGACAACAGACGGGAGAGAGATGATGGAGAACGGGAAGTGAAATGAATTTCAACCCGGTAACTTTTTGTCGCCATTATTATGTCGGCCTTGTGAAGGGGGTCAAGTCGGACCCCTGCCAGGACGGTAGGCCAGGTCGGAGAGTTGGATCTTCCTGAAGATTGGACGTTGATTATAGAGGAAGAGAAACTCGCAAAAAGACAGGAGAGAGATAGATGGAGGACGTGACGGAGGTCGTGGCGTTAGCGTGGGGGATTTCTTCGTATGGATTGCCGTCATATGCCATGCGCTGTCTTTTTACATTTTTTTCTTAAAATATGATTAAGGACGCAATAATTTGTCCGAGAAAAACGTTTTTCTGTTCATTTGACTGTGACTCCAGGGGACGTTTTCGACACGAGAGACGAGCTGGCATGGTTGCCAAATCACTTCTTTGCGATCTAAGTAACACCGACACCGCACACGTACACACGAGACGACACACGACACGACACGACACGACACGCCGACACGTCATTTTTCAAAAACAGAGAATTCCGACATTAGAACACGTTGTGTATTAAATATATATTTTTATATATACATAATAAATTATTATTTTTATGGTTATTTTAATCAAATTAATTTGATTCAAATAAATAAATAATGAAAAAATATAGAATGAATTTACACTAAAAATATTAATCCACCATTCATTAATATCATCCATTGTTTCAATTTGACAAATTTAACTCCATTCCAATAATTCATAAAACTTGGAGAAAAAAAATAAGCAATTCACATTTTAGACTTGCGTGTTAGACGTATCGGAAGAGAAGAGAAAAAAAAAACTTTGGAGGTGAATTATGTATCATGAAAAGTGGGAGTCTGAAAAGAAGAAAATAATAAGTTTTTTTTTCTTTCCTTATTTTTTATTTATTATTTTTTTCATATATATATATATACATTTTGACTTCTCATTTATTGGAAATTTTTAAAATTGACTTCACGTGTCAAAAATTCACATGTCGGAATTCTGACTCGAGTGTCAGAGAGTATCGAGAAAGTTGACCAAGTGTCGGATTTTTCGACACGTGTTGATCGAGTGTCAGAGAATGTCGGAGAGTGTCGGACACATGTCGAAGTGTCCGACACGACACGATGGCTCTCGAAAAGTGTCGATGCTTCATAGTTTGCGACTCCGGCTTTGAAAATCCCTTTTCTTTTGAATCACTATGCTCAGGAGAGTTGCTTTTGCTTGCTACCTTTCTCTGGCCCTTCTTGCAACTCCATCTCTTCCTCTCTCTTTGAAGAGGGACCATAGGAAAAAAAAGGAAAGTCCGTAACGAGCAATGCTAGTCATAGTAAAATTGATTTCGCAAATTAATGTAGTAATCGCTGTTGACACCTAAATTTTTGCGATTCAGTCATTTATTTATTGCATAAAAAATTAGGAATTAATTTTTTACCCCTAAAAAAAATAGAATAAAAATTGCATAGCATATAATTTTAGTTGCACTTATTTATTTGTTTATCACTTTTGCATTTGATTAGGGGTGGATGAGCTTCAATTTTACAAGCTGACAATTCGGTATTTTTAGAAAGGATTCATAATATTCTTTCAATATTCGGTAAATATTTCATATATTCACGTGATTTATACATTAGGCGATATATTTTACTGAAGATTAGAAGTTTAATGATGAAATATCACGAGAGAATATTGCACATGGAGCATGTATTGAGTAATATATTCTTTGACTCAAAATAAGAAAGGTTACATGATCAAAGGCGATTTCATGCATATGCCAAAAAGGAAATAAAAAGAAGAGGAAAAACCTAAGTCCCTCGCCTATAAAAGCGGGGTGTACGGAGGAAGAAATGGGGAGGACTTCTTTTTCTTTTTTTGGAGGCTTTTTTTGGTTTTTGGGGTCAAAGTCAACACAAAGGTGGGGTTTGGTTTCTGACAAAGGGGGGCGTGTAGAGAGAGGGGATGTGAGAGAGAGAAAAAAACAAAAACAGAAAAAAGAAAAAAGGAAGACAGGGTATCTCCTCGCTGTTGCCCTGATCCCCCTCGCCGAAGCCCCGAACGCCGTCACCTTCGCCTACCATCACCGCTAGGGGTGAGCATGGTCCGGATTGGGCTGATCCACCTTCTAACCCTAGGACCAACCCACATAGTACTGGTCCTCAATTTTTGGGACCGAGGACCGACTCTATTGAACTCGGGACCGAGGATCGGACCGACCTAATGGGTTCGGTTTGGTTCCAAGATTAACCGAGAACCAATCGATAATTTTTTATTTCATTTTTTGTACTCATTAAAAAAATGATTGAGGACCGAACTGACCCAACAGATTCGGTCCGATTTCAAGGTCAAATTAGGATCAACTAATAATTTTTTATTTCATTTTTTGTACTATTTGAAAAGGCAACCAAGGACCGTATCGACCCAATGGGTTCGATGATGAGTAAGGTCAGCTAAGAAAGGCAAGCGATGAGGGTCAAGTGGGCTGAGCGTCGAACAGAATGAGCATCGAATATCGAGCGGGGAGCAACAAGCCAAGCGAGCATCGAGCGACGAGTGGCACAAGTGACCAAAAGCGAGCGAGGAGAGTGTCAAGTGGCAAGCGGAGAAATTGTTTCTTTCGATTTTGGCAAATTGAAGACTAAGAGGACAAATAAGATAGAAGAGAACGAATACTAGAAGAGAATGCCATAAGAAGTTGTTTATGCATTTTTGAACGCCATGAAAACTTCTCACAAAAACATTTTCCTCATTAGTAAATTATGACTATTAACGCTGTAAAAGGCATTAAAAATATAAGTTATTAAAGAATAATGAATTATTTGAACTCCTCACTAAAGAGCTGTTTAATGTTGTTAACGCCACTTATTTTAAGGTTTATATATATAGTCAGGGTTGGTTCAGGTTGGACCAATCCAAAACTTTCGGGACCGAGAACCAACCCGCACGGTATTGGTCTAGGAATTCTAGGACCAAGGATCGACCTAATCTCCTTGGGAACCGGACCAAGACTAGCGGGGTTGGGAGTCAACCATAGACAGATGCTCACTCCTAATCGTCGCTGCCACCCTTCGTTGCCGACGCTGCGCAGCGGCTCGCCCAAGCGCCGTCGCCCCTGCGTCGTTCCTTCCTCTGCACGAAGCTGCAACGCCGCCGCTACCCTCCGAACACCGACCCCCTTACACACATCGCCGTTGTTGCCGACGCAAATAGCCCGAGCTGGTTGTCACCCCTGCGTCCACCACCACTGGAGCAACTCGCGACGCCGCAGCCCTAGCCGGTCGCCACGTCCGCCACCACCGCAATAACTCACAGCACCAACAGCCCTAGCCGGTTGCCGCCTCCCCTCGTCCGCCACCACCGCAACAACTCGCAAAGCAAGCACCCCGAGCTGGTTGCCACGCCCCTCCCCCGTGTTCGCCACCACCGCATTAACTCACGACACCAACACCCCAAGCCGATCACCGCACCCCCGAAACCCACGACTGCAACAACCTGCGATGCTAGCAGCCCCGTCCCTCTACCGATCACCGCCTCCACGCCCCTACTGCAGCAACCTGCGAGCATCGCTGCGCCAGCAGCCCGATCCCTCGCCGAGTCATTGCCTCCTCGCCCTTGCTTTGTAGCACCCACGACTCCGGCTGCTCGCCGCCGCCTGCTATCCCTCGCCGGAGTTTCGAACGCTGGCACCTCCGCCTGCCATCGCTGCACTCCGCCCACAGCTGCTCATCCTCGCAGCTAACCAAGCACCACCACACACCGCCAGTCACCAGTTGAGCGGATTCCGTTTGGTTCAAATTTGGTAATATTATTTGCGGAATTAGGTAATTATCTTATCAAAATTTGATTTGGATATTTTTTTTGCCTAATATATGCTTTTCAATATCTTACGTGCATATTTTAATGATAGGCACATTTCCAATTAGGATTTATTGCCTAAGGCACAACTACATGTCGATGTTTTATTCCATCTATAAGGCTTTAGATGAAATAATTAATCACGTGGGAATGAAATTGATATTATGCTCTTTAAGGTTTAAAATCGATTTATCGATTTTATTAGCGAAATAATCAAGTTTAATTTAGATATCGTTTCCTAATTCGGACAATGTATGATATCTTTGATGATTCTAAATGACTTGGTGCTCGTCTCACTTTAATTGCTCTATTTATCCCAAAAAAATATATATTTGAGTTAGATTAGGTTCATGCTAGAACCTTACCTATTTTGGGATAGTTTTGCATGTTTAGAATATGAAATTTATTTATTTCGAATTTTTGAAATAAAAAACCCAAAAAATTAATTTAGGATGTTAGTTTTTTCCTTTCATTAATTTAAATTGCATGTGTAATTATTGGGTAATTTTAATTTCGAAATTTAATAAAAAATAAAAGAAAACATAAAAATTATCATGCACATGTCATGTAGAATTATGTCATCCATTGCACGTCATCTAAATGTGTATATGTTAGAATAGGTGCATTAATCTTTTCCTATCATTAGATTAGGTCATTTAATAAATGTCGCGTGTCATATAGTTTGCATGTTAGGTTGCATGTTGCATGTCATTTTAGTTAAAAAATTTGTACGTCATTGCATTGCATTGCATATAGTTTCTAGACTTCATTTAAATAAGAGAAAATATTGAAAAATTAAATGATTGTGTGTTACTTAGAAATCATATCTAAGACTATTGATATGAATTCTGAGGTAACATTACAAATGCTTTTGTTGCTATGAGGTAATTCTCATAATTTATTTATTACTTTTTTGGGTGTTAAATTGGTGGTTTGCGTACCCGCATGATCACCTCACATATTAGGGAAGTAAATTAAAATCAATTCAAGTTGCATGCAAAACATTTTTTCAAAATAAAAGAAAAAAAGGTACCGAAATGGCGTTAGAAAAATCTATCGTAATCAAGTCCCCGAACTCACAATTTCTGGTTCGTAGGAGTAAAGTAAATCTCCCGCTACTTTACTTGGGTTTCTAATCGACCCGCCAAAAATAGATTAATGGCGATTCCTAATTATTTACATGTTAAGAATTTGAACTTAAGTTGTGAATTGGCATGAGCTTGGGAGAGCCCGAGCTAAGTTTAGGCTTAGTATTCCACTAGCCAAACCCTAGGTGATGCGCCCGAGGTTAAGTCGCGACATCGATGTGTTAAATGATTTTTGGAATAATATATGACTCATTTATCTAAATGTCAATTTCCACTTTGTAACATCACATAAGCATGAGAGATATTATCTAAAAAGTCCTAAACCTATTGTACTTTGACAAATTCAATCTTAAACATTTCAATTTTACCAATTGGGTTACAAAACTTTTGATGATTAACTAATTGAGTCATTTCGATCAATTTTGTTTGCAAATCATTGACGTGGATGCCAAGTGGCATCATTGATGTTGAATGGTACAATTTTTTTAATTAAAAAATATTTTTTGATTAAATATAATTTTTATTTTTATTTTTATTTTTATTTTGGTGCTGATGACCCTCTTTGGCCACAAAGGCCTTCCCACTTGGGCGAGGGCCACTGCTAATGGCGCCATGGAGTTCTTGGGCGAGGGCCGTTGCAGCCCTACCGACTGCAAATAAGGCGGCCCTTGCCTAGATTTGGCAAGGACCTCACCCTCGTCCACATAGCCTGACACAAGAAAAAAAGCAAATAAAAGGAGGACAATAAATAAATAAATTATTTATTTAAAAAAATCAATAATTTGTTCGTGATAGTGTTGGCAACATCACATAAGACAACTAATATCCACGTTAGCAATTTCCATCATAATTGATCAGATGAACTCAATTGATAAATTATCAAAAGATTTATTATTCAATAGACAAAATCTAAATGTTTAGGAATGAATTAGTCAAAGTATAATCAACTTAGGACCTTTTAGACAATTTTCCCCTTAAGCGTGCAGTGCTTCGTATATTTCGTTAGATCAATCAAGTTCCTCAAATAGATTCTTCCAATCATTATATAAATTTAATCTTTGATGGATTGATTTTGACCATGTTAAAACTTTTGGACTTGGAAACTTTTAAAATAAAATTCCTATTAATTTGACCATGCCTTGCATGCTAATTTGACCCATAGAAACCTCGTCATCCCTTTCCAAAAGATTAGAATTGTCAAATCTCATCGCCCACATGCCGCGCAAGTTCCAGGCAATTGAGACGTGGAATACGGATGGGGTGCTGCCGTAGACCAAAGAGTTGACGACTCCCCAGTACGGTCTCCCGCATAAGTCAACGACTAAGTCTATGAAGGGACTTCGTGAAATGCATGGGGAAGTATTGTTGCTTTCAGGTTGTCCGTGGATTCATTTGCCCTCGAAGGGCTCCGGAATGTCGAGCGGTAAGATGAGCAGTGCCTAGGCTTGCATTCCCATCCACTTCGGTGCAATTTTTAAAGCCCATTTGCACCCATGTCTTGATAAAGCCAAAGCCTAGCGCCACTTATCCGGCAAAGGAAGTGGCCAATTCTTTGTAGGGACCATTTGCATTGAGACCGGTAGGAAAATTTATCCAAAAAGCCCTAAACCTATTACACTTTTGTCAATTCAGTTTTAAACCTTTTAATTATATCAAATGAGTTCTAAAAATTTCACTTTTTGCTTCAATTGAGTCTATCAAGTCAATTTTAATCGGAATTCACTGACGTGAATAGAAAGACAACCTCGCGAGCCTTGGGTGAGGGTGAGGCTTGCCCTCACCGGATCTGGGAGGGCAAGCTAGATTCAACAAGGACAAGTCTTCTCCAAGGCCTACGAGGTCATCCCTTTGACCTCGCATGAGGGCGATGAGGTTGCCCCTCGCTAGTTCTTAGTGAGGGAGACCTCACCTGAGGATCGCCAGGCCGACCCTCACTGGTCGAGCCTTTGGCCGATTGCTGGAGGCTAGGCAACTGGCAGAGAGGAAGAAGAGAGATAGAGGGAAAAAAATTTCAAAAATTCAAAAAAAATATTTTAAAAATGATAAATTTTGATTGCCTCAGTGTTGGTCGTGTCACGTAGGATGCTCGGCATCCACGTCAGTGAATTTCGATTAAAATTGACTAAATGAACTCATTTAATAAAAAGTGAAAAGTTTAGGTCTAAATTGGTAAAAATGTAATAAGTTTATGACTTTTTGAAAAATTTTCCCGACTGATAATTACTTTTGAGAGAATCGCCCGTCAAGATGAGTAGGGAAAACGAACATAAAAGTTCTATAAATTTTGGCTTAATATACAATATAGTCCTAAGCTTTTAATTTGCTTAGTGTGGTTCCTAAACTATAACCCTATATGTAATATGATCATTGAACTTTTAATTTTGTGTACTTGTTCGATTTAGTCCCTAAACAATATAAAAATATTCGATATTGCAATTGAACTTCAATTAATGGAATGAAAATGTTGAACGTTTTCATATAATTTTGGGATTATGTTATATATACACACACACATATTAAAAGTCTAGAGACCATATTGAATAAGTTAAAAATTCAAAGATTATATTACATATTGAATTATAATTTAAAGATTATACTGAATAAATTAAAAGTTCATGAGTTATATTATATATTAGACCAAAGTTTAGAGATCATTTTATATTGTTATCCCAAATCAACGACGGAAATAATTAGGCTGGGCATGTATCTTTACAGACTAGCGTTAGAGTTCCCTGAAGTTACCATATTGCATATTGGTCCCCATCCGAGCACGTCTTGTCTCCATCGAGCGTCATCGCAAGCACGAGGGTGTGCTCCACGAGACAGGGCGTACTTGGCGTTTTCCATCTTTAGTCTCCGACTTCGGCCGTAAGTCACCACGACGTCAACCGTGAAGTGTTTTACTTTTGAACTTTTCCCTTAATTCAAATTTTGCTGCCCCTACATTATCGCTTGGTTCTAAATTCGAGACTTGTCGAATAGTTAAATATTGGCACGTACGTTCACCGACAAATTTTGTGATGTTATTTTACACCATGTGGATTGCGATTTAATATCAACAAGAAAGGACAAAAAGTGTAAAAAAAGTGATAAACAAACATGCCCCCGTGCATTGTCGCGTTATTCTTCGCCCGAGGCCCTTCGTTATTGTCCTTGATCACATACGAAATGGAGGTAGGCCCACTGTAATGCTCAAGCCAACTGACCACTCTGCTATAATAAGTCATTCGAAACGTTTGGGGATGGGAAACTCTTCTTAAGACGAGTCGGTTGTGAACACATCCTTCATTTCTACAGGATAGTATCACAAATAATCCTTGTTCATGAACTTTTAATTTCTTCAACATGAATCTTGAATTTTGACCGACTATATAGTATCATCTTTAAACTTTTAATTTATTTAGTGTGGTTCTTGAACTATTCATAAATATTTAATATAATCCTTAGATAATATAAAATGTTTGAAAGTTTAGGGACGACATTAAACGAATTAAGAGTTTAAAGATAAACATAACGATCTGTGTCATTTTCATCGTTTCTATATTATATTGAATAGACGGGCTAATAGAGGTTTGAGATTTTGTTGCAATATCAGAGGGAAAATTATTGCCTGAATCGGTAGCATGCAATTACAATCATTGATTTTTCTTTAATGGAGAAGCACGTGGAATCCGTGCCAGAAATAAGAGGATCAAGAGGTCGGGACGGATTCAATATACATGAGCGCGGACATAGAGAACAAATTCCGGGCGCCCATATGTGGGTGGCATTCAACGCCGCTTGTGTTGGGCTCAACTGCCTCCATCTTCCCACCGGTCTTTTCAATTAACATTTTTTTACTACCTTCCCTTCTTCATCTCCTCATTGGTCTCTTGCCCACCTTCGTTGGCTCAACAAAGGGACGAAAGAGGAAGACAGGAGCGAATCGAATTTTTATCTTGTCATCATTGTACAAAGATAATTTTTAATTTCACCACACGCATGTGGTATAAGTTTCACTCGTTTGATTGGCCAAAAGAAATTCCTTATGTGGAATTGAAAAATGCCTCGCCGCGGTATAATTAATAAAAGCCCAACAAAAATTGCCTGAAAAATTCAAATAAAATATTTGCGTCATTCCGACATAAACTGCCAGACAGAACAATTGACAATTCGACATTACTAGGCTTTTACTTAAATCAACGATCAGTCTACGAAGTACTTTTTAAATGCATGCAACTATAAAACCATGTGATATATAATCAAATTTATATAACATTGCCTTCGGTTTGTCTAGGTTTGACTTTGCATGTACCGGCACTCATATTATAATAAATCTTCAAAACTTTCTCGTGAACTTCCCTTTTTTATCGTTACACTACTCATGTAAGTAACGTAATTCCCAAAAGTGAGATACAGCTCCACCCTCATGAAGAAAAGGCGAAATAGCTAATGCCTAGTCCTTACACTATTCCCGAGAGAAATGAACACTGAAGGACCTTCATCTCCATCTCCATCGAATGATCAAAAGGCAAGAGAGCTATATCACAATCCATGCCCTCCTGCAAATGGAACAAAAAGGTCTCGTTGAATAATGGTTCTATTCGCTGAAAATTAGAAATGAGTGATAGAATATAGGGATAAGTCCATTGGAAGTCCCAAAATTTGTCATGAAAATGCAATTAAGTCCTAAAACTTTTAAAAGTGCAATTAAGTCCTAAAACTTGTCACAAAGTGCAATTAAGTCCTAGAACTTTCAAAAAGTGCAATCAAGTCCTAAAACTTATCAAAGTGGTTCAATTTAAGTGCTTCAATTGATTACATTTTTTGAAAGTTTTATGACTCGATTGCACTTTGGAGACAAGTTTTAGGACTTTATTAAACCTTTTGAAAGTTTTAGGAATTGGTTAAACTTTTGTGACAAGTTTTAGGACTTGATTACACTTTTTGAAAGTTTTAGAACTCAATTGCATTTTCATGATAAGTTTTAGGACTTCTAATGCACTTATCCCTAGAATATATTAGCGTCCCCAGATGAGTAATGATTTTTCATCCCCATGCCAGCGTTTGAGCAAATGGACAGGTGGGCCAAGTCACAAACTCCAGTAAGGACGACAAAATACGATGCTCGGGTCCTACCATTGAAGTCCGTACACATTCCAATAGCTATCCAAGGATACGATTAGGTGATGAGCTGCATGGTCAAAAGACAAGGTTATCGTACGATAGCTCAAGTGAGTAAATTGCAGGATACAGTTGCAGCCTAAGTAAGATGGACACGCGATACGGACACGTGACACGACACGACACAATACGACATGCCGACACATCATTTCTAAAAAATAGCGAATTCTGACACGTTGGGACGCGTTATATATTAAATGAATATTTTTATTTTTAATTAATCTGATTCAAATTCACAATAAAATAAATAATAAAAAAAGAGCTTATAATGAATTTGCACTAATAATATTAATAAACTATTCATAGGAAATTTGAAAGACATATTAATAATTAATGCGTATCCATATTTGAGAACATATTTCTAACTTTAACAAAAATTATAGATGAAACTAATAACTAACAAAAAATTATAATTAATTTATTTAAAAAAATCTATGATCTTCTATAATAATTAAAATTTATCATTATTTAACTTTTAATATTTTTATTTTTTAAAACTATTTTTAGCTAATTTATTTATTTTTTAACAAATATAATATCATCATCCAAAAATTATTTACCTCCCATTTTTACTTCCCAAACCCTCGTTCCCCAAAATTTATTTTGTCATGCCCCCTGACCTTGAGCACACGAACAACCCGCCATGGTCATGCAAATGCGACATTCCCGGTAGTGTCGCCGACCCCATTCATTATTAATGCACATGCGGAAGTATATTATAAAATCCCCGACAAAAACTCACGAGATAGGAAAGCGGGAAAACAACTCATACATAAAAACATGCTTTCAAAGATAATCACTCCGAGATTACATATATACCAAAAAGGGTCGAGTCTACAAAAGGGATCGGTCCACCAAAAAGAAGGAACAGTCCTATGACCACTAGTCGACTCGTTCTTCGATCCCACTTCGACGGATCGGCCTCCCGGGGTTCCGCCATCTACGAACCTGAAATTTTGGCCCACAACGAGGTGAGACATTGTCTCAGCAAGTTCAACCCCTAAACCCATATTAGAAAGAAAAACGCCCAAGGGTGGCCTAGCCACATCACACAGAAGACTTACCTCGCCTTGTTTCCTTCCTACAAGTTAGTACAGTTCAAATCACTCAATCACAAGTAGTAGTAAAAACTTAATCAATTAGAACGCCAACAATTTCATTTCAAATGATCACAGGAGTCTGGATTATAAGACCAAACCGTTATGACACGTCCCATACCATGCCACACGATTCCGTCCCATAATCCGACTCGTCAATAACACTGAGCATGCGATCCAATTGTTATTCACTGCCACACAATGGCATAGCCTACTCGCAGTTCGACTATCTACTGATATTAATGCCAGGCATCACCTCCCCCCTTGGAGCGTCGCTTTGTCACTACGTCGACGGCATTCCCGAAGAAGCATGGGCCCAGAATCTACTGCGACCCGCACCCGTTGTAAGGGGCATCCCATATAGGGGCAAGTCCGGCTCAACAGCCTAGGACAACTTCCACTTAATTATCACACAACAAATCATACTCGGCCCAGGACACTTTGCATTTCACTCAATGCTTCTAATTAAAACAGTGATCCCGGCCATTTTCTTCATATTAGAAATATTCCAGAAATTATTCACGTGTGTGGGGGCACGTTAATTTTGAACCGAAAAGCCAATATCTCACTTCTTTCAAACCCCACTATTTAATATAATCCTTAAAATCCAGTTTTGGCATCAAAACCCGACACCTAGAATTTTATGAATAAAATCAATATTTTTCACAATCAACACTCAATTTGCATTATCCACTCATTAAATTCAAATTCTAAATACACAACAGCGATCAGTGAAATTTTGAGCAATTGAGGTCAGAAATAATTTTTGTAATATAATATATTATTAAATAATCCAATAATTTCGAAACATTTATTTAAATCAGAAATAAATTCCTTTAAGTCACATCAAGGCTTATATTAAAATAAACCTACTTAACTTTAAACTAAACGCACTTTAACTTAATTAAACACCTTAATCTAATCCACCACTAAATAAACTAATCTAACCACCTAAACTTACTTAACCTAAGCTAAGAACACCCTAAGCATCATTAACCCTCTAATGAAGATTTAATGAGCTAAACTCACCGGAATCGCTTTCCGATGAGTCCCTAGCGAAGAGGATGGCGAGGCCGTCGACAAATCTCCTCGGGGCAACACCAAAGGAGGCCAGGAAGAGCCCGGAAACGGGCCTTGAAGATCTAGATCTAGCCGGAACTTCCGATGCTGTGCTTGGTCGGACGGGGGTGGCTCGGCGGTCGGATGGACACGGGACCGGCGGCAGCTCGTGCGGGCGAGGCGGCGGCTTCGACGAGACTTCCAGCGACCCCCGCCACGGCGGCAAAGAATTGGACGGAGGTGCTTTGGAAGCTCGGGGCCGCTCGGGCTCTTTGTGAAACGGCGAGCCGGCCGGCGAGGCGCGCGGGGCTGCGCGCAACGGCGATGACGCCGGCAACGGCGACGAATGAGCGGATGAAGGGCGGCCGGTCGGCGTCGGGCTGAACTGGTTGAAGCTCCCCCTCTCTCTCCTCCAAAATCCAAGGGAAGAAGATGATGTTGATGGGTCCTTTTTGAGATCAAGTCCCCACCCTCCACTTGTCAATTTCTTCCTCACTTGGACCCAACCACCATGACATAAGGTGATGTCATCTTCCACTAATTTCAAATCTTCTACAACTATCTTCAATAGGTCCAATTTTCTTTTCCGCCGTGGCATGAAATTTTGTACATTAAATTCTTCAATTCCAATCAATTATCTTCCAATTGAGCCCAATTAAAATCCACAAATTAATCCAATGTTTCTAATAAGATTTGTGACATAATAGGACTTCCAATTTCTGAATTCAGTCTCAATTTCACGGTTAATTTCACTCCGGCATGATACTAGCGCGTCCTAATCTACCGGGTAGCTTTTAGAAATTTTCGTGCATTTGACCTGTGGTTGATCGAATCAAGCCACAATGTACATCTTTGACACATTCGCGACTCTCGATTGTCGAGGCAATCTCAAGGTTTCTAATACGGACACAAGGTACCCAATCGACGAAAAGGCGGTCCAGTCTTGACCGACAAGAATTGTGCGATCTGGTGGAATCACCCACACTTGATCATATGCCTTTGTCGAGTCGACCTATCTTCGATCTCTAATCGATTTTTAACTGTGCCGTAATGACCCTTGCAGATTAGCTCGGTCGAAAGGTCGCTTCGTGGTCAAATTCTCGAGTCTAATGCATTAGAATCTCTTACCGGCTTCACCTGATAGACTAGTTTTCACACAAGTGGCCGACTGAAGGAAAAGAACTATCTGTGCAAAGATAAAATGCCTGTCTCATTTTATTAAAAACAGAAATGAAAAATCAGGATGTCACAACTCTTCTCCTCTTACAAAAATTTTGTCCTCGAAATTTAAACAATTACAAAACTTTAAGCGAAAAGGTAGGGGTACAATTGTCTCATCGAATCTTCGGTTTCCCAAGTTGCTCCTTCAATGCCGTGGTGTTGCCAGACCACTTTGACCAACGGGATGGTCTTGGTGCACAGAACCTGCTCCTTGCGATTCACGATCTGAATTGGGCTTTCAACGTACGACACCCTATCGTCCACGTCTAATTCTTCAAAATTTAGAACGTGTGTCGGATCAAGCTCATACTTCCTTAACATCAACACGTGAAAGACGTCATGTACTTATGCTAACCTCGGCAGTAGTGCAAGACGATACGCTAGAGTCCCTATTCTTTCCAAAATCTTAAAAGGACCTACGTACCTCGGACTCAATTTCCCCTTTCTGCCAAAGCGGGAAATACCCCTCATCAGTGACACCTTCAGGAAGACGTGATCACCAACTTGGAACTCCAATGGCCTTCGACGCTTATTTGCATAACTCTTCTGGCGGCTCTGAGCAGTCTTTAATCTGTTTCTGATAACTGTAACTGCCTCCACTGACTGCTGAACCAACTCTGGGCCTGTGATCTTTCTTTCCCTGACTTCATCCCAACACACTAGCGTTCTGCACGCTCTGCCATACAATGCTTCAAAAGGAGCCATCTAAATACTTTGCTGGTAGCTATTGTTGTAGGCAAACTCGACTAGATGAAGCTGTTCCTCCCAACTTCCCTTGAAATCCAAAGCACAAGCCCGCAACATGTTTTCGAGGGTTTGAATAGTCCTCTCAAACTGGCCATCCGTCTAAGGATGATATGCCGTACTGTACTGTAGCTTGGTACCTAAGGCACTCTATAAGCTCTTCCAAAAGGCGGCGGTGAACCTCGGGTCTCTATCTGAAGTAATCACAACTGGCACTCCATGCATACGAACTATCTGGCGCACATACAGATCTGCATGTCTATCCAAACTCAGGTATTTTCTAACTGCAATGAAGTGAGCCGACTTTGTCAGTCTGTCGACCACTACCCAAATCAAATCATTCCCTCTCTGACTCCTCGGTAAACCCGTCACAAAATCCATCGTGATGTGCTCCCATTTCCACTCAGGTATCCCAAGAGGTTGCAGAAGTCCTCCCGGTTTACAATGCTGAGCCTTGACCTGCTGACACGTCAAACACCTGGCGACATGCTTGGCGATGTCCGCCTTCATGCCACACCACCAATAGTGTTGACGTAGATTCTGATACATCTTGGTACTACCAGGATGAATGTTGTAACTGCTATAATGTGCTTCTGACAAGATCTCCTCTCTAAGCTCCACATCGTCCGGTACAACCAATCGTCCTTGGAACCTCAATGTTCCATCTTCAGAAATCTGAAAGTCAGCTTTCCTTTTCTCTGTATCCTCTTGCACGATTTTCTAAACATCCGGATCTGTCTGCTGAAGCGTTCTGATTCTAACCTGCACTTCCGGTTCAATTTTGAGGGTGGCCATAAGATTCGAAAGATGGCCCACCTCAAATTTGAAACCCAAATCTCGTGCTCTCTCAAGTAGACTCCACTCTTTGAGTACCAACTGTGCAACTGAAGACTTCCTACTCAGCGCATCGGCGACCTTGTTCGCCTTTCCGGTGTGATACAAAATCTCACAGTCATAGTCCTTCAGGAGTTTCATCCATCGACGCTGTCTCATATTCAACTCCTTCTAAGAGAATAGGTACTTGAGACTCTGATGGTCGGTGAAGATCTAGAATCCTTCTCCACACAGATAATGCCTCCAAATCTTCAGGTCAAAGATGATCGCTGCGAGTTCTAAGTCATGCGTCGGATAATTCAACTCGTGAGTTCTCAACTGACGGGACGCATATGCAACGACCCTACCATGCTGCATCAACACACAACCCAATCCTCTAAACGACGCATCACTGTAGATCCCAAACCCTCCTGGACCAGATGGAATAGTAAGCACAGGTGCAGTAGTTAGCTTCTGCTTAAGCTCTTGGAAACTTCTCTCGCACTTATCTGACCACACAAACTTTTCTTCCTTCTTTAGAAGCCTTGTCAACGGCGAAGCCAACACTAAAAACCCCTCTACAAACCGTATGTAATACCCTGCTAAACCCAGAAAACTTCTTATCTCTATCACTGTAGTCGGTCTCGGCCAGTTAGTTACTACTTCAATCTTGGCTGGGTCCACTGAGATTCCCTCTCCGGAGATGGCATGTCCTAGGAAAGCCACACAAGTTAGCCAAAACTCGCACTTACTGAACTTGGCGTACAGCTCATGATCCCTCAAAGTCTGAAGCACTACCCTTAAGTGCCTTTCATGATCCTCAGTACTCTTCGAGTATACTAGGATGTCGTCAATGAAAACAATTACAAACTGATCCAAGTACTCCCTGAACAAATGGTTCATCAGATCCATGAAAGCAGCTGGGGCGTTCGTCAACCCAAACGGCATCATAGTGAACTCATAGTGACCATATCGAGTGCGAAACGCTGACTTCAGTATATCTTCCTTCCTGATCCTTAGCTGATGATACCTTGTCCTCAAGTCGATCTTAGAAAATATCGACGCTCCTTGAAGCTGATCAAACAAGTCATCGATCCTCGGCAACGGATATTTGTTCTTGATCGTCACCTGATTGAGTTGTCGATAGTCGATGCACAAGCGCAATGAACCATCCTTCTTCTTCACAAACGAACTCGGTGCTCCCCATGGTGATGCACTAGGACGGATAAATCCTTTATCCAACAACTCCTGCATCTGCACCTTTAGTTCTTTAGGTTCTGACAAGGCCATCCGGTAAGGAGCTTTAGAGATTGGCTCGGTCCCGGGGGCTAACTCAATCACAAACTCTATCTCTCTTTCTGGCGGCAAACCTGGTAATTCTTTCGGGAACACATCTGGGAACTCTTGCACCACTGCGATGTCTTCTATCTTCAACTCTTCCACTGTCGTATCCACGACAGTCGCCAGGTAACCTTGGCAACCCTCGTCTAACAGACGAGTTGCCTCGAGCGATGAGATTAAGGAAACCGAGGGTCCTCCTCGACTCCCAATAAATTCGAAGCTCTCACCCCCTAACGGGTTAAACTGAATCGCCTTGCGATAACAGTCCATCTTAGCCCGTTGCTTGGTTAGCCAGTCCATGCCAATTATCACATCAAAATCATACATGGCTAGAACTATCAAGTCTATCCTCCCCTCTCGCTCACCAATCACTAACTTGCAACCGAGACAACCCACTGAAGCTAACACTTTATCTTTCAACGGCGTGGATATACTAATCACTGACTCCAACAACTCAAGAATTAATTCTACCAACTTAACATATCTTTCAGCTATAAACGAATGGGTAGCTCTAGGATCAAATAAAGCATAAGCAAGTTGGTCGTTCAGCAAGACTATACCTGTGATCACATCAGGCGCATCCTCCGCCTGTCCTCTAGTGATAGCATACGTCCTTCCCTGAGCTGGCGGTTGGGTCAATCACCCCTGCGGCATGTTCGGCGGTGCGATTCCTCTGATCTGATCCAATGGTGGTGGCGGCGGCAACTGATGCTGTCCCATCGGTCTCCTGGGACAATTCCTTGCGATGTGACCCTGCTGGCCACACTCATAACAAGCACCCATCCTAGAAGGACACGGGGCTGAGCCATGTCATCTCCCACATGAACGACACACTCCATTAAAGTTCAACGACGGCTTTCCTATCCTACCCTTCCTGTTGGGTGGAACAGGATATCTTCCTCCAAACATCGGCCTCTTTCCAAACTGATTACCTTCTCTGTTCGCACTAAACTGCAACCCAGATGCAGCGGCTCTCTCATTATGGTCTTTCTCAATCAGCTGGGCCCGCTTGTAAATGGCATTGTACTCCTTCAGATCTAGTGGCACTACCAACCTCTTCACATCCGGTCGAAGCCCATCTCTAAACCTTCGAGCTCGGTCTAACGGTCTCTAGACTAGATCAGGGGCATACTGCGACAGTTCAGCAAACTTTGCTTCGTACTGATCGACTGACATCGTACCTTGGCGAAGGCGCTGAAACTCCGCCATCTTCATCTCTTTAGCGCAGTCAGAAAAGTACTTCTCGTTGAAGACCTCGAGAAAGGCAGTCCACTCTGGAACTACGCCTTCGGGGAATGCTATCCCTTTAGTAGTCTTCCACCATGTACCTGCAATCCCTTTCAACTGATAGGCTGCCAGAACAACCTTCTCTGCCTCGGTGCACATCAGCAAATCAAATGCATTCTCTAGCTTTTGAATCCACAGTGCTGCAGGTTTAGGATCTCCTGCTCCCGTGAACTTCGGCGGGTTCAACCTCAGAAATTGCTCTACCAGCTTATGCATAGGCCTCCCAGCGGCCACGTTCCCGGTGGAACTTCAGCATGTGCTATGTCAGGTTCAACGACCGGTGCAGCTGCAGGGGTGGCGGCAACTGCAGCAGCAGCATTGGCGGCGTTAGCGGCATTGGTGGCGGCGGTGGTAGCGGCGGCATTGATGGCGGTGGCGGTAGCGGCGGCTGAAGCGGCGGCCTGCTGATCCATTATGTCACCCATCAGCTCAAGCATCCTCATAATCCCAACAAACCTTGGATCCTCAGGGGCTACAACCCCAGCATCGACTGGAGGCGATGCTGCACCACTCGCACTGGCCTCAACCTGCGCTCTCCCCGAGGCACCACGGACACCAACTCTCGCTGGCAGCCCACCCCGAAACATAGGGCCTCCTGCTCTCTTCCTAGTAGCCCTCGGCTCTCAGTCACTCATCCTACAAGCTCAATATAGATACGTGTTTGCAAATTCCAATACCACATTAGAATCTGAGTGACCTCACCAACAAGTTAATAAGCAGCTATCAACCACATGCATCAGCATATTAAAAGCCTTTCCTACCTACTATCTCATGACTCCCTCGCTACTTATCATTCCATACACGAGACCATGCTCTGATACCACTTAAACGGGGTTGTCACGCCCCGAGACCCCGAGCACGCGAACAACCCGCCATGGTCATGCCAATGCAACATTCCCAGGTAGTGTCGCCGACCCCATTCACTATTAATGCACATGCGGAAGCGTATTATAAAACCCCTGACAAAAACTCACGGGATAGGAAAGTAGGAAAACAACTCATACATAAAAAAAACATGCTTTCAAAGATAATCACTCCAGAGATTACATATATACTAAAAAGGGTCAGTCTACAAGAAGGGATCATTCCACCAAAAAGAAGGAACAGTCCTATGACCACTAGTCAGACTCGTTCTTCGATCTCACTTCTGACGGATCAGCCTCCAGGGGTTCCGCCATCTACGAACCTAAAATTTTGGCCCACAACGGGGTGAGACATTATCTCAGCAAGTTCAACCCCCTAAACCCCTATTAGAAAGAAAATACGCCCAAGGGTGGTCTAGCCACATCACACAGAAGACTTACCTCGCCTTATTTCCTTCCTGCAAGTTAGTACAGTTCAAATCACTCAATCACAAGTAGTAATAAAAACTTAATCAATTGGAACGCCAACAATTTCATTTCAAATGATCACAAGAGTCCGGATTATAAGACCAAACCGTTATGACACGTCCCATACCATGCCACACGATTCCGTCCCATAATCCGACTCGTCATTAACACTGAGCATGCGATCCAATTGTTATTCACTGCCATACAATGGCATAGCCTACTCGCAGTTCGGCTATCTACTAATATTAATGCTAGGCATCGCCTCCCCCCTTGGAGCGTGGCTTCATCACTACGTCGACGGCGTTCCCGAAGAAGCATGGGCCTAGAATCTACTGCGACCCGCACCCGTTGTAAGGGCATCCCATATAGGGGCAAGTCCGGCTCAATAGCCTAGGACAACTTCCACTTAATTATCACACAACAAATCATACTTGGCCCGTAACACTTTGCATTTCACTCAATGCTTCTAATTAAAACAAACATCCCGGCCATTTTTCTTCATATTAAAAATATTCCAGAAATTATTCACGTGTGTGGGGGCACGTTAATTTTGAACCAGAAAGCCAATATCTCACTTCTTTCAAACCCCACTATTTAATATAATCCTTAAAATCCAGTTTTGGCATCAAAAACCCGACACCTGGAATTTTATGAATAAAATCAATATTTTTCACAATCAACACTCAATTTGCATTATCCACTCATCAAATTCAAATTCTAAATACATAGCAGTGATCAACGTGAAATTTTGAGCAATTGAGGTCAGAAATAATTTTTGAAATTTTTTAAAAAATAATAATATTTTAATAATTTTCGTAATATAATATATTATTAAATAATCCAATAATTTCGAAACATTTATTTAAATCAGAAATAAATTCCTTTAAGTCACATCAAGGCTTATATTAAAATAAACCTACTTAACTTTAAACTAAACGCACTTTAACTTAATTAAACACCTTAATCTAATCCACCACTAAATAAACTAATCTAACCACCTAAACTTACTTAACCTAAGCTAAGAACACCCTAAGCATCATTAACCCTCTAATCAAGATTTAGTGAGCTAAACTCACCGGAATCGCTTTCCGATGAGTCCCTGGCGAAGAGGATGGCGAGGCCGTCGACAAATCTCCTCGAGGCAACACCAAAGGAGGCCGGGAAGAGCCCGGAAACGGGCCTTGAAGATCTAGATCTAGCTGGAACTTCCGATGCTGTGCTTGGCCGGATGGGGGTGGCTCGGCGGTCGGACGGGCGCGGGATCGGCGAGAACGAACGGCGGCAGCTCGTGCGGGCAAGGCGGCGGCTTCAACGAGACTTCCGGCGACCACGCGACGGTGGCAGCAATCGGACAGAGGTGGTGGAAGCTCGGGGCCGCTCCGGCTAGGGCGGAACGGTGAGCCGGCCGATGAGGGGCGCGCGGGCGCGCGGGGCTACGCACAAACGGCGACGATGGCGACGACACCGGAGACGGCGACGACACCGGAGACGGCGACGGCAACGAACGGGCGGACGAAGGGCGGCCGGTCGGCGTCGGGCTGAACCGTTGAAGCTTCCCTCTCTCTCTCCTCCAAAGTCCAAGGGAAGAAGATGATGTTGGTGGGTCCTTTTTGAGAAGCAATCTCCACCCTCCACTTGTCAACTTCTTCCTCACTTGGCCCAACCACCATGACATAAGGTGATGTCATCTTCCACTAATTTCAAATCCTCCACAACTATCTTTAATAGGTCCAATTTCCTTTTCCGCCGTGGCATGAAATCTTGTACATTAAATTCTTCAATTCCAATCAATTCTCTTCCAATTGAGCCCAATTAAAATCCATAAATTAATCCAATGTTGCTAATAAGATTTGTGATATAATATGACTTCCAATTTCTGAATTTAGTCTCAATTTCACAGTTAATTTCACTCCGGCACGATACTAGCGCGTCCTAATCTACCGGGTAGCTTTTAGAGATTTTCGTGCATTTGACTGTGGTTGATCGAATCAAGCCACAATGTACATCTTTGACACATTGGCGACTCTCGGTTGTTGGGGTAATTTCAAGATTTCACATACGGACACGGGGTACCCAATCGACAGAAAAGCCGGTCCAGTGCCGATCGACAAGAATTGTGCGATTTGGTGAAATCACCCACAGTTGATCACATGCCTCTGTCGAGTCGACCTATCTCAAGTCTCTAATCAATTTTTAACTGTGCCGTAATGGCCCTTGCAGATTAGCTCGGTCGAAAGGTCGCTTCCTAGTCAAATTCTCGAGTCTGATGCATTAGAATCTCTTACCGGCTTCACTTGATAGACGAGTTTCACATGAGTGGCCGACTCAAGGAAAAGAACTATATGTGCAAAGATAAAATGCTCGTCTCATTTTATTAAAATAGAAATGGAAAATCAGGATGTCACATATTTCTCTCCCTCATTTCTCTCTCCCCCACGCCACCTTAAACCCACCCCTCCCTAGGGGTGTCAATGGGTCGGGTCGGGTCGGGTTTTGTTGTTACCTTACCCGACCCGAAACACAATGGTCACACATTGTGACCCGACCCGAACTGACCCAAAACACATTAGACCATCTAATGTGTTTTGGGTCGGTTGGCTCGGGTTGGGTTTCCCGTTTGTTTGTTTGTTTGTTTGTTTGTTTGTTTTTCTTTTCTTTTCTTTTTTTTGGGGTTGGTTAAATCCTTTTAAAAGTAAGCCATCACTATACCATATATGATTCCTACATGTATAATGTAAGAGTACATAGAGAACAATCTATAATTCTTCGTATTCACTAGATCACTGGAATGAATGGGAAAAGAATGGTAGCAAAAGGAATGCATCATCTATCTAGACTTCTTGTCAGATATGATAGAGACTCAGTACGCCCAGATGAGGATGCCAATAAACGGCATAGGTACTCACAAAAAGAGCAAAGCAATTTATGCTGCTCAGACCAATCTAACCATGGAGTGTGGACGATCCACCATAATATTTTGAGACACAGAAATGTGAAAACTGAAATGATTTTCTTTCACTAAAATGCTCATTTCTCCTCATAATCACCGGAGCTTTGCTTGCTAGATTGCATCTCAATTAGCTGCTACTGTTCCTCCTCAATCTCTTCGGCTTCTACTTGTTTCTCAGGCTTAGGTTTGCTTGTAGATTGCTGATACATGATCCCTCCAATCATGCAAATCAAAAGCCCCACTGTTCCTAGCAGTTTGGAATGCTTGTCCCAGATAATTCGCTGTTGACTTGCACCTGACAAAAGAGAATCAACAAATCTAAAGACAAGCAACATCCGGTAATGTATAAATCTGAGGCAAACATGTATGACACACTATGAGGGACTCGTACACCCAACAAGAGATAGCCAAACGATCATCGAAATACTAACACACTGGGCTACTACGGTTCAGGAATTTAATCGAGCAGCTAGCAGGCATCAAAGTCGTGAGACCATATCCAACAACGATGCAACGATTTGCAACCAAACATATCACAACATCATTAAAAAAAAAAAAAAAAAAAAGGCTCAACTCACTCACCCACCCACCAAATTTCTAATGGGAAACACTAACCTAGGTTTATCCTTCGAAACACGCACAAAAATTCTAATGAACGGGAATTGTGTACAGCAGCGCAAGCTGAAATCCACAATTTTCTTCGTTTCTTTCTCTTCTGAACTTCAGCAAACACATAAAAACCCCTACATCTCCGACCCCCAAATGCGCGCGCCCGGAGCTCGCAATGAGCACGAACCCGAATCTCACTAGCAACTACAGCTCACCTCGACAACGATGATGGCAAATCGGAGACCGACGATCGAGCGCAGGGCTCGGGAGGATTTCCAGGTCAGCCCAAGAGCAAACCCAGATTGGCGGGAGAGAGATTGAGCTCCTTCCAGTTCCTCCCAAGTCCCAACAGCTGTGCCTATGCCCAGACAAACGGAGGGCGGAGGCGCGTCAATCGGAGGGCGGCGGTAGTCGTCGGAGAAAAAGCCGAAGGGGAGGGTTTTCACTTTTCCACGACGTGTTTGACTCGTGTTTGGTTGGCTTGTTTGGAATAGGGGTGTTAATGTGTTTCAGGTCGAACAATGTTCCAACTCGACTCGACCCAAAACATATTTCGTTGTTTGTTTTATATTTGTTACTCAAACAGAATCAAAATCTCAAACATGTATTATACTTGTTTCTTGTTCGGGTCGGATCGGGTCAAGTCGGGTCGGGTTTTTTGACACCCCTACCCCTCCCCATGTCGGTTTCTTTTCCTCATTTCTCCCCCAATGATTTGTCATTTCCCAGAATTTTCTTTTCCACCCCATGCCACCCCTCGATTTTTTTCCTCGTTTGTCTCCCTCCCCCCACATCACGCCACCCCCCCCCACGCCTTCCCCCACCATCCATCGGTGATGGACTGACGGCCATCACCCGTTGTTTCTCTCCCCGCTCACCCCCACGCCACCCTAACCCCCGGGCCCCCGCCTCGTTTCTTCCCCTTTCTTCCACCCCTCCCATCACCCGTTTTCTACCCCCTCCCCCCTCCCTCCCTCCCTCCCTCCTCCGGTTCTTTCCCTTTCTTCCCCCTCCCTCCATGACCCGCTAACCGCGACCTCCTCCTCCTCCTTCTCACATGATCCTCTCTGCTCTCTTTCAGTCGCCTCACCGCCTCGCCTCCGGCCCTTCCTCCTTCGCAGCTGCAGCCTCAGCCTCCCCGCCAACCCTCCATTGCAGCAAGCCCTCCCTCATCATCACGATGTCACTGCCTCACCCTTGTTTCTTCCCTCCATCTCTTCTTCAACGATCCTCTCTTGGACATGCGGTCAAAACTTGTCGAAAAAAGTTGACCACATGTCAAAAAATCCAACACGCATTGACTGTGTGTCCGAGAGTGTCGAACATGCCGACATATGTCAGACACGACACGGAAGCTCGAACAGCGTGTCCATGCTTCATAGCTCCGAACTTGCTTAGCCCTCTACGACCACCGCCCTCTCACGTCCAATTCCTCATTCTCGATCGCAACGCCTCGCATTTCGATTCAGAGTCACAGCCCTCGCGCCCGAGTTTCGGCCTTTCCCCACGAGGGCGACCGGTTCTTGATGCCAGTAGTTCGTCCGAGCAAGAGGGAGGTGAGCTAGGCGATTTTCGCAATCCTGCTAAATGGGCGTGGCCCGAGCTCGTCGATGGCAACGTTGCGACAAGAAGTGGAGCTAGAGAGGTACTCAGACTCCAAGGACGGCTTCACCCTCCTCTAACCTTCTTCTTGAGCGAAGGTACACTTTTTATGTAACAATGTACTATGTACTAAGGATGCCGGACGTGCAAGAATGTTGTGACTGTCCGAGTATTGTTTGAGTACTATCGGGGTTGAACTTTTTTTTTTTTTTTTTTTTTGGGAATTGAAGGTGGACAAAGCAGGGGCGACGGTGCTGTTTGAGGAGCCAGCCAAGGGCAGCAACAATGTGGGAGTGGGGGTGAGTCCAGTTCGTCTTGCGAGCCTACAGGAATATGGGAGTCCTCAGTTTGTCGTGGACAAGCTCATATAAGCCGAAAAGTGCAAAGTAGGTGCTTCTTCAATTGCTTGCTTGGTTCTGAATGTGGAATGCCTTGACAGTACGTTGTCTGAAGCCTCTTATGTTTTGGGCCGAATGATTATTTGCTAGATGATTTGGTTCTTGGTAGAATTGCTGAGAAGAATTGTGTCCGAGTCCGCAGTTTGCATTCATGGATTTCTCAGTACTCTCCCTTTCTTCATTCCCAGATTCACAGCCATCGGATCCATCAGCTGAAGGTCCAAAATCTTCTTCTTGCACAGCAGAAAATCCGGGAGGTATGGGGGCGAAAGCGTGAGAGCGAGAGAGGTTTGGGACAATCAATCAAGATCCTAAACAAACAGGCACTCAGCATGTGACATTGGGGAAAGTGAAAGCTTTTACCTCTGCTTAAGCATGTCTGCATAATGGGGTATGTTCCAAATTAAAATCAAACTGAATGTGAGCACCGGATTCATTAATTGACAGAAGGACGTGCATTAAGAACACCTGTTAAAGAGAGACTTACCAACTTCATGAAGCCAAATCAAGGTGGAGACTTTTACGAGATAAATTACAGAAAAAATGACAATTAGAACGAGGAGATTTCACACGCACTCGCCGCTCTTGTCCTCGAGCAGATATGAAACGAAGGAGAGTGAAGGGGTTTTGGGTTTTTCACTCCTCATGGGAGAAGGAAACAGAGCAAAGGCCGAGAAACTCTCAACAACAACACAAAGAGAATTTATTATTATTATTATTATTTAAATTGTATTCAAAAATGGAAAATCCAAACTTGGACAAGAACTTCGGTACCCTCATTCGCCGTTGGTTGTTGGCTTTAGCGGTGATAAGGGGTTAATAATAAGCAAATAAATTATTCTTTGAAATCTATAGTATCGTCAAGGAAGATTTTTTTGTTTTAATACTTTATAATGAGAAAAGAAGATTTGATCTATTTTCTGGGGAGTTTTTTTTTAACAACTTGTTATAACCCAAGTTAATTCGCAATATTATATGAGATCTTTAAAATTAAGGCCAATTGTCATTCTCGGTTAAACTCCTAACCGAAGTATCATAAGAGCAAAGGATGACGATGATTATATTTCTGTTCTCTAGAAAGTGATGATGATGATTTGGTTTTTGGTCAAACTGCTGAGAAGAATTGTTTAGGTATCATGTTTGAAGCTTGTTGACACCTAAATTTTGTCAATTTGTTTAAGTATTTATTAATTGCATTGGAAAATTAGGAATTAATTTCTAACCCCTTAACAAAAAGTTTTCATTAAAATTACATCACATATAGGCATTAGGAGCATTTGCGTCACTAGTTTTAAAATTTGTCAAAAAAAAAAAGTTTACAATTTTTTTTAAAAAATCGAAAATATTAAAAAAAGAAAAACGATGACGAACGAAAAAACGAAAACGAGAGGCCCTTCTCTCTTTCTTTTTTTCCCACGAGCGGGCCTAGGCGCGGCCCGTCTTCTTTTCTCCCTTGCGCGGCCCACGCGTGACCCATCTTCCTCTTCTTTCCCCTCGGCCCAGCCCGCGAACGAAGGTCTTCTCCGTCCGGTTGGTCTTCGCGCAGGACCTGCAGAAGACAGAATAGTAGAAGGAGCAGCGACAGAGGAGCCACGGGAAGCGATGACACATGGCTGCAGCTGCAGCCTGCGGTTGTCAAAACCCAAGAAAACCTGCTGCTATCTTAGCCGAAAATGCCGCTAACTTGCCCCAAGAACCGAAATAGCTGCAGGCGCATACACGGGTAGGGAGAGGAGGCTGATTCACGGCAGTTTTGAGGTAGAAATGGAAGGGAAAGGCAGCTGGCTTCGCTGGCCATCCGGAGCCGCTTTGGAGGGATGCCAAAAAGGGGGAACCTACGGCAGATTTATAGGGAGAAGAGAGAGAGTGGCCGGGGGGAGCAACACAGAAAAATACCAGCACAGAACAGAAGCTGGAGGGAGAGAGGGCGAAGGACAGAGAGCTGGGGGAGAGATTCGGAGGAGGTGAAGAGACCACAAGAACAGCCGAAGGACAGAGTTTTAGAGTGAGCAGCCCTCCGGCAGTCCGGCCACGCTTGACTCCCAGCCGCACTTTCGAGCCCGCGGCTCCCGTTCCCCGCGCCAACTCTCCGGTAGGTCACGTTTCTTTCTTTTTTTCGATTTTTGTGGGACGAGCCATTTTTTTCGAGGATCCCGGCTCGGAGGCGTTCGAGGAGACCGGACGTGGTCGGATCTATTGAGCTCGCCCTCCATTCGCCGTCCCCGAGCCGGGTAGGGACGCCCAGCTGAACCCCTTTTTATGCCTGGGTCTTGCCCTGTTCTCTCGTACTTTTGCACGAGCTACTGAGCCGGGGCTTGCATTTCGGGTTCGCTTATGCTACCCTTCGTTAGTGTCGAGCATTCCCTGCTGATTCATGTTGAGCTTTGATCCGGTTTCGAGTCCTGTTCTTGTCCGGGTCTCCGATCATTAACGCCCACCACTTGCTTGACAAAATGTCTGCGTCAAGGCCGTATGTATTTTCTTCCGATTTTAAGTCGCTCGAACGTGTCAGCTATGAGATACGCTTGTCGGTGAGCTCTCTCTAACCTCAAAATATTTCTTGTGTCACCGCGGTTGAACGTGCAAGTCTCGTTCGGTGGTGCCTCCGTGTTGTTTTATGCTGTGCATTGTTCTCATAGAATGTGAATACTGGCGAGGAAATGAACCAGTGATCTTGACGAACGCTGATTTCTTACGTTTGCTTGGATGAGCTTTTACTAATACGCTCCATTTTATATGTCACTCGCTTCGTTGTTGAGTCATGATCGGGGATGGGCGGTGCTCAATTGACGTGCGGGTGTTAGACAATGGTGAAAATTTTCACTTGATGTCCATCCATAACAGACTTTTGCGTTGTTGACTTAAGTTTTGATTTTGGAAATTGGAAGGTTCGTGTTCTGGGCAAGATAAGGAGAGTCGAGGGAGCAGTGGGGATGGGCCATGCTTGGAAGAGGGCTTAGAGAGAGAAGAAAATAGGAAATTGGCTTGGGTGTTAAGCTTTGTAAATTAAATAAGGGCTGAATATTGTGGGATTTAGAAATGCGCTACGTGCGCTTTTGGCAAAAGGAGCTGATCTGATTCCATTTGTTTCCCTGGGCCGGAATGGGCTGGCCAAAGTTTGGGTCTAGGCTTGGTGGTTTGGTTTATTTTTCTTTTTTTGGGGGGCCGGGCCTTCTTTTTGTTTTGTTGCTTTTAGGGCTGTCGGCTGGGCTCATTTGACGAGCCCACTCTTGTTGCCAGCTGGGCTCATCTAATGTGCCCATTCTCGTAGCGGACTGATCGGTTACGACTCGGGTCAGACCGGACCCGACCCGGCCCGACGAAAAATATATATTGTTCCGAAAAAAACACAAAAATTCAAAAATTTCGAAAAAAAATAATATAAATTTTCCGAAAATCCAAAAACTCAGAAAAAATTAAAAAATTAGAATTAAAAAAATTAAATTAAAAAATAAAAAAAATTCTAAAATAAAAAAATGTAGGGTTTGGGTAGGAATTGCCATGTCTTGTCTTCTTAGTGTAATTAGGCTTTTATTTGCTCGTATTTTGATCATTTAGTATATTTAATTTGTATATCTAATTATGTTTAATTGCACGTGTTTAATTTTACTGTAATTAGGATCTTGGTAGTTATGATTGTTACTTTAATGATGCAAGCACTGCATGATCATCTCACATGTTAGTGGATAGTTATAAAATCAATTCAAACTGCCTAACAAAAAAATATTTTCTTTTAAAATGAACAAGATTAGGTATTGAAAATGCACTAATTGGTCAATTAGTGTAATCAAGTCCCCGACCCTAGATTTTTCTGTTGCGTAGGAAGTGAGGTACACTCTCATACCTCACTTGGTTTTTAGTCGACCTCAATAGGCTAGTGGTGGCTCATTTTGTGCAAAATTCCTAAAAAAATATTTCAATGTCACGCGGGATATGAGTTTGGGAGAGCCCGCGCCTAATTTGGGCCTTAGGCCTGTCATAAAAACAATACCCCCTAAACCTATTCCCTCCCCGAGGGTAGGTCGCGACAAAGCTGTCTCATTAAGATTAAACATAGAAGGGAAGTATCTTTTTGCAGTAAATTTTTCAAGTTTCCTCAATGAATATTTGTTGTATAAATGGTGACACTATGGATTTCTTACTCAGAAAGGCTGGGAATATTAGGTTCATATCTAAATTTGTGAGTAAGTAATTTGAACTCAACAATCTATACAATGCATAAGAGATGATCAACATGATAAATGAGCAAGAGCAAGAGAGAGATAGAGATTTTTGAGCTATAGAGATGATGGCAAGTGAGGGCACTTCAAGATTCATTTTTGGCATCTTGTCTTATCTCACTAGTTAACTTGTGTTTCTGGTGGCAAAGCTCACCTCTTAAATGACTTTAGCGACGTGTTCCAGGAAGCAAATGGTATCACTCTCTATGTTCTCAGGCAAAGTAAAATGGAAGCTGCTTTTTGTAAATAGCATTTGTCAATTGTTGATACCTAAATTTTGATAACCCCATCATTCATTTATTGTATAGAAAATTATGGATTAATTTTTAATCCTTAAACAAAAATATTAGAATTAAATTGCATAACATATGATTTTAGGAGCATTTACTTTTTTTTATTTTATTGGACCAATAACGGATGAATTTGAATTGATGTTTTGAGCTTTAAGTTGATGAGTTGGACTAACGCCTTGGGGAGAGGGAATTGGCCAGAGCCCATTGTTCTTGATAATCGAAAATTGACTTATGATGAATGGTGATTTGATATTTTCAAAAAGATTCGTATTATCCTTCTAATATTCAATAAATCTTTCATATATTTATGCAATATATACAATGGAGAATATATTTTGCAATAGAAGGGAAGATTTCGGATGAAATATTGAAAGTAAGAGTGAAAATAAAAAAGACACAAGCGTGCGGAAATGGAAAATTTAAGTCGGCAACAATCTTTGCATAATATGTACTTTCATAGTTATTTCAGGAAGTGAAATGTGAGGAAGACGGGACACGGTCAATTCTGAGGATAGTGGGAGGAACTCCGTCAATGAAAAAATAGTTAAAAAGAAGGAAATTGTATCTCTTGCAGTGGATATTGGTTTGGAAAGAGGAAAAGAGATATTGCTTCTTTCCTTGGAGGGCACCGCGTCGCTTGGTGTATAAAAGGCGGTCCTTTCTTTTGTCTAAAGAGGGGCGCCACAATTCTGAGGGAAAGCCCGTTCATTCACGAAAAAAGAGAGGAAAGTGTGAGAGGCATAGAGAGAGAGATAGAGAAGAGACTGCCTCAATTCAGATTTATTTTTTACAGTATTTCTCTCCTTCCATCACCACATTCACGCCTCTGTCCCCTTTTTCTTCGAGCAAATCACAGACTCCACTTTATTATTTTTACAATTCCTCATGATCATGGATGGTCGGGTGGACTATCCCATGATCTGACCATCACTACTTGGACACCACCAGTAGAGAGAGACGTCTCTTGGCGAAGCCACCGGCGAAGTCAGCTGCGACCACGTTCTCCAGCGAGCGCTTGAACTGCCCATCAAGACATCGAGCCCCTTGGCGAACCTGTTGTTCCGGACGTGCCAAGCCGACACCAAGCCCTGCCGCGACGTGTTATTTATATTGTGTGATCCTACATTTTGGGATTCATATTTTCTCTTTAAAGTAGCATTTATTCCACATGTCATTTTTTCACTTTTTGTACCTTTTCATGACACACTCATTGATAACCGTCTTGATGGGAGATGGTATTAAAAGGAACGATTGTTCATTTCTAATGGGTAATCACAAGTCCTGCTGTGATGTTAACGCTCGTTGCCCCTTTGAGCCGCAATGCCCTGACGTGCTTGAAAAACAGAGCCCGGACGACAAGCTGTTGCCTCGTTGCACTGTTGCCGAATTTTCATCACTTGAGGGTCGCCTATTGACAACTCTTTCCTCTAGTTTTTCGACATCCGTGGCGTCACAACTAGGGGGAAAAGTGCCAAAAAAGTCCTAAACCTTTTGTTTTTGTGCCGATTTAGTCCTAAACTTTTTTTTTTTGTGCCGATTTAATCCTAAAGCTTTTTAGGTTGTGCCAATTCAGTCTTTTCCGGTCAATTTTGGCCGGATTTTGCTAACTGGACGCCGGCCAGCTGACGTGGCCTGATCGGCGATGACGTAGGCAACTTTTAATAATATTTAATTTAATTTAATTTAATTTAATTTTTTTATTTTTTAATTATTTTAATTATTATTTTTTTATTTTTTTATTTTTTTTTTCTTCTCCTCTTCTTCCTCCCGCCGGTTGCCGGACCTCGGTGACCGCCTCGCCGGCCACTTCGCCGGTGACCGCAAGGGTGGCCTCACGCGGGCGGCGAGGGCAAACCTCGCTCGCCCGGCTCGAGGCCTGGCGGTGAGGGCGAGCCTCGCCGGCTCGCCGGATATGGCGGCGGGTCGGCGAAGCGGCGAGCAGCGGTGGATGGCATCGGGTGACAGCGTTGCGGCGGTGGTCTCACATGGCCAGGGTTTCCTCGGCTTGGCCGGGAGAGGACTCTCTCTCTCTCTCTCTCTCTCTCTCTCTCTCTCTCTCTCTCTCTCGGGTCCCGCCTAGATCGAACGCCCTCAGATCTCGAACCGAATCCTTGAAGAACAATCTAGGACATGCACAGCAAACAAGGGAAGGTCGGGGACGGAGCCTGTGCGACGGATGACCGCGATCTCCGGCCTGGTCTGACCAATGCAAGGCACAAAAAAGGACCGAGGCCTACCGGAGCTTCAACACTTGAAACCGGGTGTGGCCGTAGGCCGACGGCCGCGCGCTCGGGTGCGGTGGCCGACGCCTACCCCTCCGACTCTCTCCCCTTGCTCGAACCCCCTCACTCGCTAGATCCGGCGAGCCGGCAAGGCTTGCCCTCGCCGGCCATGGGCGAGGCTCGACCCTCGCCAGATTCGACGAGGGCGAGCCTCGCCGCCTAGGCCTCAAGGGCGGCCTCTCGTGGGGCGGCGAGGCCGCCCTCGCGGCCACTAGCGAGGTGGCCGATGAGGTTGAGGTCGACGAGGCCTGACGACCGGCTAGAGGAAGAAGAGGAGAAGAAAAAAAAATTAAAAAAATAAAAAATAAAAACAAAAATTAAAATTAAAAAAATTAAAAATTATTAAAAGTTGTCCACGTCGGCCGACCGGCGTCCAGTCAGCAAAATCCAGTTAAAATTGGCTAGAAAGGACTGAATTGACAAAACCTAAAAAGGTTTAGGACTAAATCGGTACAAAGACAAAAGGTTTAGGACTTTTTTGGCACTTTTCCCCAACTAGGGGTGATCGGGTCCAGGGTGGGTAGGGTCTAGACCTGCACCCTATACCCGACCCTGTTATAACCAGTTCCCCTTTTCTGGACCCTATACCCGACCTCGTTTGTCTTAGACCCTGTACTCGACCCATCATGTTTTTCCAATTCGGTTCCAGGGTCAACCTTGTTTTTACTGAAACCTGTTTCGTAATATCCCGATATCCTATACAACTTTGAATTTTATATTAATACGCGAGAAGATAACGTAATCCTTATAATTTGTATTGAAATATGCACTTGTAATAAATAAATACATGAAATTTTTCATTAAACGAAAAATTAAGGATCCACAGGGCTAATTGTAATAAATAAAATCATAAGACAAAGAATTAGCAACAAACATGGGTCTAATATTAGTCTTATTTTCACAACTACTACATGAAGCTACTAATTTATGCAAACATAACTCCTCCTACAAAAGAGAAATTAGGTGAGCCACTCTATGCGATACACAGGAATTTGGTGGTGACGAACATCGTCCGTCCATCAGACACTGCGAGAGGGAGCCGGTGAGGGAGGGAAGCAAGTGAGGAAGAGGAATGACAAAGGAGGAATGCTGTGCATGTTTGAGAGAGTCAAGAGGAAAAACGTCGTGTAATTATGTGAGTAAAAATAGAAATCGGGAGAAAAAAATGTTTTGGACCTCTACTTCCAAAACCGGTTCGGGAACCGGTTTCCGGGTGGGTAATCACTCGAAACCTATTCCCGAACCGGTTTAAACCAGTTCCAAATTTTGGGAACCGGTTCTCGGACCGGTTTAAACGGGAATCGGTTCTCGGATCGGTTTAAACGGAAACCGATTCCCGACCTTATTTTTCGGGTGGGCCGGTTCGGGAACCGGGTATCTATGTAGCACCGACACGGACACGCGACACGTGACACGACACAACACGCCGACACGTCATTTCTCAAAAAATAGAGAATTCCAACACGTTCCGACACGTTATATATTAAATATAATTTTTATATAAATGCAAAAATAAATAACTAATAGTAAAAAGAGCATAGAATTAATTTATACTAAAAATATTAATTCAACAATTCATTGTTTTAATTTGAGAAATTCAAAAAATTGCAAACATGAATGAGTAAACTTGAAGTAACATATCCTGTTTTCTTACACTTGTTGGAGATTAATGAGATTTCTTATAGTCCTAGATAGAGTTCGGAGTTCATGATATAGACTAGCTTGGAGCTCTTTTGTAAAACAAGGTTCGAGAAAAATCAAAATCCAAGACAATAACTCTCGAAGTATGACCAAAAGAAAAGGAAATCACTAAATTTGCCATGAAAAATGTGAGAAATAAATCACATGCCAATAACATAGATCGAAAGAGATAACTCGCAAGCGATGCTTGTGAAAGACGGAAAGAAACAAAAAAAAATTATAACTTTAAGTATGTGGGGGCAACGGAACGACACCGACGAGAAAATGGGCGTTCCATCGTCACTCACGGGAAGATCAGAACTTAAAAGTGAAAAACTTAAGAGTAAGAATTTTCTTCTTTCGTCTTGTTTTTGTTATTTTCATTATTTTTTCATATTTACATTCTGACCTCTCAAGTATTGAAAATTTTTAAAATTGACCCCGTGTATGTCGGAATCGCGTGTCGGAATTTTGGACTCGCGTGTCGGAACGTGTCAGCTTTCGGAAAGTGTCGGTGCTTCTTAGCCGGGAATATCCGGTCCAGTTGCACACCCCTAGTCACAACAAGTGCAACCTTCACCAACAATTTCCATTGACATCTGGCTCATGTGCGACATCGAGCATCATTAAGAAACTGAGTCTGATCGTGGTGGATTGAGAAATAAAGCTAAGAAAGAAAGATTTTCAGAACGTTCATTAGACTCCACGTGATGATCGTGGAATCAGTCAAGGAGCTTGGTCAAAATAAAAGTGTTCTTGGTGGCTTCCTGCAGCTCTTCCCCCGCGTTCGAGATCATGTAACAACACTGGAGAAACGCTCGCTCTCGCGCTTATCTTTCCCTTTGCAGGTTTACCAAATTGAAGCAATTAATTTTTAAACTGTAGCATAGTCGCAGCATCTCACCAGTCCACGAGCACCGCCGCCGTTCAACGTCAAAGTGGAGCTGGCTATGATCTCATGCCAGAACTTCTTCTTTCCGAAGGTGAATCTATCAAACTTGATTAGCCATTGTCATTTAGTGATTGTTGCTAAATCCATTTAATTAAAAAAATTCCATCATTAGAATTAAGCCGTTGGGTTAAATTGCATTGCATGTATATTAGATTTCATTAAATAAGTAGAAAATCCTAAAAAATTGAGTGACTTCCTGTTAATTAGAAATCATATGAATTCTGAATTAACATTACAGATGCTTTCGTTGTTACGCAATAAGTACTGTAATTTATTTATTACTTTCTTGGGTATTAAATTGGTAATTTGTGCACCCGTATAGTCACATCGCATGTATATTAAAATCAATTCAAACTGCTTGTAAAATATATTTTTTTTTTGGAATAAAAGAGAAAAGATATCAAAAAGGCGTTAGTAGAATCTAGCGTAATCAAGTCTCCGAACTCATTAAAGTAAATCTCTCATTACTTTACTTGAGTTTCTAATCGACCTACCAACAATAGATTAATGTCGACTTCTAATTAAAAAATCATTACATGTTAATTGGTATGGGTTTAAGAGAACGCGAGCTCATTTTAAACTTAGTAATCCATTAGCCAAACATTAGGTAGTGCACCCAAGGTTAGGTCACAACATGGATGATGACTAAGAGGCTTTATATCATCCCAATTTCCACTTGTGTTTCTACCTACCTTCAAGAATTTCTCATGTCAAGGTGTTCTCCTATCGATGATTAGTAGTTACTGATTAGGCAATGCTTTTTACCACACCCAGTATGGCGCTTTCGCTGTGCTCGTTCTGAATTATCTGCCTGGCGATGCTCAATTAGTTTCATCTTCCCACGTTTTTTTTTTTTTTTTTTTGGGTCGGATTCATCTTCCCAAGTTTGCTTTTGCGCATTTAGTACCTTTTCACGCTTCAGAAGTTGTTTGAAAGGTCAAAACATATGCAGGTGGTGTCATTACTCTTAAACAAAAAAAAGATTGTTTATCAGAGCACATGAATGTGAAAGAGGAATCTTTTTGGGTCTGAAATAGACTCCTTCAGTCATAACATCTTATAAGAAAAACAATTTTGAAAAACAAACAGAAAGGATACAGGAAGTTATGCTGGGGAAACTCCGAACTGCAAAGCTCTTTTCATAGCCGAAATGTTGCCAAATTTGAACCTTAATGAGATTCTTTGCACTTCTATTTCAAGAAAAGCTAGCAGAACTGACTGAAGAAGATTAACAACAACACTTCAGAGAGGGGAAATTGCTGCATGTAAAACCATTTTCTCTAAACTTAGATGCTGTTCTGTTTTCCAAAAGTTGTTTGAAAGGTCAAAACATATGCAGGTAGTGTCATTACTCTTAAACAAAAAAAGAAGATTGTTTATCAGAGCATATGAACGTGAAAGAGGAATCTTTTTTGGGTCTGAAATAGACTCCTTCAGTCATAACATCTTATAAGAAAAACAATTTTGAAAAGCAAACAGAAAGGATACAGGAAGTTATGCTGGGGAAACTCCGAACTGCAAAGCTCTTTTCATAGCTGAAATGTTGCCAAATTTGAACCTTAATGAGATTCTTTTCACTTCTATTTCAAGAAAAGCTAGCAGAACTGACTGAAGAATATTAAAAACAACACTTTAGAGAGGGGAAATTGCTGCATGTAAAACCATTTTCTCGAAACTTAGTTGCCGTTCTGTTTTCCAAAAGAATTTATAGGAAGTTGGGAACATCCTCCAAACTACTAAATGCTTCATTTCCCTCGATATAAGTTCTATTTATGCTATTGGGAGGGTTTCTTTCGAAAGAAGTTGATGCTTGTCCAAGATATTTAATGATCTTATCTCTGTGAACTTTTAACAGACGATTGGTTCACTTTATGTATGGGCTGCGCACCTTGCCTGCCCCAGCCAGATGTCCATTTGCTTCATGATGTCGCGCCTGGCTGGAAGCCATAGGCCTAAATGCTGGCATCAGCACTCAGGTGGTGGATTTCTCATTCTGGTTGCTTCTTGTTCTGTTTTCTGTTGCATTTCTACTTCCAAGCGTCTAGCAAATCTTGGTGCAGGGAATTAATCCTACGGGTGGTTTCAGAAGGCATATGCAGGATCACAAATCGTTCAAAGCATCATATTATTGTGCTCCGGCACAAATAAAGTAGCAAGTCGAATGAGGAAAAATATTGCAGCTACAGAGGACAGAACATTCGATTACCTCCCTACATAAAATCAGGACGTACTTTTTTTGTTGTTCAGCCACATCTCATCTCATGGCGAAACTTTATTCCACTACCTTTTACCAATATTGAAGACCGGTTCCCAGAATTTTTACCAGGAAGTGAATAGGTCTCCATGGGAATCGGCTTGGAATCAGTCAGGTAAGGCCAATTCGATTAGGGGATAAATCTGTGATTTCAATGCTCTCCATTCTTTTAACCACAAACTAAAGCTTGAATTCTTAGCCAGAACATCAGCAGACGCCTCTTTTCCGTCAAACAGCTTCATTGCATATGCTTCGAACTCATTGAGTCTGTCCCGAAAAAAAGCCAGATTATTTGGGTCGCTTTCACTTTTGATTTTGTCTAGCCACTCCTTTGCTTCCTCCACCCTTGCCCAAAAGCAAGTGTCTTGGGTCAAGCTTGCGTACCTGGTCCTCCTATTGCCCAATTTCTCGATAACAACTCTCTCGGTCCACCACTGATTGAAAATTTCGTATCTCCTCTCTCTTCCATTACTTATGTAGTGGCCTTTCTTCAGATGCATCCCCGACCGATAATACTCCGCGATGTCCAATGGCTCCACGAGGAGCTTATAGAGCTGCGACTCCTCAATTACCCATTCTAAACTTTTGTGAAAGTTGAGTGGGAGCTCGTTCCTGTCCATCATGCTTACCACACCATCCCAAAACGCCTTAAGCATGATTCGGTTCTTGTTTATATGTGATTCTCTCTTTGAGGCCCCCCTCTGCTTGAAAGAATCATAGTATCCTCTTTGGTTGTCGGAGTTATCGCAACAAGCTTTATACCACTCTATCTCTGCCCTGTAAGGAGCAATTTTGGATAGCTTAATGGCTAAATAGGCGGCGTTTAGGTTTGGGTGGCGCTCCTTTTGCCTTGCCATCTTCAAGCAATCTTTTGCCATTGATGCAATCAATACCTACAAAGTAAAGGTGAAAGAATCTTTAAACTTAGAGGAATTGCACTCAGGAATAAAAAGCGTACATTAATACGTTTATAGATCGCGGTCCCTTGTCGATCTAAGGTGCCATCCCTACCTGTTGAGATGTCCCCGAGGAGTTCAAAGCCATCGAAAGACTTGCTTCATAGCTTGATTCAGAGAGATGTCCTTCAATGAACCTTCTCCCCAAAGACTGAAGAGAAAGTCTCTCTACATACCACCCATACTTAAGGTGCTCCTCAATAACACAACTTGGAGAGCTTGTCCTTAGCATCAAATGCATCATCTTCTTGACCGATACAGCATTGTCCAAACAAATCATGCCCTCCTCTGAACAAAACAAGTAATTCCCTAAGGGCCAAATTGACCTCCATCTCGAGCCTTCCCCTGCTTGCGCCAAGTGCTCAATGTCGGTTGTAGCGAAGGAAAATAGCCAGCCTTGTCTTCTTCAGTTAATTGGAAGTCAGTGAGATTCATAGAGTTTGGTGACATCATAGACGTGTACCAAAATCTTATGAGGGCCTTCCAATGGGGAGTCTGAACAAGTGATTGGTGGAGAGATAACCTCGGCAATATATCATGCGTTGCCACGACATTGCAAAAGCTGCTGGCCCATCTTTCGCGGAGAATGGCTCGCGAAAGTGACTCATTGCCAAGGAAAGGAGAGCCGAAACCAATGCACAGGATTGAGGGTGGGAAGATGGATTTGAGGAAGGAGAGAAGCGAAAGAGTTGTGAGAAATGCGACTAATCCTCCTATGGAGTGGCCTGTGATCACTATTGACTTGGTTTTATCCAACAAGCTATCAATCTGCATACATATTTAAGAATTCCTAAAATCTAGTTAAAAGCTTTTTGGAAAAATCTCAATTACAACGCTTCATTGAAAAATTAACTCACACAAGATCATGTTCAATTAGAAGAGTTACATGAATAGATCGGATAGGAAATCATTGGTCGTATTGCAATTGCTCAACATACGGAACAGTTTATTAAGCAAGTCAAAACAACACTAACATGTTCAACAAACTGATGATAAGTGTGCAAATATGTTTTAACACGTGCATAGGATGTATTTATATGTATGGCCCTTGTATTTAGATAATCTCATGAGAAGAGCACCATTCACGACCAGGAAATCTGTCTGATGAACGGTTCGGTTTGATATAACCCCAAACCAATCATCGGATCCACAGTAATTCAAAGTTCGGACCCAGAGGTTATCAAGGACCAAATGGGCCATTAGAGCCGTTGTCCATACTTGATCAACGTGGATAGGCCCGAAGGACAAAATCGTTGGCCCGAGCTTGGCCAGCCCACTTCGGACAGCCCATGCCTTAATAAAGTTTAATACTTTAAGGGAAAATTTCAAATAAGAACACAAAGTGCCATTATTTTTTCAAATAAAAATATAAAGTGGACATTATTTCAAATAAGGGCTCGATATGCTTTCTCTTTTTTTCCAAATCAAAACATGAATTAGACTTTGTTTCAAATAAGAGTGTGAACTTGCCAGCTAGTAAAGGGCAATTCCGTCATTTTAATTTTTCCTTTTTCTATTTTTTTCATTAAAAAACAAAACAAAAAAATTAAAATTAAAAAAAAAGAAGGAAAAATACAAGCAAGCGGGCTTCCTCCCGCCTGTGGCTATTGCCCCTTCAGTGATGGGACGAGACTACCTGTATTTTTCCTTATCTTTTTTTAATTTTAATCTAATTTGATTTAAATTTAAATTGTGTTTGGACAAAAATATTCCTGATTAGCTGGAATTTTTTGTTGGGCGACGAGGTTAGGCCCTTATTCAAGATAACCATAATCATTTTAGGCTCTTTTTTTAGATTGATATGGCAACTTTATGCCCTTATTTGAAATAATTTTCATTTTAGACTATTATTTGAGAAAATGAAAGCACTTCGAGCCATTATTTGGAATTTTTCTATAATGTAATCGTGGGAAAAAAAAGAGCTCTAGAATGAAAAGGAAATAGGTACATGCCACTAGCGATGTTGCCGTCGCGAAAGTTTGAGATAGCTTCAAGATAGAAGTTCATAAATAAAAATAAAAATAAAAATTAACCATCAGCGTCATCGGTCTCACAAAAGTTTTATAAGACTAACTTTTTAAAAAAGAGTCAACAACGATATGAAAAGATAATTTTGTATTTGTAATGTATTTGGAAAAATATGTAGAACCTAGAAAGGCGAGGAAAAATTATAAGAATTACTAATTTTAGAATGTAATTTGACGAGAATCATCATTTGATTGATCTGATTAGTCGTGGGATATCTCTCTCTTTTTTACTTTATTTTTGGTCAGATAAAGTAAAAAAGAAATAAATGAATAAATAAAGTAAAGTTGTTGCCGATGAACTAGCCTGGCTCTGAAGATCATTGCGCGAATGATAATGAAGGAAGCGGTGAAGCACTCCGGAGTGGACCATGACGGGCTCTTCACCTTCGTAGCGGCGTGTCAGCGCCGCGAACAGCCCGTGGCCTGCTGCATCCAGCGGCGCCAGCATGGTGCAGCTCGGATCCCAACCAAGCACCGGCATCTCTTGGACGCCCGAGAATGCCACGTACCCCACGCCCCCGACTTGCTCCACCACGAAGGCACCGCTCCCCATCGCATTCGCCGCGCTGCACAGCCTCCACGCCTCCTTCAGCAGCGGCGTCGAAGCCAGGAAAGTCCCCATCATCTCGCTTGTCTCAAACCTTTCCAAGACAACAAAGGAAAAGGAAAGGAGAAGCAAAAACAGAGCAAAAAGGTTAAGGAAGGAAGAGCAGTTTGAGACCAGGAAACGCCGGAGATTGAGGAGAGCAGGAGAAGGGAGGAGATTGTTACGATGAAGCTTCGGCGTCCATGATTCAGCCGTCGTGCTCAGTCGTATGCAACTCTGTTCGGTTCCCGACAATGCTATGGCTTCTTAAGCGAAAGCGGTTTTGCACCCGTTTCTCTTCTCAGTGTTGCATAAGAATTCTAATAAAGCCACGTCAAAGCACTAGGGAAAGAGAGAGAGAGAGAGAGAGAGAGAGAACGAGTTGCTTTCGTAATTGACGATCACTTGGAGGACATTTCCGAAATAGGGTACGAGCTGGCATGGTGGCCAAGTTACATGGTCAAGATCAAGAGAGTTGCTTTTGCTTGTACCTTCCAGTGGCCGTTCTTGCAGCATCCTCGCGCCATCTCCCAACCGCTTCTCTCCATCACTTTTTTAGTGAGGGCACTTCAAGATTCTTTATAGGTTTGAATTTTCATCCACCAGCACTGGTATTAATATTAAATCTTCAGAAATTTCGCAGCAACTCATCTCTTTGTTAAAGGCACGAATGAGAACCATTTTGTTCCAAATATCAATTTCCAATCAGATTTCTTGGATAAGTTTCTCAACAAAAATACGCGTTTGATGGTGATACGAAAATTTTGCTCTCAAAATAGAAATTCTTTCTCCCTCTTGAATGCCAGCCGTGGATGGTTGGTGATGACGAGTGGGCGGTCAGTTAGTAGCGAAAGTAAGCGATGGGAAAAATTTTGATTTTTCATTTCTATTCAAGAAATAAATAAGTGAATTTATATTTTTATTCTAAATCTATTTATGGACTAAAAAATTGCTTCAAAAATAATTACATTACCAAACAGATTCCTATTTCAAACTACTTCTAGAAATAGAAAAATAATTTTGGCTAGAAATGAAATGATTATCATAGGTGCCCTAATTGACTGGAGGCTAATAAAAAAGTAAGTCATAGGACGAGGGCTTTCTTTGTGTATTTGATCCCGTGTTTTGCTTCTTCTTCTTCTTCTTTTTTTCTTTTCTGTGGAATGTTTTGGTCTCTTCATTGTCCCCGTTGTGGGAATAGCTTTGCCTTCCTATTTTCAAAGATCTGTCTAGCTACAACGACTTTTAAATTTTTATTTTTGATTATGTTCTTGTCATGGTATACGAATTTTGACATGTGTATTAATTTTGTACACTCTAAAACTTGACTTATGAGACCTTTTAGATTGCAAATGATATCTATTATGTTCCAGAAATCAGTTTCTAACTAGAATTAATTTTTCTATTTTTGTTCTTGAATGAGTTTTTAAATAAAAATACACGTTTGATAACAATACAAACTTTCTGCTCTCGAAATAAAAATTCATTTGCTAACGATACAAAATTTCTCTCTCTTGGGCAGTCGGCGGCGCATGGCGAACACCGAGCAGCTATGGAGAGTGACTGCAACAAACGACGAGTAGCAATGGATGGCGGGCAGACGGAAAGCAACAATGGACGGTGGGTGGGTGGCCAGCTAGCAACGAGGGTTAGAGAAGAGTTTTTATTTCTTATTTTTGTGCCAAAAATAGAAAAATAAATAATTTTTACTTTTGATCTTTGATCCAAATTTATTTCTAGACTAAAAACTTGTTCTAGAAAAAAAAAATAAAGTTGCATTACCAAACAAATTTTTGTTCCAAATATGTTTCCCAGAATTGAAAAATAGAAAATAGAGCAATGGAATGGTTGTTATATACGCCCTTAAAATCTTGTGAAACTGTTTAAATCTCCTAAAACTAAAATAGTACTTTTCATTTTAGTGAAGTCAAATAATTAACAGTTTTTTTTTTTTTTCGCTTAATCTCATGAATCTTGTCTTAACTAATCAATAAAGTTACTAGGATATTTTATAGACTCTAAAATTCACCTAATATTGATTTAGTCATCAATAAAATCAAAAGACAAGTATGCCCAGGGAATTTGAGGAAATTCTACGGTAGTCCCGTACAATTATGCCCTCTATTTTCCATAGCTAGGTAAGATGTTGCAAATATTTGGATCTCCCTCTCAATGACACGCATTACGTTCAAGTATGAAAATCTTTTTCTCTTTCCATAAAAAGTTATACAGTTTCTTCACATTATGTATTCTTATTGATAATTTCGCTTCATTATGTAATAATTCAAATATTTCAAAATATATGAGTTGAAAGTAAATTAATTATTACGCATTCAACAAAAAAAGAAAAGAAAAGTAGAGCACTCTTTAGTACCAAAACCGTAAAGCAAATATGATGAGCAACTATTGCTTATCAACCATATATTTATAAACCATGATGTCCCGCCCATTTGATACTATCATTGCCTTAAAGAGTTGTGACTTTAGATGATTCTGGAAGAAGTCCATTCACTTAACACAAGATGGAAGATTAATTCAAGTTATATTACATACTCTATAGACCACGCAAATTGCTAATATTGCAGCTGTTTATTATGCGTGTCCACGTGATCAATAGTCTGGGTAGATCCACATGCTACGTGATACCATTTCAATAAGCAAGATCACTGTAAATAGCCAATGGACTACATTGTTTGAAACATGCTATGTGAGGCTACGTTGACACGATGAAAACGTAATTCGAAACGTGGAAACGCCGGAAATCAAGGTGAGCAGGAGAAAGGAGAAGGAGGCTGTTACGATGAAGCTTCGGAGTCCATGGTTCCCTGTTTTGCCCGTGGAGTGGGAAGTGAAATGAATATCAACCCTGAATTTGTTGTCGTCTGAATGATGACGGCCTTGAGAAGTGGGTCAAGTGGTGGGAGTAGGGGTCTGAGTCGGAGACCCGCCAAGATGTGAGGCCAGGCCGGCGAGTTGGATCATCCTGAAGATGGGTCGTTGATTTCCAGAGACGAGGGAACTCGCAAACAACAGACGGGAGAGAGATGATGGAGAACGGGAAGTGAAATGAATTTCAACCCGGTAACTTTTTGTCGCCATTATTATGTCGGCCTTGTGAAGGGGGTCAAGTCGGACCCCTGCCAGGACGGTAGGCCAGGCCGGAGAGTTGGATCTTCCTGAAGATTGGACGTTGATTATAGAGGAAGAGAAACTCGCAAAAAGACAGGAGAGAGAGAGATGGAGGACGTGACGGAGGTCGAGGCGTTAGCGTGGGGGATTTCTTCGTATGGATTGCCGTCATATGCCATGCGCTGTCTTTTTCCATTTTTTTCTTAAAATATGATTAAGAACGCAATAATTTGTCCGAGAAAAACGTTTTGCTGTTCATTTGACTGTGACTCCGGGGGGACGTTTTGGACACGGGAGACGAGCTGGCATGGTTGCCAAATCACTTCTCTACGATCTAAGTAGCACCGACACCGACACACGAGATACGACACGACACGTCGACACGTTATTTTTCAAAAAATAAAGAATTCCGACACGTTGGGACACGTTATATATTAAATATAAATTTTTATATATACATAATAAATTATTATTTTTATGGTTATTTTAATCAAATTAATTTGATTCAAATAAATAAATAATGAAAAAAATCTAGAATGAATTTACATTGAAAATATTAATCCACCATTCATTAATATCATCCATTGTTTCAATTTGACAAATTTAACTCTATTCTAATAATTCATAAAACTTAGAGAAGAAAATAAGCAATTCACATTTTAGACTTGCATGTTAAACGTATTGGAAGAGAAGAGAGAAAAAAAATTGGAGGTGAATTATGTATCATGAAAAGTGAGAGTCTGAAGAGAAGAGAATAATATGTTTTTTTTTCTTTCCTTATTTATTATTTATTATTTTTTTCATATATATACATTTTGACTTTTCATTTATTATAAATTTTTAAAATTGACTTCACGTGTTGGAAATTCACATGTCGGAATTCTGTCTTGAGTGTCGGAGAGTATCGGGAAAGTTGACCATGTGTTGGATTTTCCAACACGTGTTGATCGAGTGTCGAGAGTGTCGAGAGAGTGTCGGACACGTGTCGAAGTATCCAACACGACACGATGACTCTCGGAGAGTATCGGGAAAGTTGACCAGGTGTCGAATTTTTCGACACGTGTTGATTGAGTGTCGGAGAGTGTCGAAGAGTGTCGGACAAGTGTCGAAGTGTCCGACACGACACGATGACTCTCGGAGAGTGTCGGTGCTTCATAGTTTGCGACTCCGGCTTTGAAAATCCCTTTTCTTTTGAATCACTATGCTCAGGAGAGTTGCTTTTGCTTGCTACCTTTCTCTGGCCCTTCTTGCAACTCCATCTCTTCCTCTCTCTTTGAAGAGGGACCATAGGAAAAAAAGGAAAGTCCATAACAAGCAATACTAGTCATAGTAAAATTGATTTCGCAAATTAATGTAGTAATCGTTGTTGACACCTAAATTTTGGCGACTCAATTATTTATTTATTGCATAAAAAATTAGGGATTAATTTTTACCCCTAAAAAAATAGAATTAAAATTGCATAGCATATAATTTTAGTTGCACTTGTTTATTTGTTTATCACTTTCGCATTTGATTAGTGGTGGATGAGCTTCAATTTTACGAGCTGACAATTTGGTATTTCTAGAAAGGATTCATAATATTCTTCCAATATTCGATAAATATTTCATATATTCGCGTGATTTATACATTAGACGATATATTTTACTGAAGATTAGAAGTTTAATGATGAAATATCTTGAGAGAATATTGCACGTGGAGCATGTATTGAGTAATATATTCTTTGACTCAAAATAAGAAAGGTTACATGATCACAGGCGATTTCATGCATGAGCCAAAAAGGAAATAAAAAAGAAGAGGAAAAACCTAAGTCCCTCGCCTATAAAAGGGGGGTGTACGGAGGAAGAAAGGGGGGGGGGGACTTCTTTTTCCTTTTTTGGAGGCTTTTTTTGGTTTTTGGGGTCAATGTCAACACAAAGGTGGGGTTTGGTTTCTGACAGGGGGGTTAGAGAGGGGGACGTGAGAGGGGACGTGTGTGAGAGAGAAAAAAAAAAAAAAAAACAGAAAAAAAAAAAAAAAAGGAAGACAGGGTATCCCCTCGCTGCTGCCCCGATCCCCCTCGCCGAAGCCCCGAACGCCGGCGCCTCCGCCTACCATCACCGCTAGGGGTGAGCATGGTCCAGGTTGGGCCGGTCCACCTCCTAATCCTAGAGCCCACCCGCACAATGCCGGTCCTCAATTTTTAGGACCGAGGACCGACTCTATTGAGCTCGGGACCGAAGATCGGACCGACCCAATGGGTTCGGTCTGGTTCCAGGATTAATCCGGAACCAACCAATAATTTTTTCTTTCATTTTTTGTACTCCTTAAAAAGACAATTGAGGATCGGACTGACCCAATAGATTCGATCTGATTTCAAGGTCAACCAAGAATCAACCAATAATTTTTTATTTCATTTTTTGTACTATTTGAAAGGGCAACCGAGGACCGTACCGACTCAATGGGTTCGATGATGAGCGAGGTCAGCTAAAAAAGGCAAGCAGTGAGGGTCAAGTGAGGTGAGCGTCGAACAGAATAAGCATCGAATGTCGAGCGAGGAGCAACAAGCCAAGCGAGCATCGAGCGACGAGTGGCACGAGCGACCAAAAGCAAGCGAGGCGAATGTCGAGTGGCAAGTGAAGAAATTGTTTCTTTCGATTTTGGCAAATTGAAGACTAAGATGACAAATAAGATAGAAAAGAACGAATACTAGAGGAGAATGCCATAAGAAGCTATTTATGCATTTTTGAATGCCATGAGGACTTCTCACAAAAATATTTTCCTCATTCGTAAATTATGACTATTAACGCTGTAAAAGGCATTACAAATCTAAGTTATTAAAGAATAATGAATTATTTGAACTCCTCACTAAAGAGCTATTTAATGTTGTTGACGCCATTTATTTTAAGGTTCTTCTCTCTCTCTCTCTCTCTCTCTATATATATATATATATATATATATAGTAGGGGTTAGTTCGGGTTAGATTGATCCGAAACTTTCAAGACCGAGGACCGACCCGCACAGTGTTGGTCTAGGAATTCTAGGACCAAGGACTGACCCAATCTCCCTGGGAACCGGACCAGGGCTGGTAGGGTTGGGCCGGTCCAAGGTCAACCCCGGGACCGATGCTCACCCCTAATCATCGCTGCCACTCTCCGTTGCCAACGCCGCAGTAGCTCGCCCAAGCGCCATCGGCCCCGCTACGTGCCTTCCTCTGCCCGAAGCTGACACGCCGCCGCTACCCTCCGAACACCGACCCCTTGCACACACCGCCGCTGTTGCCGACGCAAACAGCCCGAGCCGGTCGCCGCGCCCGCCGCCCCTGCGTCCACCACCACTGCAGCAACTCGCGACACCAATAGCCTTAGTCGATCGCCGTGCCCCCCGCGTCCGCCACCACCGCAAAGTAACTTGCGACACCGGCAGCCCTAGCCGGTCACCGCACCCCCTCATCCGCCACCATTGCAACACCTCACGACGTAAGCACCTTGAGCCGGTTGCCATGCCCCCCTCCCCCTTGTGTTCGCCACCACTACAGTAACTTGCGACACCAGCACCTCGAGCCGATCGCCGTGCCCTCGAAACCCACAACTTGTAGCAACTTGCAATGCCAACAGCCCGGTGCCTCTGCCGGTCACCGCCTCCACGCCCCTGCTTCAACAATCCGTGAGCATCGCTGTGCCAACAGCCCGATCCCTCTGCCGGTCATTGCCTCCGCGCCCCTGCTATAGCACCCACGACTCCGGTTGCTCGCTGTCGCCCTGCTGCCCCTCGTCGGAGCTCCGAACGCCGGCACCTTTGTCTGCCATCGCTGCACTCCGCCCACAGCTGCCCGTCCCTGTAGCTAACCGAGCACCACCACACACCGCCGGTCACTCGTTGAGCGGATTCCGTTTGGTTTAAATTTGGTAATATTATTTATGGAATTAAGTAATTATCTTATCAAAATTTGATTTGGATATTTTATTGCCTAATAGATGCTTTTCAATATCTTACGTGCATATTTGAATGATAGGCGTATTTCCAGTTAGGATTTATTGCCTAAGGCACAACCGCATGTCGATTTTTTATTCCATCTATAAGGCTTTAGATGGAATAATTAATCATGCGGGAATAAAATTGATATTTGATCTTTAAGGCTTAAAATCGATTTATCGATTTTATGAGCGAAATAATCAAGTTTAATTTAGATATCATTTCCTAATTCGGACGATATATGATATTTTTGATGATTCTGAATGACTTGGTGCTCGTCTCACTATAATTGCTCTATTTATCCCAAAAAAATATATTTGAGTTAGATTAGGTTCATGCTAGAACATTACCTATTATATGATAGTTATGCATGTTTAGAATAGGAAATTTATTTATTTCGAATTTTTGAAATAAAAAACCCAAAAACATTAATTTAGGATGTTAGTCTTTCCTTTCATTAATTTAAATTTCATGTGTAATTATTGGGTAATTTTAATTTCGAAATTTAATAAAAAATAAAAGAAAACATAAAAATTATCATGCACATGTCATGTAGAATTATGTCATCCATTGCACATCATCTAAATGTGTATATGTTAGAATAGCTGCATTAATCTTTTCCTATCATTAGATTAGGTCATTTAATAAATGTCCCGTGACATATAGTTTGCATGTTAGGTTGCATGTTGCATGTCATTTTAGTTAAAAATTTTGTACGTCATTGCATTGCATTGCACATAGTTTCTAGACTTCATTTAAACAAGAGAAAATCTTGAAAAAATTAAGTGATTGCGTGTTACTTAGAAATCATATCTAAGACTATTGATGTGAATTATGAGGTAACATTGCAGATGCTTTTGTTGCTATGAGGTAAGTCTCATAATTTATTTATTGCTTTTTTGGGTGTTAAATTGGTGGTTTGCGTACCCACATGATCACCTCACATATTAGGAAAGTAAATTAAAATCAATTCAAGTTGCTTGCAAAACATTATTTTGAAATAAAAGAAAAAGGTACCAAAATTGTATTAAAGAAATCTAGCGTAATCAAGTCTCCGAACTCACAATCTCTGGTTCGTAGGAGTAAAGTAAATTTCCCGCTACTTTACTTGGGTTTCTAATCGACCCGCCAAAAATAGATTAGTGGCGACTCCTAATTGAAAAATCATTTGCATATTAAGAATTTGAACCTAAGTCGTGAATTGGTATGAGCTTAAGAGAGCTCGAGCTAAGTTTAGGCTTAGTAATCCACTAGCCAAACCCTAGGTGGTGCACCCAAGGTTAAGTCGCGACATCGATGTGTTAAATGATTTTTGGAATAAAATATGACTCATTTATCTAAATGTCAATTTCCACTTTGTAACATCACATAAATATGAGATATATTATCTAAAAAGGTCCTAAACCTATTGTACTTTGACAAATTCAATCTTAAACTTTTCAATTTTACCAATTGAGTTCCAAAACTTTTGACGATTTGCTAATTGAGTCATTTCAATCAATTTTGTTTGCAAATCATCGACGTGGATGCCAAGTAGCATCATTGATGTTGAATGGTACAATTTTTTTTAATTAAAAAAGATTTTTTTGATTAAAAATAATTTTTATTTTTTTTATTTTATTTTGTTTTTGGTGTCGATGATCCTCTTTGGCCACAAAGGCCTTCCCACTTCGGCGAGGGCCACTGCTAATGGCGCCATGGAGTTCTTGGGCGAGGGCCGTTGCAGCCCTACCGACTGCAAGTAAGGCGGCCCTTGCCTAGATTTGGCAAGGGCCTCACCCTCGTCCACATAGCCCGACACAAGAAAAAAAAAAAGCAAATAAAAAGAGGAAAATAAATAAATAAATAAATTTTTAAAAAAATTCAAAAATTTGTTCGTGATAGTGTTGGCAACATCACATAAGACAACTAATATCCACGTTAGCAATTTCCAACCTAATTGGTCAGATGGACTCAATTGATAAATTATCAAAAGATTTATTATTCAATTGATAAAATCTAAATGTTTAGGAATGAATTAGTCAAAGTATAATCAATTTAGGACTTTTTAGACAATTTTCCCCTTAAGCGTGCAGTGCTTCATATATTTCGTTAGATCAATCAAGTTCCTCAAATACATTCTTCCAATCATTATATAAATTTAATCTTTGATGGGGTATTTTGACCATGTTAAAACTTTTGGACTTGGAAACTTTTAAAATAAAATTCCTATTTATTTGACCATGCCTTGCATGCTAATTTGATCCATAGAAACCTCGTCATCCCTTTCCAAAAGATTAGAATTGTCAAATCTCATCGCCCACATGCCGCGCAAGTTCCAGGCAATTGAGACGTGGAATTCGCATGGGGTGCTGCCGTAGACCAAAGAGTTGACGACTCCCCAGTACGGTCTTCCGCGTAAGTCAACGACTAAGTCTATGAAGGGACTTCGTGAAATGCATGGGGAAGTATCGTTGCTTTCAGATTGTCCGTGGATTCATTTGCCCTCGAAGGGCTCCGGAATGTCGAGCGGTAAGATGAGCAGTGCCTAGGCTTGCATTCCCATGCATTTCGGTGCAATTTTGAAAGCCCATTTGCACCCATGTCTTGATAAAGCCAAAGCCTAGCGCCACTTATCCGGCAAAGGAAGTGGCCAATTCTTTGTAGGGACCATTTGCATTGAGACCGGTAGGAAAAATTATCCAAAAAGTCCTAAATCTATTGCCCTTTTGTCAATTTAATTTTAAACCTTTTAATTATATCAAATGAGTTCTAAACAATTTCACTTTTTGTGAATTGAGTCTATCAAGTCAATTTTAATCGGAATTCACTAACGTGGATAAAAAGACAACCTCGCGAGCCTTGGGTGAGGGTGAGGCTTGCCCTCACCGGATCTGGGAGGGCAAGCTAGATTTGACGAGGACAAGTCTTGCCCAAGGCCTACAAGGTCATCCCTTTGACCTCGCATGAGGGCGATGAGGTTGCCCCTCGCTAGTTCTTAGCGAGGGCGACCTCACCTGAGGATGGCAAGGTTGACCCTCACCGGTTGAGCCTTTGGCCGATTGCTGGAGGCTAGGCAACTAACAGAGAGGAAGAAGAGAGATAGAGGGAAAAAAATTTTAAAAAAAAAATTAAAAATGATAAATTTTGATTGCCTTAGTGTCAGTCGTGTCACATAGGATGCTCGGCGTCCACGTCAGTGAATTTCGATTAAAATTGACTAAATGAACTCATTTAATAAAAAGTGAAAAGTTTATGTTTAAATTGACAAAAGTGTAATAAGTTTATGACTTTTTGAACAATTTTCCCGATTGATAGTTACTTTTGAGAGAATCACCCGTCAGGATGAGTAGGGAAAACTGACATAAAAGTTCTATAAATTTTGGCTCAATATACAATATAGTCCTAAGCTTTTAATTTGCTTAGTGTGGTTCCTAAACTATAATCCTATGTGTAATATGATCATTGAACTTTTAATTTGTTCAATATGTACTTGTTCGATTTAGTCCCTAAACAATATAAAAATATTCAATATTGCAATTGAACTTCAATTAATGGAATGAAAATGTTGAACGTTTTCATATAATTTTGGGATTATGTTATATATACACACACATACATATTAAAAGTCTAGAAACCATATTGAATAAGTTAAAAATTCAAAGATTATATTATATATTGAATTATAATTTAAAGATTATATTGAATAAATTAAAAGTTCATGAGTTATATTATATATTAGACTAAAGTTTAGAGATCAATTTATATTGTTATCCCGAATCAATGACGGAAATAATTAGGCTGGGCATGTATCTTTACAGACTAGCGTTAGAGTTCCCTGAAGTTACCATATTGCATAATGGTCCCCATCCGAGCACGTCTTGTCTCCATCGAGCGTCATCGCAAGCACGAGGGTGTGTTGGGCGTACTTGGCGTTTTCCATCTTTAGTCTCCGACTTCGGCCGTAAGTCACCACGACGTCAACCGCGAAGTCTTTTACTTTTGAACTTTTACCTTAATTCAAATTTTGCTGCCCCTACAGTATCGCTCGGTTCTAAATTCGAGACTTGTCGGTTTCACAATAGTTAAATATTGGCACGTACGTTCACCGACAAATTTTGTGATAATTTTTTACAACATGTGGATTGTGATTTGATATCAACGGGAAAGGACAAAAAGTGTAAAAAAAGTTATAAGCAAACATGCCCCCATGTTCAACCAAAAAAAAAAAAAACATGCCCCCATGTCTGTTGCCGGCATTGACCAGCCCAGCAACAACTCCGAACCTACACAGCATCTCCGTCTGGCCAGCAACCCCGAAGCCGATCATAGAGGAGGAACAGATCTGCGAGCGGGAGAGGTGGTTGGCGGCAAGGATCAAAGCACGAACCCATGTCTGAGTAGCGAGGACGACGTCTACTTTTCCCGCACCCAACAGAGAACCCGCCCCCCTCTTCATTGGAGCCGTGGCTTGCATCTGTAGGGATGCTCTTGGTAGAATTATTGCTGGGTTTACCAAAAATATAGAGGTGAGATCGGCTGAGCAAGCTGAAGCTAAAACTTTGGTCGAAACCCTAGATTTTATTTCCTCGAAGCTGGCCCGATTAGATCTGAAAGAGAGATATTTATCCACTCAGATTGTAGTACGTTGATAAATGGGATTTTCACTTTTGATACCCTCAGTTGGGAGATGTGGTCTCTAGTGGACCGGGCTAAGCACAAACTAGAAGAGATGTCAAGCCTCTCTTTAGCTCATTGTAGTCGTAATACAAACAAGGTGGCCAACTGGCTAACCAAAGCCCAGCGAATAAGTTGTCTTCCTAGGGACTGAGTTTGTAACCCCCGTCTGCTCTTTTGGATTTGTTGTGTGCTGATGCTAGTGATGTAAATGCTTTAAACGTTACCTAGTAATGCATTTCTGTTTGTCTGTTAAAAAAAACAAACATGCCCCCATGCATTGTCACGTTATTCTTCGCCTGAGGCCCTTCGTTATTGTCCTTGATCACATACGAAATGGAGGAAGGCCCACTGTAGTGCTCAAGCCAACTGACCACTCTGCTATAATAAGTCATTCCAAACGTTTGGGGATGGGAAACTCTTCTTAAGACGAGTCGATTGTGAACACATCCTTCATTTCTATAGAAATAGTATCACAAATAATCCTTGTTCATGGACTTTTAATTTCTTCAACATGATCCTTGAATTTTGGCCAACTATATAATATCATCTTTAAATTGTTAATTTATTTAGTGTGGTTCTTGAATTATTGATAAATATTTAATATAATCTTTAGATAATATAAAATGTTTAAAAGTTCATGGACGACATTGAATGAATTAAGAGTTTAGAGATAGACATAGCGAGCCAAAATTTAAGGATCATCTGTGTCATTTTTATCGTTTCTATATTATATAGAATAGATAGGCTAATAGAGGATCGAGATTTTGTCGCAACATCAGAGGGAAAAATTATTGCCTGAATCGGTAGCGTGCAATTACAGTCATTGATTTTCTCTTCAATGGAGAAGCGCATGGAATCCGTGCCAAAAATCAGAGGATCAAGAGGTCGGGACGGATTCAATATACATGAGCGCGAGCATAGAGAACAATTTCCGGGCGCCCTTAGGCGGGTGGCATTCAATGCCGCTTGTGTTGGGCTCAACTGCCTCCATCTACCCGCCGGTCTTTCCAATTTACATTTTTTTACTACCTTCCCTTCTTCATCTCCTCACTGGTCTCTTGCCCACCTTCGTTGGCTCAACAAAGGGACGAAGGAGGAAGACAGGAGCGAATCGAATTTTTATCTTGTCATCATTGTACAAAGATAATTTTTAATGTCACCACCCGCATGTGGTATAAGTTTCACTCATTTGATCGGCCAAAAGAAATTCCTTATGTGGAATTGAAAATGCCTCGCCACGGTATAATTAATTAAAGTCCAACAAAAATTGCCTAAAAAATTCAAATAAAATATTTGCGTCATTCCGACGTAAACTGCCAAACAGAACAATTGGCAATTCGACATTACTAGGCTTTTACTTAAATCAACGACCAATCTACGAAGTACTTTTTAAATGCATGCAACTATAAAACCATGTGATATATAATCAAATTAATATAACATTGCCTTCGGCGGTTTGTCTAGGTTTGACTTTGCATGTACCGGCACTCATATTATAATAAATCTTCAGAACTTTCCCATGAACTTCCCTTTTTTATCGTTACACTAATCGTGTCGTGTAAGCAACGTAATTCCCGAAAGTGAGATACAACTCCGCTCATGAAGAAAAGGCGAAATAGCTAATGCCTAGTCCTTACACTATTCCCGAGAGAAATGAACACCGAAGGACCTTCATCTCCATCTCCATCGGATGATCAAAAGGCAAGAGAGCTATATCACTTCTCATGCCCTCCTGCAAATGGAACAAAAATGTCTCGTTGAATGGTTCTATTCGCTGAAAAATAGGAATGAGTGATAGAATATATTAGCGCCCCCAGATGAGTAATGATTAATCATCCCCATGCCAGCGTCTGAGCAGATGGACAGGTGGGCCAAGTCGCAAACTCCAGTGAGGACGACAAAAATACGATGCTCGGTTCCTACCATTGAAGTCTGCGCACATTCTAACATTAGGTGACGAGATGCATGGTCAAAAGACAAGGTTATCGTATGATAGAAATTGCAGGATACACTTGCAGCCTAAGTAACATGAACACGCGACGCGACACGACACGACACGACACGACCGATATGTCATTTCTAAAAAATAGAGAATTTCGACAGGTTGGGACACGTTATATATTTAATGAAAATTTTTATATTTAATTAATTTGATTCAAATTCACAAATAAATAAATAATAATAAAGTGCTTATAATGAATTTGCACTAATAATATTAATAAACTATTCATAGGAAATTTGAAAGACATATTAATAGTTAATGTGTATCCATATTTGAGAACATATTTCTAACTTTAACAAAAATTATAGATGAACTTAATAACTAACAAAAAAATTATAATCAATTTATATAAAAAAATCTATAATCTTCTATAATAATTAAAATTTATCAGTATTTAACTTTTAATAATTTTATTTTTGAAAATTATTTTAAGCTAATTTATTTATTCTTTTAACAAATATAATATTGTCATCCAGAAATTATTTTCCTCCTATTTTTTTTCCCAAACTCTCATTCCCCAAAATTTATTTCCCTCCCTCATTTCTCTCTCCCCCATGCCACCTCAAACCCACCCCTCCCCCTGTCAGTTTCTTTTCCTCATTTCTCCCCCAATGACCTATCATTTCCCTTAATTTTCTCTTCCACCCCCACGCCACCCTCTTATTTCTTCCCCCCCCACCCCCACCCCCACCCCCACCCAAAATCAGTGATGGACTAATAGGCCATCACCTATTAATTCTCTCTCCCCTCCTCCACTCTCCATCGTCTTCTTCAACGATCTCTCTCAAACACGCGGGTCAGAACGTGTCGAAAAAAGTTGACCACATGTCAAAAAATCCGACACGCGTTGGCCGTGTGTCCCATCGTGTCGAACATGACACGGAAGCTCAAATAGCGTGTCCGTGCTTCATAACTTGCAGCCTTTCTCCTTTATTTATTTATGTATTGGAATATGAATTTATTAAATAAAAAGTGTTCAAACATAAGTGCTTACTAAAGGAGCATCCAGAAATTGCTCGCCAGAGAACAACTGTGAAGGACAAATTACCGACAAAAGATCAGCTTTTAGTTGGGAATGTAAATGATCAGTTGGAAACTACCTACGTATATTAATCATACACCCCTCAATTTTATACCTTTTCTTGCCTTTGTTTGCACACCCCCTTAGGGTATTATGTTGGTATATGCCAATAACTCTTCTGCTACCGACCAGATAACAAATATGGGAAACCTATTGAGAGGACAAATGGTATTACAAGGACTTTTTTAAGTTATAAGACAAAGAACTCTGAAGAACCACTTTTCCGAAAATACCAATTGCCTTTTCATTCTGGAACACCTCATTCAGGAAGTACATTGGACATGGACTTTGCTTGTAGCAGTGAGAGCGACCTGAACTCCAATTTGCAAAAGCAATTGCAAAAAATAAAATCCCAAGACTAAAACTGCAGGACCACCTAGAAGATAACACTACTAGGTTGACCACAGCCAATGATTTTTATCCAGCAAAACAATAGGAGAATCATGTTTGTTGCTCTCTGTGGTTCTCAAGCACAAGATCGCATTGCTATTCGAATGTGCAAAAGGAGTTCCCACATCTTTACATGTAAAACCCATCACACAAGCAAGACAAGTAAACTGAATGTACAATATGCAGAATCAGCAACTCTCATCGAGTTATATTGATTAAAAGTTGAAATGTGGAGACAGCCAATCGACTAACTAATACATCATCAAATCCTAACCAGATAAAGACATGTTCAGGGCATCCAATGTGGACAAACTGCCAAATATAGTTTTAGCAGATAGTTTGAACTTAGCATACTAATTGTTTACCTGACTTTTTTGAAGGTGCAACTATAGGAAACAACATAAGCATATAGTCGGTCTAGGTTATTTTCATCATCCAAAAAAAAAACAAAAACTTGGTCTAGGTGATTTTCTTGCGTAGGAACACAAATAGTTTGGACTCTTTTATAAACATCATTAGGTTCATTTCAAGTGAAATTCGGACTTCATGCTTGAAGCATTAGCTTTATCTAATATCTACTAAAATAAGAAAAGACCAATGTCACAATATAAATTTTAAATGCAAACCAATGGAATACATTATAAAGTGATTTTCCAGGCAAATAGATATCTGCTCCAAGAGTTGTAGGATTATTCCAAGTCGTCCTATAGGAATGAGTACAAATTCACCGGCTTTAACAGCATCAACTGCACAGGAGCATATAAAATTCAAGTTGTCCATTTCCTCTGAGTTCTCAACAGCATGAAGTAAGAGCTCCTCCAAATCACTGGTTTCATCACAGTAAACTCACATCTTAATCTCATAGATGCCAAGTGTCAAATTCTACCTTATTAGAAAAAACGAAGAGCTGGAAGAATCAAATGGTACTACACTATACAACCATGCATTTGGCCATAGTATTCACAACCCAAGAGGAGATATACTCAATAAAACGGGTTGCGTCAAAGTTGAAGAACCCTCAAGAGCAGTGTAATCACTACCCTTGTTGGTTGTTTCCAGGATATCCAGAAATGAAAAATCTGAATATATTAGTACATTGTATGATCAAAGAGCGCTAGAATTAAACTCCAAAGTATGACCAGGAACAAATTCAAAGCTCGAGATAAATCTTATCATTCCATCCGGATACCTTATTGTTCAATTACTGGCTTCTATTTCCAATGTGGTGCTGATTAGTTTGACACATAGGGCTTGTTTGTAATGGTCTAGATAGTAGCTGATTCTATTATTTGGTTCCTAGGAATATATTTGAAATAGTTCCAGAAATAGATTTGGAACACAATGAAAAAAAATTAAAAAAACAATTCCAGAAAAATTAAAAAAACAATTCCAGAATCAAGTCTAATTTTTCTTCTTCTTCTTCTTCTTCTTCTTTGACGTTGCCCGATCTCACTTCTTCTTCTTCTTCTTCTTCTTCTTCTTCTTCTTCTTCTTCTTCTTCTTCTTTGACGTTGCCCGATCTCACTTCTTCTTCTTCTTCTTCTTCTTCTTCTTCTTCTTTGACGTTGCCCGATCTCACTTAGCTCATAGCAAGATTGGAGCCGACAAGCCTCACCGTGGCTCAAGTCGCTAGGGGTCGGCAACGCTCCCACGAGGTCGCTAGCCCTCGCCCAAATCTGGCCGATCCCTAGCCATGTCTTCTTCTTCTTCTTCTTCTTCTTTGACGTTGCCCGATCTCACTTAGCTCATAGCAAGATTGGAGCCGACAAGCCTCACCGTGGCTCAAGTCGCTAGGGGTCGGCAACGCTCCCATGAGGTCGCTAGCCCTCGTTTGGCCGATCCCTAGCCATGGCTAGTGACCAGAGGAAAGAGAAGATGAAAAGGAAAATAGAGAAAAAAATTCATAAAATTATTAAGAGATTAAAAGAAATGATTTGAACTAGAAATTTTACGGGTTTTACCAAATGCATTTTTATTCCAAGAATAAAAATTTTGGGCAATTACCAAATGCCTTCAAATGCTTAAAAATTATTCTCGGAAATAAAATAAAAAAGAATAATTTCTAATTAGAAATTGTTTATGAGAACATAATGGTCACCAAATGTATCTTTATTGTGCCATTGTAGGATGCCACTTCCACTTATTTGAGTCTTTGAACCTTCTTAACATAATCCTCTACGTCAGCTGCACCAGGAGGCACTCTTCATCACTATCTCTTAAAAGGTTATCAAACAAATGAAAATGCAGTTCCTAGGAAGGAAGGTAAGATGCAATATGAAACAAGCGTGATCACAACTCGGAAATTGCAAGGATACCAATGCTTCATAATCTTCAATGGCCAAAGCTTCTGACCACAATATGTGAGCCTTTGCGCATTTAATTTAGAGATGCATGACCTATCAAGAAAGTCATCTAACAAGAAAAGGCATTTTAAGCCTTGGCTGCAGGACAAACTCCCAACATCAAAATTTAATCTGACGCCCATTAAAAAGCTTGGGCTCTATCCTGACTAAGGGAGGGGCCGAGAGAAAAAACTAGTATTTGTGCTCTGCAGATAGTTACAATGAGGATCCAAGCCATGATAAACTATCAAGCCACATCTTATATGAGATTTAGCTACAGAACAGAACCACCACGCAAAGGCTGTTCCTTACCTATACAATGGCATCCATCCACCAATCACATTCTCATCAGTGCCCAATACTATCTCCTTCAGTGCAGGAGGAAGTGATTCTAGCTCCTCCCACTTCATCCAGTAAGGACTAGTGAAATCTTCATATCCATACAACTGCCTGAATTCCTCATTCCATCATAAGTTTCCCAAGTTTCATTGCTGCCTCGGTTACATATACCTAAGGTAAAAGCATGGATCTTAAGCAAGTTACAATCTTTTAACACACAATTCCAAGACCAAGCGATAGTTAAACTAACACTCAACCATATACGTAAAAATTACTTTGAATGTCAATCAACGAGATGAAGATTACCTTTGCTGAGAAGCCCTTTGCTCGAGTAAGAAACAGCAACCCGAGCATCCCGGTGGGGCTCGAGATCAACACGACATCGATGAACGAGAGATTCAACAAGTGCAGGCTCGCCACGGTCTTGTACCACGGTTCCGAACGAATCAAAGCCTTTGCATTCATGGGGTTCTCAGTATCCTCCCTCTCTTCATTCCCAGATTCACAGCCATCGGATTTATCAACCGAATGTCCAAAATCCTCTTCATCTTGCACAGCAGAAAATCCGGGAGGTATAGGGGCGAAAGCAGCGAGAGCAGACAGGTCCAGGGGACAATCAATCAGGATCCTAAACCCACAGACACTCAGCATGTGACATTGGGGAAAGTAAAAACCTTTACCTCTGCTCAAGCACGTCTGCATAAGAGGGTATGTTCCAAATTCAAATCAAACTGAATTTGAACACCGGATACGTCGATTGACAGAAGGAGGTGCACTAGAACACCAGTTAAAGAGAGACTTACCAACTTCATGAAGCCAAACCACGGTGGAGACTTTCACAGATATATTACAGAAAAAATGCAATTAGGAGGAGGAGATTTCGCACGGACTCGGGGCTCGTCCTGGGACGGAGATGAAACGAAGGAGAGTCGAGGGGTTTTGGGTTTATGGGTTTACACTCTTCGGACAAGAAGGATACAGAGCAGAGACCGGGAAGCTCTTAACAACGCAACGGGAATTTTTATTTATTTATTTTTAAATGGTTATTTAAATTATATTCAGAAATGGAAAATGCAAACCTGTTCAAGAACTTCTGTGCCTCATTCGCCGTTGGTTTATAGCGGTGATAGTGGGTTAATAATAAAGCAAATAAATTATTCTTTGAAATCTAGAGTATCGTTCAAGGAAATTATATTCAAAAGGGACGATCTGATCTATCGGGTGGGGGGATTTTTTTTTTTTTTTAACAACTTATTATAGTAGAACGGATAGATTAATCATTCGGCATTAAAGACTTGACATTATTATACTAGGATCCATTTTCCATTTAAGAAGATCAAGTTGCATCGGAGCACGTGATTAGTATAGCCGAAATCACATTGTGTAATTCAAGTTAATTTGCGATCTAATGTGAGACCTTTAAAAGGTGACGCCAGTTGTAATTTTAGATGAAAGATATGGTCTATTTTATCACATTAAAAGCTAATGATGATGATGATTTGTCCCCTAGAAACTAAAAAAAAATAATAACAACAAATTTGGATTTTGGTCGAACTATTGAGAAGATTTGTGTAGATATCATGCTTGAAGCTGTCTTATTTAGAGGGAACATCGAAGTGAAGTATCTTTCTGCAGTAAATTTTTTGAGTTTCCTCAATCAATATTTGTCATACACATGGTGACAGTATGGTTTCTTAGGCTAGGAATATTAGGTTCCTATCTAAATTTGTCAGTAAGTAAATTGAACTCAATAGTCTATACAATGAGTAAGAGATGATCAACATGATGAGCAAGCAAGAGCGAGAGAGAGATTTTTGAGCTGTAGAGGTGATGGCCAGTGATGATTGATTCTCTTTTATATTGATTGCCTTATGTGGCATGATTGCTCACAATCACAGGTCAATTTGGCCTGCATGTTACACCAAAATATTCGCCTGACATGGATCCATTAAATTCAATATATGAGCGGGTCTAAAACCCAAAGAAGCTCTATCTCTTAAACATCGCTCACTCAGACAAGCCAGACGATGTTGGAGGAAGTTCTCCATTCTATTGATGCTATTCTTGACACATGAACATCAGAGTCCATCATGACGTGACTATTTGCTCTATGTCGCTCTGCACACAGTTGCCGACTCCTGGGGTAATGCACTACAGAATTGAATTTGTCACATCGGTCTCGATCTAACGAAAAGAGAAAACTCAAGATGGTTTGTGCTTGGACTGTGGCAGAGGAACTGAACTTTGACCTCTTTAATCCAAAGAAACTGTTTCAGAATGTGGTATATGTCTGCTTAAAATAGGCATACGATCACATACTTCTGTGTCATTCCTCGTGCATGTATGTGCAACAAATAGTGCTTACTACGTCCATCCGGCATTTTTTTTCCACGCAACTTGAAATGCTACTTGACCGTGAAACTTCAACGTCTAAACCTCGTCTATCAGTGAGGGCACTCCAAGATTCTTTTTCGGGCATTTTCGTCTAATGGAGAGGAGTAAACAAGAAATCTTTGATCACCTTATCTGACAAGTTTACTTGTGTTTCAGTGGCAAACCTCACCTCTTAAATGACTCTGGTGGCTACGTGATCCAGGAAGCAGATAGCGTCACTCTTTACGTTATAAGGCGAAGTAAAGGGTGAGCTGCTTTTTGTAAACAGCCTCTGAGAATGATGACTAAGAGACTTTATATCATTCCCCTGAGTTTCTACACACCTACAAAAATTTCTTATGTCGACGTGTTCTCCTATCGATGATTAGTAGTTACTGATAAGGCAATGCTTTTTACCACGACTAATATAGTGTTTTTGCTGCGCTCGTTCTCAATTATTAGCCTGGTGTTAGTTTCGTCTTCCCAAGTCAGCTCGTTCTCAGAGGCTCCTAATAATATTTGTTTGCACATTTAGTACCTTTTCACACTTGAGAACTTGTTTGAAAGGCCTAAAAAATATGCAGGTGGTGTCATTACTCTTAGCAAAAAGGGTTGTTCATCTGAGCATGTAAATGTGAAAGGAGGAATGTTTTTTGTGTCTCGAACAAAATCCTGTAGTCATAACGTCTTTATAGGAACATGACCTCAAAAAGCAAACATAAAGGACACAGGAAGTTATGCTGATTTACCTCCGAACTGCAAAGATCTTTTCAAAGCAAATGTTGCCAAATTTGAACCTTAATGAGATTCTCTGCACTTCTATTTCAAGAGAAGCTTGCAGAAATGACTGGAGAAGATTAACAAGTACACTTTAGCGAGGGGAAAGTATTGCATGTGAAAAAATCTTCTCGAAACTTAGATCCTGTCCTGTTTTCCAACAGAATTTATATAAAGTTAGGAACAAATTCCTCTGAACTACTACTAAATGCTTCATTTTCCTTTATATAAGTTTTATTTATGCTATTAGGTGGTTTTCTTTAGAAAAGAAGTTGATGCTTTTTCAAGATATTTAATGATGTTATCTTTTTGAACTTTTTAACAGATGATTGGTCCCCTTTGTTTTAAGGCTTGAAGCCATAGGCCTCAACGCTGGCATTAGCACTCAGGTAGATTCCTTATTTTGTTTGCTTCTTGTTCTCTTTCCTGTTGTATTTCTACTTACAAATATCTAGCAAAGCTTGGTGCAGATAATTGATCCAACGAGTGGCTTCAGAAGGCATATGCAGGATCACCATTCAAAGCATCATATTATTGTGCTCTGGCACAAATAAAGATGGCAACAACCTTGCGCCAAAGTGGACTCTTCACGTCTTCTTATTAAGTAGAAATATTTCATTGTTGGAAGTAATAAGCGGCAAGTTGAATAAGGAAAAATATTGCAGCTGCAGAAGACAAAACACTCAATTACCTCCCAATATAAAATCAGGAAGTACACTTTCTGTTGTTAAGCCATATCTCTCGCCATGAACCTCAATTCCACTACCTTTTGCCAATATTGAAGCAAGGAACATAGTATGTCTAATATTGCACAAAGAGCAGGCTGAAGAATGCTCATATGCATTTTTTCCCCTCTCTTCTGAAAGTCTTTATTACATCTATCCCTTTGTTTTGATTTTGATTTCCATGCTGAATTTCCTATTTTTATTGAATATGACATGAAAGTTATGAGAACTTAGTCTTTTATTTTAAACCGGTTCTACATGGAACCGGAAATCAAACCTTTGAAGACCGATTCCTAAATATTTTACCAGGAAGCGAATCGGACCCCATGTGAACCAGCATGGTACCAGGAAGCGAATCGATCTCTGTGTGAACCAGCTTGGAATCAGTTGGGTAAGGCCAGTTCAATTTAATGCTGTCCATTCTTCTAACCATGAACTAAAGCTTGAATTCTTAGCCAGAACATCAACAGACACCTCTTTTCCTTCAACCAGCTTCATTGCATATGCTTCAAACTCATTGAGTCTGTCCCGAAGAAAAGCCAGGTTGTTTGGGTCACTCTTCCTCCTGATTTTGTCCAGCCACTCCTTTGCTTCCTCCACCCTTGCCCAAAAGCAAGTGTCTTGGGTCAAGCTTGCATACCTGGTCCTCCTATCGCCCAGTTTCTCGGTAACAACTCTCTCAGTCCACCACTGATCCAAAATCTCATACCTCCTCTCTCTTCCATTGCTTATGTAGTGGCCTTTCTTCCGATGCATCCCCAACCGATAATACTCCGCGATGTCCAATGGCTCCACAAGGAGCTTATAGAGCTGCGACTCCTCAATTACCCATTCTAAACTTCTGTGAAAGTTGAGTGGGAGCTCGTTCCTGTCCATCATGCATATGACATCATCCCAAAAGGCCGCGAGCATGATCCGGTTCATGTTTATATGGGACTCTCTCTTTGAGACGCCCCTCTGCTTGAAAGGATCATAATATCCTCTTTGCTCGGCGGACTTATCACAACAAGCTTTATACCACTCTATCTCCACCCTATAAGGCGCGATTTTGGATAGCCTAATGGCTAACTTAGCAGCGTTCTGGTCCGGTGATGGCCCTATTCGTCTCGCCATCTTCAAGCAATCTTTTGCCATCAGTGCAATCGATACCTGCAAAGGAGGGGATCAAAGAACTTTTAAACTCAGAGGAATTGCACCCAGGAATAAAATGCCCAAATTGATAGACTTACAGATCACAATCGATGATCTAAGATGTGCTCCTACCTGTTGATAGGTCCCTATGGAGTTCAAAGTCATCGAAAGACTTGCTTCATAGCTTGACTCAGGGGGATCTCCTTCCATGAAGCTTCTCTTGAAACATATTGCCCATACTTAAGGTGCTCCTCAACAATACAATTTTGAGAGCCTGTCCTCAGCAACAAATGCATCATCTTGTTGACCGATACAGCTTGTCCAAACAAATTGTGCCCTCATATGAACAAAACAAGTAACTCCCAAACGGCCAAAACAACCTCCCCCCCGAGCCTTCCCCTACCTGCACCAGGCGCTCCATGTTGGCTGCAGCGAAGGATAATAACCAGGCCTTGCCTTCTTCAGTTAATTGGAGGTTAGCGAAATTCATAGAGGTCGGTGATATCATAGACGTGTACCAGAATCTTATGAGGGCTTGCCACAGGGGAGTCGGAACAAGTGATCGCTCGAGAGACAACCTTGGCATTATATCGTGCGTCGACACAACATTGCAGAAGCTGCCACCCCATCTTTCGCGGAGGATGGCTCGGGAAAGTGACTCGCTGCCGATGAAAGGAGAGCCGAAACCGATGCATAGGACCGACTGGGGTCGGAAGATGGATTTGAGGTAGGAGAGGAGCCAAAGAGCTGTGAGGAATGCGACTGATCCTCCTATGGAGTGGCCTGTGATCACTATTGACTTGGTTTCAGCCAGCAAGCTATGAATCTGCAATCATATTCAAGAATTCCTAAAATCTGGTTAAAAGCTTCCTGAAAAAATATCAATTACAATGCTTCAAAACTTCCTGAAAAATCAACTTCACTAGATCATGTCAGATTAGAAGAGTTACACGAATAGATCGGGTGGGAAATCATTGGCCCTACTGCAAATGCTAAACATACGCAACTGTTCATTTGACAAGCTAAAACCACACTATCATTTCAGCAGATGATGACAAGTGTGCAAATATGTTTTAACACACGTATAGAATGTATTTATATGTATGGCTCTTGTATTTAGATACTCTTATGAGAAGAGTACCCTTCATGACCAGGAGATCTGTCTCAAGAACGGTTCAGTTTGATATAACTCCAAACCGGAACTATCGGATCCACGGTAATTCAACATTCAGACCCAGAGGTTATCATGGACCAAATGGGCGGATAGATCCGCAGCCCATGCTTAATCAAAATACCTTGGAATTGTAATCAAATGAGAGTGCAAGTAAGGAAAGTCGGAAGGAGGTAAATATTAAGGAGCCTCATATATAATCACAATAAAGTCTTCAAGACAAAGAAAAAAGAAGTAACAACTAATGACCATAAGACACTGCACACAAAGGAAGGAGAAAAATCTAAGTACCAATTTGGAAAAGAAAATGGGTACAAATGCAAATCAGAAACGACAGTAGCAGGGAAGATAACCAACATGTTGCTAGTAATTGGGTGGGAGGCATGAATTACAACTAAAGCCAACCACCACATGGGGAACATAATCAGCAAGAAACTATCAGAAGAACCCAAAAGTCAAAACGTTCAAGAAACGGACCCCTCACGTCGATTGGCTCTTGTTTTCTTGAGCCTTTATCAAGAACAATAGAAAATCAGCACGAAAACTTCTTCGCATGACAGAATAAAATACTAGAGGATCTTGAATTCTAATCTAGCAGCACACAACGCGTGACAAGAGCGGATTCAACTCAAAAATCGATCAGCCTATTGACCAAGTACCTGGAGATGCGGCAGAATCGAACCAAGAACTCAGAACTAAGCACCCAGAGACAGAGGGGGGAGAGGAGAGATTGAATCAAATCAAACATCACAGTGCAACCAAAAACCACGAGCACCATTCATCACTTGCTCGGGTTACTTTACAGCATCAAACATCACAATGTACAGATCTATCGAAAGCGGATCCACCGGTGAGAGAGAGACTGAACCTGCAGAGAATGAGCACGAGCGAGCGAAGAACGCAGTCGAGCGAGGAGCAGCTGTCGCGAGGGAGAGAGCGATGGAAGGGTGGAGAGCAAACGAGAAAAAGCAATGGGAACGTAAGAGAACGAGATATAGGCTAGGGTTTTAATTTTAAGAGGGGTAAAATTGGATTTTTAAGTAAGGTTTTGAGGGCAAAATAGGTAATTGATTAATTATAAACTTTTCAAATTGAAACCTCATTCAGAATGGTCGTCAAATGCCCAACATTTCTCTCAGAGCCATTGAAAAGGCTGAATTAATCGCACCCAAAATCGCAGGCCTGAGCTTGGCCAGCCCACTTCGAGCAGCCCATGGCTAAATAACTTTCTAATATTTTAATGGTGGGGAAGAACGAGAGCTCAGAAATGCAAAGGGAGTACGGTACATGCCACTAGAGATGTCCCCCTCGCAAAGTTCAAGATAGCTTCAAGAAAGAAGCTCGAATATAAAAATAAATCTACCATTAGCATCATCAGTCTCGCGAAAGTTTTAAAACATTAACTTTTCGAACAGAATCTATGACTATATGAAAAAATAATTTTTTTATTTCTAATAAATATGGTAGAACCTGTTAAGGAGTGGAAAAATTATAGGAATTACTAATCTTAGAATCTAGTTTGACGAAAATCAAGACTGAGTGATCTGATCAGTTGAGGGATATCTCCTCTGTCTCTTCACTTTTTTTTTTTTTTTTTGGTCAGATAAAGTAAAAAATAAATAAATAAAGTAAAGTTGTTGCTAATGAACTAGCCTGGCTCTGAAGATCATGACGCGAATGGTAATGAAGGAAGCGGTGAAGCACTCCGGAGTGGACCATGACCGGCTCTTCGCCTTCGTAACACCGTGTCAGCGGGGCGAACAGCCCGTGGCCTGCTGCATCCAGCGGTGCCAGAATGGTGCAGTTCGGGTCCCAACCGAGTACCGGCATCTCTTGAACGCTCGAGAATGCCACGTACCCCACGCCCCCGACTTGCTCCGCCACGAAGGCACCGCACCCCATGGCGTTCGCGGTGCTGCACACCCTCCACGCCTCCTTCAGCAGCGGAGTCGAAGACAGAAAAGTCCCCAGCATCTCGCTCGTCTCAAACCTTTCCAAGACAACAAAGGAAAAGGAAAAGAGAAGCAAAAACAGAGCAAAAAAGTTAAAGAAGGAAGCGCAGTTTGAAACGTGGAGACGCCGGAGACTGAGGTGAGCAGGAGAAGGGAGGAGATTTTTACGATGAAGCTTCGGCGTCCATGGTTCAGCCGTCGTGCTCGATCGTATGCAACTCTGTTCGGTTCCCGACAATGCTATGGCTTCTTAAGCAACACTGAGAATATAAAGCCCACTAATCCTACGTTCCGCAACCAGGTGACCTGATCTTATTCTTTTTTTATGCTGTTTCCATGCGGTCAATAACAATTCTAATGAAGCCACGTCAAAGGGCAGCAGGGAGAGAGAGAGAGAGAGAGAGAGAGAGAGAGAGAGAGATAGAGAGAGAAAGAGAGTTCGTGAATAGAGAGAGAGGGGGGTTTCTTGAAAAGGTGTGCTGCTGAATAGAAAGGGTGTTCGGAGAGACAGAGAGAGAGTCAGAGAGAGAGAGAGAGAGGCGTTCTTGAAAAGAAGGTGTGTTGATGAATACAAAGAGAGAGAGAGAGAGAGAGGGTTCTTGAAAATGAGGTGCGTTGGTGAATAGAAAGAGTGTTCGTAAATAGAGAGAGAGAGAGAGAGAGAGAGAGAGAGAGAGGGAATAGAAAGAGAGAGAGAGGGGTTCTTGAAAAGGAGGTGTGTTGGTGAATAGAAAGAGTGTTCGTAGAGAGAGAAAGAGAGAGAGAGTTCATGAATAGAGAGAGGGGGTTCTTGAAAAGGTGTGTGAATAGAAAGTGTTCATGAATAGAGAGAGAGACAGAGAGAGAGAGAGAGAGAGAGAGAGAGAGTGAATAGAGAAAGACTGAGAGAGAGTTCGTGAATAGAGAAAGAGAGAGAGAGGTTGAAAAGGAGATGTGTTGGTGAATAGAGAGAGGGTTCCTTGGAAAGGATGTGTGTTGGTGATTAGAGAGTGTTCGTAAATTGAGATATAGAGAGATATGGTCGTTGTTGGGTTAGCATGTTGACTCTCTTCGTATGGGTCGACGCCTGGGTGCTGTCCTTTCCCTCCTTTTTTTTTCTCTTTCTAAGCATGATTAAGGACGCAATAGTTTTGTCCGAGACGTGGCACGGTTGCCAAATTACATTTCTGCAACTTCAGCTTTAAAAATCATCTTATGTGGCCGCTCTTGTAACTCTGTACAAGCGCCGTCTCTCCGTCTCTTTTTTATGCGCGGTTCATAAAAAATAAATCCCAACCCCTTCTCACCACCTCTTTTTTTTAGATAATGGCAGTGTGTAGGTTTGAATTTTTATGCACCAGCACCAGCATTAATATTAAATCTTCAGAAATTTCGCAAGAACTTATTTTGTTCCAGAAATCAATTTCTAGCCTATTTCTATTCTCTAGATGAGTTTCTTATTTAAGAAACTACGCGTTTGATAATGACACAAAATTTTTATTTTTAGAATAGAAATTCGTTTGATAACGACACAAAATTACTCCTCTTAGGTGATAGCGGTGGATGGAGGACGGCAACTGGCGGTGGCAAACGGCGGACGGTGACCTTCAACGATGGACGACGACCAATGGGCGGCAAGCGATGGTGGGTGGGCAATCGACTAGTAGCGAAGATGAGCGATGAGAAAATTTTTTATTTCTAAATTCTATTCTAAAAATAGAGAAGTCATTCTAGAATTAGAATAATAAAATTGCGTTACCAAATAAATTTCTATTACAAATTTATTCACGAGAACAGAAAATAGTTCTAATTAGAACTAAAATAGTTATCATGCTAGTCTCAATTGACTGGAGGTTAATAAAAAGTACGTTACGGGACAAGGGCTTTATTTTTGGATTCAATCTCGTGTTTTGCTTCTTCCTCTTCCTTTTTTTCTGTTGAATTTTTTGATCTCGTCATTATCCCTGTTGTGGAAGTGGGATCTGTTTGACATATATTAATTTTGTACACTCCAAAACTTCTGAGATCTTTTAAGGTGCAAATAACAACCATTTTGTTCCATAAATCAATCTATGACTAGAAATTAATTTTTTCTATTTATATTCCAAGACAAATTTTTGTGCAAAAATACGCATTTATTTAGAATACAAAGTTTCTTTTCTTGAAATAGAAATTCGTTTAATAACAACATAAAATTTTTCCCTCTCGAGTGGCCGATCGATGGCGAGTGATGGTTGAAAGCAGCAGTTGGTGGTAGGTCGCACATGGCAATGGTGGGCGGTGAGCGGTAGTGGATAGTAGGTGGATGGCGGCAAGCGGGCGACTAGTAGTGAGGACGAGCAATAAGAAAAAAAAAATATTTCTTACTTTTGTATCAAAAGAAAAGTAAAAAAAATTACTTTTAATTTCTGTTTCAAATCTATTTTTGGAGTAAAATTTTTTTACATTACCAAATAATTTTTTGTTTTAAACCAGAGCAAAAATTTTTGCTTCCAAAAAAAAAAAAAAAGAAACGTAATGGTTATCATGCATGTCCGTAGAATCTTGCGAAACTAATTCAACCTCCTAAAGCTAGGAGTATTTTTAGTCCGGTGAATTCGAATATTTAACAATATTATTTTCGCTTAATCTCATGATTCCTGCCTTAACTAATCAATCAAGTTACTAGGATATTTTATAGATTGGTTTAGTTGTCAATAAAAAGAAATGCGTAGACAAGTATGTCCAAGCAATTAGAGGAAATTCTATGGTAGTCCCGTGCAATTTTGCCCTCTATTTTCCACAGCTAGGTAAGATGTTGCGAATATTTGGATCTCCCTTTCAATGACGCGCTACATTCGGGTGTGAAAATCTTTTTCTCTTTCCATAAATAGTTATACGGTTTCTTTGCATTATGTATTCTTATCAATAATTTCACTTCATTATGTAATAATTCGAAATTATATGAGTCGAAAGCAATTAATTGTTACACATCCAATAAAAAAGAAAAGTAGAGCACCCTTTAGTACCAAACCCATAAAGCGAATGTGATGCACAACTATTGCTTATCAACCATATATCTATAAATCACGATGTCCCACTCATTCCATACCATCGTTGTCTCAGAGAGTTATGACTTTAGATGATTTGGGACGAAATTCATTTACTTAACACAGGTTGGATGATTAATTCGAGTTCTATTACATACTATATAGATCATGCGAATCGCTAATATTCAAGCCGTTCATTATGCATGTCCACATGATCAATAGTCTAGGTGGATTCACCTGCTATGCGAATACCATTTCAATAAGCAAAATTATTGTAAATGGCCATTGGACTACGATGTGAGGCTACGCTGGCCCGATGAAAACGGAGTTTGAAACATGGGAATGTCGGAGATTTCCGGAGGTGAGCAGGAGAAGAGAGGAGGTTGATACGACGAAGCTTCGGCGTCCGTGATTTCCCTTTTGCCCGTCAAATGGTAAGCGAAATGAATATCAAGTCGGGTGAGTGGGGGTCCCGAGTCGGACACCCACCAAGGCTTGGATTTTCTCGACATAGGACAAGGACTCGCAAACAAAAAACAGCATAGAAAGATATTCTTGAAAAGGAGGTGTGTTGGTGAATTTGTCAATGCATATGAGAGAGAGAGAGAGAGAGAGAGAGAGCGCGCGCGAGAGGGACGGAGGGAGGGGGTTTCTTGAAATGGTGAATTTTTTAATGTGTGAGAGAGAAAGAGAGAGAGGTGCTCCCTTACAACTGTAATCACTTTATGTCTATTTTTGATATCTTCAGACCCTTATTTAAAAAGATAAAAAAAAAAGAGCATTTATTTAGAATTTTCCCTTGAAAGGTGGAGAGAGAGAGAGAGAGGATTTTTGAAATTGTGAACTTTTTAATGCATGAGAGAGAGAGAGATAGAGAGAGAGGTTCTTGAACAAGTGAATTTTTTAATACGAAAGAGAGAGAGGTGGTCGTTGGGTTAGAGTTGTGGCTCTCTTCTCATAGATAGACGTAATTTGCCGTGCTCTGTCTTTTTCCTTTTTTTCTTTTTTTGTTTAAAGATTGAGACCGCAATAATTTATACGATAAAAAAAGTCGCAATATATTTGATTTTGACCTTAGGGACGTTTTCCAAACGGAAGAGGAGCCGGAATGATTGACAATTTTGATTCCTTTTCTTTTGAAGCCCTAAAATTGCTTTTGCTTGCTATCTTAACCCTTTCTAAGCGCGTCTCTCCGTCTCCTTTTTATACGTGGATCATAGAAAATAAGTTTTGTGATGAAGAATGCCAGTCATAGCGAAATTGATTTCACAAAGTTGGTATATTGAGGCGAAAACTTGACACCACGTAGCTCCAATGACATGATATAGGAATATTGCATTTTGGTCATCTTAGTTTTTTTTTTGGTCGGTCCTACTCATTCTTACTCTAACTCTCGTTTTGGAAACTTTTCATGTCTCTTTACTGAGCGTGAGAAATGAAACCTACACTTAAAATTAATTCGTCAGCACCCTACTCTCTGAGAAGGTGGAAATTCGAACTCCCACCTCCCTCCTGGGTAGCCACCCAACCCAGTGGTTAGTTATCTCTCTGATCTCAGTTAAATTGTTGGATATCGAAGGGAGTTATTTGCCCACATTGGCCCCATTAATTACAGTATTTGATCATCACACGTAAATTCCACGAAATTTCTACGACCTAACTCAACTAACCCCCAGTCTTTGAGAAAAAAATTCCCCTTCGTCCCTCATGGACCTGGGTTTATGGATACGACCGTGGCCTGCCATCGGTCAGTCAACGGATAACTTAGTAGCAAATGGGGTGATTGCCAAGTAATGACCTGTTGTTGCAATTCATCGCCTACTTTTCTAGTGAGTTTTACCAAAAGTAAGTTCAAGTCCTGAGAGTTCTGAGGACTGAAAATGGTCGGAATCAGGAGTTATGAGGCCGAAATGATTCGATTTTGACAGTGGATCTGTGAGTTAGAGCCCAAAGGGCATCTGCGAAACTGAATCTTGGTTCTGTTTGGTTCAGGAGAAGGGGGAGGGGAGAGAGAGAGAGAGAGAGAGAGAGAGAGAGAAGAGCTTGGGCTCGTTTTGTTGTCGCCCGCGCACGAAATGGATCTACAAAGCTTCGGGGATGACGGAGCGAAGGTAATGGCCGATGAAGATGCTTCTTGAAGCTTGAAAAACTGGAACCGGAAATAGGGATCTGGGCGGAGACTGCCGATGATGATTCCGACGACTACCCACAGTCGCCGACGGGTTGTCGGAGGTCGTGGCGCGGCGTCGGAGGTCTTGGTGGAGATGGGTGAGCGCCGGTGAACCGTGGCCCAGCGAGTCCTGTCCGAAGAAGACAATGAACAGTGTCGCTTACACCGGTTGTCAATGGCGGCGGTAAAAGGAAGAAGAAGGAAAAAAAGAGATGTCAGCTAAGCTGATATGTAAAAGAAATGACGCATATCTCCGCTGGCGTATATGTGTCGCTCACACACGTTTTTCATCTCTGCTGGCGCGGGTCGCCCTGTTGCGCTTCTCTGTAAGCTTCGCAAACTCTACTTCGCGCTTCGCTATGGTTCTGTTGCCGTTTGTGTTTACAGCATGACAAAATGTGCGGTATTGTGGCTCGCGATTCATATTGTAGATCTTTGATCCTTTTAGAGAGTCGTTGGCTTGTTGGATGTGCAATTGAGCAACTTTGCTGTGAGCCACGCTGTGTTGCTTGCTAACACTGCGCTCGATTGTTGCGACTAAAGGGCTAAAAGCCGGTTATTTAATCGGTTTTTTTTTTTTTTGCATAATGTGGGGCATTATGGTTTGAGAGTGTTGAGTAAGTTTTTGAAAGTCCTCTCACATTGGGTGTTTAGGTCTCTTTCCTTTTGGAGCTTCATTGCTCTGGTTCTGTCTTCGGGCATTTCTGTGCATTTCAAGGGTATATTGTTGCGTCCCCATTCCTTGTAATGTTTGAAATAAGGGTGTAAATGAGTTAATCTATCTTCTCGGTCTCATCCTGTGGATTACTTGAGGACAGATAGAGTTGGAGTTGCAGTTGGGTTGTAGTAGCTTGAACATTATATTGAGTTGAGCTCGAACTTGAAAATACTTGATCCGAGTAGCTCTCGGGTTCAATTGAGTTGTTGATAGTTTCTGTCTTAATCATATGGATACGCTTATGGTATTTGTTGTACTACAGTATTTGGCTTCAAGCTTAACTGGAGCTTAGGATACAATTTACCACCAAAAATTGAGTCGTATTGATCTGAGCTCAAGGTTATCCAAACGTGATTTACTTGAGCTTATGGAGCTTGAGGTTGTTTAATTTTTTTTTAACTTAGTCAAGCTTGATATTGGGAAATAGAATTCAATCTTGAGAAATCAAGCTTGAGTAGAGCATCAAACTGCACATAGCTGATTATTAAACTGTGTCAATTCGACTCAATTGTACCCCTAGTTTGAAAGGTAATCAAGGTGTGTGTGGGATGTAATTGATGTAATTAGCACATACCCATGGTTATAAACCTACACCAGCCCATTGATGAGAATATCCAGAAAACTTGCTTGACAGCACATGATCTGGAAAATATTGAGATTATTTTACTGGTACTCCTGCCAATATGTATTGTGGCCTTCCCTTCATAGGATGATAATTTGTGGACAAAAACCTTTGCCTGGAACTTACTGTTATTCAGCTGGTTAAGTAAGTGATTTGATAAGCAATTGACTTACTTGTGGTTTGATCTGACTGGGCTTGTTGGGCTGGGAATCTTATGCACCTTCATTTGGTTATTCGTTGGGGTTAAGACTGCGTGCTTCTAGTTCAATCATTGTATAAGGAAGTACTTGAGTCTGTACAAGTGAGGAGAGCTCTTCTTTAAAAAAGGAAGTTCTTACTAACTGTTTTAGACTCTTTCCAAATTCCAAATTTATGGATCATTGGCATTAGTTTGCGGAGGAGATAGAATGGTAAGATTCAGCACAAGTGTTACAATCTTTGTTTGCTTTTGGATTGATCTTTATGATAATTGCATCCTAGCGTTTTGCATGGGCCAATTGTTGTGCTGGGTAATAACTTCTTAAATATAGGTTGGCTTCATAAATTTTTAGAACTTTGTGTCGTCTGCAGCTGGAATTGTTGTTTGCTCATGGGGACGAAGGGAGGATGGCCAACTAGGCCATGGGTAGGCTGAAGATCATTCATCACCTACACATTTGAGTGCATTAGATGGTCAAGAAGTAGTTTCTGTTATTTTTTGAGCTGATCACTCAACTGCATATTCTGAAAAGAAGTTCTTGCGATGTCTGTAGCTTCCAAGGTTGCCGGTCCTCTATGTTCTTCATCTTTCCCAGCAGAAAATCCAGGAAGTATAGGGGCAAAAACAGTGAGAGCAGACAGGTCTAGGGGACAACCAATCAAGATCCTAAACCCACAGATACTCAGCATGTGACATGGGGGAAAGTAATCCTTTACCTCTGCTCAAGCATCTGCATAAGAGGTATATTTCAAATTCAAATTAAACTGAATATTAATGCCAGATACGTGGATTGACAAAAGGAAGTGTATAGAACACCAGTTAAAGAGATTTACCAACTTCATTTAGCCAAACCAAGTTGAAGACACTTCCATGCATGTCGAATCTCCGCGTGGAAAAACTTTCATTCGTGTTCTGCCTCAGGCATATGTTAGGAGCATTCGTACTTGATACTTTCTTAGTGCCAGCCATAACCGCTTTGTTAACATTCTAAAAAAACATTAAAGCTTGAATTTGTTCAAAGCACATACCTATATTTCCTGTCTTCACGTCACTCAACAGTCCCTCATGCATCTTTGGTCCATCGGTAAGAAAGTTTGAGAGGCGATGTTGCTGCAGAATTGGGAAAATTCCAAAAAGAAACCCAAAGTGCCATCTTTTTTCTTAAATAAGAGTTCGAAGTGGATCTTGTTTCAAGTAAGAACTTGAATTGCTATCACTTTCTCAAATAAGAGCTTGAAGTAGATGTTGTTTCAACTAAGGACCTGAAATGGTTATGTTTATTTCAAATAAAGGCTTGAAATAGTTATGACTTTTTGGCGGTCAAGGGTATTTTCGTCGTTTGTCCTTTTTTTTTTTTCCTTTTCTTTTTGTTGCTGGTTCTTCTTCTTTGGCTGGCCACCGACAATGCCCATAGGGGGTTGGGCGAGAGTTGCCCTCGTTGGCGAGGGCACCCACACCAACCACAGGGGCGAGGTGGGGGGCCATCCGCGAGGCCGGTCCCAGGCTAGGGCTTGTAGGCCCTTCCCGGCCCTTAATAGCGGTTGGCGAGGGCTGGCCTTGCGGATGGCCCTTGGGTGAAGGTCGCCACGCCCAGGCGAGGCCGTCCTTGCCTATGGCTGGCCGGGGCGACCCTCGCCCGCACTCTATGGGCATCGCCGGTAGCCAGTGAAAAGGAAGAAGAACTAGAAAAAAAAAAAAAAAAAAGAGGAAAAAAAGAAGAAGAAAAGGGAAAAATGCCAAACGACGAAAATACCCTTGATCGATCGGAAAATTTAGCTAGCGTGCAACCGGCGCAGTCAAGTTCTTATTTAAAACAATCAAAGCCACTTCAGGCCCTTATTTGAAACAACCAAATTCATTTCAGGTTTTTATTTGAAACAAATTCCATTTCGGGTCCTTATTTGAGAAAAAGACAGCATGATAATCCGTACATAAAATATTATTGTTTGCCGGGGCTTAACATACTTATATCAGTCCCTGGCGCCGTGTGAAATCTTGCTCTATTGTAATATAACACTCGATTGACAGTTAATCCCTAGTCAAGTGGTGTACAATGTCAAAGAAACATATGCGGGAGCCAAATTCAAGACTTGTTGGACATGAGAGGCTACGGAACTAATTCTGACATGAACTGAGAAATGAAAGTTAGTTGCTGGGTGCGTAATTTCAAGGGTGCTGATCCTCTATCTCATATGCAAATTTTCTGTCTCCTGCAAGTCATATTTGTTGTCTTCACACTAGGATCACAATATATGTTCATCCAATCCTTTTGTCCTCAGAATTTCTAATCCAAGTTCCCACCAAAAACAATAACACCCATCTCTCTCTCTCTCTCCCCGCAGCTTGCCCTCACGCCTCTGTCACAGGTCGATGATTAAGATCGAAACTGTGTGGCACTTAGGCTCCTTTTGGTTAGTTGGGGGTGCCCGAGTTAAGCTTTTTTCTCAAGGAATGATCACTCACTCACTAGCCCACTTGGATTGTAGAGAGAAAGTGTTTAAGGAGAGACTTTTGGGAGAGAATATACTTCTATTGCTCAAATGTTAGATGATACAAATTAGGGGAGAACCCCTATATATACATGAGGTCTTTCATTTATTACTGCCCAACTACGATCTACCCTATTAAATACAAGGCTACCATCTACGCTGTTATATTTAAAAAAATTTTTGAAGAAGTAATTCAAGGCTTATTTCGTTTCCTATGATCATTTCTTGGTACATCAAATCTTGGAAACCTTGGGACTATGACATTCTCCCCCATCTAATTGAGCAACGCCCTTGGTGCTCTCATCTCGGAGTTGTTTGCTTCTTGGATCGTTGGTTTCCTTGAATGTTGGCCATTCTTCGGTTTCCATCCACTTGATTTTTCCTTTCTCGACTTGATGGCTACACGGCTCTTGAATCCCAACTCGTTTCCAAAGCAACTCTTTTTTCGGTTTGGCCATTTCCATGTTACTCAACAAGTTCTTCACTTCCGGAAAAAGCACGTGGATCGGCATCTCACTTTGAGTTGGTGTAGATTGCCCCAACTCCACCTTTGGCTCCTCTGAATGTTGTGGCTTCATTCTAGACTCAACTACGAGCTTCTCAATACACGATTTGTATCCTGGAGATGCTCTTGGTCTCCATCAACCCAAAAATCATTGTTACCACCGATGGGCATTTTGGGTTAGTGATAATGATTGACTTGGTTCTCATGTCGATCATGACATTTGCATTATCAAAGAATTCCAAACCCAAGATAAGATCATATTCATTAAGGGAATTACCTCGATAGAAAATTTGTTCTTCCAATCACTAATGTGTAGTTCCATGTTCCCCGTAATGCCAACAGCTAGTAGATCATCTGAGTTGACCTCTTTAAATTGATGTTTGGTTGGTTCCACTAGAAGTTCCAAACTCTTTGCAGCTTCACTCGACAAGAATATGTTTGATGCACCCGTGTCAACCACGGCATAGAGTTTTGTGTTACTAACCTTGACGTCCACAAATGATAGACTTATACTTGGAGGTTTCGTAGGCGGAGCTTGAGTCTTTATGAAGTCGAGAATCTTTACAGTTCCAAGTCGTACTTCTCTCTTCTCCTATTTTGGTTCCTCCTCTTCTATGGCGAGCAATGTCGTAAGTTTGTTCTTTTTTGGGCAATCTTGGGACCAATGGGGACTGTCACAAAAGAAGTAAGGGGATGGTGGTGGCTTCTTTCTCCCTTTCTTTGTGAGAGTCACTTTGAGGTTAGTTCCATCTTTGGTTGGGTTTTTTGGAAGGACTTTCTCCCTATGATCTTTCCCGTCGACCTTTTTGACCACAGATAAATTCGCCTTCCCCATCTTCATCGCGGTGGTGATCCGTTCTCCACTCATTTCCTTTGGACTTGTAAGATTCAGGTTTGGAGAATCCAGCAATAGACTTAGCTATGGTGATTGCTTTTAAGATACGTTGGACATGGAAAATGCGAACCTGTTCTGTTTTCCAACAGAATTTAAAGGAAGTTAGCAACAAAGTCCTCCGAACTGCTTAAATACTTCATTTCCCTCGATATAAATTAACTTACTTTGTGACAAAGAAAACTGATCAAACTTTTTATATGCCCTAAAGTAACTTTCAGAATATTTGCAGATGGGTAATTTCATCGCAAGGAAGTAACATTTGTAGAAATCTGAGGAAATCACGGCTTTACAGCAAATTTGGCCCCGTATTCGAATTTGTATTTGTGGCTGGGGATCTACGGTAGAGTAGAATTGGCCTAATCTTGAATACATCTCTGCTTGTACGTACGTAATACCAAGCCCAGCGAGCTCATGCTGTTGCTGGCTAGCCAGTAGAATTGGCCTCTTCCTTGTGCTTCCATCTCCTCTCCTTCATTTCAAGGAGCCGTGTCCATGTGTTCCTTGTAAAAGTGTTTCTCCAATTCTAAAGAAAAAGAACGCAATTTTTTTGATATAATAGATAAAGAGATTGGGTTTATTTTTTTAGACTAATGGAATGAAAAATAAAAATAAAGAGTCAATACCATGAAAAATCACAAATTGATATACCTTTAATAAATTTATCCAACCTAACTTTTTGACTACCAAAAATCCAAACTAGTACATCTTTAATAAATTTACTGATATATTTATGATAAATTTACTTTTCGTTAATTTCCGGTAATCAAATTGTTGAATTGGATGACAGTAGCTGTGGTGTATCGGTTTGAGATTTTACTCTCCGTTTATCACATTTATATCAGTTTTGTGAATTTTTTATGATATTATTCAATTTAACGTAGAGTATATTTGTCATAAATGTACAAGTTTTGAGTTTTTGATAGTTAGAAAAAATATTTTGTAGTAAATTTGTCATAAATATATTAGTTTTGAATTTTTTATGGTCATTTGGGATAAATTGGTCACAGATGTACTGGTTTAAATTTTTGATTGTCTAAAAATTAGTTTTCCAATTTAAGGTTTTTCGTGGTATTTACCAAAAATAAAATATATACCAAGAAAGCAAGCTTCGAAATAGGAGGGACGAAAATCATATAAGCTGTTATAAAAGCAATGATAAAGGAGATACTAGTTTCTATTTTCCAAAAAGATAAGTTTGTTTTCACTAGAAACCATAAAAAGGAAAATAACCAAGCCAAAGGGAGCAGTGCAAATATGGAAACCATTGACGTAATAAGCGGATTTAGTCATATATGAGATAGAAATATCTCCACCACAATCTATCTATTCTTTGTTTTTTTCTTTGGAGAATAGAATCACAATAGTTCGACTATAATTAGGCGAGTCATTAAAACTCATAGATTTTCTTCTTGATTTAGATATTGAGAAAATTTCATCAAACTTCTCAATAATGGTAACATAGTTATTATACATCGTCCGAATGGGTATTATATATTGGGGGTGGCTGCCATGTAATACATATCTTTCATCTACTTTGTAAAGCATGTCGAAAGGGCCTTACCTGCAATGTGACGACGGCGGATGCACCTACCCAGCATGCTGTGTTGCACGTAAGCCTAACTTAATTTTGCGGCTCCCTTTCTTCATGATATGAGCAAATTTCAAATGCTTTGGGATTCAAGCATCGGCGGTAATGCAACCCCCGATGGTACATTGACATTATTATGCTTTTGGAATTTGCAGAGACAATAAATAAATCCAGTTGGCCAGAGTTGGTGGGAGTAAATGGGGCTAAAGCGAAGCTAATAATCGAGAATGAGAATAAGCGGGTGACCGGCGTGATACAACCGGAGGGAACCCCTCACTCTCTCGATATTTGCTGTAACCGTGTATTCATTTGGGTCGACAACAAGGACAATATCGTTAAAGTGCCCACGATTGGATAAGAGCAAGAAAATAATGTACTGAATCCTCCCTGGAAATCCCGGGGTCCTAAAGTGGCCCATCAAGCTATTTGCATAATAAATAATGACTTCTAGTGAATTAAACATGTCACGTGTGATTTTTTTTTCGTATAATCTTTTTTTTCATGTTCCTCAATCGGTAAGGAGAAGAGTTAATTCTACTGTACCATAACGCATGAAAAATCAATTACATGAGTAGTGTTATTAACTCTTGATTTGAAGATTATAATCATCGGCTTCCTCATCATATTTCATTAATGGCGTATATCTTAATTTTCATTTAGAGAATACTTTTAATTTTTAGTGGGAGTATTTGCACCCTTTGGAGATGTGATCGCGCGAGACCCGTCATGATGAATGGGAGTGGTGGAATTCTTGAGATCGGTCTAAAAAAATGCTTTTAATTACATTTCCGTCTCAAGAAGTAAACAAATTAATTAAAATGAATAAATAAAAAGCAGCCAGAAAACCCGCGAAAAAAAAAAAAAAAAAAAAAAAAAAAGGTCGGCAAGAGGTTATCCACTTTACAGAGCACACGAGTGAAGCCCATCATCCCTCGACTGACTCAGCGATGATGTCACTGTCTGCGCCGTTTCTCCTCCGCTCCGACGGCCATGGCTCTCCGAACTTGCTTGGCCCTCTCCGACCATCGCTCTCTCGAGTCCAATTCCTCATCTTCGATCGGCGCGCCTCGCGTTCCGACTCAGAATCACGGCCCTCGCGCCCGAGTTTCGGCCTTTCCTCACGAGGGCGACCGGTTCTTGCTGCCAGCGCTTCGTTTGAGCAAGAGGGAGGCGAGCCTGTCGATTCTTGCGGTCCTGCTAAATGGGTGCGGCCCAAGCGCCTCGGTGGCGACGTTGCGACAAGAAGTGGAGCTGGAGAGGTACACAGACTCCAAGGAGGGCTTCACTCTCCTCAAACCTTCTTCTTGGGTTAAGGTACACTTTTTATGTAACAATGTATGATGTACTAAGAATGCCGGACGTGCAAGAATGCTGTGGCTGTCCGAGTATTTGTTTGAGTAGTATTGGGGTTGATATTTGTTGTTGTAATTGAAGGTGGATAAAGCAGGGGCGACGGTGCTGTTTGAGGAGCCAACCAAGGGGAGCAACAATGTGGGAGTGGTGGTGAGTCCAGTTCGTCTTGCCAGCCTTGGCGAATTCGGGAGTCCTCAGTTTGTCGCGGACAAGCTCATACAAGCTGAAAAGCGCAAAGTAGGTGCTTCTTCAATCGATTGCTTGGTTCTGAATGTGGAACGTCTTAACAGTACCGCGTCCGAAGCCTCTTATGTTTTGGGGCAATCGATTATGTGGTAGATAATTTAGTTCTTGGTAGAGTTGCTGAGAATTGTGTCTTGGAGCTGTCTTATTGAGGGGAAACATTGAAGTGAAGTATCTTTCTGCAGTGCTGAAGAATTATTCCTTCGTATGCATGGTGACAGTATGAATTTCTTACTCAAAGGGCTGGAAATGTTAGCTTCATATCTTAATCAAGATGATGAACTCATTTGTGAGTAAATAATTTGACCTCAATAGTCTATGCAGTTCATCAGAGATAATCAACGCAGTGAGAGAGAGAGAGAGAGAGAGAGAGAGAGAGAGAGAGATCCTCTTGCTTACAGTCACAGGTCAACCTAGCTTCGTGGCGCACCAATTATTGGTCTGACATGGATCCATTAATTTGAACGTTTTATGGATCTAAAACCCAAATTATTTAAGAGGAAACTGAACCAAAACTCTGGTTCAGCTGCATTCAGTGTTCTACCATCAAATGTGTTGGTATAGTCGTAGTTATCTCATTTAATCATAAAATTAAACATATAATATGCATTCAACTGCGTTTCCAAGACTTTCATTCCTATATCATATTTTATGATGATGACTTTCAAAATTGGCTTGATTCACGTCTTTAGGCTCTATGGCTGTAAACCTATAAGTGATGTGTTGATAAGTTTTGGCTTTGGCTTGGTGCTACCATTTGCTTTAAACTGTTTTTCTCCAAACAGGAAAGTACGAAAGATGCTGAAGTGATTGGAGTGGCTGAGAGATCGGGCCAGGGAGGCTTGCAAGTATACGAGTTTGAGTACAAATTAGACAGCACCAGGGGAGGGATGAAAAGGATCTTTTCGGCTGCGTTTGTGACCTCAAAGAAGCTCTATCTCTTAAACATCGCTCATTCAGACAAGCCAGAGAGCCCACTTGACACCCAAACAAGGGTGATGTTGGAGGAAGTTCTCCATTCTTTTGATGCTGCTCCTGGCACATGAACACCACGGTCCATCACAACTTGACTATTTGCTCTATGCCACTCAAACATGGTTACTGACGGCTGAGGTAATGCACTGCTGAATTGATTTTGTTAAATAGGTGTCAATCTAATGGAATGACAAAACTTAAGATGGTTTGTGCTTGGACCGTGGCAGAGGGATTGAACTTATGACCCCTTTGATCCAATTAAAATATTGTAGAATTTGGAATATGTTAGCTTAAAAATATGCATCCAATCACATTCTTCTGTGTCATTCCTTGTGCATGTATGTGCAACATATAATACTTACTACAATCATCCAGCACCTTTTACACACAACTCGAAATGCTACTTGACTGCGAAACTTAAACGGTTGAACCGATTGTGTCAGTGAGGGCACTTTTCTTTTGCCGGCATGATTGTCTTATGGAGAGGAGGAAACAACATATCTTTGGGCGCCTTATCTCACAAGTTAACCTTGTGTTTCAGGTGGCAAAACTCGCCTCTTAAATGACCCTGGCGACGCGTTCTAGGAAGTAAACGGTATCATTCTTTATGTTCTTAGGTGAAACGAAGGGCGAGATTCTTTTTTTTTTTTTTTCTAAATAGCCTCTGTGAATGATGACTAAGAGGCTTTATATCATTCTTGCGTTTCTACATACCTACCAGAAATTCTTATGTCGAGTTGTTCTCCTATCGGGGATTAGTAATTTCTGTTAGGTAATGCTTTTTACCACACCTAGGATGGCGTTTTTGCTACACCCGTTCTCAATTATCTGCCTGGGTATGCTTATTTAGTTTGATCTTCCCTTGTAAGCTCGTTCTAGGGGCTCCTAACAATATTTGAGTTCCTGGTTCGAGAGAAACCGTATTTCTTGAAAAAAGCTGATGCGCTCGGACACGGACAAAAGCCGATTCAAGCATGAATTGTCAGGCCATTTTGGCTACTTTACTTTTCTAAAGAATGAAAACGAACGAAAAGGAGGTGCTTGGAGATTTATCTTCTATGCAAGAGCAACTTTCCCTCCGTAGTATTGTCCAATTCGCACTGAGAAACAAGGATTTTTTCTGGACCACCGAAATGGAAAGCGAGAAATGAGATTTTTCTCCGTGATCATTTTTTACAAGATACTGAAAAGTCAAAGATGTGTCGCACGTAACATGAAGCCCAGGATTGCAGCCACCAATTCTTCATCTCTCTAATGGCATTCATTCACCCATGTAAATTGCTCCTGCATTGCGTTCATGTAATATTAGAGATTAACCTCAGGATTAAATTCAGTGTTCCGTGGACAGTTTGCATATAATTGCAGAGATAGACGAGTCAAAAGTTCGGATATCTCGTAAGAGAAAATAAAAAACAATAGATTAGAAGAATTTTCTTCAACGCGGAGGTTTACTATGTCCTCATACGTCTCAGGAAAGTGAGATAGAAAATTGGGTAAATTAGTTTGACAAGATGGCCTGTAAACTATAGAATATAATATAACTCTGCGTTTTGTCGCCCAGATTTGGATTGAGATAGGATAAGATAAGGTGAGATAAAAAATCCTTTAAATATCCTCTAGATTGTAAAAAATCCTTCCGCATGTTTGGTGCAACCCAATATAGACTGCAAAATCCTTCAAAATCTCTCTTGTTCATAGAAGTGGAACTTTCCAAATCTAGGGTAGCATCTTGTTGGCGTAATCTAGGGATCACCGTTGCTTACTGTTTGAATAGAGTTTAATATATATATATACATAAAATTTCATCATTTTCTCTCAAGCATTATTTTTCTCAACTCACCTATCCATTACCTTTCTGTTTTATTGACATTTATGGTTCCCAACACAGTATTCAACTGTCATAAAAAACAAAATCCATTTTCTTTTTCATTTCAACTTGTCCTTCTCAAAGAAAGGACATGGTAGTCACTTGAAAAAAAGAAGAAAAAAAGATACAAATTCTGAGCATGGATAGTTTCAAGTACATAAATCCATGGTCCAACATTTTTTATGAGTTCAGTAGCTTTCACTTCATTGTCTTTTTGTTTGGCGTGTTAGATGTGAAGTGAGAACACAGAAAAAAACAATATAGCTGAATTCGACTTAATTTGATGATCAAGGTTAAGAACAATCTGGCTTGGTATATCCAATCTGAATTGGACTATTTCAAACTAGAAAGGAAAAAGGAAGAGGCAGAAATAAGTTCGCGGGAATTCTAAAACTTGTCATGAAAGTACAATTGAGTTTTCGAACTTTCAAAAAGTGTAATCTAGTTCTAAAACTTGTTACAAAATTGCAATTGAGTTGTAAAACTTTCAAAAAGTATAGTCAATGACAAAAACTTGTCCTAAAAGTGCAATTAAGTCCTTAAACTTCAATAGTCCTTGAACTTTCAAAGAATGTAATCAATGAAAGGACTTAATTGAATTAATTTGATAAATTTTAGGACTTGATTATACTTTTTAAAAATTTTAAAACTTAATTGTATTTTCGTTACAAGTTTTATGACTAAATTGCACTTTTTAAAACTTTTAGGATTCAATTATACTTTCGTAACAAGTTTTATGACTTCCAATGCCTTTATCCCAAGAAGAAAAGTATGTAAGCATGCTTATAATGAAGCTCTTCACATTGGCTCCTCTATTTCCAAGCAACCTCTAGCTTTACATACACAAACAACATGTATGAATAGCAATCTTCAATTGTAGAAACTTGAATATTTCCTTTCGATTGTATAATGTAAGCTTGAATCAGTTTGACTCCAATGTGATAATTTGTGGGACCTTTTAACACTCCCTCCAAGGGTAGGCTAAACTTTAGCCCTAACCTAATGTGTGGAAATATGTAATTGGGAAGGCAAATAGGAGTTGAGAAGGCTCAAACTCAAGATTTTCAAACTTTGATACCACTTAAGATCTTATGGACCATTGTCAATTGTTCTAAAAGTTTCAATTGTTAGATGAATATGTGATTTATTACTTAAATATTCTAACAAATATGGTGCAACCAACCAGCTGCAAACCAAACATTGGAAAAAGATTAAATATATTATAGCTCCACCCTTTTCTTTAATTTCGATTTGGGAATTGTATATGTTGATCAATACATCACTAGAATATGATGGTCCATGTCTGTATCTTTTGAAGAATTTGCATAAGTCAATGCTTCCCTCTCTCTCCTCTCGGTCTCTCTGCTAATCTCTGTCCAATTCTTTTTTACTAATTTTTAAAATTTTTAATTTTCTTTTTTTTCTTTTCTTCTTTATTGAGCCTGCGGCCTATCTGAGGGCTGACAATCTCTACCAACTTGCCGGCCCTTCGGCAAGGGCCACGAAGCCCTTGCTAGCCAAGCGGCGGACCTTAACCCATAGTTTGCGGCTCGTAGGCACAATAAAAGGAAAAGAATAAAATAAAATAAAATAAAAATTGTAGGCACAATAAAAAGGAAAAAGGAAAAAAATAAAATAAAAAATAAAAAATTCAGGAATTTTTTTTAGAAAATTATCTACATTAGCATAGTCTACATCAAATAGAATGGCTGGCGATGATCGACCAACCATATCAACAATTTCTAGTCGAAATTAGCCGAAATGAGTATATTGACAATTCGTTAAAAGGTTTAGGAGTAAATTGACAAATCGTATAATTGAAATGTTTAGGATTGAATTGGTAAATTGTCAAAAATTTTAGCATTAAATTAATATCATTTAAAAATTTATAACTGAATTAATCATTGTGTAGTAAATTTAGGATTTTTTAGATAATTCTTTCGTGGAGACAGAGAAATCTGGCTACTGGCGTTGGAAGGATATTTTTTGAGAGATTTGTCTTCCCTACAGAAAAGTCAAAAGGACATGTGCTGCAAGTCCGCCGATTCTTCATATCTCTCGCTCTCGCTGTGTGATAGTGGGTTTTAGTCGCCATGACGTGAAGATCCCGCCATTATAAACTAGACTTTTCCCTGCTGCATACGCCGGCCAGCCATATGGATTGTTCCTTGCGTTATCTCGCGCTTATCTAATCGGGTAAATTCAATTCACTTTTGCGCATCCTTCGTTCGTTCATTCATTCTTCTTTTGTGTAAAAACATAACAAGGAATAACCTTTTAATATATATATATATATATATATATATATATATATATATATATAATGTTCCATAGACAGTTTTCATATGTAATTGTAAAAAAAATAGACAAGACGAAAGCATGATTATCACGTCATAAGGAAAAAACAGGAATTTTAACATGTTGTAGTTGGACAGGAATGAATCTAAAGAAAGGGATATACAAGATTCTATAGAATTGGTTTGAGCAAGATGACCTGTGATTATGTAACGAATATCTGATCACTTTTACAGCAAACATAATATTTTGTCCACATGTGGTGTCTCCCAGTTCCGGTGTCGGTATGATAATATAGAATATTCGCTTGGTCAACCTTTCGCCAGTCCTCCCAATTAGTGTGATTATTTCCTGCTTTTCTGGTGCTGTCATCGTTGAAGAATTCAATGTTCCCATCTCCTTCCACGCATCCATTTCTTCCTGCTCTGTTGACATTTAAGGTTCCTAACGCTGTATTCAATTGTCCTAAAAAAATAAATTCATTTTTTTCTTCTCATTTCAACCTGTCCTACTCAAGGAGAGTACAGGATATTCATTTGGAAATAAAAGGTAAATATAAGCATGAAAAATATAGTTTTTAGACGCGTAAATCCATGATCAGGAACTTTTTCATCTGAGTTCATTTCCTTTTACTTCATTGCCTTTTGTTTTGCCTGTTCAGATGTGAAGTGTGAACATAACAAAAATAATGTAGCTGAATTTGACTTGATTCGATGGTCGAGAACAACACGGCTTCATGTGTCCAATCTGAACTAGACTTTCAAACCAGAAAGGGAAAAGTAAAAAGGAAACTACGCGGGCATGCTTATAATGAAGCTCTTCACATTGGCTCTGTTTCCAATTAACTACAGCCAAACATGTATGAATAACGATCTTCAATTGTAAAAGCTTGAATATTTATTTTCGGTTGAATAATGCGTGGTTGAATTTTTTTGACACCTCACCAGTCTTATAATCGAAGCAACCAACCAGTCACAAGTCAAATATTGGGAAAAAGATTAAATATATTATGACAGCCGCCTTTTCTTTAATTTCATTTTTGAAATCATTACTAGAACATGATGGTCCATGTCTATATCTTCTGGAGAATATGCATGAGTCAATGATTCCCTTTCTCTCCTCTTGGTTTCTCTGCAAATTTGCTTTATGACAATTTGAAGATCATCTTGAACACAAGGAGAGGCGACAAATCTTTTGATCCAACATGGGGCGTTACAGCGAAGAAGCAAAGGGCAGCACCCAATTTGCAGAGATGGATACTGGAGAGAAGCGGTTGAATGAACTGGGCTACAAGCAAGAGCTCAGAAGAGAGATGGTAAGTTCAAATTTTAGAATATTTCCCCTCTTTTTCCACGTTCTAATTGTATGAAAAGCTGCTTTTCTCAAAAACAAAATCGTTTTCATATTGTTTTTTTTTTTTTTTTTTTTTTTTTTTTTTGTGGCAGACTTTATTCAAGACTCTTGCAATATCATTTTCCACGATGACACTTTTCACTGGGATCACTCCTCTGTATGGATCAAGCCTTTTGTATGCGGGACCTGCAAGCTTGGTTTGGGGATGGGTTGTGGTTTCGTTCTTCACTTGGTTCGTTGGGATTGCAATGGCTGAAATCTGCTCTTCTTTTCCGGTTTGTTCCTGTTTTGTCTCCTTATAAATTTTTATGTCATCTGTCTTTCAGTTTTAGTATAATCTTTGTAGTGTTCGGTGATAACTTACGATGGTTTGTTTGCGCGTTTAATACCTTTCGAAACTTAAGAACTTGTTTGAAAATTCAAAAAGTTATGCAAGGGTAAAGATTGTTTATCTGAGCATCTTGATTTAGCTCCTGTAAAAGGAATCTGTTTTGGGTCTAAAGTATACTCCTCCAGTCATAACGTCTTACATGAATTTATAAACAAACAGAAGGGATACAGGAAGTAATCCTGGTGTAATTCCAAACTGCAAAGCTATTTTCTTAGCTAAAATGTTTGGCAAATTTGAACCTTAAGGAGATTCTTTTAACTTCTCTTTCATGAGAAGCTTGCAGAACTGACCCAAAAAGACTAACAAGAACACTTTCGAGAAGGGAAAGTGGTGCTTGTAAAACCTTTTTGTCAAAACTTAGTTGCCGTTCTGTTTTCCAACAGAATTTAAAGAAGTTATAAAGAAGTTAGAAACAAAGTCCTCCGAAGTACTAAAAATGCTTCATTTTCCTCGATATAGGTTTTACTTATGCTATTTTCAGGGTCTATTTCGAAAAGAAGTTGATGCTTTTCCAAAATATTTAATGATCTTATATTTTGAACTTTTGACAGACGACCGGTTCCCTTTATTTTTGGGCTGCCCATCTCGCCGGCCCCAAGTGGGGTCCCTTTGCTTCATGGTGTTGCGCTTGGCTTGAAGCCATTGGCCTCATTGCAGGCATCGGTACTCAGGTAGATTCCGTATTCTGTTTGCTTCTTGTTCTGTTTCCTGTTGCATTGCTTCTTCCATGTATCTATCGAAGCTTGGTGCGGTGAACTGATCCCACAAGTGGTTTCGGAAGGCATATGCAGGATCACAAACCCTTCAGAGCATCATATTATTGTGCACTGGCACAAACAAAAATGGCGGCTACCTTGCACCGAAGTGGTTGTTCTTATGCATGTACATGGGTCTTACTTTCATATGGGCAGTCCTCAACACATTCGCGCTTGAAGTAATTGCCTTCATTGACATAATCTCAATATGGTGGCAGGTATATTCTAAAACTCGAGCATTTTCTATCAGAAACTTGATATATCAATAGTCTGCGTGGACCAAAATAAGTGATCTATGAGATGATTTCAATTACTAATCGAAGCTCTGTTTCCTTTTCCTTCAGTTAATTGGGGGGATCATCATAGTTATAATGCTTCCGCTGGTAGCACTGACTACACAGTCTGCATCTTTTGTGTTCAGCCATTTCGAAATGGCTGAATCGACTGGGATAACGAGCAAACCGTATGCAGTAATTCTAGCTTTTCTCGTCAGCCAGTATTCACTTTACGGGTATGATGCAGCTGCGCATCTAACTGAAGAAACTAAAGGCGCTGACAAGAACGGTCCCATTGCGATTCTTACCAGTATAGGGATCATTTCAGTGTTTGGATGGGCCTACATATTGGCTCTTACTTTTAGCATTCAGGTATGGAACTCTTCACATCTACTTATTAAGTTAAAATATTTCTTTGTTGGAAGTAATGAAGCAGCAGGTTGAATGAGGAAAATTTTTGCAGCTTCTGATAACAGAACAAACAATTTTGGGTGTGTTTGGTGTTGGGAATATCTTGGGGAAAATATAAAGGATTTTGAGTTAAAAGGATTTTTTCGAAATGCAAGTAATATTTAGTAAAGTGTATTTTAATACACATTAAAAAGCAATTTTGATGTGAACACTGTTTGGTAAAATCTACACTTTGTAAAAAAAATTTCGCTAATTTTTATTTCATAAAAAATCTCAAGTTATTTGCTAGTGGAACTCAATTGTAGTCAACAAGCCAAATTGGCTGTCGGCCATCCTTGCTTGAGGTTGTGCAACCTCAGACGATGGCACTTCGGTTTGGCCACCTCAAGCAATGCTTGGGTTGTGCGATCTCAGGCGAGGATGGTGGTGGGGTCGCCAGCAGATTGTTGATAGCTTGTTTGGCTACTTGCCGAAGGCATGGGGCCTGCTTGTTGATGGCATAGTGGCCTCTCGTTGATGGCATGGCGGCCACTTGCCAGTGGCGTGATAGTTGCTTGCCAATTGCTCGTTAGTGGCTAAGGCAAAGTTAGGGTTTTGAGCACATTTCCGAAATTATGAAAATTGAGTGAAGGCAAAGTTGGAAGAAAAAAAGGTATATTTGCATTGTGTAAAAATGTAGCATTCTAAAGTACCTCCTGACTTGCTTTGAGCAAAAGACCTTTGAAGAGCTTAGCAAATATAATTACATCTCCCAAAAGCACTCACAAAATTTTACTAAACAGCATTTGCATTTGCCCAAGGGTTTTTGGAGCAAAAGGGCTTTGCAAATGCTGAACCAAATGCATACTTTACCTTTCATGGATTTATAAGTGAGTCCAACATAAATCAGGAAATTGAGGAGACTTTTTGTTTGTAAAGCCACATCTCACATCAGCACGAACTCCATTCTGCTACCTTTTACCAATGTTGAAGTCAGTAACGTACTATGTCTAAATTTGTACAGAGAGCAGGCTGAAGAATGCACATGTGCTTTCTTTCCCTCTCTTCTGGACATTGTTATTACATCGATCACTTTGAGTTGCTTTTGATGCTTTTTCTGCTGTACTTACTATCTTATGCATGCTAAAACTTTCAGGACTTCAACTATCTATATGATACGACCAATGAGACAGCGGGTGTGTTCGTTCCAGCTCAAATACTCTATGATGCATTCCATGGGAGGTATCACAGTGCTACTGGTGCAATCATCTTGCTATTCATTATATGGGGTTCATTCTTTTTTGGCGGGCTTTCCATCACTACCAGCGCGGCAAGAGTGGTCAGTATCTATCCTCTTATCCTTTGTTATGCTTCATCATCCGAAAAGTTTTAGGTACTCTGTCCATCGATGCATAACCCGTGCACCATGGCTTTCTTCAGGTATATGCATTGTCAAGAGACAAGGGCATCCCATTTTCATCGATATGGCGAAAAGTGCATCCAAAGCACAAAGTCCCATCTAATGCAGTGTGGCTCTGCGCGGCCATCTGCGTTCTACTTGGAATTCCAATATTGAAAGTGAATGTAGTCTTCACTGCCATTACTTCCATATGCACGATAGGATGGGTCGGAGGATACGCAGTCCCAATATTCGCAAGGATGGTCATGGAAGAGAAGAATTTCAAACCTGGGCCATTTTACTTGGGAAAGGCAAGTAGACCAATCTGTTTGATAGCGTTTCTGTGGATATGTTATACCTGCTCGGTGTTTCTTCTGCCAACTCTGTATCCCATTACTTGGGACACATTCAACTATGCGCCGGTTGCTTTAGGTGTGGGTTTAGGTATGATTATGCTTTGGTGGGTGTTTGACGCCCGGAGATGGTTTAAGGGACCTGTTAGGAACATTGATGCCCAAAACGGAAAGGTATGATGCGATGCTCTTGTATTTGACGTTTCAGTATACTCAATTGGTTGCCCTTACAATGATTGGAGAACAAATCCACCGTGTTTTGCCTCAGACATATCTCGAAAGCACTCGGTACTTATTTAGGGCGCGCATGGTAACATTTCTCTTCTTAAGAATTTTTGTTCAGAGCACAGAACTAGATCTCCTGTCTTAACATCACTGAGCAGTCCCTCATACATCTTTGGTCGATTGGTGAGAAAGTTTGAGAGGTGATCTAAGTGCAGAATATCGTCGGTGCAGAATATCATCCGTGCATCATATCAAGTTTTATCATCAGCAAGATAATCTGTACGAAAATTAGCCTATAATAGAAATAGATTTGGAGTGGCGTAAAATGAAAAACAAAAAAATTCAATTCTTGTTGGACATGAGAACAATTTCTGAAATAAGAAAATTTTTTTCTTTTTATTCTTCATTCTTGCCACTCAAAAAGCGACCAACCACCGAGGTGTGGGGTCATTGAATTTCTGAACAAACAAATAATTTTCTTTCTTCGTCACCTAGCCTGCACACACTAGCCCTCTCTCTGCTCTCTTTTTCTTGTGCCACATACGCTCTCTCCTGCTCTGCCGCATTTATTTCTCTCTTGTATTTTCTCTCCTTGCCACCCATCGGCTTTGGAGAAGGGCGGCCCAAACCCTCTTTCCTCTCCGGCGAACGCTTTCAAATTTTGAATCTTTGCTAAATTTTGCTGCTCCACGTTACTTGGCATTCGTCAAGCGGCCGTGGCCCTGCCATCACCGACGGAAAAACATTGAGGCCGCCCCTCCCGCAGTGGCGCAGGACAGTGGTGGTGGTGGCGATCCAAAGGGAATGAGTAAGAATAAAAACGAATAAATACAAAAAGTGAGAAATTGTTCCAATTAAAAACGCATTTGGATTCTTTTTCTATTTCAAGTTAGAAATTTTGTGGTCGCCTATCAAACGGGTATCATTTACTCAAAAATTCTTCTACAGAATAGAAATTGTAAAAGAACTTGTTTGGAAAAAAAAACTCTTAGCTCCCTTTGGGGCGAGTTGAACCGTGACCCTTTCCAAACTTCCAATGCACAGTGACTAAACAGAGCGAGAATTCTGCGAGTATCTGTTATTTCTGTTTATGGAAAACGGATGGAAAATGACCAGCTCTTAATGGACTTTGAAGACAGTGGGAGAGAGAACAAAGATTCGAAGTCAGAAGTTCAAGAGTGGTCGAAATTGCATTTCACATCCAATCAATGAAAAGAGAAAAGCGAAATAGAACAAAGAAAGAGCCGCTTGATCGAAGGACAATCTCGCATTTTTTTGTGATTACCCGCTGTTAATTAGCATTTCATCATGCACACAAGTAAATTCATGGCCAAACGAAAGAAAATCGAAATAACTAAAGAGAAAAGAAAGAATGAAAATTCCGCCAAATCGAATCTCATCCACCAAACTCAAGCGAGGTTTATACCAAAAAAAAAAAAAAAAAACTTAAGGGAGGAGAGGACTTCGACAGCTCTCTAAAAACCCCACATACCTGTCGTCGCCGTCGCAGTGGTCCCTGCACTCGTACACAGATCCCGCCGGTCTCAGCTAATCTTCCAAGTACCTTTGGAGCAACACCCCCGCCTCTCCCTCCCGGACGCCCCCTTAGCGCCCCTTTCGCATCTCCGCAGCCTCTCTGCGGGTGGAAACATGAAGGGCTAATTGCATGCTTCGGATCTCTGAAATGAATTAAAAAAAATGCCATCATTGGCGTGACATCCAAGACGATTTTACCAAAATCGAGCCATCTTGGACCTTGAATAGAACGTATAATCAAAATGCACTCTCCCAAGTGCCAACCTCATCCCCAAGCTCGTACATGGTCCCGAAAAACTTTGAGAACCCGAAGCTCTTATCGAGGGCGGTCGCACGCCCCTTAGCCTCTGCCTCACTTCCTTTTGAGATTGCCGCCCCGTTCGGCTTAACCATCCTGTGCCACTGCACGAGGGGTGGCCTTAATGTGCTTTGTTGGCGACGGCGGGAAATGGCCACTTTACGAATGCCAAGTAAGGCGGAGTAGCAAAATCTGGCAAAGATTCAACATTTGAATGAGGGTTTGCTTTTCTTCTTCCTTCTTCAGAGAATGGCCTGGGACTAGGGGTGTCAATGGGTTGGGTTTGATCGGGTTTTGATGTTACTCGACCCGACCTGAATCATAAGAGCTACCCGACCCAATCCGAATCATAAGAGCTATATGTTCCGACCCGACCCAGCCCTAAAAGCATACGGCCCGAAGCGAAAATTCGGGTCGGGTTTCGGGTCTATCTTTCTTTCTTCTTTTTTTTTTTTAAATTATAATAGTGGTTGGATCATAAGCCCATCGGTAAGGACTGCTAGAGTGGTGCCCTAAGGAACAAGCATTACTCAGCAACATTGAGATAATGAACAGAAGAGACCAACAGTAACATAGGCTTCAAGCAGAAGAGAGAGCATGAGAAGCAAACCTAGTTGACTAGACTAAAAGATATCATCAACTTAAAATTGTATTAGAAAACAACAATTTGTTTTCCAGATGAGCTAAAAACAGTACAAAATCTTATTTGAAGGAAAAAAGTGATAATGAAATGAAAAACCGACCAAAGATGTACATGAGAACAAATTCAGAGAATGTTAACAGCTTGATAATCTCTTCAATAGAAAGCTTCTCTTCAACCAACAAGTTTAGCAACAAGTCTTGACCAAACGACCAACTCATCACAGAATGAATTTTCAAGCATTAGTTTTTTGAGGTCCCAATTTTGTGCATAACACTCTAGGAATTAATATCATTTAACCACCGTGTACATAAAGCAAAAGATGAATATTACAAGCAAGGCATTTTGCTAAAATTATTTACAAGAGTGCCAAAGCAATGCAGAATCAATAATGCTTACTAGCAAGAGTTTCTCATGCTTTTTGCGCTGAGGAAGAATTCCAAGAGCATCCAGCATTGACTCATCCAGTTCTTGCTTACTAGCAAGAGTTTCTTATGCTTTTTGCGCCGAGGAAGAATTCCAAGAGCATCCAGCATTGACTCGTCTAGTTCTGTAACAGCAAATGTTGATGATAAATGGTAGTACATACCGAATAAGGAATTGTAACTGGAAAGATACAACAGCCCAACCTTTTGTTTGTAACAGCCTAGCCTACACACTCAACGAACCCAAAACTTGACCCATCTCTGATTTACGTATACGGAAAAGTGTTAAAAAAGTCTTAAACCTTTTGTGCCAATTTAGTCCTAAACATTTTTTACCTTTTGCATTTGTGCCAATTTAGTCCTAAACATTTTTTTAGTGTCAATTAAGTCTTAAACCTTTTTACGTTGTGCCAATTCAGTTATTTCCGGCCAATTTTGGTTGGATTTTGCTGACTGGACACCGGTCGGATGACGTAGCCTAATCGGCGCTAACGTGGACAACTTTTAATAATATTTTAATATTTTTGAATTTTTGAATTTTTGAATTTTTATTTTATTTTATTTTTTTCCTTTTTTTTTTTTTCTTTCTTCCTTCTTCCTCCGGCGACCGGCAAGAGGCGACGGCCGGTGAGGTCGACCTAGCCAATGGTCGCCCTCAAGTCCTAGGCGGCAAGGCTCGCCCTCGCCCATGGCTGGCGGGGCGAGCCCCGCCAGCCCGGCTTGAGGCCGCCCTTGCGGCTGCCGACCCTCACCAAATCGGCAAGGGTGAGCCTCGCCACCCCGGGCCTCGAAGGCGGCCTTGCGCCGAGCGGTGAGGCTCGCCCTCACGGGATCCGGCGAGGGTCGGCCGCCCTCGCAGCCACTTGCGAGGTGGCCGGCGAGGTCGACCTCAACCTTGCCGACCGTCGCCTCTAGCTAGTTGCCGAGGTCCCATGACCGGCTGGAGGAAGAAGGAGGAACGAAAAGAAAAAATATTCAAAATATTCAAAAATATTAAAATATTATTAAAAGTTGTTCACGTCAGTGCCGATTAAGCCATGTCAGCCGGCCGGCATCCAGTCAGCAAAATCCGGCCAAAATTGGCCGGAAAGGACTGAATTGGCATAACGTAAAAAGGTTTAGAACTTAATTGGCACTAAAAAAATATTTATGATTAAATTGGCATAAATATAAAAGATTTAGGACTTTTTAAATACTTTTCCCTACGTAAGTAATGTCTCCCTGCAAAGTTATAAATGTTAGAGAAAGAAAAAATGGAGTGAACATTGGCAACAAACTTCTGCTAATTTAGCATCTCCTCAGATATAACAACATATAACCAATTAGAAAACTCTAAAAGGGACCTCAGTCAGCGTGAGAACATGATAAAACACTAAGCTTAAGCTATAATGGTTAGTAAAGACATTGAAATGATTGATTTGCTTCAGCTATTCAGAGGTTACATAACCTTTCTGGGAGTTGAGTACTGACTACAGGTCATATAGCAATGAATCAATGATATATGTAGCAGTGACTTAAATAAAGAGAAGCCCAGAACAAGAAGTTCTTAGATGAGGCGTCCTTATACAAGTCCATGATATATTAAGAAGTGCATCATTGAAAGAACTTCACAAAAATACTTTCAACATAATCTCACATTTCTTCATGAACATCCAAAGATCTATCTTGGCTCTCCAAGCAAGTCTTAGCCGTAGACAACAAGTACAAGAGAGCATGCATCTCTCCAGCTTGGATATTTCATGTCAGAGAAACCTCAGCAATTAATCAGCTAATTCTGCTCTCTACTTCAGGTAATAAAAGGACACTGGAATCCTTAATAAAAGAATTTTTTTTCTTGCTTTCAATTCCAGAAGGCAAGATGCACGTCATAAAGCTCACCAAAGTTCACAGATACTATCGGAAGGATCCCAAACAAACATCAAACCCAACTTCAAACTAAGCTCCCAAATTCGTACATCATACAAAGCGGGTCTTGCTTTGGAAAAACAACTGCGCTCAACTTTGGGGAAAAGGGGTAAATCCCAAAATGAACACAGGGAACACAAGGATCTAGAAACAAGAGAAATCACAAGCGCACGCAGGTTCTACCCAACTACATCACTGCACCAATTCAAATGCAGACCAACGCGTAAAAAAGACAGAAGCCCCACACCACGAGCGAATCAAAGGAGAAGCAGCAAAGCCCCACACACACACCCGCACATTTTGATGAACATTGAACAGAACCCAGATGCAAGAGAGATCGAATATGCACCTGACAAAGGTGTTGCAACTTTGGATCGAGTAAGGGAATTGCTCTCCAAATCGACCAAGGAGGGGGGCCTCCTCCTACTGCTGCTGCTGCTGCAGAGCAAGGGACTTGCTCTGTGAAACCCTAGAATGCAAGGAGCAAAGAAGAGGGCGGCGGTGGAGTAGACGAGAAGGCGCAGTTGTCGACGGTAGCGGTGGCGGCGGTGACGGAGTCAACGACTGGAGAAGGTGCAATCCTCGGGAGGTTCAATAATATGTTTGGGTGAAGAGTGTTTGGGTTTGGGTGAGAAGAGAACGTGTTTGTTTCAAATACATGGAGTCAATAATGTGTTCAGGAGGTGAACAATGTTCCGACCCTAACTTGACCCAAAACATATTTGTTTTCTTGTTTTATCACCATTACCCAAACAATATTAAGACCCGAAACATGTACTCGACTTGTTTTGTGTTCGGTTCGTGTTCTGGTCAAGTTGGGTCGGATTTTTGGACACCCCTACCTGAGACCATGCTAACGTGGAGTCCCTGAACCACCCAATATTTTCTAGCTAGGGAGATTGCTGATCCTTGAGAAAATATTGTGTACCAATCCGATGCCATCATGTAATAATACTAGTACACTCACTGGGTGACATGTGTCATTCAGCCCCATCGCTGGCTCTCTCTCTCTCCAAACCATGAGAGCAGCAAGTTTGTATCGCCTTTGGCTGGGCCCACCTCTCCCTCTCTCTCTTAGTTAATTTTAATTTCAATATAGAGAGACTCCACATTCTCTGTCACTCTCTCCCATTCACTCTCCCCTTCAGAGCTTCGCGCTCCTCTTTCTTTGACGTACAATGGAGCCAAATGTCTGACGAACCACGCCATCACTCCGCATCCGGCTCTACATCTGCCTCGTCCGCCGCCTCCACATCCGCTCGTCTCTCTCTCAACTCGCTCTGTCTCGCCTTCTCCGCCATTGCTCGACGAACCACTCCTCCGCCTAGGTACTAATTTTCTTACATTTGCTCCAACATTATGTAATTTTTGCCTTTGATTTGTAATTTTAGGTACGCAATTTCGATTCAAGGGTTTTTTTTCCCTCCTTGTTCTCGCCTTGTCGCCCAACGAACCCCGCCACCGTGTCAGTGTTTGCATCCACCTCATTCGTTGCCTCCGCCTTTCCATGAAACCATGTCGAACGATGTTGTGTTCTCACCGTCTCTCTCGACTCTCTCTGTGTCTTGCGCGATCTCCCTCTTTGCCTCGCTAGGTACCGATTCTTAGTCAATCATTTCCTCTTACACTTGTGCTAAACCTCATTTTGGGAGTCATAGATGTTGTGCTTGATGTTAGAACTAAATGACGGCTTGCTTTTCCTAGGTATTAACATGTCTTTCCAACAACCTTATGATTAGTTTAGGATAACAAAAATGCCTTCCGTAAAAATATTAGGTATTTTATCGAAGGGCTTATTGGTTTTTATAGCACTAAAAAAGTGGTTAAGTTAGTCTAAATCCAAGTTTAAATCCAAGTCATGCATAGTGGGGGACTCAATTTTGGTTTCTCCGTGGTTACATTCGGGTCAAACTCATGCCCATATCTCGTGATCGAGTCATGTCCAGGGTTACCATCCCCATGGCAATGTTAAACACCATTTCCTTAAAAAAGAGATCTCTCTTTCGCGGGCATAATTGATTTTCTTACTTGACAAATCAAGAGTACAATTCCCATCTATTAAAACATATAAATAACAGACAGCAATTGCAGAGTTTATCTGACTCTTTTTGTTTTTTATTTGGCTACTAATCTCAAAGGGTATCAAAACATATTGACTGAGTGAATGTACTTCGTGTTTGCTTCAACGCCCTTATCACTCCATTACTTCAGAGTTCATTTTAATTTACCAACTGGGACCCAGTGATCACATTAGTTTTTGCTGCAGCATCTATCTACATCGTCTTATTTAGCCAAGTTTCTAAGTTGTTACCTAGAATGAAACAGGAAATGTGGACAATGCCACTTCTTCTTGAGCTGTTCTGCACATAGGTCCCCCTCCACTGCAGAATCTGAATAAAAAGAAAATAGCTATGATTTAGATTTTTTTCTTGCTCTCTTTGCACAACAGAATCCAAGAAAAGTACAGTTGTGGAAAGTGAAAACATGGGAAAAAGAGGGAGCTGGGCCAATTTCTTATGCTGCTGCTATATGTACTACACATGAGTGGTGAAACATGCAATGCAATTCGGACAGTTTCTGTCACATGGGTTCTTCTCTTGAACCATGCCATTGAATACTTGTTTTATAATAATGAATGTAGTCAATTGCTATAGAGATTTATGTACTATCGAAATACAACATTCGCAGATTTCAAATTGTCTAGATATATTTCTTGGAGAGCATTAATTTTTTAATTGAAAAATTTCGTACTCCTACTTGTATTTGCACTCACATTTTCATCTTAACAATCGGACAAAAAATAAATTGTTATATTGCAGGTATATGATGCCGTCATCCAACGTGGATAAGGGTACTTGGAGCGGATTGACCTTTAAAGATAAAATGTGTAACTATGGTAAGCATGCCACCGTGAGAATTTCGAAGTCTAAAAGCAACAAAGACCAGTTTTACTACAACTGTTAGGTTAAAACGTGTTACTTCTTTTCTTGGTGTTACCCTTGCCTTCTATCACGAAGGCTCTGCCTGCAAAACTTGAAGATGACATGAAAGACATTAAGTATTTTCTTGAGAAGCTAAATATCCTGCTACTTTTTGTTTGTTTATTATTTGTATTTTATTAGAACTACTTATCCAAATAAAGTAGATGGTTGAAATTGTAATTTTGCTAGCTCAAGTAAGTCTATTTGCCTTTAGACATATGTATGCACGCCTGTTTTCGTAGCCCAATTGATTTTGGATGGGAAGGTGGTTTTTATGTAGGTCATCAAAGCGGTTTAATTATCTTTTTTCAAAGCATCTGTAGTTTGATGCTCATTTATTTTTTGGTGGCCCTCTAATTCTTTTCCTTTTGAAGAATGAAAATGACTACACGTGAAAGGGGCAGAGAGCATGGCAACTTGTATCGTGCTTTAATGACTTTGAGATTGGGGCTTTTATGTTGTGTATAGCTATTATTAAGTAAATTCGATTTGTAACTATCTCCAGTTCGTACTTTTCTTATATTTCATTTCAATTTTATTAAATGTAGAGCTACTTCTAGTTTAATTGGCAATATTGCTCGGTATGCTTGGAATCTAGTTTTGTCTCTGAAGCATGAAATGGCATGGAACAATTGTTTACTAATCTATTATGTCGTTTCCGTGCTGTGAAATAAACTTTTATGGAGTGGATGTGAATGCACTAGTGCAATCTGAATGCCAATTTTTTTCTCTTGGCAGTAGAATTGTGATCTAGATAAGTTGGATTCAAGTCAAGTAGAGCACTGGCTCAGTGCATTTTTCTTCTTTTGCAACAAGTACAACAAGTCTTGTTGATCTTAAGATATACTAGATGTTTTGCCAGACTTAATTAACCGATGTAGCAACGAATCGACTACTGAAAATAGCACACTTCAGTATCAGAAAATAAGTCCAGATGTGAAGATGACAAAAACTCCAGAATTCCCAGCTAAGCACCGCCTAGTAATTGCACTTTAAGGGTACGATGGAGTAATAACCCTAGGAAGGGGGGCAATGACATCAACAAGAGAGATTAGTAGGCTCCCTTGCACATTCCCCATAGACATCCGAGTGCCAAACTCGAAAGATGATGCCCTGAACTTGTGATGTAAAATCTGAAATCCTTCGGTCAATGCTTCAAGTAACAATTCCATGTCGCTCAAATAACGCGGTATCTCATGGAAGGATTACTAGGTTCACATTTGCTGTTTCCTAATGGTAAGCATTCACAAAGTTTTCCATTTTGAAAATTTCCCACATGCATACGAACTGTCTTTGAACATGAGAAATGCAAGACGGTTAAAGTAATCGTGCTCGAGCAAGCTTGAAGAATTGTGGTCTCAAAGACATTATTTCAAATCGTCAGCATCACCATCATAAATAATCAATAGACTAAAGGCTCCCTCGCTAATACTCAACAAAGAATGGTCCCTCTAGCTAAATGCTGCACAGGCACCACACCTTATGGGTGGACATTGGCTGCATATAGATTGCCGAAAGGATTTGTCGGCTGTTGCATCTGTAGGCTCATTATCATCATCTGCTGCTGCTGCAACATGAAGGCCTGCTGTCGGTGCATTGCTGCCATTTGAACTGGAAGAGGTGCATATACAGCATTGGAGGCAAAGAACGGGTCTTGCGCTGGTTGCTGCATCATCGAACCAGCCATGGGGCTGGCTCCCAGGGATTATAACTAGAGCTTAGGCTGTTTCTTCTCATTGCATCAACATATAAGCTGTCGAGTGTAAGCTTGTTGAGTCCTCCCGCCTATGTTACAAACCCAACCAGTGAAAAATCAGTAAACACAGAAAAAGCAATTAAATTTGATGTTGCAAGAATTCCGCAACGCTTGAAAAATAAGCAATTACCAAGAGATAAGGGTCTTGGATATATCCTATAAATAAGATAACATTGAGAGCCTGGAAGACAGCTATGTTTTTAGTTTTAGATTGTTTTTCATTGTTTTGAAAGTTGAAAACAAAGTGGTAACAAAATTCTTTTTCTTTGATTCAAAATATTGGGTTTATTTTATTTTTTTTCGTTTCTTTTTCTACTATATTCTAATTTTCTTTTGTTAGGGCTACAATGTAACCTGATCATGATAATATGAATTTCATGATTTTTATACGTGCAAATGATTTCATTAATGTGAATTATATATTATTGAGCTTAATACTTTTAAATGATTGACCACTACTTGAATGATCTGATATGCATGTTTGAGACTAAGAAGTGATAATATGCAATTGCTCCTTATAATAAATAACCATGAATTAAATGTGGATAGAGATATATCTCGTTATTTGTGTAGCTTTCGATAATAAGATAATCCAAATGAATCATTGTAAACCGAGAATATACATAGATTTTAATGTAGTTATATTTATTTAAATTCACATAGAAATATAATGGATTAATAAATTGAATAAGTTTGTTATACCTAGAGATATTATAGTAAATAGATTAGGAAATTTCACTATCACATGTTTGATATCGTTATTATACGTATAACAATCTGAAATTTATATCTAACGGTTATGGTGAAATCGGATGCTCTAATATATTTATATGATTGATTTACTACCTTTAGTTTAAAAATTTTGCTTTTAAGATTTTTAGTTTTAATTCCTTCTCAATTTTATTTTAATCTGTTAAATAAGTTTTAGAATTAATTTATTTTTAATATTTAATCAGTTTTTATTCATCAATCTCTGTAAAACGATATTCTTTTCTCATCATTATATTGCTTGTTCGATACGTTCACTTTCTTTCATATGTCCAAAAGAAGAACTATTCGCCAGAATTCTAATCCGTTTGGGAAAATCCTTCTCAACAAATTCGATTTAACAAATCAATATTCAAATATAAACTTGAGATATTAATTTTAACGATTCTCTACCTTGGCTCAACATTTGAAGTCAAGTCATAGTGCTCATCATTCATGCCATTCTCCTAATACCCTGGCTGGCGCTCACTCTTTACAAATGCCAATTGTGCTCAAGCAAAGCTTGAGCTTCATCAAAGGAACAGGCTCAATCATTATGTCTGCAAGGTTTTCTGCTGTAGTAATCTTTTTCACAATAATATTACCATTCACTAAGACATCTCAAATGAAAGGATACCTAATGTTGATATGTTTCATTCGCTCGTGATAAATTGGATTATATGCCAAATATATCGTACATTTGTTATCATAATGTATATCAACGCTTTTCTGATCTAATCCAATTCTGAGAGCAAACTTTCGTAATCATATTGCCCCATTCACTATAAAGGTTAGTGTCATGTATTTTGCCTCAGTCGAAGACAAGACAACGTAATCATGAAAGGATGCTTTCAAACTAACTGTACCACCTGCTAGCATAAATACATATCCCATTAAAGACTTGCAATCATCCAAGTCACCAGCGTAATCTAAATCCACATAACTAGTGGTCTCACTGCCATTTCTATCCTTTCAGTGCAATATACCCTTGCTTGTTATCCCCTTCAAATATCTGAGGATCCACTAAACGGCTTCCCAATGAGTTTTACCAGGACGCTTTATATAGTGACTAACTATGCTTACAGCTTGTAAAATATCAATCCTAATGCATACCATTGCATATACAATACTACCTACGGCACTCGAATAAGGAACATATGACATATGCTCCTCCTCCTCCTCAGTTTAAGATGATAATTTATCTAAAAGTCTAAAGTGCTTCACTAAAGATGTATTTACAAATTTCGCTGACTACATAACGTGCCACAATCTTTTCAATATATATATATAAACATAGAAGTCCTATAGCTTTGTCACGCAAAATCTCCATACCCAATTTTTTCTTTGCAGCACTTAAATCTCTCATCTTAAATTCAGCACTCAATTACCTCTTTAGCACATCAATATCAGACATATTTTTAGTTGCTATCAGCATATCATCCCCAACCTCTTCAAGTAAACACAACTATCCATCTAACTTTTCGAATAGTCGTGAGTAGCCATAAAAGTATCAAAACACTTATATCACTACCTAGAAGACTGTTTCAGCGCATACAAGGAATGCTTTAATAGGCAAATATGATCTTTCTTACCTAGAATAGCAAATCCCTCTAGTTACCTCACGTAAATTCACTCCTCTAACTCACTATGAAGAAACGCAGTTTTCAAATCTAACTACTCTAACTCGAGGTCCTGCGAAGCAACTAAGGCAAGTAAAACACAAATAGAAGTATATCTTACCACAAGAGTGAACACCTCATTGTAGTCAATGCCCTCCTACTATATATACCCCTTCATCACAATTCTCGCCTTATACCTCGCTGCCTGGACATTGGAAATGCCCTCCTTCTGTTTAAAGACTCATTTGCTTCTGACAATCTTCTGACTCTTGGGTACTTTGACCAGCTCCATGTCTAATTCCAATGGAGTGATTCCATCTCTTCACTAATAGCACCTAGCCATTGTGATGACTCACTAATAGCCATTACCTCAAAGTAAGATGAAGGCTCATCTATCTCCATCTCGTCACCTATAGCCAATGCATGAGCAATATCTGTATAACCGTAACGTACCGGCGATTTAATTCGCCTTCTCTATATGTCTATGCTATAGTGTGTTGTGGCTATGCAAGTTGTTCAGTATCACTAACTTTGGGAATTGCGGCATTGTCTGCATTCTCAACTTTTGTTACTTTTGAGGTCTTCAAAGTCTCCACCTGAAGCTTAACCTCACTAATGACATCATGATCTATCTACTCTGTTGGTTGTTTTTCAGACTTCCTCTGTTGAAAAATTGCAGTCTCGTCGAAGATCACGTCTCTACTGATTAGAGAACCAGTTGTTTGGGTCTAAAGTATACTCCTCCGTCATAACATCTTACATGAATTTATAAACAAATAGAAGGGATATGTGAAGTTATCCCAATGTAATTCCAAATTGCAAAGCTATTTTCTTAGCTGAAATGTTTGGCAAATTTGAAACTTAAAAAGATCCTTTGTACTTCTGTTTCATGAGAAGCTAGCAAACTGACCCACGAAGACTAACAAGAACACTTTACAGAAAGGAAAATGGTGCATGTGAAACCAATTTGTCGAAACGTAGTTGCTGTTATGTTTTCCAACAACATTTAAAGGAAGTTAGAAACAAAATCCTCCGAAGTACTAAATGCTTCGTTTGCTATTAGGAGGGTTTCTTTCGAAAAGAAGTTGATGCTTTTCCAAGATATCTAATGATCTTATCTTTGTGAACTTTTGACAGACGACCAGATCCCTTTATTTTCGGGCTGCCCATCTCGCCGTCCCGAAGTGGGGTCCATTTGCTTCATGGTGCTGCGCTTGGCTTGAAGCCATTGGCCTCATTGCTGGCATCAGCACTCACGTAGACTCCGTATTCTGTTTGCTTCTTGTTCTGTTTCTTGTTGCATTACTTCCTCCAAGTATCTATCGAAGTGTTGGGAATGTCGGATTCCCAAAATCGGATTCGACACTAAATCGAACCCCTAAAACGAATGCGGAAGATAAGCCCGGGAAATTCACATGTATCACCGATCCTAAAGCACACCACGGAATCGAGCGTACCTTGTTAGCCACAGATTAAACACCGACGCCGATAAGAGGAAGAGAATTTGGCCCTGTTCGATCCGATGACACCAATTCGCCTTGAATGGAAGAAAAACGTCGCCTCGTGCTTTACTGTTTTTCTTTTTGGAGAGAGAGAGAGGGAGAGGGACGTACGTACGTTAAAATGCAAAAAGGTGTCTTCGTCTCTCTCTTTCATCCCTTATATACGTTCCCTCAAAAATAGAAACGTACCCCTTCATCCATGGGCCCTAATATTGTGGGCCGGGCTTTTAGGCCCAACATGTGCGGACGGGCCAACTTAGGCCCATCACATAAAACCATCATCTCCCACTCGCACATGGTGGGCCGAACAGATTCTCTTTACCTCTCGTCAACATTCATACCGGTGAATAATCCGTGCGACCAGCATACTTTGAGAGCTCGTTGCCATACATCTCGTTAGGAATATATAGCAGCTCATAATGGGCATCACATCCCGAGTAGATTTAGTATGCAGTTCTCTAGATCGAACGATCACATTTATATCTCTCTTGATCTCTTTTAAACAATGATATATATATTGTATTCACAATTATGATTATCCCAAAAACAGTCATAATTGGTTAACCAGTGAATACAAAACTACAATGTGATTCTCCAAATTCGATCTTCCTCTTTCCTTCAAACTCTCAATTTCAATTCAGCTTGCTTTTCTAGAAATGTCCCATTAGATCGAATCAAACTCATGACCATTGGCAACATCCTAAGATAGCAAACACTAAATAAAAATCTTGAGAATAAGTAAGAGTCATGAGGGCACTAAAATTGAGGAACTCTTTTCCTCAAGAGTCTCACACGGCATAAAAAGTTGAGATCAAACTTTTGCCACTCTTATTGGTCGTCTCATGCATACGTAGTATGAAATACGTATTATGGTATTAACTCCTTTCCCATGGAGCGTATGTCTACACCTTTCAATACCGTACGATGATAGTTCGGACATATCCAATGTCTAACTTGAGTTCACGTATCTACTCATTCACAAAATTCATCGAACTCACATCGGCATCATAGACGATAAAGTAAAATATGTGGGTTATTTTACTTTCGGACATAGTAAATATTATGTCCTCATCTTAACACTTAGTTAAGGCGACATACGTATTTTAAGCTTGAGCTCTCGATTATCACCTAGATAATAAGCTTAAAAACAGTCTCATCTCTATTTATCACACAAGTAAATAGAGGCGATTACCCGTGTGAGTGGGCTAATCTTATATCTGTCCGACATACTTTCTCAACTTAAAATAATGCACTGAGCATTAAGATGCATAAAGATCAAACAAAGATTCATAAGCATTAATGACGAAAAAAACACAAATTCATCAAATGTGAACACTTCGGGAAATTACAATATTCAAGTACATCGCCTCTACGCAATCCTAGAGATTTCATATGGCCACAAAACACATCTCTAGGTATTGGCTTTGTCATAGGATCTGCTATAATACTATGCGTAGTATGTACTCTAAGTTCACATCTTTTTGTGCAATCATATCCTTGACAAAAGTTATACTTGGTATCTATAAGTTTGGTCTTGTCATGATATTTTGGATCTTTGGTGTACGCTTTTGCTGCTTGGCTATCACAGTTAACCAACAATGAATCTGCAGCACTTCCAATAACACCTAAATGATCCAATAATCTCTTAAGCCAAACATCTTCTTATATTGCTGCTAATAATACCACGAACTCGTTTCCATCGTGGACAAGGCTATACACTTTTGTTTCTTACTGCTCCAACATATGGTGCCATTATTCGGTAAGAAAACAAACCCAGAGGTAGATTTTCTTTCATCCAAATCTCCTCCCCAATCAGCATCAGAATAGCCTTAGAATCACAGATCCTTAATAACTCAACGTATAATCAGCAGTCCCCTTTAGATACCTCAGTATTCTCTTAACGGCCTTCTAATGTGCTGGACCTGGGTTGGATTGGTATCTACTCACCATTCCAACTGCAAAACATATGACAGGTCATGTACACATCATAGCGTACATCAAGCTTCCAATAGCACTAACATAAGGAACATGTTTCATTTGTTCCTTCTCTTGTGGAGTCCTTGGACACAGTCTATGGCTCAATCCTTCACCTTTTGCAATAGGAGTGTCTATGGGTTTACAATCTTGCATACGAAATCGTTCAAGAACCTTATTTATAAATGTTTCTTGCGAAAGAGATAATGATCTCTTCGAACGATCTCTTGAAATTTTAACTCCAAGAATGTATGCAGCTTCACCCATATCCTTCATCTCAAAGTTGGAAACAACCAACTCTTGACAATATTAACAAACTCCATATTACTTCCGGCAATTAGTATATCATCAACATATAATGATATGATCACAAATTGATCTTTGGATCTTTTGATATATACACAATGATCCTCATCAATCATTGTAAAATCATATGCCATTATGACATTATGAAAACGTATATACCATTGTCTTGACGACGCTTAAGGCCATATATCGACCTTAAAAGTCGACATACCTTTTCTTCTTGGCCTTTCACTATGAAACCAACAGGTTGTTCCATATATTTCTTCCTCTAATTCTCCATTGAGGAAAGCAGTCTTTACATCTATTTGATGTAACTCAAGATCCATACTAACTACTATTGCCAGAATAATGCGAATCGAGGCAAATCTCACTACAGGAGAAAATGTTTCCTCATAATCAATTCCTTCCTGTTGATTATACCCCTTCGCCACAAGGCGAGCCTTATGCTTTTCTATCGAGCCATCAGCCTTTTGCTTTATTTTGAGAACCCACTTGTTCCCTATAGCTTTGCGTTCTTTTGGAAGATCAACCAGGTTCCTAAACTTGGTTTGACTTCATTGACTCCATTTCCTCTTCCATTGCATGAATCCATTTTTTTCTTACTAGGGCAATTCATAGCCTCATTAATATTTCTTGGCTCATCATCATTTTGCGGAGCAATCATAAAAGTTTCCCCTTCAATGTCAAAACGTCGACGGGGAATACTTTGGCGACTTGTTCGCCGTATGGGAGATTGTACACTTAGCACATCATTCCCCATTATGCTCCCACTAGGATTAGATAATGATAACGTTGTCTCATCATGTAGTTGCAATTGAGAATGAGTTGAATTCAATTCATCACTTCTCATATTACTCCCACTTGGACGAACTCCTCTAATATCATTATCTTGATCCAAGATTACAAATAGGGAGTAATCTGTCCCTATTTCGCCCTTCTTAGGAAATTCATCCTCTAAGAATGTGACATCCCGTGATTCAAATTCAGTTATACTCCCACTTTCCTACTCACCTATAAACACATACCCTTTCGAGTGTTCGGAGTATCTCATTAAAATACTCATATTTCCTTTGGGACCCAATTTCCCAAACTTGTGAGAGGACTCATGATTATAGGCAGCACTACCCCATGTCCATAACTCATATAGAGTGGAAGTAACTGATTTGGAAGGCACCCGGTCAAGTATATAGGCAGCGAGTTAACAACGCATCACTCCAAAAAGTAATAGGTAAGTTAGCATGCGCCATCATGGACCTAACCATTTCCGGTAGGGTTCTGTTTCTTCTCTCGCAACACCATTTTGTTGAGGAGTATATGGAATAGACAACTGTCTTTCTATTCCTTTTTCATCACATAATTTTCTGAACTCATCAGATAAATATGCTCGACCTCGATCGGATCTCAATGTTTTTATTTTCTTGTCTAATTGATTTCCTATAAAGTTCATAAACCTTTTGAAACAACTTAATGCTTCAGATTTATGAGAAATCAAATAGACATATCCGAATTGAGTATAATCATCTATAAAAGTGATGAAATAAACAGCCCCATGCCTTCCTTTCACATTCATTGCACCACGTACGTCGAAATGGATTAAATGCAGAGGAAATTCAGCTCTTTTACCTTTTCCAAATGGTTCCCTTGTCGTTTTCCCTACAAGGCAATGCTCACATATGGGCAAATCGACTTTTCAATGTTGCCCAACAAGCCCTCTTTGGCCAGATCTATTCATACGTTGTTGGCCAATATGACCAAGTCTAGCATGCCACATAATCACATCATTATCATATGAAGTAGAAGACGTGAAACAAGGGAATAACAAATATTGACATCACCACAGTTAACATTTAATACAATAAACCATCCAGAAAGTGACCACAACCATAGTAGTTTGTATCCAAATACAAATCTACACCTCTATTATAGAAGTTCATATTAAAACCTAGTTTAACCAACACTAAAACAGACACTAAAATTTCGACGAATCTCCGGAGCATATAAAATATCATGTAGGAATAGGGTGCGTCCACCACGCATGTTCAATTGGCAGGTGCCAATTCCTTTAACTCTCGGCTCGGAGTTATTTCCTACATAGATCCACTTAGTTCCGCTTGGTACTCGTCGGAATTCCACGAAGGATCCTCTATCCTTCGCTACATGGTCTGTTTCTCCTGAATCTACAGTCCACAAAGGATTGGATTCAGCCAATAATATAAAACTTGACACATAAGCAAAGTTCTCAAATGTACAAGAGGTGTTTACCTTTTTCGGCTCACAACAATTGCGAGCATAGTGACCCTTCTTGTCACAATTGTAACACCTCACCCTTGACATTTTCTTCACTTGAGGACGTTTTCCTCTCTTGTGTTGGTTAACTCTTGATTTCTTGCAACAAGGACTTGATCCTTTGCAATCCCACATATTGAACGAATCAATACGCTTGCACTTAGAGCTCAAAGCCCTTTTTGGGCTAGAACCAGCATTGCAAATATCTATTTTCGGCTCAAATGCCGTTAGGCGGTTCTCTACTAGCTCAAGGTGGCGCAAAGCATCCTCAAGATCTTCCATAACATGGTCAAGAGCTTCTAGTGCTTCTTGCTTTTCCAGCACATATTGAATCTTCATATTCAATATTTCACAATTGTTGCTGAAACCATCAATCTGAACACATCAGACATACATGCACGAATAATTAATGCCTATCATTTATGCATCCACTTTGCACGACCCATCATATCAATGAACAATTTCAAGTAAGGTTTCAGAATCAAAAGGTCACTATGTTTCCAATCATCCTCCAAAAATCCTAACTCAAAATTATTATTAATATAATTGTCTTATGCAAAATAAATTCCATGAAGTTACAAAAACTTCTATGAACTACCCACAGCAGTCAACAATAATAGAAAGCAAATAATATCTAACATTTAATAGAATAACAATGCTTTCACACATGATACAACTAACATATCAGTTGCTACACCAACAACAACTTATTGTCCATAAAGCATACTAAATAAAAAAAATATCTCGAAACATCTAAAACCAAGGCATTATAGTACGAACAGGGAAAGCTTCTACTTGGTTCAATTTCTTTTTCTTTTTCTCTGTAAAATTTTCAGGCATTCTTGACAGCCACGGAAAAAATGACGAATATCCCTTAGGATTTTTCCTACGCACGTTCATCCCCCGCCTAATCGAAGTCATTCCTTGGGTCGCGGTCTTTGTGACTCCAACCCGATGATATTCATCTACAAATTCCATTACTAGCTCCTTATATCTAGTAAATCTTTTGACCTCCCATAGGCGATTCAACACTCCTTGCCATTCGGTGGAAGAGTGTTCATGAAGAATCGCACCATCCGAGTATCGGCATAGGATAACCGTTCCAAATGACTTCTTGAATTTTCTTGTTGACCTCTACAACATGATCAATTATGTCGTCACTTTCCCATCGATAGCCATTCAAATCGGCTATCAACCCTGAAAGCCTTTCCTTTTGTTCATCTGACATTGTACGCACAGATGCGCGCGGCTTACGGGAAGGCATTGTTCCTGCAACAAATGCAGAACAAAAAAGGGATTACATATAATCCACAGAGACATAATTGAAAAAGAAACACATTCTTTCTCCTTCCTCTTTTTTTTTTTTTTAAATAAGTCAACGGTCAAAGTCAACGGTCAACGGTCAGCCGTCGAGGTCAACCGGGTCGGGTCGCTAGGTCGGGCCGGGTCGGACGAACCGACCGGCACGTGGCGCGCGCGTGCGCGTGCTGACGTCACGCAGACGTCATCCGGCACGTGCGCGGCATGCGCCTGGCTTCCATGCGGGTCGGGTCGTGTCGGGTCGCCGTCGGGTCGAGTCGCCGGCCGGTGACCGGCCGTCCAACTGTTGTCGGCGATGACGTCATCGATGACGTCATCCCGGCGGTTACCGTGACGTCACGGTGACGTCGGCACGCGACGGTTCGCTGATCGGCGCGTGCCGGTTCGCCGGCCGCCGCACGCACGTGCCGGTTCGCCGACCGGCGCGTGTGGCGCACGCGCTGGCCGAGCCCGGCGCTTCGGGCGCGTGGCGCCCACGTGCAGCGGCTTCGGCGCGCGTGTGGGCGCGTGCGGCGTCTCCCGACGGCGGTCGACCCGTCTACGGACTCGTCTCGACGAGCTCTTTCACCCTATGCCATCAAAAGATTGATTTCGACTTACGGAAACTCGAAAAAATGGATGAACAGTGCTCGAGTGTCGGGATTTTTGCCCCGATAGATTTCGGCCGAATAATTCCGCGAAAAATCAATCAAAAACATGAAAAGGGGTCGGGAAAACATGAACTAGGGCTCGATACCAATGTTGGGAATGTCGGATTCCCAAAATCGGATTCGACACTAAATCGAACCCCTAAAACGAATGCGGAAGATAAGCCCGGAAATTCACATGTATCACCGATCCTAAAGCACACCACGGAATCGAGCGTACCTTGTTAGCCACGATTAAACACCGACGCCGATAAGAGGAAGAGAATTTGGCCCTGTTCAATCCGATGACACCAATTCGCCTTGAAGGGAAGAAAAACGTCGCCTCGTGCTTTACTGTTTTTCTTTTTGGAGAGAGAGAGAGGGAGAGGGACGTACGTACGTTAAAATGCAAAAAGGTGTCTTCGTCTCTCTCTTTCATCCCTTATATACGTTCCCTCAAAAATAGAAACGTACCCCTTCATCCATGGGCCCTAATATTGTGGGCCGGGCTTTTAGGCCCAACATGGGCGGACGGGCCAACTTAGGCCCATCACATAAAACCATCACGAAGCTTGGTGTAGTGAATTGATCCCACGAGTGGTTTCGGAAGGCATGTGCAGGATCACAAACCCTTCAGAGCATCATATTATTGTGCACTGGCACAAACAAAGATGGCGGCCTCCTCGCACCGAAGTGGTTGTTCTTATGCATCTACGTGGGTCTTACTTTCATATGGGCGGTCCTCAACACATTCGCGTTGAATTAATTGCCTTCATCGACATAATCTCAATATGGTGGCAGGTTTATTCCAAAACTCGAGCATTTTATATCAGAAACTTTATATATCAATATGTGTGGACCAAAATAAGTGATCTACGAGATGATTTCAATTACTAATCGAACCTCCATTTCCTTTTCCTTTAGTTAATCGGCAGGATTGTCCTAGTTATGATGCTTCCGCTCGTAGCACAGTCTGCGTCTTTTGTGTTTAACCATTTCGAAATGGCTGAACCAACTAGGATAACGAGCAAACCTTATGCAGTAATTCTAGCTTTTCTTGTTAGTCAGTATTCACTTTACGGGTATGAAGAAACTGAAGGCGCTGACAAGAACGGTCCCATTGCAATTCTTACCAGTATAGGGATCACTTCAGTGTTTGGATGGGCCTATATAATGGCTCTTACTTTCAGCATTAAGGTATGGAATATTAAGCTAAAATATTTCTTTGTTGGAAGTAATGAAGTAGCAAGTTGAATTAGGAAAACTTTTGCAGCTTCAGAAGACATAACACACAATTTTGGGTGCATTTGGTTTGGGGAATATCCTTGGGAAAATGCAAAGGCTTTAGAGTTAAAAAGGTTTTTGAAATGCAAGTAGTGTTTGGTAGTGTACCTTAGAAACACATTGAAAAGCAATTTTGATGCGAATACTATGTGGTAAAAACTACACTTTGTAAAAGAATTTTGCTACTTTTTATTTTTGGTAAAAAATCTCAAGTTATTTGCTAGCGGAACTTAATCGCTGTCAGTGAACCAAATTGGCCGCCAACCATCCTCACCTAAGGTTGCACAACCCTAGGCGATGGCCACCAAGGGTCTAGCCACCTCAAGCGACACCTAGGTCGTGCAACCTTAGGCAAGGGCAGTGGTGGCTCACCAGCCGCCAATTGATGGCACGTTGATGTGAGTCGTTGCGGAAAGATCGTTCTACAAAGGCCCGGATGGTGCAAAATGCGAACCTCGACCTCCAATCGAACCTGTGATTAGTAATCTCGGTATGAACGTGACCCGTTGACGAACGTGTGTCAACCAACCAACGTTATAGACACCACAAGTGAAAGAATTCGCTATCTCGCTCGATAAGTCGAATCGACTGCCATAAGAGAATCTTTATAAGGTCAAGTCCTCAAAAGAACAGTAGAAGATAACCTCTCAATTCTTTTTCCTCAAAAATAAGATATGCCTGTCTCCCAAAGAAAGTCGGCCAACCCTTAATATAGGCCTTCTAGTTGCCACACAAACCCTAAAACCAGCCCTAGAAATCTAATATGTCATATTCTAGAAAATATCTAAACAAGAAGATAATTTTTTTTTTGACTTGGTCAAATATTTGGTGACCAGATAATCAAATTGCGCCAAAATTTCCAAGATTCTTCAAGATTCGATCTAAAGTCATCTCCACGCCAAAAATTACGCCAAGATTTCCAAGATTCTTCAAGATTTGATCCAAAGTCATCTCCACGCCAAAGATCACGAACCATGACGCCAGCAGCTTGCCTAAATTGCTTGGCCTGCCCTCGAGTGATCGAACCAGTCGGAATAGACAATGGGTCCTTAGCACCTCCTCCTCGATATGGCTTGACGTCCACATCATTCCCTTCCCCGTGCAAAGGATTTGCCCTCAAATCATCACTTGCATTGAAAAGAGTCAAGTCAGAAACATTAAATGTAGCACTAACGTCATACTTACTTGGAAGATCAAGCTTATAGGCGTTATTGTTAACTCTTTCCAACACCATGAATGGTCCATCCCTCGCGGTAATAACTTAGAATGTCATTGCTCAGGAAATCGCTCTTTGCACATATGAACCCAAACCTAATTGCCGGGTTCAAACACCACTTCCTTGCGCCCTTTGTTGGCTTACCTTGCATATTGCTCAGTCTTGCACTCAATATTTGCGCACGTCTTCTCATGCAACGCCTTGACAAATTCGACTTTCTTTGCTCCTCTAAATCCACATGCTCATCAACAGGTAAAGGGGTTAAATCTAACGGAGTTAATAGATTAAAACCATAGACAACCTCAAATGGTGTAAATTTAGTAGCAGAATGCAGGCTCCTATTATATGCAAACTCAACACGTGGTAGACAATCTTCCAAAGAACAATACCCCTAAAGTTCTATTAACTACCTCAGTTTAACCATCGGTCTGTGGATGACAAGTGGTAGAAAATAACAACCGTGTTCCTAGTTTTTTCCACAATATTTTTCCAAAGTAGCTAAGAAATTTAGATACTCGATCTGAAACAATTGATCTAGGCATGCCATGCAAATGTACAACCTCCCTAAAGAACAAATCAGCAACATGAGATGCATCATCAGTTTTATGACAATGTATAAAATGAGTCATCTTTGAAAACCAATCAACAACCACATAAATAGAATCTCTACCATACTTAGACCTAGGCAATCCTAACACAAAATCCATAGAAATATCAGTCCAAGGATGCGTTGGAATAGGTAATGGTGTATACAAGCCATGCGGTTTAATTGTAGACTTCGATTGCTTACAAGCAATGCATCTCTCACAGACACGTGTGACATCTCTCTTCATATGTGGCCAATAAAAATGTTCATACAGCATTTCATAAGTCTTATTAATGCCAAAATGTCCCATTAAACCACCACCATGTGCTTCTCGCACCAATAATTCACGCAAAGAACACTTAGGCAAACATAGTTTGTTTTCACGAAAAAGATAACCTTCACGCCTATAGAATTTATCAAATGCAGCATGTTCACATGCTTCAAACACTCTCCCAAAGTCATCATCATCATCAGTATATAAGCCCTTGATATGCTCAAAACCTAGACACTTTGCTTCTAAAATAGTTAGAATCGCGTACCTTCGAGAAAGTGTATCAGCTACCACATTCTCCTTACCTTTCTTGTACTTGATCACATATGGAAAAGTCTCGATGAACTCCATCCATTTGGCATGTCTTTTATTCAACTTCTGCTGGCCTATCAAGTATTTTAAGGTCTCGTGGTCGGTGTGGATCACAAACCCCTTTGGCCATAAATAATGTTGCCAAGTCTCCAAAGCTCGCACTAAAGCATACATCTCCTTATCATAGGTAGGATAATTCAATGTTGCTCCACTCAATTTCTCGTTGAAATAAGCTATGGGACGCCCTCCTTGTATCAACCACAGCTCCAATTCCTGTACCAGAAGCATCGCACTCTATCTCAAAAGTAGCACTGAAATTCGGCAACGATAACAAATGAGCATTAGTCAACTTATCTTTTAGCGGATTAAATGCTTTCTCTTGGTCTTCTCCCCACATGAAACCCACGTGCTTTTTGATAACCTCGGTCAAAGGTGCGGCAATGGTGCTGAAATTTCTCACAAATCGCCGATAAAAACTCGCCAATCCATGAAAGCTACGCACCTCTCCTGCGGTCTTAAGCGTTGGCCATTCACGGATTGCTTTGGTCTTTTCTTCATCAACCTGTATACCATCAGCACTAACAACAAACCCTACAAATACTAATTTGTTAGTAACAAAAGAGCACTTCTTTAGATTAGCGTACAATTGCTCGGCCCTTAAAACCTGCAAGACAGCTCGCACATGATCAATATGGTCATCAGGGCTTCGGCTATATATCAAGATGTCATCGAAATAGACAACCACAAATCGACCAATAAAAGCTCGCAAAACATGATTCATAAGTCGCATAAACGTGCTCGGTGCATTAGTTAATCCAAATGGCATGACAAACCACTCATATAATCCATACTTGGTCTTAAATGCAATCTTCCATTCATCACCTTCTTTCATCATAATTTGATGATAGCCACTTTTCAAATCGATCTTAGTGAAAATACAAGAACCATGCAACTCATCCAACATGTCATCCAACCTAGGAATAGGATGTTGATACTTTACCGTAATGTTATTAATTGCTCGGCAATCAACACACATTTGCCAAGTTCCATCCTTCTTTGGCACCAACAAAACAAGGACGGTGCACGGGCTAAGACTCTCTCTCATATACCTTTGCTCCAATAATTCGCTAACTTGCCGTTGTAGTTCCTTTGTCTCCTCGGGATTGCTTCGATATGCGGCTCGATTAGGTAATGACACACCAGGAATCAAGTCGATTTGATGTTCTATATCTCGAATCGGTGGTATCCCTCCAGGAAGTTCATCAGGAAAGACATCTTTAAATTCCTGTAATAAAGACACAATAGAACTAGGCAAACTTGGGTCAAGATCGTTAGTAGAAAACAAAATCTCCTTGTACAAAAGTACAAGCATTGGTCGGTCTAGAACTAAAGCTTTCCTCACCTCACTCGATTTTGCATAAAAAATATTTTGCCTCTTTTCTTTCCTCTCTTCTTTTCTCTCAGTTTTTACCACAATTCTCCTCTCGGCCTCTCCTTTTCCTTGCGTCTCAAACACACCACGCAAGCCCTCGGATTTCTCACCTTTTCTCTCTCTCTCTCTCGGCTTCTGATTGTAACTTTAACTCGATCTTGATACACCTCACTAGGTGTCATTGGTACCAAAGTGTAAGTCTTTTGATTCATCACCAATGAATAACAATTAGTATACCCATCATGATGTACCTTTCAATCATATTGCCATGGTCTTCCAAGTAAGATATGACCCGCTTGCATAGGTACAACATCACACTTTACCTCGTTCTTGTATTTCCCTATTTCAAATTGAATTCGAACTTGCTTCGACACTTTCACCTCACCACTATCATTTAACCATTGAAGTCTATAAGGCCTAGGGTGCTTTGTCGTTTTCAAATCCAACTTATCCATCATAGTACAACTTACCACATTCGCACAACTACCTCCATCAATTATCATACTACAGATCTTACCATTCACCACACATCTTGTATGAAACAAGTTATCTCTTTGTTGGTGATGCTCCTCCTCCTTTACTTGCACACTCGTGAGAACGCCTAACCACCAATAAGTCTCGTTTTATAGCCACTTCTCCATCACTATAATCCTCAAATGGTGGCATCTCATCATCCTCTTCTTCCCTCTCACTTTCGGACTCAACATCACCATGTCCAGTCATGATCATCACCCTTCTATTAGAGCATTGATTCGCCATATGACCCCTACCCAAACACTTAAAACATTTAATTTCACGAGTTCTAGTATTAGGGTTTTCGGTTTTACCTGAAACCGGATTCTATCCAACTTTACCGTCCCTCTCCTTCTCCTTTGAGGTTTTGATTTTGGTGTTGTTTCCTCTCCAATTTGGCTTCTCATCTCCCTTCTAATTGGATCTCCAATTCTGATTTGAACCTCCCCCACTCTTGTGATTTCGGGCCAACTTCAATTGCTGCTCAACTTTGATGACTTTGTCCACCAATTCCTCCAATTCAACATAGTGTTGCAGCTCCACTACTCTTGCTATGTCTCGGCTCAAACCACTCAAAATCTTGACATTGTGGCCTCACGATCCTCCACCACATTAGCACGGATCATGGCAATCTCCATCTCCTTGTCATACTCTTCCATGCTCTTATTGCCTTGTGTGAGATTTTGTAACTTTTGAAACAAATCTCAATAGTAATGACTTGGTACAAAATGTTTCCTCATCACCACCTTCATCTCATCCCACGTCTCTATCAGTCTTTCACCATTGCGCCTCCTACTAGTCACAAGTTGATCCCACCAAATTATAGCATGATCAGTAAATTCAACAGCTGCAATTTTTACCTTTTTGAGCTTACAGCATCGTTGGCAATCAAATACTATCTCCATGCATTTCTCTCACTCTAGATACGCATCGGGATCATTCTTCCCTTGGAAGGAAGGAATCTTCATCTTGATGTTGCCAAGTTCATCATCTTCTCCGTGTCTAAACCTTCGGCCTCCATTCCACCTTTCAAATCGAGCATCTCAATCATCCTCCATGTCGGCCTTATCATCATCATAATGCCACTGCCTTCTAGGTCGTGTTCTAGAGGCGTCTCACTGATGCTGCGGCCTTCCTTGGGGTATCTCTCGGTCACCATCAACCCTCATGCCATTCCCCATCATTCGGCTACTAAGCTCCTCCACTACGACCCTCAACCGTTGGATGCTTTCCACAAGCGCTTCATCCCTTCGTTTGGAGTCAACCTCCCTTTAATTCACGCTTTCTTCGTGCAACATATTTTAGACCTATAAGTAAATGTTAATCACAAAAAAAAAAAATCCTCACCAATCGCTCCCTCACGTGTTTCTCTCAAGGTGTTTGTCACTCCCCTCGTGTTTAACTCAAGTCTAGGCTTTTTTTTTCCCTCAATTAAACTCACACACTCTTGCATTTTCCCTCTCGTATTCCCTTTTCACAAGCTCTTTATCAGACTCAAAACCTATCTCTCAACCCCCTTACGACAATCAATTCAGTAAGTAACAATCTCAAACCAACAAGTACAACTTTCGAAATTCCAATTGAAATGCAAATCACTACTGATTTTGTTTTAATTCGGTCCACCAACAAACGAGTCGCCTTCTTGATTTTTTTTTGTTCAGCTATTTTTTTCTGCCGAATCAGTTTTTTTTTTTCTCTTGCGCACTTTTTTTTTTTTTTTTTGCGTTTTCTTTCTCTTCTTTTTTTTGACGAACTTTCTCTTTTTTTTTTCTTTTTTTTTGACGAACTCAGATACAATTTAAGATGCTAGGAAAAAAAATTAAAACTAACAGCAAACAACTACGTATGGAAGCACAAAAGCAATCGGATCCCTCAATTGGCTGGAATCGAAACCCTAGCTCAATAAATCTCAAATTGCTGAATATAAACAGAAAATTTAAGATAAATAGACCCTGTAGAAGCAAGCTCTGATACCAAATGATGTGAATCGTTGCGGAAAGATCGTTCTACGAAGGCCCGGATGGTGCGAATTGCGAACCTCGACCTCCAATCAAACCTGTGATTGGCAATCTCAGTATGAACGTGACCTGTTGACGAACGTATGTCAACCAACCAACTCTATAGACGCCATGAGCAAAAGAATTTGCTATCTCGCTCGATAAGTCTAATCAACTGCCACAAGAGAATCTTTATAAGGTCAAGTCCTCAAAAGAACAGTAGACGAGAACCTTTCAATTCTTTCTCCTCAAAAATAAGATATGTCTGTCTCCCAAAGAAAGTCGGCCAACCCTTAATATAGGCCTTCTAGTTGCCACACAAACCCTAAAACCAGCCGTAGAAATCTAATGCGTCATATTCTAGAAAATATCTAAACAAGAAAATAATTTTTTTTTTTACTTGGTCAAATATTTGGTGACCAGATAATCAAATTGCGCCAAGATTTTCAAGATTCTTCAAGATTCGATCCAAGGTTATCTCCACGCCAAAGATCACGAACCATGATGCCAACAGCTTGCCTAAATTGCTTGGCCCGCGCTCGAGTAATCGAACCAATCGAAATAGACAATGGGTCCCTAGCACCTCCTCCTCAATATGGCTCGATGTCCACATCACACGTCGGCCACTCACTGAAGGCATGGGGGCCACTTGTTGATGGCATGTTGGTTGCTCGTAGGCTGCATGGCGGTAGTTCTTCGATGGCACGATGGCCGCTCGCTAATGGCACAACGGCTGCTTGCTAGTTTCTTGTCAGTGGCTAAGGAAAAAGTTAGGGCTTTGAGAACGTTTCTGGAATTATAAAAGTTGAGTAAAGGAAAAATTGAAAGGAAGAAAAAATTGGTATATTTGCATTGCGGAAATGCAGCATTCCAAAATACCTCCTGACTTGGCTTGAGTTAAAAGACTTTTAGAGAGCTTTAGATGCAATTGCATTGCCCAAAGCACCCAAAAATTAGATGCAATTGCATTGCCCAAAGCACCCAAAAATTGAGGCTTTAGGGCCCCCAAAGGACTTTGCAAATGTTAAACCAAATTCACCCTTTACCTCTCATTGATTTCTAAGTACTCCCACATAAATCAAGAAATTAAGTAGACTTTTTGTTGTTAAGCCACATCTCACATCACCATGGAACTCCACTCTGCTACCTTTTACCAATATTTAAGTCAGTAACGTGGTATGTCTAAATTTGTACAGAGAGCAGGCTGAAGAATGTACATATGCTTTCTTTCCCTCTCTTCTGGACATTGTTATGACATCGATTGCTTTGAGTTGCTTTTGATACTGTCTCCGCTGCATTATACTATCTTATGCATGCTGAAACTCAGGACTTCAACTATCTATATGATCCGTCCAATGGGACAGCGGGTGTGTTCGTTCCAGCTCAAATACTCTATGATGCATTCCATGGGAGGTATCACAGTTCTATTGGTGCAATCATCTTGCTATTCATTATATGGGGCTCATTCTTTTTCGGCGGGCTTTCCATCACTACCAGTGCGGCAAGAGTAGTATGTATCTATTCCTCTTTTCCTTTGCTATGCTGCACCATCCGAAAAGTTTTGGGTACTTGTCCATCGATACATAACCATTGCACCATGGCTTTGTTCAGATATATGCATTGTCAAGAGACAAGGACATCCCATTTTCATCGATATGGCAAAAAGTGCATCCGAAGCACAAAGTCCCATTTAATGTTGTGTGGCTTTGCGCGGCCATCTGCATTCTACTTGGTATTGAAAGTGAACGTAGTCTTCACTGCCATTACTTCCATATGCACAATAGGATGGGTCAGAGGATACGCAGTCCAGATATTCACAAGGATCGTCATGGAAGAGAAGAATTTGAAATCTGGGCCATTTTACTTGGGAAAGGCAAGTAGACTGATCTGTTTGATAGCGTTTCTGTGGATATGTTATACCTGCTCGGTGTTTCTTCTGCCGACTCTGTATCCCATTACTTGCGACAAATTCAACTACGCGCCAGTTGCTTTAGGTGTGGGTTTAGGTATGATAATGCTTTGGTGGGTGTTTGATACCCGGAGATGGTTTAAGGGACCTATTAGGAACATTGACGCACATAACGGAAAGGTATGATGCGATGGTCTTGTATCCGCAGTTCCAATATGCTCAATTGGTTGCCCTTACAATTATTGGAAAACAAATTCATCGTGCTCTGCCTCGGGCATATGTCATGAACATTCGTTCTTGATTACTTCTTCGTGCAAGGCATAACCACTTTGTTAACATTCCAAAAAGCATGAAAGCTCGAATTTGTTCAAAGCGCAGATCTAGATTTCCTTTCTTCAGCAATCCCTAATGCATTTTTGGTCAATCAGTGAGAAAGTTTGAGAGTTGGTGTAACTACAGAATATCATGTCTGGTGCATCATATCAAGTTTTACCATTAGCATGATAAGCCGTACATAAAAGATTGTTGTCTGCCAGGGCTTGACGTACTTAAAACCCACATCAGTCTCTGGCCTCATAGGAAATCTTGCTCTATCGTAATAAAACACTAGATCGACGAATTAATCCCCAGTCGAATGGATGCAATGTCAAAGAAACACGATATACAATTAATTCTGACACAAACTGAAATGAGAAGTTTGTTGCTGGGCTGTGTAAATTTTAAGGGTGCCGATCCTCTATCTCAGGTGCGAATTTTCTGTCTCCTGCAAGTCCCATTTGTTGTCTTCACGTTCGGATCGCAGCATATGTCCCCACCAAAAACAACACCACCCAACCCCTTCTCTCTTTTCTCTGTCTCCCGAGCCACAGCCTGCCGCCTCCCTCAGCTCCCTCTGATCTCTCTCCCTCGCGCTCCCCCCTCCCTCCTGGCGAGAGTGCATGTAAACTTGGTGCTCTGTTGCCGTCAATCTCGGTGGCTCGTCGATCTCGGCAAAGGTTCCTCCATCACCACCTAGATCTCGGACTTGCCACCAAGTTTTGTGGCCATGGACGTGTCAATCCTCTAGATCTCGAGGTAGTGGCCCCTCGGTCGCGAATGATCATTATTCTAGCTAGAAATTGATTTCTAGAATAGAGTTTTTAAAGAAAAATATGTGTTTATAACGACACAAAATTTATATTCCCAAAATAAAAATTTATTTGATAATGACACAAAATTTCTCCCTTCCAGATGGCGGCAAATGGCACGAGGTGGCTGGTGGCGGCGGCCAGTGACGGGCTATGAGTGACAGCAATGAGCCATGGATGATCGCAAGCGGCGGTGAGGGGTGATGGCCAATGGCGAAGGACGGCGGCGGATGGCAATGGCAACTGTGGCAGATGGGAGGTGGCGACAACTGCAAGTGGGCAGCCAGGTAGTGGCAAAGACAAGCAATCAGAAAAGTTTTTATTTCCCATTCATATTCCAGAAGTAGAGAAATATAAAATTTTTACTTTTCATTTCTATCATAACCTATTTCTAAAAAAAAAAAATGTACTCTATAAATATAAAAATGAAATTGCATTACCGAATGAATTTCTATTCCAGTACAAGTCTGGAACAGAAATAGAATGATCTTCAAGTGCACCCTCCAAAAACATACAGGCCGAGCTTCTAGATCCGAAGGGGATGACTCCTTTGTCGGCCAGAGGAAGCTCAATGCCACGTCAATTTTACCTCCCTCTCTATACCTGTTGATGTGTCAAAATCTCATGTGCCTTGGAACTCGTCTCGCCACCAATTAAATGTTAAATGGTCGGGGGCACGCGTCATCATCCTAAACAAGTGACATCGATTGGGACAAATTAATCTGTGATTTTGTTGCTCTCCATTCTTTTAACCACAGACTAAAGCTCGAATTCTCAGCCACTACATCAGGTGACACCTCTTTATCGTCAACCAGCTTCATTGCATAAGTTTCAAACTCATTGAGTCTTTCCCAAAGAAAAGGCAGGTTTCTTGGGTCACTCTCCCTCCTAATGTTGTCCAGCCACTCTTTTGCTTCCTCCACCCTTGCCCAAAAGCAAGTATCTTGGGTCAAGCTAGCATACATGGTCCTCCTATTGCCTAGTTTCTCGGTGACAACTCTCTCGATCCACCACCGGTCGAAAATTTCATACCTCCTCTCTCTTCCATTGCCTATGTAATGGCCTTTCTTTAGGTGCATCCCCAACCGATAATACTCTGCGATGTCCAATGGCTCCACAAGAAGCGTGTAGAAATGCGACGCATTTACCCATTTTGACCTTCTGTGCAAGTCGTGTGGGAGTTCTTTCATGTCCAGCATGCGTATGATGTTGTCCCAAAAGGCCGCGAGCTTGAACCGGTTCATGTTTATCTTAAAATCTCTCTTTGAGGCCCCCCTCTGCTTGAAAGAATCATAATATCCTCTTTGCTCCTTCGACTTATCGCAACAAGCTTTATACCACTCTATCTCCGCCCTATAAGGAGTAATTTTGGATAGCTCAATGGCTAAATTAGCGGCCTTTAGGTTTGGCGCGCGCCCCATTCGCCTCCCCAAAGTCAAGCAATCTTTTGCCTTTGGTGCAATATATACCTGCAAAGTAGATGAAACACAATAACTTTTAAACCAGAGGAATAGCACCTAGGAATAAAAAGCCTATATCAATACATTTATAGAATCCAATCACTCAACAACCTAAGGTGCCGCGTTCCTACCTGTCGATAAGTGCCCAAGGAGTTCAAAGCCATCGAAAGACTTGCTTCATAGCTTGATTCAAGGAGATCTCCTTCCACGAAGCTTCTCTTCAAAGACTGACGAGTCAACCTTTCAACATACCACCCATACTTAAGGTGCTCCTCAATTATACAATTTGGAGAACCTGTCCTTAGCATAAAATGCATCATCTTGTTGACCGATATAGCGTTGTCCAAACAAATCGCGCCCTCATCCGAACAAAACAAGTAATTCCCAAACGACCAAAATGACTTCCCTCCTGAGTCTTCCCCTACCTGTGCCAAGCGCTCCATGGCCACCGCAGCCAAGGAAAATAACCAGGCCTTCTCTTCTTCAGTTAATTGGAGGTTAGCAAGATTCATAAAGTTCGGTGACATCATAGATGCGTACCAGAATCTTATGAGAGCCTGCCACTGGGGAGTCAGAACAAGTGATTGGTCAAGAGATAACCTCGGCATTATATCATGTGTCGACACAACATTGCAGAAGTTGCCAGCCCATCTTTCACGGAGGATGGCTAGGGAAAGCGACTCGTTGCCGAGGAAAGGAGAGCCGAAACCAATGCATAGGACCGAGTGGGGTGGGAAGATGGATTTGAGCAAGGAGAGGAGCCAAAGAGCTATGAGGCATGCAACTGATCCTCCTATGGAGTGGCCTGTGATCACTATTGACTTGGTTTCAGCCAGCAAGCTGTGAATCTACATGCATATATAAGATTTCCTGAAATTTAGTTAAATGCTTCCTTAAAATATCTCAATTACAATGCTTCGAGAGCTTCACTAAAAAATCATCTTACACCGAATCATGTCAGATTAGAAGAGTTACACAAATATATATGGTAGAAAATCATTGGTCCTGCTGCAATTGCTAAACATACGGAACTAATTGTTTGACAAGTTAAACAACCCTAAGATGTTCAACAAATGATAATGTGAGCAAATACGTTTAACATGTGTATAGAATGTAACCATGCACATGATGTATGTTGGGAGCACATAGCAAAGAGAGAGTTGACCATGTCAATATAAGAAGTTAGATCTATTTTCACTCAAAAACTTAATTTAATAAATTATGAGCTAACTGTATAGTAATTCAGCATTGCAACAATTTCTTAATATACGACTTATTTAACACAACTCTCATCTTGAATCTTCTCGTTCCCTTTTGAGAACCGCAATAATAATAATAACGTCCACCTTCATCCATAGTTTTTTTCTCCGAACCAAACCCTAAAGCTTGTTATCGGAACCACATTACTACACCACAACGCACACTTTTACCCCAAGTCCCCTCCGCCAAAGCAAACCACCATCAAGGCTGCCATCGAGATTGTGTTGCTACACAACAATGCCTATTTTCACCTTAGGTCTCTTTCCTAGGCTGAACCATGAATGCTGCTCAGAAACCGCAATGGTCATTAGATTCCTTACCCATAATATTCACCAAAAACCAACAATATATTGGGAATGAGCCATCATCGGCTTTGATATCATTTGTTAAGAGTGTGCAACAAAAATTTAATACCTTCACTTGAGAGATCATCAAGAGAGAACTCAAGTTCAAGCTTGTCAACAAATCCAGTTAGACCCACTTTTAACTTATAAACTTAAACTAATGAATTTTAGAGCAACTACAATATCTCAATAACTCCACACTACACCGATTTCCAAAATGAGATTTTTTCTAACGCAACTCACACACTCATTTAAACGGCGTATGTGTTGGGATAATCTATGAGAACAATACCATTCGTGCACAGAAGACTAACTACTGAACAATATGATTTGATTTGTGTAGACTAATGGTGTCAAAAAACCCAAATCGAAAATATAGGGCCTTTTCGAGTCGGGTCTCTTCCAGTTCGAGTAGCATATATAAAAGTTCAGGTCTAATGATGGTTTCGTTTAGTCCGGATCATAATCTGAACCGAACCGAAAGAAAATAATCTCTAAACACTTCACTAGAAAAGAGTTTTTAGATTTTTTTAACCCAATGTCGTACGTTTTGCTTCTTTCGTTCTTCTTGGGGCGCGTTTGATAACGATTATGTTCCCGGGAACAAATTCTGATCAGAAATGATTATTTTTTATTCTGTTCCCGGGAATTGATTATGAGTAAAAGACGCATTTGGTAACTATACAAAATTTATGATTCTGGAATAGAATTGTGTTTGGTACCGTGTCCATTGATTCTTTCCCAATCAATTTATTTTAATTTTTAAATATTTTTTATTTTTTTTTTCCTTTTTTTCTTTTCTTTTTTTCCTTTTCTTTTTTTCTTTTTTCTCCTATTCTTCTTCTTCTTCAGGCCGGTCGCCGGTCCGGCGACCTCACCAGAGCGTTGCCGACCCTCAGCGAGGCCGGCCCTCGTTGGCCGAGCCTCACCGATGGCCGGGGTGGCCTCGCCGGTGGCCACTCGGCCTCGTTGGGGCCGGGCAAGGCCCGCCCGGCCACCGGCGGGGCCGGGCTTGCCTCCGGCAAGCTCGCCGAACCTCGCCTAGCCTAGCGAGCCTCTAGCGAGCTCGTCGGACCGGTTGCCGAACCGGCGGCGGCGATGGCGGCGGCCGGCGGCGGCGGGCGGCGGCGGACGGCGGTCGCGGGATGGCGATCAATGAAGAAGAAGAGTTTTGATTCTCAATTTTGTTCCCTAACAATAATCAACTTTTTTTCTTGATTCTTCTCTTCCAAATCTATTCCCTAACAAAAATTTTACCAAACACGATTCTCGTCCCAAACTGATTCTAGGAACAAAAAATCAGAATCAGGCACTGTTTGGATGGTTACCAAACAGTGCCTTGGCGTTCTCGCAGAGTCTTTCACTTCTCGTTCAGATCTCCCTCTTGTTAGTCGCTGACCGTAGTAGGTAGCTTATATGGGCGACCACTTGGTCTTGCGTTGACAAAAGGGCTCGGCATCTGAACGTTGTCGCTGTTGCTCAACGACAACAACTCCCAAAACCACCGTAACCTTGAGGATCTAGTCGAGTTGTTCCTCCCGCAAGTCCACGGCCCGCCATCAACGCCTGCTTCCACAGACAGTTTCTTCATAGGCGGACTAATCTATCTTCTTCGTCTTCCTTCTCGAGTTGTGGGTTGCTCTGCAGATTCGGTTTGGGAATCAGAGTAATCGGGCTTGGCTTTGGGTTTGGAGACGTCCATGGCAAGTTGTAAATCCTCTTTCAATTTGTAAAGACTTGTCATTTGTGGTCGACTAATGAGGATTGAAGGGAGAGATGGATGCCAAATACGCACGAGTTTCTACAAAATCGATGGCCACTATGCAACGAAGAAGATGAAGGGGCAAAAAAAAAAAAAAATCGGAACTCGAAAACTGGATCTCAGCAAATTGTTTTATCGGTTCGAGTGATATTCAGTTATCGGGTGAGTTCAGGTCACCATTTGCGTTTTTCCCTTCATGCGCAGTTCTGTTCGGGTATCATGGATACCCAACATGAACCAAACCATTAACATCCCTAAGTATTGTGAACCATATTTTTTTTTTCATCTTAACTCCAGACAAAAATCATTGGCCTGCAGAATGTTGAAATTTGAACTTGGAAGTTATCATAGACCTAACAGGTCATTAGACTTGCCCATGCCAAATCAACGTGGATAGGCTGAAGGAAAATATGGTGAGTCTAAGCAAGCAATTCTCTTCTTGAGCCTACCCGGCCCATCTCCACCCATCCAAGCCTTAAAAAAATTGAATTCTATACCTCATCAGAGGCAAAAGATCGCTCCAAGTCCAAAAGTTGGCACAAAGGGACACTTAAGTGCCAAAAGTTACGAAAGTGACACTTCAATGTCACTTTTTTATGAAAAATGGGACATTTGAGTGCCACATCCGGCGAAGCTCGCCGGAAATCTTACGTGACATTTTTTTATTAATTTTTTCGCTTACGTGGCTCACTTTGGAAGGCCGACTCAACAAACCACACACAAAAACGACGTCATTTTAGTATAATTCGAATTTTAATATAATAATTAATTAAATTAAATTTTAAAAAATAATTAATTTGAAAAAAAGGGGGTAGGAGGAGGAGGGAGGCGGCCGGGCGGCCGAGGAATCGCCCTCGCCGCCGCCGCCTCCCCTCCATCGCCGGGAAGGTGGGGGAGGGTCAGCCGGGGCCGCCGAGCCCTGGTTTGGGGCCTAATCCCAGTGATCGGGCGGCGAGGGCTTGCGTGCCCTCGCTTAGATCCGGGGTGGCGGACCTTGGGTCGACCAAGCAAGGGCCGGCGACCCCTGCCGAATCTGGGGGAGGGCCGCGACCCTCGCCCGAGATCGTGGCACGCAGCCCTCGCCACAAGTCACCTGGGCCTCCAACCCCGGCCGGGCTCGGCGTCCCCAACCGACACTCCCCCACCTTCCCGGCAACGAAGGGGAGGCGGCGGCGGCGGGGGTGAGCCCTAAGCCGCCACCGCCTCCCTCCTCCTCCTACCCCTTTTTATTAATTAATTAATTTTTTTGAAATTTACTTTAATTAATTATTATATTAAAAATTGAGTTATACCAAAATAACGTCGTTTTGACACTGTTTAGCCATATCAACATGCAAAACGACGTAGTTTTGTGCGCAGCTCGCGAAAATTACCACGTCAACGTTTTGGCCGGATTTTCTCGCCGGTGGCACTTAAGTGATCCATTTTGCTTCGATTTTGGCACTTAAGTGTCACTTTTGTAACTTTTGGCACTTAAGTGTCCCTTTATGCCAACTTTTGGCACTCTAGAGGTCCGGGTGTCCCTCATCAGATAAAATATGTGAAGAAAAAGTGGTTAAAAGAGAGTAATCAGATTTCTTCATTATTTCGATTTTTTCTGCAACAATGGGCAAGCTTGGAATGTGGTTCATACTTCCCATTGACATTGACGGGATGGCACAGAGTTGTAGAAGCCAGCGGCCTCGTGACACCTAGAGAAGTTTTATAGTTTGAGGTCACATTTTATTGATAATTTGGGCTTGGGTCCATGAATAACTATTGGATATATATTCTCTTTCTTTTGTAATGAGGGATGTAACTGAGAGATGTGTTGTGCTAATTATAATGGAATCCTCAGTTAAACATAGCCCTAGTTTAAGGACGAACTCAGATAAAACCTTGCATCTCAAATTCTCTTTATCACTTTTACCCTCCATTTTCTTTGTGATTATGCGGTGAATCCTAATATCTGATTTTCAAGCTTGGTTTAAGGTTAGGGTTCCTTGGTAAAGAGAGATCCGAAAAAATCAAACCTTGGGAAGACGTTGTCGACTAGTCAATCATGGATTGAAGTAGAGAAGTTTAGAGGAAAGAGTTTTGAGTTATGAAAATTAAAGATGGAAGCTTTGGTCATGAATAGAGATTTATGGCATGTGATCGAAGAAGATAAACCAAAGGAAAAATCTAAGAAGAAAGTGAAGGAGTATGAGTCCATGTCCGATGAATTGAAGGCATGGAACAGCAGCGATCGAAGGTTGCAAAGCTTGAGCTGGCTATGCCTTGCTGATAACGTCCTGGTGAACATGACCTCTGAAAGGACGGCAAAGGATCTCTAGATGAAGCTAGAAGACCTTTATTTAAGCAAGTTGCTGTAAACAGGCTATTTCTACATAAGCAACTATACAACCTTTGCATGAGTGAAATTTATTTATTTTCTGCACACTTAAATGAGTTTAATACTATTTGTGAGGAAGAAAAAGCATGTACTTTGCTATGTTCACAATTGAATTTATGAGAACATATTAATTGTTTCAATTGGAGCTGGTGTTAGTGCTTTATCCTTTAAAGGTGTTGTAGCTCATCTATTGTCTAAGGAGATGAGGAAAACATATATTAATAGTGCAACGCAAGAGGCTCTTTTCGTAAGAGGCAGAAATAGTGAATGATTCAAACCCAAATTTGGTGACAGAAATAAGTCTAGAAGAAGATCTAAAAGCCTAGATTGATCATAAATAACGTGCTGGAAGTGGAAGTGCAAAAAGCCTGGAGACTTAAAGAAGAATTGCAAAAGCAATAATGTGGGTCTAGAGAAGTGAGATGAGGCATCAACCCTCTATTACAAAAAAGGATAATGACAGTAGCACCGAAGACATGTATTTTCATTTGCAATTTCATTGTGGGGAGACCGTAGTGCATGGATAATTGATATCGTGGTGTCGTTCCACATGATGCCTTATAGAGATTGATTCTGTAGTTAAGAGCCACATCAGGAGATACAATGTGAATGGGAGATGAAAAGACGCTTGATATTGTTGGTTACGGAAAGGTGAAGTTGAAAATGAAAGATGGGACAATCAAGAATCTTTCGGATGTGATGCATATTCCTAATCTTACTAGGAATCTTATATCTATGGGAACCATAAGCTATCCATTTGGTAGGTTAGATCTATAGAAGAAAGCAAAAGAATTAGAAAGGCACTTAAAATGATGGAAGAGTGTAGGGGTATTACTTTCACTAGTGACAAGTATACATGCAAGTTAACCCATGGATCTATGGTGATTGCCAAAGGCAAACGGTATGGAAAATTATAGAAGTTATTGGGAAGCACAATGATCAGTGGTAAGAGTTACATCTCAAAACAGGTGAAGAAAAATCTTTTGATGCTATGGCTTTGGAGATTGGGTCATATTAGTGAGGAAGGGTTGATGAACCTTACCCCAAAGAAGATGATGGATGGAATGCCAAGCTGTTTTATGGGTTTTGGATTTTGTAAAATTGTCTACATGGAAAATTGAATCGAGTATATTTTGAATCCATAGAAAGGAAAGCTAAAGGGATTCTAGATTTTATCCATAGTGACATCTTCGGTTCTACACCTGTGGCATCATTTGGAAAATCAACATATTATGTTTCTTTTATTGATGATTATTATAAATATGTGGATATATTTTTTTTGTAGAGGAAAGCTAATGTGTTTGAAAAATTTCACCAGTTCAAGGCTTTGGTGGAAAATCAGTTTCATAGAAAAATCAAAATTTTGTGAATTGACAATGGAAGAGAATTATGTTCAGGGAAATTTGATCAATTCTATGCAACTAATGGCATTGCAAGGCAGAAGACAATGCCCTATTCACCTCAACAAAATAGGATGGCAAGGAGACTTAATAGATCTCTCATGGAGACGGTAAGATGTATGCTAAGTAGTGCAAGCTTAGCAACTTGATTTTAGGCAAAAGTAGTGACTATCGCGTGTTATCTGAAGATCAGGTCTCCCACATCAACCTTAAAGAATCAGACACTATTTGAGACACTGTTCAGGAAGAAGCCAGACATATTCTAGTGTTTGGCTGTGAACGTATGTACACGTGTCAAAGCAAAAGAGGAACAAACTTGAGAGCAAATCAGAGAAAGTGCATATTTATTGGGTACAAGGATGGTGTCAAAGAGTATAAGCTAGGGAATCCCAATACTAAAGGCATCATCCATAGAAAAGATGTGGTGTTCAAAGGATCTATTGCTGGGATTTTGTTTCGAAAATAAGAACACGTGCATAGGTAGAATAGAATCAAAGTCTAATTCGCAACGAAAGTAAAAAATGCCCATATACATATCCCCTTAACATTGTTCGTGCATTTTAATAAAAATACATAGAAGTGATAAAGGGCTAATCACATTACCCTTATACGGTGCTCAAAAATTTGGTTTTGACGTTCTTCAAATTTTAACTACAAACATTTGATCTCCTGATAACACTAATTTCACCATTCTTAGAATTCAAACTATGAACGTCCGATGCCTTCTGGTAATAGTGATTCTAACGTTCTTTAGATTTAAATCATGAACGTCTTATCTCCCGGTAATGTAAGTTCTGACGTTCTTCATCCAACCTCACAAATGTCATGCCTCTAGTTCAGACACACTACTAATCTCACTTCGAACGGTAAAGGGAAATTGAGAGATCTACCACTACAATTGTGCTAGCAATTGCCCTCGTATGTAAATGACTTGGTTGATTACTATCAACATTTTCAATTGTCAATCGTTGATCATCCTATGATCTACTCTCTCAAACGCCTTTTATACCCAGTACCAAATCACATTTAAATCGACTTATCAACTCTAAAACCGTTTCAGAGAATTAACTTGGTCGTAACATCTAAGGGACGTAAATTATGAGATTGTTACAAATATTAATTCAAGCATTAATTCTGTAATCGTTACAGAGCATAATTCCAAGCAGTAATTTGTGCTTGTTACAAGTCTTTATTCTAGACATTAACTTTATACCCTTTACAAAATTTAATTTAACTGTTACATCTGAAAACGTTTTAGAACATTAACTAGTCATTTGAATCTAAAACCATTTCAGATCATTAAACTATCTATTAATTCTGAAACCGTTTCAAATCATTAATGTGACCATAATCCGAAACCGTTTCAAATCGTCAATGTGGCTGTTAAATCTGAAACCATTTCAAAACTTTAATTTAGCCATTAAGTCTGAAACCATTTCTTATCCTTAATTTTGCTATTAATTCTAAATTCACTTCAGATCATTAATACGACCATTAATTCTAAACTCACTTCAGTTCATAAATGTGACTATTGATTTTGACCTCACTTCAAATCATTAATATGGCCATTAATTCTGAACTCACTTCATATAATAATTAGATCATTGAATATGAACCCGCTTCAGATCTTTGATTCAATCATTGAATCTAAACCCGCTGCAAATCTTTGATTTGGCCGTAAATTCTGAAACCCCTTTCAAATCTTTGATATGGTCTTGAAGTCTGAAACCATGTCAAAAATTAAATCTTTAGCCTAGCTCAATCTGATTGCCTTAAGTACAAACTCATTTGCAATGTTATTTCGCCCATTCAAACGTCATTCTGAATTGCTTATGATGTGTGATATCCCTAGGTTTGTTATTGAGCTGGCAGTACAATTTGTACTGCCATATTAGCACAATTAAGAGAACAGAACATCCTGATCAATTTCCAATTCCTACAAACCATGAGTAGCATTTAGTAATATGTCATAATAACTGTAAATGTTTCAAGAACATAACGAACATGTCAATTTTGGCAATCGTGTAATTTGATCCTTCCGTCTCTATGTCCCGATCGAACAAAGGCCATGGAATTATTTGTCAAGCAACTAATTTGATCATATATGCTCAAATCTAATTGACATGTGTTTTACAAGACATGAACCATTCATTCTCGATTATAACTTTAATCGAAGATTTCAATATAATGTCGCGATTAGATTGAATAGGACATTAATCTTGTATATCTAAACATAACAAGAAGACAGATTCCATATTACGCATGCATGTACGTGAATAAACTATCGCCATTAAGTACAAAGGCGATTCGACGAAGCGTTAATATGCACACTTGTGAACCACAACCATACAACATACAAGTCAGCATCATGCCTCAAGTTTAACAATCTTACACTAGACTAAAGTATGAACGATTAGTCATTAACCCCGCTAAAATCTCCCATGTTGTCAATTGTTTAATGTATGTCACATGCAATGAACTTATCCGAGACAAGCAATTGTTTGACATAAATGTGAATAGTGCGGATTTTTTTATCAATACAGTAAGTGTAGAAAAGTTTGAATGATGTACAACTATGTTGGACTTAAAGAAGTATGTGGAGTATTCATCAAATGGAAAAACGTAGGAGTGTTGTTCATTCTCCCCATCAGTAGGATGGCACGAGGCACGAGGGTTGTAGGGGGCAGTGCCTCCGCAACGCCGAAGGGCCTTTATAATTTAAGCCCATATGTTATTGTTAGTTTGGATTTAGACCCATAAATAGCTATTGAAGCGTGTGTGTACATTCTCTCTCTTGTAATTGAGGGACGTAATAGAAAGGTGCGAGATAATAATAATAATATTGTAGCCCTAGTTTAATGCCAAATCAGGATAAAACCCTTGCATTTTCTTTCTCACTTTTACTCTATTTTTTTTAATGATTGTAGCAAATCATAACAGACACTTGGCTCAATCTTTCCAAGCCCGTCCTACTGGTATTATTACATTTGTGACATTGCAGATATCAGCTAGAGATACATGATTACTTAAGCCCGGTGCAGGTACACCCGTAGCAGCAATTCACAATGAAATAGATCAATAAATAATGCGCGTTGTTTTTTAGTATATTAATTACCTAGAATCCATATATATACAGGCAAACCACTAAGTTAATGGGGATTAAAATATAACATGTTGCGTTTTCATTATCTGTCCATTTGCTAATCTGTGGAAAATTTGGCAATGGGACAGCATCCACTAACCCTTTTTCATTTTTTATTAAACTCGTCATCTGATGGATCAACAATAGATAAAGTAGCTGAGCACTAATTGAGCACTCAGCTTAAAGTAGCCACTAAAATCAAGTAAAAGTTACCAGGTAGACCGAAAGAAGTGCGGGTGGGGTAGCTTCCTAAGTACTTCTCCAGATGATTCATTCACCCGTAGAACTAAAATCATGTATATGACTCTCCAAGCACTAGTGAATACATTAAGTAAAGTTGCCTAATTGTGTTTCGTGGACCTATGAAGATGGAAAAATCATCATGATAACGATTTGACATCTTGTATGCCTCCAACATAATCTGTCAAGCGAAGCCACAGCACGAATATTTGAGAACTATATAATACCGATTGATATCTATCTCCCATTTTAAAATAGGATTTTGTACAAACAGTTCTACCATTACATATGGAAGGAGATATTTTATCAATAGGATCAATTAATTTAGAAAGACGGTATGTTGACGTGGGAATTACAAATTAAGTTCGAACACCATGTTCTTAACATGATTAAAAAAATTGATTACTTGTATAAGTTCCCACGTGCTAGTTGCAAATTAATCACTCCTTAGACTTCTTACGCATGACATGTCTTCTATGTTATTTAATAATTGACCAGTTCGGTTTTTAATTCTGCTATATTATGTGATACCCACCTCCATTAATCATGCTAGACAGATCTGTTTGGTAGATTTTATTAATTAACTGAGAAAAATGGAAGAGATTATATTGAGTAAGACTGGAAGCTACATCTTCTAGTCATAATAAATCAATGAAACGTGTTGCAAGCAAAAGTATAAAGGTTCTTTGGCAGGCGATCAGAGGCACGAACATTCAAAGATGTCGAGCAGGACATCATTACAAGTAAAGCAAAATCCAACCTATGACATAAAGCCAACCTATGACATTGAAAAATTCGTCCACTCAATTGATCTCTTGAGGTCTCGGGGTTAACCGAGAAAAATATTTTTAATTTGGGGAAAGTACAAGTCAAAATGCATATTTGAAATGATTACATGAAAATAGACATACAACTGATAATGTATTCACAGTATAATTCCCGATTATAAATTATAAGAGATGATTGCAATGAAAGTCCTAAAATTTATTGGGAAAATACAATTGAGTCCTTGAACTCTAATAAATTGCAATCAAGTTCAAAAACTTATCAAGTCTATGTAACTTAACAATCAGAAAATGCTAACAAGTTTTAGGATTTGATTATACCAACTTCACAAGTTTTATGACCCAATTGCACTTTAGGACTCAAATATACTTTTGTGATAAATTTTAAGACTTAATTACATATTTTTAAAAAAGTTAAAATTCAATTATACTTTACTGATAAGTTTTAAGAATTTCAGTACATTAATCCCAACTTTTCATTCAGAAAGAAAGAGAGCTCAGGAATAAACCAACGCCCTATTTACCGTCTTGACTCTTTGGGTCTCAACTAAAAGTCAGTCTACAACGGATAGTCTAAAGTTCCAAAAGGTGCAGGGATATGTACAAAAGAGGAGATGATAAAGGCTCTTTCCCTTCAGTCTCGTCCGTCTGGAATCTATCAACACCACTGACATGATATACAGATGTTACATTTCCAGAATCGCCAGAAAGCTCTCTTCAATCAATAGTTGGCTACGGGAGAAAAATCTTAGCGGCACCCAAGTCCACATGGACCGGATCAATTAGAGCATTTAATTATGCAGTTTTCATGTTGCATGTGATCTCCACAAAATTCGATAATCTAATTGCACTAGGTCCATGAGCCCCGTTCCAGGAAAGTGTCTTGCCTTCCGTCTAAGTCAATGACTAACTTAAGACATATTTAAAAACAAATTAAGTGATTGCCAAGTGTACCATTATAAACGATTTGCTGAGGCAAGGGGACCTAGTAATATATTCAACCGGGACCGTCCGCTTATAATTTATTAAACCGAGAGGAAGAAGATAAGTAGGCAATAATTGTTCTATTACATAGTGGACGGCAAATTAATCATAAATAGCACAAAGCCATAGAACTGGTAATTCTTGGGGATAGTGTAGTATAAAATGGTAAGAGTGACCGTCCAGCGAATCGTCGATATCGGACATTATATTAGTACATGTTTGGATTGATCTGCCCTCAGGAAGGCCGCAAGGAAGTAGACTCGTTAAGTCATTTTTAAGTGGATGCATTGCATTGCATTCTTGGAATGATAGTAACTTACAAACAATTAAAAAAAATTACTAATTATAGAAATTTTCAAGTTCCTATCAATTAAGGAGAATTACCATACATAAGTATAATTCACTATAGGAAGAATTCAATTTTTAAAGACCATTACTAAGTATCGATTCTGTCATTTATTATGGATTGAGCTATTTTACGATACTATAGGTTAATAATGTTTGATTATTAGAATATAAGTCAGGTTAGGGTAGATGATATCATATCCGATGTTTGGTTGCTATCCAAGATAGGCTAAGGCTGGACAAAAGAGGGATAATCCACGTTAAAAAATCTTTTGTGTGGAATGATATAAAGGTTATAAGGTTTCTCATATCTATGATACACGTTGGCCATCGTGCTAGGACCACCACTCCAACAACCAATCCTTATCGCCTCCGACCACTGCGCAATTGTTGACATCTCTGAGCCCCGTGGATCGCAATCATCCCCCAACCAGAGTTTCGCAATCAACATCTCCACCATCGCCTAAATTTGGTGTAATGGCAGAGCATTCATTCATCGCCCCTTCTCATTCGCAACTTGGGCATCCTCACTCTTACATGTATACTTGAATTGCGAGAAAAAGTTCTTGGCTTTTTCAAAGTCTTTCACTCAATCACGCATTAATTTTAATGGGAATCGAAGAAACAGAGCGACGCAAGCATCTTCTGCTTCGATTCATCAATGGAAGCAGGACGTGTTCGAGAGCATCAAAGGTGAGGGCACAAGGAAGACCTTCGCGGCCCACCTTTTTCGCGCTCTAGGGATCTACTATTCTAGGGACAATGACAAAAGTGGAGATTGGGATCGAACCCAAACTGCTTGACACGATTCCCCTTGTTTGTGTTATTTTGCAGTCCACTTTTTAATATTACGCTCCATTCATTTCACGAAAAATAACTTTTAAAAAAATGTTTTTGAATTTTTCGATATTTATTTCACAAAAAATAGACTACTCAACGAAAGCATTTTCTACTATTAAAAAGACCTTCAAGAATAAGAAAAACATTTTTGACTTTTGAAAAGTAAAAAATGTTTTCTAAAAATGTTTTCTAAAACTTCTTCCACCTCTCTCTTTCTTTCACCAAACATATTATCATTTCACTTTTATGTTTTCTTTTATATTTTATTTTTAAAATTGAGTTTTCAACTTTTTTTCTTTTTTTTTTTCTTTTCTTTTCTTTCTTTCCCTCTCTTCTTCTTTGACCTTGGCCGGTCGCTAGCCATGACGGCGGCCGGAGAACTGGCAAGGCCCAAGTCCAGCCACTTGTCGGTCTCGAGCGAGCTTGGCTTTGCCAGATCAAGCAAGGCGGAGCATCGTCCTAGGCCAACGAGGCTTGTCTTCGCTAGAATCAGGGGAGCTCGAGCCTCCTTGGCCCATGGGAAAGTTGGAGCTCGCAAATGGCCGATCGCCGACCGTTGTCGTGGACGGTGACCAGCCAAGGTTGAAGAAGAAGAAAATGAAAGAAAGAAAAGAAAAAAGAAAATGATAAGAATAAAAATAGATTTTTAAAATATAAGATAATAAAAAATATTGAAAATAAGTGTATAAAGAAAAAGATTTTTCTTATCGGACGAAATATATTTTCTAATTTATTTTAAAATTTCAATCGAACATTAAAAAATATGAATATTTTCTTGAAAGATATTTATTAATATCATATTTTCTGTTAAACGAATGAAGTTTAGTATTTTTTATTTTTTTATTTTTTTCTGTAATCTTTTCTCTCTTTATTTTTACTTTTACAACTCTAGGCCAGCAAGGTTGTCGGCCGAGGCTTAAAGACTTTTTCCGGTATATTTATCCAGAAAATTACTGTCAAAACTTTATAAGCACCCTCGGCAGAAATGTCGAATTTAACTTTCAGAGAAGAGTCAATAAAGCAAATGATAGGCAATAGAAATTGCTAACCTGGCTTTGAAAATCTGAGCGCGACTGATGATGAAGCCCAAGGAAGAGGCGAAGCACTCCGGAGTGGACCATGACCGGCTCCTCCCCATCGTACCGGTATTTCAACGGCGCGAACAGCCCGTGGCCTGCCGCTTCCAGCGACACCAGCATGCCGTAGTTCGGATCCGAACCAAGCATCGGCAGCTCTTGGACGCCCGAGATTGCCACGTAGCCCACGCCCCCGACTTGCTCCACCACGAAGGCACCACACCCCATCGCGTTCGCAGTGCTGCACAGCCTCCACGCCTCCTTCAGCAGTGGGGTCGAAGTCAAAAAAGTCCCCAAGATCTCGCTGGTCTCGAACCTTTCCAGGATGACAGAGGGAAAGAAAAAGAGGAACAAAAACAGGGCAAAGAAGTAAAGGTAAGAAACTTAGTAGCTCAAAACGCTGGGAAATCGAGGTGAGGGGGAGTAGGCAGGAGTAGGCTGTTACGATGAAGCTTCGGCGTCCATGGTCTCCTCTTTTTGCCCGTCGAAGGGGCAGCGAAATGAATATCAACCCTGAATTTCTGATTTGAAGCCAGGCCGGCGAATTGGATCTTTGCCGAATATTGGGCGTTGATTTCAGAAAGATAGGAGACAGAAGAGAGAATTGGAGAGCGTGAAGGAGGCCGTGGCGTTTGCGTTGGGGACTCTCTTTCGTGGAGATCGAAGCTACGGACGCACTACGCTCGACACGATAATCTGATTATCTATTGTCCTTTCTGGTGGAAAATGATAAGCTCACGACACGGTCACTAGTCTGCACCACAATTTTGTCAAGGATAACAGATGACTTGCTTGTCCGGTCTAGGAAGATATCAATAAGGATTCCCCTCAATAAAAAAGATAATGGGTACTTTGGGGCCCCCACATCTAACTTTTCTTGTTACTCTGCACTGCATTGCTTTGCTATGGAGATGAAAAAGATAAATGAATGAAGAACAGAAAACATGAAACAGAAATCTTAAGACAGTCGCAATTTCAGAGTGCCAAATGAAACTATCTTAGTGACCAAGAAGAAATAGGCTCCTCTCACCTTTTTGAAGGAAAAAAACGCAAACTTCATTTGTTTCTAGATCTCCCAACTCAAAATTGTATTCTAATAGATGTGTATGATCTCAGAATTTACAGATAGAAGGAAAAATCATAAGTAATAAAATTAATACCCTGAAAAACCCTAAATTGGTATATGTGTGACAAATTTACCCCAAACTATTTTTTTTATCATGAAAAACCTCAAACTGGTATACCTGTGACAGATTTACCCCGACTAACCATAAAAAATCTTAAACTGATACATTCATGATAAATTTACCCCAAACTAATTTATTCTACGGCAAAAAATCACAAACTGATAAATTTGTGACGATTATACCATCCGTTAAATTTGATTAATACCACAAAAAAATCAAAAAAGTTGTAAATTGTGACAAACGGAGCGTAAAATCCTAAATTGATATATCAGTCAACTGTTACGTGTCATTTAACTTAATAACTTGACTATAAAATTTAACAAAAATTAATTAACAGAGGGTAAATTTATTATAAATATATCAATTTGAGGTAAATTTGTCAAAGGTATACCAGTTTAGGATTTTTGGTAGTCAAAAAAATAGTTTGAGGCAAATTTATCACAGATGTACTAGTTTAGAATTTTTCAGGGCATTAACCCTACGTGATATTCTTTGGCTTGAATAGCTCGACAAGAACTCAAAAAAGAATAACAAAAATCAATGGAAAAGATGAACGCTATCCAATAATTTCGCTCAAGCCGAGACTGAGTAACCGATGATCCAGGTAACACTGTGCATGGCGAGGCGCCAGAGGAGAAGAGGTTGGGCACGATGAGGGTGGGGTTGTGGGCAAGAGCGCGATCACTGAGCGCGGGCGCAATAAGAGACATTCAGCAAATAAAAAAAATTAAATTTTAACTTATCTTTTTTTTTTTCTCCACCCACTGTCCTTCCGGATCTGGCCGTCGTTCATGGCTCTTCGATTCTGCCTTTCCATGTCCGCCGGCGCCGAACGAGCCGTCATCGCCCCTGGCCATGGCTCCAGATCTGGAAGTTCGGTCTGGCTCTTCCACTCTGCCCGTCCGTGGCCGCCGGTGCCGAACGAGCCGTCGTCGTCGCTCGCGGCCATGGCTCCAGATCTGGAAGTTCGACCGGCTCTGTCGAATGGTTGCGATGAACTGACGATGCAGATGATTATGGGGTGTGACGGAGTGAAGAAGGTAATGCTAACGAGGAAGATGGCGATGGTGGTAGAGTGGAACTATAGGGATAAAAAGGTGAAAAGAGAGAGACTATGCGGTCAAGTTCTTGTTTGTGAGGACGACAAGCTCCATTTTTGCTGGTTTTTGTTTCTGAGCAAAAGCTTGAAAGGACCACAAGCTTCATTTTACCCGACCACACTTGTTATTGTTTTTGTTTTTGGGACGAACTTCCATTGCCATAACTGCAGATCTGGAGATGAACCAGCAGCTAGTTCCTCCATTTGGAAACTTCCGGGAAGACGGAGCCCAGCGGTCGAGTTCTTGTGTAGGGAGCCACAGGCGGTAGGATGAAGGATGAAGAAGAGAGAATTTAGAAGCCACGCCGCGAGCGAAATGGGTGGAGTGGGTCAATCAATTATTGAGGACCCGTTACGCTTTGAACCGCCTGCGATCACTCAGTGTAATATAGAGATAAACAAATGGAAACTCCCATGAAGCCTCTGCGCCACGTCAAACGACAACAAAGGGATCGCGTTCGTAGGGAGTGGCGCATATTGGCGAGGCACGAGGAAGCTGTGCACTTTGCATATGAGGAGCCCTACGAAGGTGTAGTAGTTCACGCCAATGAGGAGAAGCAGCTAGGAAGGGTGAGAGCGGCAGCCTTTAGGCATACTCTCCACAATCCAAAACTATACATCAAAAACCCCTTCTCTACTCTACACAAGGAATGAATTAGTAGGGGTGAGTTTAGGATCAACCCCGACCCAATCTAAACCAACCATGACTATATATATTATTTATTATATATATTCTAAAAAGCAAACCCTAATTTAAAAGACGTGCCACGGCATTAAATCTTCTCCAGTACTCTTGTCTTGTCCTTCTCTCTTCTTTATTCTTTTCAATTTTTACTTGAAAGAAAAAAAAAAATTCGCTCGTGAGTAAACTTGCCCCGCTTGCCACACGACGCTTGCCATGCTTGGTGCTCGCTCCTCAATGCCTGCGCCACTTGGTGCTTGTCGCTCAACACCTATGCCGCTCATCTCTCTTCGGTGGCCTCGCTTATCGCCGAGTAAATCAAAAGGAAACAAAGTCCTAATTAGAAACCCCCTTCGCTCATGAGCAATGTTTGCCGTTCGCCATTGTTCACTCATCTTTTCGAACACAACTTGGCTGGTGAGTTCCACTCCATGCTTGATTTTAGAGCTTCAATCACATGTTTGTTCTCCATTTGTGCTAGATTTTTATTTTTCCATTTTTGCTTCACTATTTGCACTTGATCTGAGAGTTTCATGGGTCGATCTCGGGTTAACTCTGGAACTGGACCGAACTCATAGGGTCAGTCTGTCCGATCCTCGATCGTAGACTCAACTAGATCGATCCTCAGTCCAAAAAATTAGAGACCAATGATGTGCGGGTTGATCCCTAAGTTAGGTACTAGATCGGCCCAATCTGACAATGATCACTCTTATGAATGAGATTCACAAAAGTAACTTTGCTCACAAGCAAATCATCTAGGCATTTCATTACCTTTTTTCGCCTTCTCCCCATTTATTTTTCGGAAAAATCCATTGGACCATTATGCTAAATTTCCTTGCAAAGAGCGTGAATTATACTAAGGTTGAGCGAGTCGGACTTATAGCCGCAGAGACAAGAGGTGGTCAAGGAGGAGGGCTTCGTTTATGTCCTGACTAGGGTATGTGAACACAAGGACATTTCCTTTTTGATTCTCCATTTCTCTGCCTTTGGAGGGAGAATGGAGAAAAAGGAAGAAGATTAAAGAAATGGACGTGGGAGCCACAGGGAAAGAAACCAAAAAAAGGGGCACAAAAAGGGGATCACTTCCTCAGAACAGCCATCGAGGGATGCTTTTAAAAAAGAAGTGCGATCCAGAAAGGAATAATAATTCTTGTCTAATTAAAAAAAACGTCCGTACGAGTTGGACCGTGAGTTGGGCGATGTTTTTGATACGGGCGACGATCTGGCAATGACATGGTTTTTTTTTTTTTTGGTCAAGGCAATGACATGGTTACCAAATTGCATTTCTGCCACTCCGGTTTTAGAAAATCAATTTCTTTTGAGCCACTTTATGGTCCAAGTGTTGCTTTTGCTTGTCCCCTTGTCTGGCCGCGCTGGCAACTCTATCTCTCCCTCTCTCTTTAAAGAGGGACCACAGGAAAAAACGCAAGTTTGCGACCACCATTGCTAGTCGTAGTAAAATTGATTTCGCAAATTAAAGTAGCAACCGATGTGTTAAATGATTATTAGAATAAAATGTGACTCGTTTATCTAAATGTCAACTTCCAACTTGTTACATGACTTAAAGCATGAAAACCCAAAATTATTACACTTTGATTAATTTAATTCTAAATCTTTTAATAATTTGTCAATTCAATCATTCCAACCAATTTTGATTGATGTAAACACTGATTATCTTACGTGCCATATTAACATAGATAATTTTTTTGTATTGGTTGGATGGACTGATTTGACAAATTATCAAAATAATTAGCACTTAAATAACAAAATTAAAAAGGTCTAGAATTGAGTTAACCAAAGTATTATAGATTTAGATTTGTTTGGATGATGTTCCCTTTAAGCATGCGGTGCTTCGTATATTTTGTGGAGATCAATTAACTCTGCTCAAATACATCTTTCCAATTAATATATAAATTTAAGTTTGAATCGAAGTAATTTTAACCGTGTTAAAAAGTTTGGACCTCAAAACTTTTAAGTAAGTTCCTATCAATTTTGACCCCATCTTACATGCTTATCTGATCCATGGAAAGCTCGTCATCCCTTTCCAAAAAGATTAAAAATTGTCAAATCTCATCGCCCGCACGCCACGCAAGTTCCACACAAATGATTCGTGGAATTCGGAAATGTGGGGCGGCCGGAGACCAAAGACTCGACGACTCCGCGGTACTGTCTTCCTCGTGAGTCGACGACTAAGTCTATGAAGCGACTTCGCGAAACGCACGGGGGAAGTATCGTTGCTTTCGGATTGTCCTTGGATTCATGCGCATTCGAAGGGCTTCGATATGCCAAAGCGGTAAGATGAGCAGCGCCGTAGGCTTGATTTCGCATGCATTTCGGTGCAAACGTGAAAGCCCATTCCATTCCATTTGAGGTGCACCCCAGTCCTGATACAGCCTAAAAAGCCCAACCCCACTCATCCGGCAAAGGAGGCGGCCACTTCTTTATATGGACCAATTGCGTCGAGACTAGCACTACTGCTCATTTTCAGAAAACCACCGGTCTGAACAAGGAGGAAAATGACACTAGATGATTCATAAACTTTGGCCAAATATATTATTTGATCCATGAGATGTAGCTTGATGTGTAATGTGGTCGTTAAATTTTTTAATTTGTTCAATATGGTCTCGAGTAACAATATCTAGAGAAAAGCACTCTTAATCATCTTGACATCCCATCTAGTTCTTATCAACCCCTGGGCAAAATAGGAAATGGACATCTTGAAGCTATAGAAGTCAAAAGACTCATCAAGGAATACAAGAGATAGAATGATGGACACGACTCAGATAGTTTGGACGATGACAAGCCAATGCGCAAGTATGACCTGTAAAGAAACCTAAAGTACCCTCACATGAAGAAGAAAGTGAAGAAGAGGAAAGAAATCAAAAGCAAACCAAAAGAAAGTTTGACAAGCCAAGAGGAAAATTTACTCAAAGTATCATAGCAAAAGTACTATTCATATACCGTTTGGCACTGTTTATGTACTATCTAACATTGTTTGGCATTATAACACACTATAGCAGAAGCGAAAAATAAGTTATAAGGGTCTGTCAAGAGCAAAAACCTAGCTTGTCTATCTAAGGGTCAAATAATTTGTCATTGTTAGGCAAAAAGAGTCTGTAAGTGTCCATCAAATTATTGGTGGCTTCGAGAACTATCACCAATATTCATATGTATGTCTTTAGTGTCTATTTTATGCTTATATAAGGCAATGCTTGTACAGGTTAGGGGGCAAAACGCACTCTCCCTAGAAATAATATTGTGTGGTGTGCCATGAATCCCTAAAGTTTTATTCTCTCTTCTTTTCTGCCTAGTATGATTCTTTAAGATTAGAAATGTGCTGATCAATATTTGTAGTATACTCTACACTTGTAACAATGTCTCAAAATTCTACTATTATAAAATTTTCTATGATATAAGTCAAACAATGAAAAAGAATTTGGTGGTTAATAGATAGTTTTTATTCTGAGATTGAGGAAGGGCCATGCATGTGGAATATCATTCTTGTTACAAATTCTATTTTTATTTTCTTTAACTCATATCATAGGTAAATTTTCAAAATAAATTAAAAGTCCAACAACATATTGCACGTTGGGTAAAAATTCATGGACCAATTTGTGCCGTTATCTCAAATCAACGACCGAAATACTGGTACTGGCAAGTATTTTTATAGACTAGCGTTAGAGCTCCCCGAAGCAACGACAGCTTGTCGTCCTGCAATGATTAAAGTGGCCATGCTGCTTTCATGAGTGTCCTCCTCATGGGCTTTTTTGGGAGTACGCGAGGATCGCTTGAAAATGGGCTTATTTGTTTGATTCCTTTCTTTTGGGCTTTGGAGTGGCTTGGATCAGGCATCTCTCTCTCTCTCTCTCGGGATCCAAATGGCTTTTCTGAATGGATGGGCAACTGTTTTGCGGTTAAAATGATTGCTTGCATCATGTTATAGAAATAAAGTAGCAGAAGATGACATAAATTGTTATTGAATATAAAAAAATCTTCCATTGTCTGATTTTGTTCAGAGTGATGCAGAAGGTGAATTTTAAAATCATATGTTTTTCCGGTTAGCTTATTCATTGAATCAGATGTCAACCTTTTCTCCTTTTCGATAAATAAGCCTCATTTTTATTTTCTTGTCCAATCTTTTGATCTCATCCCTCAATCACCAAGATGGAGAAACCATTTTACACGCCCGTGACATGATTGATGTGATATAACAAATTAATCGATAGATCGCGATGTCCATCCGTTAATCTCAGCATTTATCATATATGCCCTCGACTAATCAAGCTCATGTACTATTTGAAAATGGTGTTTGCTTTGTACTCTCTTGAAAGTAGTATTTGTCTTCGGCGTGTGTACGCATGGTGTGACTTCTAATCCGGCTCGAACGATTATGCAATTGTGATTGTTATTCTCATGGAATAGACTCATTCGTGATAACAAAGATGGAACCTCATGTTTGGTCTAATTCAATTTCAATCCAAATCATTGTGTAAATGCAATCGAAAGAAGCCAAAGAAGTTACTGTACGAAGTCGAGATCAAGCACTATCGAGAGTTTGTCCTGATTTCTCACTGCTTCATTTTTCGTCCAGACAAGATAGACCGCGATTAGCGTACCCCCATCTCCCAATCTCTATCTCCCTCTCTCTCTCGTCCTTCCTCATCCACCATTCTCGGCTTTTTGGCACGTGCGCGAGATACGACTTTTTCACCAAGTCACGTGCGGCGATTTTACGTCTCTTCTCCTTGGACTGGTAGGTCTCCCTTGGCCTGAACTGAATTAATGACCGACCTTTACTGTACTTCACCCGCCCCGACTATCTAAATCACCCGCTGGAAAAAGCAAAATGTTAAATGTTAAAAAAAAAAAAAAAAAAAAAAAAAAGGAAGAAAAATGGGTCACCGCAATCACAAGGCCACGACAATGTGATGCACGAGACACGGCGCGTTTGGCGTTTTCCATCTTAAGTCTCCGACTTCGGCTGTAAATCACTACCACGTCAGCCCTAAAACTGTTTTGACTTTTTAACTTTTCGCTTAATTCAAATTTTGTCGCCCCTACAATACCGCTCGGTTCCAAATTCTCGAGTGTCGAAGCTTTCACAAAAGTCAATTATTGGCACGTACGTTCACCGACAAATTTTGTCATAATTTCTTACAAAGTGCCGATTGTAATTTAATATCAACGGGAAAGGACAAAAAGTGTCATGAAAAAAGTGATAAACAAACATGGCCCCGTGCATTGTCGCGTTATTCTTTGCCCGAGACATTTCTTTATTGTCCTCGACCACATGTAAAATGGGGGAACGAAGGCTCGTGTAATGCTCAAATTCGCTAATTACTCGAAACGCTTGGGGATGGGAAAAATACTTTTAAGACCTGTCAGGTGAACTCGTCTTTCATTTTTGGAGAGATAATAGAATAAATAGCACATAAAATTTTGATCTCAACGTACAGAATCGTGCATGAATTTTTAATCTTTTTGATTTGATCTCTAAATTTTGAATCCAAATGTAATGTTATCACTAAACTTTTAAGTTGTTTATTGTGGTTCTAAATTATTGATAAATGTTCAATCTAATCTCTATATTATATAAAACTGCCCAAAAAAAAATCTCTATATTATATGAAAATACTTAAAAGTTCATGGGCCACATTAAATATTGAAATAATAATGTACACAAATAGTCCTCAAACTTTGATCTAATATGTAATGTGATCCATAAAATTTATTCAATATGATCTCCGAACTTTTATCTAACGTACAATATGATCCCTGAACTTTTGATATATATTTAACTTATTTTTTTAAACTATATAAAAATGTTTAGTTTTATTCATGAACCTGAATTAATCAAATGACAATGTTGAATATGTTCATACAGTTCAAAAAATAAGTTAAACATGCACTAAAAGTTCAGGGACCATAGATGAGCCTAAACACTAACATTCCAAGACCTTCTAGGACACATGAATTTGAGCAAAGATCCTCTTCAAGTGGTCTAGGCATGTGGAATGCCTTGCTATCACAAAGGGAGAACCCTTAAGGCTCCGACAGTCCTCCTGCTCCTAACATTGACCTTGAACTACATCACATGGAAGAACAGCTTGCATATCATAGCTCAAATAGTTCAAATTATAACTATAACTCCATATAGAGATAATTTTGTAATAAAGTTACTATAGTACTAGTCACCGTTCACTACTGTAGCATATAGTAGCTAGTACTTGCCTCGAATCCTAAGTTTGCAATAATTGGGTCACGAACCTTTGTCCATTGTAACCATGTCAAGGACCCCAGTCTGTTGTGATGTCTTGTCTTGTCTTTGTTTTCTACTGCTACTTTAAATTTGTTGTGTACTTATCACCCATAAAAGGCCTTGTAATGGTAATGAAGAAGTAAGAGGCTATGCAGTAAATTTCCCTATCCTCCAAATCTCTCCATGTTTCTCTAAATACTTTTTCTTCTCCAACTTGATAGGATCCTTTAATAAATGCAACTTAGTTAGTTAGAAATGTTATTATCATGACATCATTAAATGTCTCTATGTTCTTAATTAAATCTCTAGGTAGTCTGTAGCTAAAAAATAGTCCCCAAAGGGCTTGAATATGTGATTCGCCTATCGTGAGATAGCATAAATCCCTTCATTGGTATTAAGGACCACATTGCACATTAGGCTTAGTTCATGGATCATATTTAATAAATTAAAAGTTCAAGGATTACGTTGCACATTAGGCGAAAATTTAGAGACCGTTTGTATCATATTCTCAAACCAAATTCATGGACTAAATCAAATTAATTAATAGTTTAGAGATAGATTTGAATTAATATTCAAAGATCATTTATGTCATTTTCTTCGGTACTGTATAATATAGAATAGATTGGATCTGAGCATGTTCTTAAAAGGTTCCATCTAAACTCTGGGACGTAAAAATACTGGGGGTATTCCCTCCAAGGTGGGAAAGATAGATAAACACCTTAGAACAAGAGGAGCCTTCGAGGGAAGGTAGACTCCTCATCTCTTCTTCGAAAGAGGCTACCTCCGCGTAGGCAGCTATAGCAATCTCCTATGCTTGGGGTAGTGAGGTGGAACTTGCAAGGGTTCCTACTGGGTTGACCAGTGCTTCGTGCATTGTCTTATAACTGACTTATCGACCTAGTATCCTCAATTACAAGACACTGTCAATTGACACGGTTATATGAGGGCGGGAGTTTTGTCCTGACAGCGTAGGGAAGGCTATTGCAAGAATCGACAGCGTGCGATTACAATCATTGATCTCCTCTCTGATGGAAAAATGCATGGAATCCGCACCAACAATCAAATAATCAAGAGGTCAAGACAAATTCGATACACATGAGCGCGAGCATAGAGAATAATCTCCCGAGCGCCTTAGTAGACAAGCGGAATTGAATATCGCTAGTGTTGGACTTGACTGCCTCTATTTTCTCACCTCCCTATCTCACTTCAGAAAAGGCTATCTCCGAATAGATAGTTACAGCAACATCCCGTGCCTTGGGATGTTGCTATAAATCAACTTATAGGTGGAACTCATAAATCAGCTTGTGCTTTGCACTGCGTCTTGTAATTGATTTGTCAGCCGAGTATCCTCGATTACAAGACACCATCATTTTCTTCATTACTGTATAATATAAAATAGACACGCTTAAAGGAGGTTGGGTTTTTGTCGGGACATCGGAGGGGGGAAAACTATTGCCCGAATTGACAATAGGAAATTATAGTCATTGATTTTCTCTTCGATGGAGAAGGGTGTGGAAATCGCACCAAAAGTCAAACAATCAAGAGTTCAGGACGGATTCGATACCCTTGAGTGCTAGCACAGGCAATAATTTCCGGGCGCCCTTAGCTGCAAAATAGTTGCCCATCCATTAAGATTAATTATGTGTTTATCAATACCGGTAGTATAATCTACACTTGTCACGATGTGGAACCCATACATCAGAATTTTGCTATCCTAAAATTTTATATAATATAAGTCAAAAAATGAAAAGGAATTCAGTGACTAACAGGCAGTTCCTATTATGAGGTTAAGGAAGGACTGCACGTGCAGAATAGCATACTTATCACAAATTTTATTTTTGTTTTCCCTAACTCGTATTATAAGCAAATTTTTTGAACAAATTAAAAGTCTAAGGATCATATTGCATATTGGGTCAAATTTCATGAATCATTTGTGTCGTTATCACAAATCAATGATGGAAATACTGGTATTGAGAAAGTATTTTTATAGACTAGCGTAGAGCTCCCTGAAGCAACAATAGCTTGTTGTCCTACAGTGATTAAAGTGGCCATGGTGCTTTCATGAGTATTTTCCTCATGGGCTTTTTTTGGGAGTTCGTGAGTACAGCTTGAAAATGGGCTTATTTGTTTGATTCCTTTCTTCTGGGCTTTGGAGTGGCTTGAATCAGGCCTCTCTCTCTCTCTCTCTCTCTCTCTCTCCTCGAGGGATCCAAATGCCTTTTCTCAATGGATGGGCAACTGTTTTGCGGCTAAAACGATCATTTGCATCATATTATAGAAATAAACTAGCAGAAGATGACATAAATTGTTATTGAGTATAATTTTTTTTCCGTTGACTAATTTTGTTTAGAGTGATGCAGACAGAAAATCTTAAAATCATATGTTTTTTGAGTTAGCGTTATCCAGTGAAATAAATATCAATCTTTTCTCATTTTCGATAAATAAGCCTCATTTTTTGTTTTCTTGTCCAATTTTTTGATCTCATCCCTGAATCACCAAGATGGAGAAACCGTTTTACACACCTGTGACACGATTGATGTGGTATAACAAGCTAATCGACAGATCATGATGTCCATCCGTTAATCTCGGCATTTAGCATACACGCCCTAGGCTAATCGGGCTCATGTACTGTTTGAAAACAGTGTTTACTTTGTTCTCTCTCGAAAGTGGTATTTGTCTTCGGCTTGCGTACGCATGATGTGACTTCTGATCTGACTCGAACGGTCATGCAATTGCGATTGCTATTCTTGTGAAATAAACCCATTTGGGATAACAAAGATGAACCTCATGTCTGATCTAATTCAGTTTCAACGCGAGCCATCATGTAATTGCAATTGCTATTCCCATGAAATGACCCACCTATTCGAGGTAATAAAGACGGAACCTCATGTCCGACTTAATTTAATTTCGATCCGAACCGTCGCGGTCCCCATCTGAGCACGTGTAGTCTACTCACAAGACAGTGCAATGATAGAAAGAAGCCAAAGAAGTTACTGTACCAAGTCGAGATCAAGCACCGTCGAGAGTTTCTCCTAATTTCTCGCTCCTACATTTTTCATCCAGACTGGACAGACCGCGATTAACGTACCCCCTCAATTCCCTGTCTCTCCCTTTCTCCCTCGTCCGCCATTCTTGTTTTTTCGGCACGTGCGCGATGTACTACTGTTTCACCCGACAAGTCACGTGCGGCGATTTTACCTCTCTCCTCCTCTGACCGTTAGGTCTCTCTTGGCCCGAACTGAATTAATGATCGTCCTTTACTGCACTTCACCCCCTGGAAAAAAGTAAAAAGTAAAAAAAGAGGAAGAAAAATGGGTCATCGCAAGCACAAGGGGTGAGCCGTGGCCGACAATGTGCTTCACGAGACAGGGCCGTATTTGGCGTTTTCCATCTTTAGTCTTCCACTTCGGCTGTAAATCACCACCACGTCAACCCTGAAGGTGTTTTGACTTTTTAATTTTTCGTTTAATTCAAATTTTGCTGCCCCCACGACGTCAGTCGGTTCTAAATTCGAGACTGTCGAAGCTCTTGCAATGGTCAATTATTGGCACGTGCGTTCACCAACAAATTTTGTCATAATTTCTTACAACGTGTCGATTGTAATTTAATATCAACGGGAAAGGACAAAAAGTGTCAAAAAAAGGTCATAAACAAACCTATGCCCCCGTGCATTGTCGCGTTGTTCTTTGCCCGAGGCATTTCGTTATCGTCCCGGATCACATATAAAATGGAGGAAGGCTCGCTGTAATTCTCAAGTCCACTAACCCCTCCACTTTAGTTATTCGAAACGCTTGACGGTGGTCCTTAAATTTTGATCTCAATATATAGTGTTGTGCATGAATTTTTAATCTTTTTAATGTGATCCTTAAGTTTTGAGTCAATATATAATACTATGATTAAACTTTTAATTTGTTCATTGTGGTTCTATTGGTAAATATTTAATGTAATCGGTATATTATACAAAAATGCTTAAAAGTTCATGAATTACACTAAATATTGGAAGAAAAATGAACATGAATAGTTCTCAAACTTTGATCTAATATACAATATTATCCATAAATTTTTAATTTATTCGATATGGTCTTTGAACTTTTGTCTAATGTACAATATGATCATTAAACTTTTGGTACATTTTAAACTTAGTTTTTTGAACTACATGAAAATATTTAATTTTATTCATTAACTTGAATATTTTCATATAATTTAAAGACTAAGTTAAACATGCACCAAAAGTTCGGAGACCACATTGTACGTTAGACTTAGTTCATGGAACATATTGAATAAATTAAAAGTTTAAAGACCACATTACACATTGAGTCAAAAGTTAGAAACTGTTCGTATCAAATTCTCAACATCTTACCGAAATTCATAGACTAAATCAAATTAATTAAAAGTTCAAAGATAGATTTGAATCAAAATTCAAAAACCATTTATATCATTTTTCTTTGTTATTGCATAATATATAATAGATTAATTTTGAGCATGTCCTTAAAAGGTTCCATTTGAACTCTGGGACGTAAAAATATCGTAGGTATTCCCTCCTAGGTGGGGAAGATAAATATACACTTAGGAAAAAGGGGGCTTTTGGGGGAAAGTAGACTCCTCATCTCTTCTTCGAAAGAGGCTACCTCCGCGTAGGCAATTATAGCAGTCTCCCACACCTAGGGTAAGGAGGTGGAACTTGCAAGAGTTCTAGTTAGGTTGGCCTATGCTTCTTACAATGTCTTATAACCTACTTGTTGGCCCAATACCCCCATTACAAGACACTATCAATGGACACACTTATAGGAGGTTGGGGTTTTTTTTATCGTGACATCATAGGAAGGCTATTGCAAGAATCAATAATGTGCGATTACAATAATTGAAGCGCGAGGAATCCGCACCAACAGTCAAACAATCAAGAGATTGAAACGAATTCGATACGCACGAGTGCAGGCACAAAGAACAATCTCTCGGGTGCCTTAGTAGAGAGGCATAATTGAATGCTGCTAATGTTGGGCTCGACTGCCTCTATCTTCTCACCTCATTGTCTCACTTCAGAAGAGGCTACCTTCATATAGATAGCTACAGTAGCCTCTCATGTCTCGGGTGAGGCCGTAAAGCTCGCAGGTCGACTTATGCTTCGCACAATGTCTTGTAATTGATTTGTAGGTAGAGTGTCCTCAGTTACAGGACACTGTCATTTTCTTCGTTACCATATAATATCAAATAGACACACTTGTAGGAAGTTAGGGGTTTTGTCGTGACATCGTAAGGGAAGATTATCACATGAATCGACAGGTGCGATTATAATCATTGATCTCCTCTTTGATGGAGAAGCGCGAGGAATCCACGCCAATAGTTAAACAATCAAGAGGTCGAGATGAATTCGATACACACGAGTGTGGACACAGAAAACAATCTCCTCGACGCCTTAGCAGACAGGCGGAATTGAATGCCGGTAATGTTAGGCTTGACTGCCTCTATCTTCTCACCTCCCCATCTCACTTCAGAAGAGGCTACCTTCAAATAGATAATTATAGCAGCCTCCTATCGGCTCAGTACCCTCGATTATAGGACACCATCATTTTCTTCATTATTGTATAACGTAGCTTAGGCATGCTTATAGGAGGTTGGGGGGTTTTGTCGGGTCATCGGAGGGGGGAAGACTAACGCTCAAACCGACAGCGGGCAATTACGGTCGTCGATTTCCCCTTCAATGGAGAAGGGTGTGGAAACCGCGTCAAAAGTCAAACGATCAAGAGATCGGGATGGATTGGACACCCGTGAGCGCGGGCACAGGCAACAATTTCCGGGGTATTCAATGCCGTTGGTGCAGGACTCAACTGCCTCCATCTCCTCACCGGTCTTCCCAATTTATAAATTCTTTGTTTTTACCACCGTCCCTTCTTCTTCTTCTTCTTCTTCTTCTTCATCCCTCTCTCTCTCTCTCTCTCGCTTTCTCGCTCTGCGACTCTGAGAAAATGAAGAAGGCTGGAAGCGGACAAAAGAGAAGATGAACGGCGATGTTAGGAAGACGCCCGCGTGACGTCACCGTCTTACCAAGTCCCACCACCGCCTCACATCTCTCTCCCCATTATTAATACTTCAGTCTTCCTCTCCTCCTCTCCAGAGCTCGCGAGCGGAGGCTCTGTCGATCGTTGACCGGCGTTTCAGTTCAGTCGCTCGCTGAAGCGAAGGCGAACTCTTGCGCTCTCGCTCTCGTTCTCTCTCTCCTTCTTCTTCTTCTTCTTCTTCTTCTTCTTCTTTGACGGAGAAGGAGCAATGGAGGTGGATACGGGTAGTTTCAGCAGCGGCGAGGTCAGCGCTCCCGTCCGGCGGGTGCTTCTCATCTCCGCCGGCGCCAGTCACTCCGTCGCCGTTCTCTGTAAGCCTCCGCGAAATCCCACTTCGCGCTTCCCCTATGGCTTTCGGTCGCTGTTTTTCTCGTTTGCTGTACGGCGAAATGCGCGTTGATGTGGCTCGCCATCGGTGTTGTCGGTCCTTGGTTCTTTGGATTCGTTGGGTTGTCGGTGTGCAATTGAGCGAGTTTGCCGCCGCCTTGCTTACTGACGTTGCACTCTATTGTTCCGCTAACGAGCCACAACCTGGGTCCTTCTTTTTTTTGGTGGGTATTTAGTAAAATGTGGGGGCATTGTAATTGAGAATGTCGCGTGAGTTGTCGTATGTCTTCTGACATGCGGTGTCTTGGTCCCTCTAGCTCTGGTTCTGTCTTCAGGCTTTTCTGTGCATTTTTAAGGGGATATAAGTGCGTCCCTGTTCCTTGTAGTGTTTGAAATGAGGGTGTAAACTAGTTGACCTATCTTTGCAATCTCAAATTGTAGATTACTTGGAGGACGGATTGGTCCGTCTCGAGTTCGAGTTGAGTTCTAGTTGCTCAAACAATTTATTGAGTGGAGCTCGAGCTCGAAAATACTTGATCCGTGTAGCTCTCAGGTTCAATGAAGTCGTTGAATGTTTCTTGTCTTAATTATACGATACGTTTATGATATTTATTGAACTCAAAGTATTGGACTTTGAGCTTAACTCGAGCTTACAATATGGATCCGACATCCAAAACTTAATCAAGTTGAGCTTATTCGAGCTTGAGGTTGTTAAAAAACTTAAACTAGTCAAGCTCGATCTTGGGAAATAGAGTTCAATCTTGAGAAATCAAGCTCAAGTGGAGCACTAAACTGCACATAGTTGACTGTTAAACTATTTCGGTTTCATTCGATTCGACTTGATTAGACCCCTAGTCTGAAAGGTAATCAAGGTGTTAATTGGATGCAATCAATGGATATAAACCTATTCCAGCCCGTTGATAAGAATTTCCGGAAAGCTTGCTTGACAGCATAGGATGTGGACATTTGAGATCATTTTACTGGTACTCCTGCCAATGTGTATTGTTGCCTTCCCTTCATACGACGATAAATTGTGGACAAAAACCTTTGCCTGAAATTTGCTGATTGTCAGCCGGTGACTCGGTATGCAACTGCTTTACTTTTGGTTAGATCTAATGGAGTTTTAAGGGCTGGGAATTTAATGCACCTTCATTTGGTAAAATCACTGGGGTCAAGATTCTGTGTGTGTTTCTAGTTCAATCTTTGTTCCAGTGCAGTACTGCTTGAGTCTGTACAACTGAGGAGAGCTTTTCTTTAAAAATATATATTTATTATTAATTGGTATAGACTCTTTCCAAATTCAAAATTCATGGATCATGAACATTAGTTTGTGGAGAAAATAGAATGGCAAGATACAGCAAAAGTGTTAGAATCTTGGTTTACTTTTGGATTGACTTTGTGATATATGAATTCTAGGTACTCTCTCTTCGTGTTTTTGTGATAAAGTCATTTGAGAAAAGAAGTATAGTGTTTTGCATGGCCCGATTGTTTCGCTCAGCTATAACTTCTTAAATTTAGGTTGGCATCATACATTTTTAAAACTTACTCTATGTTGTTTGCAGCTGGAAATGTTGTTTGCTCATGGGGACGAGGAGAGGATGGCCAACTAGGCCATGGGGATGCTGAAGATCGTTCATTACCTACACATTTGAGTGCATTGGATGGTCAAGAAGTAGTATCTGTTATTTGTGGAGCTGATCACACTAATGCATATTCTGAGTCACGTAGGGAGGTGTATAGCTGGGGATGGTCTGTCCAAATCTTTTAATTTTACAGTATAAAAGTTTTATTTTTTAATCATTCTGCTGTATAGTATTGTCGTTTTTTTTTTACCTTGGGCAGTCGTTTGGACTTGAGTAGATGGTTTTGCTTTTGGATTGGCTTAAACTTTTATTTGGCCGTTGCATGAATTTCTGGTTGAGATAAGTACTATCGAGAGGAATTTTCTTAATGAGGTTATAACAAAGACGAGAAAAAGAATGGGTCTAACCCAAAATAAAATTAAGCACCTGTCTTATTCTACAAAATGTCTTATTTATCCTGATGGAAAGTTAGTTATTGCATAAGCAACATTAATACTTACGAATCTAGTCAGTCGGAGGAGAATCAAGGTTTTCATTGATTGTGCAGGGGTGACTTCGGGAGGTTGGGTCATGGCAACTCTTATGATGTCTTTACACCTCAACCAATCAAAGCTTTACAGGGTTTGAGAATAAAGCAAATTGCTTGTGGGGACAGCCATTGTTTGGCTGTGACTATGGAGGGAGAAGTCCAAAGGTTTATTATCTTCTCTATTTATGTATGTTAATGCTGTGTTTATCAGTGACTCGGTAATTGTTGAAGGTGACTAAGATTTAAACCGATCCTGAACTTCTGTTGATCCTCACAGTTGTAGGTGTGGATAACCTAGCTGTTTAAATGCTTACTGTCTTCAGATTCTTTTTGCTGAATTGCTCTACTTGTAATTGTGATTCGCGGGAATTTCAATATTGCTTGACTTGTGTTTTCATTGTATTTTGGTTGTATTTCAGTTTGAAATGTATCATTGCCGGTAGACAAGTGCTAAATTTCTTAATTAAACAATAACTCGATGGAAACATCTTTGATGAGTGCACATAATAATTTTTTTCCTTTGAGAAGATATTGTTTGGTCTCTCTCTCTCTCTCTTTGTGTGAAAGCGTGGGGGCACACACACGTTACTTCTCTATGGGGGCAGGACTAGCGTGGAACTTTTGGGCCAAGTGAATGAGTGATCTTTAAATTGGTGGCTTGTTTCATTCTAATGTGATGTGGATTTAACAAAAACCAAAAGTTGTGAGGATTGAACTGAATAAGAAAAGAATTGGGGTGCTAATGAGCATATACACAAAAGAGCTCACATATGACGGATAGAATCTAATGTATCTGAAAGTTACTCAAACATGAGCTTTATTTCCTTCTAAGTACCTACAAAACTTAAATTCTGTATCTTCAGTTCTGTATATTCTGCTGAATGCCTGTATCTTCTGCCAAGCTAGCATAAATGCTCTAGAAATGGCTGGCCCATTTATAAGTTTTAGTGATGTATGACACAGAAGTTGCTGGTGACATGACGTGTGTTCATTTTGGACCTTCCAAAATTAGTGCTTCAGTGCTTGCCCAGTGTAATACATGACCATCAACATTAAGCCTTTCACAGCTTCAGAGTGGGGCTATCAATTTTCAACACCACCCTCTTGCTTAACATGTAGTAAGCATGTTTTGGTTGAGCTTCATCGCGTTCATGTCATAAACAGGTCGACCTGTTTACACACGAACAGTAAACATGCCATTCGCAGGTTGACCTTTTAACCCTGTTAATGACAGGAATGTGTTATTCGTTCAATTCAACATGTTTAGCCATATTATTAAGGCACATTAATATGCTTTTAAAAACTTTTTTATATGTTTAGATAAGAGATTATATCACTAACTGTTCGACAGCCCATTAACTGAACTTCATGTTTGCGTTTCAAAAATATTTCGTGCTAGCTAAATGTGGCCATGTTTGGATTAGACCTAAATTTGACATGTTGTGATTGGTGACACAAAAAAAGGAATTGCCAACCCTACTTTAGAGCTTATTGTAACCATCTCAGTAAAAGGTACTTCATCAATCTAAAGTATGACTTTCCTACTGCTTTTGCATGTTTTAAAAGAAACTTATCCAGTGTGTTTCCTCCATGTTGATATTGTTCCATGATAGAATGCTTTACTTTAAAATTTACCAATGTAAAACCAGACAAACGCCTTATACTTTTCCTTACAAATTCTTTGCTCGATTGAAGCTGGGGGAGGAATCAAAATGGTCAACTTGGTCTTGGCACCACTGAGGATTCTCTCCTGCCACGGAAGATACGTGCATTTCAGGTACTGGCAAGTTATTTCTCAGGAATAATGTCAGGAAAAATGTTTGTTACTCAATGCTTAGACGAGCCGTCTCTCACCAATATCCTTTTTAAGAAAGATTTCTGTGTTTCCTAATGCCAGAAACTACGCTCAATATTTCTTCCAAGGCAACGTCAATGTTTTCAATATTTGAGGTCTTTACAGTGAGCCTCCATTTGTGTCCCATGCAAATTAATGACATACAGGAACATTTTACAGTGTATATTGTAGAACAATAAGCGATTTACTGAAATAACTTGTTTGCTTTGCCATGGTGATGCAACTTCTAGGGGATCCCGGTTAAACTGGTTGCAGCTGGAGCTGAACATACTGCTGCTGTGACAGAAGCTGGAGAACTTTATGGATGGGGTTGGGGCCGCTATGGCAACCTGGGCCTAGGTGACAGAAATGATCGCTTAGTTCCTGAGAAAGTTTCTCCTATACATGTAAGTTAAGATTTTGGTACTTCAATAATTTTCAGTCATCCCATGCTGTTTATCTTATGATGCTAACTTGTCCTTTAGGAGATCTATGCATGAAGAGTTACACTAATACTTGGAAGTTTTTCTCTGCTTACTGATCAGAATTTGAAGTGAGAAAAGGACCAGGCAGTTTTGACTTCTTTTAACAGTCATCACCGCTGTGCTCATAAAATATACGTTATATACTGTTTAACAGGCGACAATGTTTAATGTGAAGGCAAGCCACTGCTAGGCTATATAATTAATACTTCCAGTAGTCTTAAGTTTAGAGGACGTTTTTTTTTTTTTTGAAAAACAATAAAAAGACATAGGAAGCCGTTTATATGATTACCTAATAAATTACCATGAGAGAAATGGTTTTGGTTCTAAAGCTCTGAGTCTTTGAGAAACCTTTTCTTTGTATATTATTAGTTTCATCTTGGCGATTGTGCCAGCTTTCTTTGTCTTTCAAACTTCGTGTGTGCTATCTTCTTCTGGAACAGATGGTTTTTCACCAGCAACTAGTTTACTCTTTAAGTGACATATTGCCTTGTGGGGCACTGTTTTTGTAGATTGAGTGATAATTCTTGTAGCCAAAACAAGCAGCATTTTGCCAACCCAATATAAATTTTAGTGTAATAATTGTTTTCAGCTTTATGAAATTCTGTGCTATGTGGCATGCCATGCAGGCCACAATTGTTTCCTGACATGGAGAGAACATTTTGTCATGCTGGTCTGTTGCTTGCTTCTGATGTGCATGAAAAACAATGCTCCATTTGACTTCGAAGGAAAAACTTTTTAATTTGCTCTAGTAAACTTATCATAATGTTCTTATAACTGTTGGTTGTCTCATTCCATTGTATGGTATTGAGGACTATTGTTCTAATTTTCTTATGAATTCAATCAGTTGAATGGAGAGGCGATGGTTATGGTTGCCTGCGGATGGCGACATTCAATATCAGTATCTGCTTCTGGTGCCTTATACACCTTTGGATGGAGCAAATATGGTCAACTTGGACATGGAAATTTTGAAGATCACCTTGTTCCTCACAAGCTGGAGGCTTTGCATGGGAATTTTGTTTCTCAGGTGATACATCCTTCAATTGCAGCTGTCCTTCTGTCTCTCTTTTATTGTCTCTTGGCCTACTCACGTTTATTGATGAAAGGTCCTTACAGAAAAAATGAAATGCCTGACTCTTAGAAAGTGCTTGTGAACGGATCCATGGGAGTGATCTTCTGAACTTAGCTTTGCTGGTTACCTGATTTTGATTTGGACAATGTATAAATAATACTCAACCTTCTCTTACAACCTATAGTTCACAGCTGATGAAGATGTGCGCTTTTGTAGGTCTAATTGGATCACATTATCTCCTTTTCCGCACTCTTTCTTCCTCTAGTTTAGGCTTTTTATTTGTGCTAATACTTCTGATAACTTGTTTGCTAAATGTTAAGATAGCTTTGCTGAATGTATCTGGTCAGCTGAACACGTTATCTCTGTTCAAATGTCCCAACTTCAATTTCCCAGATATCTGGTGGCTGGAGGCACACTATGGCTCTCACTCATGATGGAAAATTGTATGGCTGGGGATGGAACAAGGTTGGTTATTGACTTCCTTTTCACTGTCACTTGGTTTGACTTCTCCTTGCTAATCAGTTCAATCAGCGATTGCCCAGTCTTGTTTGCCCTGGGACATTTATGAAGCCTTTTAGTTTAACTGAGCTCCGCTCTCTCTCCATATATGGATATATTTTCCTTCATTTAATGGACACTTACTGAATGCTTGGGCGTTCTTTTTTCGGCATGTGCAGTCTGGATCTGCCATTGTCTGTGGTATTGGTTGTGTTAGAGTGGGAGTTGATGTTCTTTTGGACAAATTTCCCTGATTGACTGTCAGGTTTTGGCAAAATTGAAGGGAGACCCATGTGTTTTACAAAATTACATTGATACCCTCTATTACAGTTTGTTGGATTCATTAAGTAAATAAGAAATACGATTATGTGACTTCAATATGCACTTTTTTATCATAAATACCAAAGTAGTTGAGTTGATGTACTTTTGTAATATAACTCTAATGTGGATTGATGCCTTCTAAGTTATTTTTTTTTTTCAGTTTATCTAGATTATAGAGATATATGAATAAAAATCAGTGCATCATATGATTTTGATTAGTGGATGTACTGTGTTGAGTTATTTTTCCAAAGTAGAGGTACTCATCCTGCAACTTTGCCAAGGGGTGTTGGAGTAATTCATGTATACTACTACTTTTTTCGTTTTTGTTTTTGATTTTCCCCTCTATATTTCTTCAACGTTTGCATAATTATTTTCTATAGCTAAAGCTTTAGTCGTGATACTGCAGATTACCTGATACTCTCTCTTTTATATGCAGTTTGGACAGGTTGGAGTGAGCGACAACGTTGATCATTGTGCTCCTGTGCGAGTCAAATTCCCTAATGAGCAGGCACATCCTTATTTCCATATATTGGGATAACTGATATGATAGCTCATGGCATTTATTTTCAGTTTCGTGGGTTTTTCTTTCCTGCATGCATGAGTGTGCGACTCATCATCCTTGTTGTCTTTTCCTACTTCTGGTGCTAATATGTTCTTTGTTCTTTTCTTTTGAGACAGAAAGTGGTTCAGGTTTCATGTGGATGGAGGCACACACTAGCTGTTACTGAACAAGGCAATGTTTTCTCCTGGGGTAGAGGAACTAATGGACAGCTTGGGCATGGGGAATCTGTTGATAGGTAAAAGTGTCTACGTGCATTTTTCGGTTATTGCTGCTTATGCTTGTGGCATCATTTAAGAGCAATGAACTCTGTACCCTGTGGGTTGCTACATACAGTCATTATATGCTTTGATGTAATTTCATTGCTTCTTTCCTGAGAGAACTCTCGCTGTTCATTTACAAACTATTGGGAAAATGGTGCGAGTGTACACCTTCCTTATAGCATCTATCAAGGAACTATTATTTGAATATGAAGAAGAATCTTTAATCTGGGCCTAGGAAAAGATCCTAGGATAGTATGTTGTCACCCCTTTCCGGGATGTTTACTCTCGCAATGAATTGATTGAATTAAGTCTTGAGTTCTCTTGTCATGCCTAAGAAATGAAAATATTCGGTACTAGATGGACATGGTGACTCTTGAGTGTGCCATCTGTTTATGTGGGTTCTTCTTTGGGTAGACTGAATGGCCGATACTATTGGAAGGATGCCTCTCTGGATAATAGGTCTCATAATTAGTATTCCTGTGATCGGTTTAATAGGTATATTCTTTTATGATTTACAGTCCAAGTTGGGTTCATCTCTATAATAATCTAATAGTCAAGTGCATTGAGTTGGAGACATGAAAGCTCTAGAAAAAATAAATAACTTTCCTTGGTTTCTTTTTTGGTCAGCTGACGTTTTTCAAAACTATATTGATTGATCTAGATCATAGTCACCGTTCTATAGAATAGATAATGGTGGTAACAGTGAAGATACGTGGTCGTGTTAGGGAGCTGATGATTATCTGAAAGAATGGAAAATGAAAATATAGAACTTTTACCTGGTGATAATGAGCATGGTCTACATTACTTCATGTCTGTGCGATTAATGAAGTCGTTGCCGAATCTCTGCTTGCTGATGATAATTGCTTGAGAACGTGTAGGAACATGCCAAAGATAATAGAGGCCTTGAGTGTTGATGGATCTAGTGGACAGCAAATTCAGTCCTCGAACCTTGATCTCTCATCAGGTGCTTAATGATCTTGATTTTCCCTGCCTTTTACCACATGTTTACTCACTATTCACCCAATATTTTCATCTTTTTGCATGGAAACTTTACACAGGAAAAACATGGGTCCCCCCGTCAGAGAGATATGCCCTTGTTCCTGATGAAACAGTAAGTCGCTGGCTCTTAAAATTCTAATACCACAATTGTTGCCGATGTGAACATGTGGAGCCAAAAATCTAGTGATGTTCCTGACCATGACATCTCCGCCATTGAGTCTGTTAATACAGAGACTAGTTCTACTCGTTATCTTTAGGATTGCAATCAGTTTAGTTTACCAATAAAAGAAAGAAAATGCAGTTAAGGCTAGATAATGTAATTGGCAAAGCTATTAAGTTCAGCATAACAAGGTGCAAGCTTGTAATGAGACAGATTAGATCATTGATTTGCTCTTCCTATTTCTAGGTTCAGTGGCAGGAAATCAGAAATGATGTGAGTGTTCCTGAGACTGATGTCAATCGGATGCAAATGTGATCGCTTGAAAGATGCTTCATGACAGCCAATCCTTTTGAGACTCTAATACTGGCTGACAAGGTTGCGCCATCTGCGTAGTTTGGTTTCAACTTCCCCACCTAGTGTTTTTTTTTTTTTTTCTTTTTTGTAAATAATCTCTCCTTGCAGGGACTTGCGCTGCTGGCCTTTGTTCTTCTATTTTGATAGTTGAATCCTCATATTAGAACTTAATGCCAATGTGAATAGTTTGGTTGGGGCTTGACTTTTGTGGCTAAATAGGCTTGTGAGGCTTGAGGGAAGCTTAAATCTTATTGCCGAACTGCTTCCTGTAATTGCTTCTGTTTAATTATACCGGAGCATTTATCATCCCTGGATGGGTTGGTGATCCTGTGATGACGAGATATGGAAAGGAAATATTACGGTGTTGGCACAAATTTGCGACATCTCTGGTGGTTAGGGTTTTTATGTCTGCTCATGTCGTTGCCGGGATGGTGACTACAGGGGCTTTACATCGGCCTTTCTACAAAAGGCTCTGAAGCAACTCAAACTTACATTCCAGCATCAGTATTTTGTACCAAGGGGAAAACTTTTTTAAGCTGCGAGACAGACTACAAACATAGTATGGACGAGTAGAGTTTCATGCAGCCTCTCATTAGAGATGGACATTGCATTCACCATTGGTTATGGTAAAATACTGACACCAAGAGTTATCTCATAAATGTCCAGCAGATGGTATTGCACGAAGGTTCTCATGTTATTACTTGGGAATGGTGTTATCGAGTGGTTCCCCTTACTAAAATGTAGTAAAAATGCTTCTTATTTTATCGTTAAATCAATGTGTGACGTGATAAATTAATTTATGATAAATAGGTTGTCCTAGTTCACATTAAAATCATGCTGGGTTGAATAAAGAAATCAAAAGTAAACAAATGAGGATATGGGTTGCCTCGCTAGAAAGACCTCATTTTGTCCAAATGAGGAAATGCTGATTTTAAAGAACTGAAGTCAATAAGTTGAAAAAAGAATGCTGAAATCATCCTCTTAAAGCGCCGGTGCCGGTGCCGGTGCCCACCACGCCATGGTTGCTGGCACCATACCCCCAAGACTACAATGGCCTCGTGCGGGTGCTGGTTGTGTCTGGACATGTGTGACGGCCTGTGTCTATGTGAGTGTGGTGAGGAGAGAGACAGAGAGAGTCCACTTAGGGCACAAATAATAACTATTTTGGTCAGAAATTGATTTCTAGAAGAGAAATAGATTTTTCTATTTATATTTCTAGATGAATCTCTAAGCAAAAATAACCGTTTGATAACGATATAAAATTTCAACTCCAAAAATAGAAATTCGTTTGATAACGATAAAAAATTTCTTCCTTTCGGACGGTGGTGGGCCGACGATCGGCGGCGGGCGACTGGCGGCGATCAGCGGTGGCGGGTGGTGTCCGGCGGATGATGGTCGGCGGCGACGAACGATGAGAAGAATTTTTATTTCTCATTTCTATTCCAGAAATAAATAAGTATAAAATTCTTACTTCTGATTTTTAGTCCAAACCAATTTCTAAAACAAAAATTTATTTAAGAAATAGAAAAATTGAATAGTGTTATCAAACGAATTTCTATTTCATAAACAAGTCTGGAATAGAAAATTTGTTTATGGAATAGAAATTGGTGGTTGTCATGCACCCCTTAGATTGTCGAAAAGAAGTTGTAGATTTTTTAACGGGTCAAATTCACCTCGGCAAAAACTACTACCGGAACAAGACGGCCGATGGCGCTTTTTTAAAAGGTAGAACGACAGTTTTGGAAAAAAAAAAAGTCTAGCAAAGAAAAACGTAAAAAGCATGGCCCGGCTAAAACACGGTCTCGAAATTAATGATTTGGACAGGTTTCGCATTCATTAGGGGGGGAACTTCTCTGCATTTTCCAGATTTGATGTTTCTTGGCAAATTAATTCTCTCTAGAAATTTATATAAATTAGAAAGCGATTTCATAGTAAGAGAATTAAGTGGTAAGATGGCTAAGAAAGCGATTTCATAATAAAAGAATTAAGTGGTAAGATGGCTAGGAAAATTAAGTTAAATGATAAAAATAGAAATAGAAATTTCACTAATACTAATAATTAAAGCGAGTGAACTGAAAAATGCTATTATGTTAGAATACGGGAGAAGTGCCAAAAAAGTCCTAAACCTTTTGGTTTTGTGCCGATTTAGTCCTAAACCTTTTTTTGGTGCCGATTTAGTCCTAAACCTTTTTATATTGTGCCAATTTAGTCCTTCCCGGCCAAAATTGGCCGGATTTTGACTGGACGGGCCGCCGCCGCTACGACGTGGCCTGATCGGCGCCGACATGGACAACTTTTAATAATATTTTAATATTTTTGAATATTTTTTTTATTTTAATATTTTTATTAATTATTAATTTTTGTTTTTATTTTTATTTTTTCTTTTTTCTTTTACTTTTTTTCTTCTCATCTTCTACCTCCAGGCTGGTCGTCGGAGCTCGGCGATCGGCCGAGGCGACGGTCGGCGAGGTCGAGGTCGACCTCGCCGCCACCTCGCTAGTGGCCGCGAGACGGCCTCGCCGCCCGGCGCGAGGCCGCCCTCGAGGCCCGGGCGGCGAGGCCGAGCCGGCGGGGCTCGCCCTCGCCGCCATGGGCGAGCCTCGCCCGCCCGGCGCGAGGCCGTCCTCGAGGCCCGGCGGCGCCCGCCCGGCTCGGCCTCGCCGCCCCGAGCCTCGAGGGCGGCCTCTCGCCGGCGGGGCGAGGCTCGCCCGCCGGATCCGCCGAGGGGCGAGGCTCGACCCTCGCCGGATCCGACGAGGGCGAGCCTCGCAGGCCCGCCGCGAGGCCGCCCTCGCGGCCGCGGCCATCGGGGCGAGGTGGCCGGCGAGGTCGACCTCGACCTCGCCGGCCGTCGCCTCGGCGGCGCCGAGCTCCGGCGACCGCCTGGAGGTAGAAGATGAGAAGAAAAATAAAAATAAAAATAAAAATAAAAATAAAAAAAAAAAATTCTAAAATATTAAAATATTATTAAAAGTTGTCCACGCGGCGCCGATCGTGCCACGTCACCGGCCGGCGTCCGGTCAGCAAAAAATCCGGCCAATTTTGGCCTGGAAAGGACTAAATTGGCACAACATAAAAAGGTTTAGGACTAAATCGACACCAAAAAAAGGTTTAAGACTAAATCGGCACAGAGCCAAAAGGTTTAGGACTTTTTTGGCACTTCTCCCGTTAGAATACCATTATGGGCTTGAGCCTATCATTTATCAATTTCTTTGTACCTCCAAACATAATTTGTAAGCTTGAAGTCTTTTATTCTCGTTTTGCCACTTTGGCATGTTCTTTTTTTAACATGCATGTGTTAGAGTTGGCTTATGAAAATCAAACAAGATTGACATAAAAGGGGATAATCACAAATAATTCCTTAACTTTAACATAATATGCAATGTAATAGCTAACCTTTCAATTTGTTTAATATTATCCCAAAATTTTTGGTTTATGTTCAATTTAGTATCTGAACTAAATTGAACATGTACCATATTGAACAATTTAAAAGATCACGGACAACATTGTATATTTGATTAAAGTTCAGAAATCACATTGAATAAATTAAAAGTTCATGAATAATATTGCATATTGAGTTCAAGCTTAAAACCGTCTATATTAATTTCCCATATAAAAAAAAAAAAAAAAAGCATTTTGATTTTGTATGGAGAAAAGTATTGGAAAGCTGACTAGTGGTAATAACATCACAAAAAATCAAATGGTAAAAGAAAATTTTAAAAGTAATTTTGATAATAGAATATTATAATCTCTTAATAAAAAAATTAGAATTTAAAATGACTTAACCATACATTACTTTAATTTATCCACTTCTATCTTATCCTAAATGGAGACTTTAAAGTTTCTGAAGTATTCGTTGAGATAGCAGTGGGTCCCTTAACTTCATTCTGAGCAAATATTAATCTTCCTCCCGTTCAATTAAGCGTATGTGGACTAGAAAAAGGGGAAAAAAGAAAAAGAAAAGAAGACCGTCATTAATGGCACTCTTTAATTCCACACAACTTCACTATCTCATCGATGCCAAAACACGCAAACGGCAAGAGATGGAAAAATGAGATTTAAAAAAAAAAAAAAAAAAAAAGGCTTGATATCATAATTTTTTTTTTTACCTTGATACATTTACAACAAATTTATGTCAAACTAATTTTTGAATCATTAAAAACCTCAAAACCGATACATATATGATAAATTTATACCAAACTAATTAATAGGTCACCAGAAATTCTAAATTGGTGTCTTCGTCAAGTATTTACTTACTGTGAAATTGCTAAACTGAATGGCACATGACCATAACTCAATTGACAAGGCAAGTTCACGTGTAAATTCATATCAATTGGGGGCAAATTTATGTGTTGATACCCTAAAAAACCCCAAACTTGTATACATGTAATTATTTTTTTGATTATGAAAAATCCCAAACTGGTACATCTATGATAAATTTACCTCAACTGATCATGAAAAACCTCAAACTGGTATGTTTATGACAAATTTACCACAAATTAATTTATTCAACAACCAAAAATCTCAAATTGATACATTTGTGACAAATATACCCTTTGTTAAATTGGATTAATATAACAAAGATTGTAAACTGTAATAAACAGAGAAAAAATCTTAAACCGACATATCGCTTAACTATCACGTGAGTAAAATTTAACGGAAACTAGTAAAAGATAAATTTATCACAAGTATACCAGTTTGGGGCTTTTAGTGGTAAAAAAATTAGTCTAGGGTAAATTTATCACAGATATACTAGTTTGAAGTTTTTCAGACATTAACTCTATATGAGTATCGATACAAGATTTTTGGAAATCCAAAAATTAATTTGCCTCAAATTTGTTATGAGTATATTAATTGAAGACTTTTGTTGGGTCAAATATTAATTTGGGATAAATTCGCGAGACGTGGGTAATATTAATCCGAAAAATTAAAGGTAAGAGCAGGAGATGAATGAGACAGAGAGGGGGACAACGTACCAAAGCCACAACCAAAGGAGAAAGAAGAGCAAAAATTAGAGGTCAGATCCCTCCCACGCGCCCATAAAGGAAAAAACACCACCACCTTCCTCAATTCTTCTCTTTGGATCTTTTTACCAATTCATGCTCCCCCTACCCCCTCCCTTCATTCCCAGAGAAGGAGCAAAGCCCAACCTCCTCTCTTTCTCTTTCTCTCTCTCTCTCTATCTCTATACCTCCCTCATTCTCCATCATCATCTTCATCTTCATCTTCATCGTCGTCGTCATCAGATCTCAGCTTCTGCTCCAGCTTTCCCCGCTCCCCGGATCACCGGAGACCCCTCCGTTCTTGCCGATTTCCAGCCGTCCGATCTCTCGGCGAGGGGGAGATCCGCCGATTGATCGACCCCCGCCTATCCACCCCCTCATCCCATCGTCGACCGAGGCCCGATCGCCCGACCCGACCGGACCCGCCCCGCCCCGGCAATGAACGACTTCGACGCCCTCCTGACCGCCGATTTCGGCTTCAAGCCCCAGGGCAAATCGGCCCCCATGAAACCCTCCCCCGCCGCCGCCGCCGCCGGCGGCCCCGGCCCCGCCCCTCCTTCGACTTCGATCTCGGATCCCGATCCGGCCGCGTCGCCAATTCCGATCACGCCTTCGGCTCGAAGCCCAATGCGAAGTCCCAAACCCTAGACGACTTCGGGGACCTCTTCGGCGGCAATGCGAGAGGCGCGACCGGATCGGAGGGCCGCGGGGGCGGGGGGTCGGGATTCGATTTCGACTCGATGTTCAATTCGAGCGCCAAATCGCCGGGCTCGCCGGTGTACGATAAGCCCGTCTACGACGATGATATATTCGAAGGCATTCCGGGGATCAAGAGCTCTTCCGGGGTGAAATATGAGGACGTCTTCAGGTCCATTTCTGATTCACCGCCGCGGAGGAAAGGGAATGAAGATAGTGGGTTCGACGATCTTTTGGGTGGATTTGGAAAGAAGGAAAGTGAGTCGAAGAGTAAGGGATATGATCGGAACGTCCCTGCTTTTGACGATGATTTAATTCCTGGGTTTGGAGGAAGTGGTGCTCCTGCTAAAAACAGGTATATATGCTAATTGTCTTGGTCTCTGTTTCTTGATTACATTGTGGACTTTTAAGTGTTTTTAGTGCTGCAGAGATTTAGTATTTGTCAGCATTTTTCCTAATTGAGCGTATTTTGATTGCACCAGCTAGAGCTAGCTTTGGTTGATTCGAGTAGTGTTGGCAATTGTTTGATTTAACTAGTTTATCTGTTTTTTAATCTCTTGCAGCATTGTCTGCTGTTTGCACTATGCGCGTGGTTCTCTTTATTTGGTTTTCATTTATGAATTCAGTGGATTTGTTATCGATCTTAGGGTATGCATTGAACTTGCCAGGGCCAAATAAATTTGTTGTAACCTCTACGCTGTAGCTATCAGGGTTTCGGGATGATCTATTGGTTCTTTGTTACTTTTGAAAGTTGGGTTCCCACTTTTATGCTGTGCTCGACATGAAGAGAAGTGGGAGGAAAGAGGATTGAAACGGAAGGGAAGTAAGGCCATTGAAAATGGGGATTGAGAATTAACTTTCTTTTACTTGTTTGGTTAGGAGGAATGATAGAGAAGAAACAGTAGACTGATTACTTTTATAACCTTCATTAGTAGATATGTACCATACTGAGCAGGTCACTGGCATACGTATCTTGTACCTTCCTATAAATAATTTTTTTTTCCTTTAAATTTGAGAGATTGGATTAATGGGCCTATGACATACTTTTTCTCTTTTTATTTCCAAAAATGACTTCCAAATCTTATTATATTCCCACAAATTCCTCCCATGCACAGTCCACACCCTTCCCAAACACAACATGTTGAGGAACTTGCCACTTGTTTTTCCCAAGATATCGTTATATGAATACCTTAGTACATTGAGAAGGACAATATGTATATAAGAAGAATGAATTGACTTATCATTTAATCAGACTGTTTTTGTGATATGCACTGTTAATGTTTTATTTTTTCTCATTAAACATGTTTAACAAGTGCCTCAAGGACACTCGTTAACAAGCCCAAATAAATATTGTCTAGTGTTTGTTTTAAATTCTGCTACTCTGATTTTTCTTTCTGCTCTCACTGCCAAAATTTGCTGATTTGATCACCTATTCTTTCCTTTTCTCTTTCAAACTCGCAATCAGTATTTCTTTATTTCCTATTGTGATTAACAGGAGAAACACGGCATTTTCATGGCAATGATCAAGCGTCTTTATTCAATGTGCTCTATTGCATTTGGCATGAAATGGTCTATACATTCTTTTTACTGGAAATGGAAAGTTTGATCTCTATGTGGAAAAGTGCTGTGTTGAACACAGAATCTACCTTTTCTTTCCGTTTTTTTTAGCTCTTAGAACAATATTCTTTTGTAGAAATTGGAATTTGTGAAGGGGAAAACTTATTTTCTTCTCACTTTTTGTAAAGATGTTGGGAGACTGTGATTGCTACTTTCATAACTTTATCTGACTAAGTGGAGTCAGCTATTTCAATGCTTTTATACCATTGTTCTCTATTTGGTACAAGGTTTTCTGTAGTTTTAACCTTAGGTACTCCCCATATTCTTTTAGCATCTCCTATCACGTCTTTTTAGGTTTTCTTCTACTCTTTGTTAGTTGTTTCTTGACCCTATAATCACGTCTTCTCACTAGAGCAACTGGACGTCATAGTCTATACCATTGCAAACAAGCTCTTCTAATCTTAAACCTATTTCTTGGAATACATTCATTTCTGTACTTCTTCCATTGGATGCATGAATAAGTTAGCTCCTTTAATGACCCCTTTCATCAACTTTGTGCAGTCGTATGCCTTTTGAGTGATTCCACTAGTTTATGATCTCAATTGTCAAGGTGAATGTTGTTTTGCTTTTGAAACTGCCCTGTGCATGCCGTAGTTCTTTAGAGAGAGATGTTATGAATATGGATATGGATATTCATTCTATAGCATGGAGGTGCCTACTCAGAAATGTGAAGGTATGGTTGTCTCAGTAGAGTTCCTTGTACTCGTGGTGAGAAAATTGCATTTAACTCCATAAACTATACAGCGTGGAATTTTATTAGAGCAAGTATATCCTTAGCTGTTCCACTTTCGATTAAGTCTAACGGTATCACCGAAACAGTCGAACCCATCAGATTTTAAGTCTTGGAACAAGCTAACTTTTATATATTTCATCTTTTTGTAGCTTTGGGTAATGTGGAGTCTTGACATGATATTTGGGTCAAGTTCGGTCAGATTTCTCAAATATGAACCGCCTAGTGATGGTTAAAAACTTACAGACTTCATGGGATCGGATAAAATCCCATGAGAATGTAGTATGCATTGGTGGAGGATCAAAGATTCCCAATCTATGCGTTTTGTTCAAGAAAAATGTATATAATTGAATAAAAAATGTAGCTCATAGTACGAACATGGAAATTCTCCTGCTAAACACTAGTAAGTGGTAAAACATACAGCAAATGTTGCCAAAATTTGCCAAAGATTTGCATAACCCATGCCTTGTTAGTGGAAAAACTAGGAGACAACATATGCTATTCTTATGGTGATTTGCTTTTAATTGCCTTTGTCAACCATTTATGATAAACTCCTCGGTATGCTGACATCAGAAGATTTTTCAGTTTAACTAAGTAATATGAATCACCCTGGAAGACACTATTAGTTCTAGAGGAGAACTGGTAGTATAGTTTATCACATTCGAAAGAATTTTGACTCTGATTCAGTTGCCTAATTATGACTGCAGCCAATGGATTACATGAAATGTTTGTATATTCTAACTATGTAGATCTGTGGAAAAAATTCGCAACTAGGACCTAGCCTTTGGAAGGTGAAAAAGAAAAGGGAAAAACCGCCCCCTGGCCCGGGGGGGGGGTGCCGTTTCTACTTTGGAGCAAACGGGTTATTTATTTTTCTCAGATTATAAGTAAGAATTTGAATATGTGACATGATGAGATCAGTAAGTATATCGAAAATTGACATGGCAGTGACTGAGTTCTTTCTAAATCTAAATGTTATAAAGTTTAAGGGTCATTTCAAGAGCAACAGCCAAATCATGAAGTTAACAGTTATCTGGTAGCAGTTTGTGAGGTTATTTGGCGTACTTAATCTTTTGAAAGGGGATTGGCCATTTTCTGTTTTGCTTGTTTTTTCACAATTGAGGTTGGGATGGAATGACTGGGTCTTGTGACATAGAAGGGATTGTGCTTATCTGTAGCTGCTGCAATGCAAGATCAAGGTTTTTTTTTTTTTTTTTTTTTTTTTTTTCGCCTGTAAGGTTCGTTTAAATGACACAAGGAGTTGCATAGCCATAGCCAGCCATCCTTTAACTTGATTTACAGCACAACTAATCAAGTCAACCATCCCACCACCCCCCCTCCCTCTCTCTCTCTCCTCCTCCTCCTCTGCTGCACCCTGAAAGAATGTTATCTGGGATCACTATCTTGTCTGTTGTAATTATGCTGGAAATTTCACATTTCCTCTTTTTCCGTTTCACAAATATATAAGATATTCCTCAGTACATGCACCAACTTCTCTTTTTCCTGCAGGCCAATGCCAGAGCCTACTTGGTCTTCTGAGCCAACACATCACACGAGTAAAATGACAGAAGATCCATTTGCGTCATTGGGATCAACCTCACCCCATGTGACCTCATCTTCCGGCCTTTCCACTGACCCATTGGAAGAATTTAGTAAGCTTGGGAAATCCGAGAGCATGAAAACTGATGCTCCATCTGTATCCAGTGGGGGAGTATATGATGACATGGATCCATTTGATGGCTTGGGAAAATCTGTGCCGTCATTTTCATCTGAAAGAACCAATAGTGGCAAGGATAGAAGTCCTTTGAGGAGAGAGCACAGCTCTAGGAGGAGTCCAGACAACTATGTCGAAGAGTCTTTTCCTGATGATAATGATCTTAAATCTGATAAAACTTTTTTCGATATTCCTCCTGCTTCTCGAGGTATTCCCATGTCTGCTGGTCAAACTGCTTCTGATCCTCCCTATGCACAGGCCAGTCCGAATGATGCCAGTAGTCCAGTAGATATGTCCCCAAGATACGAGGAACATGTCTCATCCTCTGATGAGGTATGGCTCACGGTATCAGAAATTCCTCTTTTTACACCACCTACAAGTGTGCCCCCGCCGTCTAGACCTCCTCCTCCAAGACCAGCACGAGTCATAAGAGCAGGAAGTAGCTCTTTTGGATCTGCAAATGCGAAGAGAAATGTTAATGAGTTTTCTTCATTCCCAAATTCCACTCAAAATTTTGAGGATTCTAAGTCAGTTCCTCCTACTTTTAGGAGTTCAGCTTCATCTCCAATAGATGAATTGGAAGATTTTGCAATGGGCAGGAGTAGAAATAATGTTGATGATCATTCCAACGGCTTTTATAGTGAGGAGATGGGGATGAAGTCTGATGCTGCTGCATCTGCAGCAGCCATGAAAGAAGCCATGGAGAGGGCAGAGGCTAAGTTTAGGCATGCAAAGGAGGTAAGGGAAAGAGAGAGTAGTAAGACTGCTAGAAGTAGAGACACTGTGCATCTCGAGAAGGACGAGGATTTTCTGGATGCTGATGAGAGAGCTCTGCGGGAAAAGCAAGAGAAGTTAGATCGCGAGAGGATGCAGAGGGAGAAGGAAGAGGAAGAGAGGGAGCAAAGGAGACTTGAGAAAGAGAGAGAAAGAGAAGAAAAAGAGAGGGAACAAAGGAGACTTGAAAAGGAAAGGGAGAGAAGAGAGATTGAGAGGGAAAAGGCCAGACAAGCTGTGGGAAGGGCTACGAGGGAGGCACGTGAGAGAGCAGCTGCTGAGGCACGTGAGAGAGCAGCTATGGATGCTCGCCAGAAAGCTGAAAGGGCTGCTGTGGATAAAGTGAATGCTGAAGCTCGAGAGCGTGCGGAAAGGGCAGCAGTGTTTAGAGCACAAGCTGAAGCCCGTGAAAGAGCAGCTCTAGAGGCAAGGGAAAGAGCTGAAAAGGCTGCTGCAGAAGCAAGGGATAGGGAAGCACAGGGGAGAGCTGCTGAAGCACGGATGAAAGCAGAACGAGCTGCTGTGGAGAGAGCTGCTGCAGAGGCTCGAGAGAGGGCTGCTGTGGAGGCTCGAGAGAGGGCTGCTGCGGAGGCTCGAGAAAAGGCTGCTAGGGCCAACCAACAAAAGAATGATAATGATCTCGAATCTTTTTTCAGCATGGGTCGAGCAAGCAGTGCTCCGCGGCCCAGGGCCAATTCTGCAGTGAGTATATGAATTAGAGCTAAGTTGCCGCATTTGTTTACCTTACAATGGTTGTAAATGAATGATTCCTTATTGTAACTTTTGATGACTCAGGATCCTTTCTTTGAAACACAGTCACAAAGCAGAAAGGGGCCTGATGTGGCCAAGACATCTGAATCTACTTCATCAAGCATGAGAAAAGCTTCATCAACCACAAATATTGTTGACGATCTTTCTTCAATTTTTGGAGGTAGCATGCATGAATTTCGCAGAGAGATAAAAGCTTTCTCACATGCTTTTCGTTTTGATTGTTTACTGAACTGTTACTCCCTTTGTTAATTAAAAGGAGGAGTAGCATCATCTGGGGATTTTCAGGAAGTTGAAGGAGAAAGTGAAGAAAGACGTAAAGCTCGGTTGGAACGCCAGCAGAGGGCTCAAGAACGAGCGGTATATGCTTGCTAAGGGGACATTATGTTATTCTCTCGTGAATGATGGATGCTGAAACTTTAGCCTTATTTGAACTGGTTTGATGGACCTCTCTCTTAGATTTATGTCTTGTCTATCCTATTTAGGCAAAAGCCCTGGCTGAGAAGAACCAGCGGGATCTTCAGGTTCAAAGGGAGCAGGCCGAGAGACATGTAAGAAGCTGTTGTGATTTCCTTATTGTTTAAGTTTCTTTTTATGTGTCTCTGCTACTTTTCAGTATTGAGATTGTGGCTTCGATACAGAAAGACATATTCGAGTCTTTATGGCTTTACTTATATTGCTAAAGCTTGTTGCTGTCACCTAACTTATCAAGACTCTGCAGGTGTAATGATTATTGGGTATGCCTTGTCATAAAGCTTGGCTAATCCTTGAATTTCTATGTTGCAGGTTTAAAATAATGTTAGGTTCAGGCTTTAAACTCCCCTAAAGAAGGGCTGAAAACAACTGGCTGTTAATGCTGTATAATAAACTTACTTATGCTGTCAGTGAATCTTTCACCAGTTTGCAACTTTCTCCAACATCAATCCCTTGCTTTTACCACTCTTTGAGACTGATTGAACATAGATATGACATTCGAAAACAAAAAAATTTTCTCCTTAGTGATTGATTTTTAATGTCTCGTATGCCCTAATAGATAGGAGCTAGGTTAAAAGGAAGATATAAGAAGCATCTCATTCTGAACTGTGCTGCGCAGGAGCTGGTGGTACACCGATTTAGACTCCTACTGAGGAGATCATAACATTGGTTACTATAATTTGTGTGCGTTTTGGATTTTGTTGGGTTTTTTCGTTTGAGGTTGAATTTGGCGGTTCTATCTAGGTTTTGGTTTGTTTGGGTTCACTATTTGACATTCATTTTTGAAGGATTTTCTGCAATTGGACTAGGAATATTTCTCCTTGAATTCCAAATCTCTTTTTTCTCCTTGGGGAAAAGTAAACAACAAATGGCTTCTTATGAATCGACTTTAAGAATGCACTTACTGCTGTCAAGGTTAAACTGGGGAAAAGTGTGGATGCTTTTGTACATTGATGTGTCCTACACAGTTTAGATGAGGAAGGGCATGAAATAGTAAATTTGAATGCAGATGGCAGAATAAATTTGAAGCTTGTTTCGATTTTTGAATTGATACTTTTTGTTGATGATCATTGTATACGGGTTGCATATTTCCTCTATTAATTCATGTTCATCCCACCTTAGCTCTTTAATTACAATGATTCTTGGTCAAAATTACAAATTAGTGAGATTCTCTCTCTAATATTTGGTTTGGGTGATTTTCAGAGAATTGCTGAAACATTGGATGTGGAGATCAAGCGATGGGCTGCTGGCAAAGAGGGAACCTTCGGGCCTTGCTTTCAACTTTACAATATGTATGTCATAGATACTTGTTTCCCCTTTTCTAACTTACGATGGTTATTGCAGTTTACTAAATGGAAAACTTTGGTTTGAAATTTGATTAGTCAGTTTGACAGAAATTATTTGCTTTCTCTGATAGATATTTTGGTCATTGATTTGTATTTTGCAGTGGCTGATTATTCTTTTTTCTGATTTTTGGTAGGTGCTCTGGCCTGAATGTGGTTGGCAGCCTGTGTCTTTGACAGATTTGATAACTGGTGTAGCAGTGAAGAAGGTATACAGGAAAGCAACCTTGTGCATTCATCCTGATAAAGTGCAGCAGAAAGGTGCTAATCTTCAGCAGAAATACGTTGCTGAAAAAGTGTTTGACCTCCTTAAGGTATTTGGGATATCAAATTTTTCTAATTGGTCATGTCTCTGTTGGTATTGCGCATGTTATCACCATAAACTTTCAGGACATATTTGTAAATGTGGGTCGTCTTAGTGCCACTATGTAGCAAGTAATTTGTTGAAAGGTGGAGGAACCAGTCACAAATCAAATGAAGAATTCTTGTCTGAGGGATAACCTTTCACTGATATCGTTGTTTTAATAATTCTCAGGAAGCTTGGAACAAATTCAATTCTGAGGAGCTCTTTTGAAATCCTGGAGTGATCTTGCGTCTTTTAACGCTGCATTGTTGGCAACCGTGTCATAATTTTGGTGGAATGCTTGTCTGCTCCATGCAGGAGAATGGTAGCACGTCTTCTTGATGAAATGTACTGTGCACATGTGCAGACATAGAGCATAGATACACCCAATCCATTTGATTTCTCCCAAAGGTTGCAGAACATCGTCGCTCGCTGCAATTGAGCGTCTCTCGAGGTAAAAGAAGTTGAAAGCTATTGTGTTATCGGTTGGAATGTTGTGCCTTTGTAGAATAGCATCTGTTGATTCCATTTATGGAAAACTCTTACTAGATTTGCTTCTCATTGAGATTGAGAAGACTGTCTTCTTTTTGGTAATTTTTTCCCTCTTGGGTTGTGATATAGCTCCATTTATTGAGTGTATAACCTCATCTGTATCGATCTGTATGATTGCTCTGCACATCTCTATATAGAAGAAAGTCTTTATTTCAGCGGACAGTTCAATTCGATGATGAACATAACACCTCCGGCGATGTATTTGTAAGTGTCAGCGGTATCATTTTCAAAATGATGTGAGGTTTCTTGGGTGTTGCATGTAAGCTGACAGTCTATTTCTTCCTATAAGATCACTTATTTCGCCATCGTGCGAGGTCTAAGGTTTCCCTCCCTCCCCCAACCACCCCCACTCTACCCCTCCCAAAAAAAAAAAAAAAAAAAGAGAAAATAGTGGGGACGCTGCCGACTTCTTATTTAAATGGTCGTGTTCTTGTTACTAAAATAAGCAACTCGCCTTTGGCAGATGGTTTAGTAATTTTACTCGGTATGTGGAGAGGTTTCCCTTTGAATTAACGAATCTGCAAATTTATACATCTACAAGGACATCCATGTCTATATCTGCGTGCGTTGTGATGTCTATCATATATGTAAATTATCTTTGTGCTGGCGAAACTGGTTTAAAGAGCTTGGGAAAAACTTGAGATTTGTGACAGATGAAGAAAATGAGTATATTCCTTTTGAAAATTGGAAGTGATACTAGGATGGGTATTAAATATGGACGACTTCAAACTGACATGATCCCCGGGTGATGGATTTCTTTCGAACGAGATTAATTCGTGCTGTTGCACCATCTCACGTCATCTGGGGATCCTTTTATGTGATTAGCTCTTGAAAAGTAGAGGTGGATCTTTGCCTTCTGCTTCCACGATTTTCTTGATCTCCATTTTGGAGAATCTGAATTAAGAGCAGAAAGAAGATAATGAAAAGAACTTAGGGAACAGCTGCTTGTGCCGTGCATGCTAGTGTCCTCCACTTTAGATTATCGTCTACACTCAGGTAATTCAAACGAAGTACCTTGCGAGGATTCTATTTTGTTTGGGAGGAAGAACCACGTCTAAGTGGACCAGATGCTCATGATATCTCCACCACTAGATGATATTTAACGTTACTGGCCACAGGTTATGATGCAAAAAAGGAGTAAACATGAAGCAGCACCTTTGGTGGTTCTGATGGAGCATCCCAAAATTTCCATCATTTGAATATGTACTCTCCCTAAAAGTCGTTTCTGCTTAATAGTCCTGTGGAGTGTTGTCTTCCACGTTGGCTGTTTCCTGCTTAAAGTGCAGAAACAGTGCTGAGCATATTTCTTGCCTGACATTTCCAAGTCCGACCCATTCAATTTTTTCTGTGATTTTGAGCGACCGTTCGTTTTCGATTTATTTGGGACCCCTTTTGATTCTGCCTTTTAGCTGTCAGCTTTTCTATTCTCAGCTCAAATGAAACCTTCCTGGACTCAGGACTGAGGTTCAGATCTTCATGCATGACAATTTTTTATTTATTTATATGGGTTCTCATGAAAATCTTTGGGAAATGAGCAGCATCTCTTGAGGACTTGATGTCTTTTCCAACAAGTGAAGGTCGTTGTCTGTCTCTCCGGTGGGGAAAGATATTGCTGGCAACAAGGGGGGTGCGTTCAGGATCTGAAAGGTCAATTCTATGCCGATTTGTACGTTGGAGAGAGAACGTAGAAAAAGTTGCATGAAGGTTTGATATGTGGTCATGAAAGGTGGCGACCCTACTTTGATCGGATTGAAGTTACCCAGATGTGGATGTTGTTTAACACAGACCGATCATGCCAACTTTCCTCGAGATCTTGTTTTTCTCTCATTTCTTGTTCCTGTTGTTCTTCTTCTTTTAGTTCCGATTTCCTTATTTTCCTTATCAGATGACTGTTTATCTCAAAAACTTAAACTAATAATAAAACATGGGCACTGTCTATGTCAAGTATATACCCCCGCATGGATGAGAATATCTACACTGGCAAAATCATTCCAGGAAGTTTTATCTAAGCAGAGCTGTGCACTACGACATGTCCGCCGCCTACGTAATTAGAAATGTAATAAAACCTTGAAGAACTGTAATGAGTAAGAGTGAAATCAGAAGTTTGTCAGATGTAACGCCAAATCATTGGTCGGGGGTAACGTTGGAGCGTAAAGCAGGATTATGAATACAATTGGAAGATGGTGGAGAAACGATCAGACAGAAGAGAAGGAAGATAGTGATATCTTACAATGTTCCAAAGCTTGTTTAACTAATCAGGAAATTTCCGATGCAGCAAACATGAACATCCACACATTTAGCCGCACTATTATGGTATTTTTATTGTTGTAAATAAATGCTTGTTCTTTGGAGATCAAAATCACTCAAATGAAACTCATCCGTAGGTAGCTGCGTTGATTGAGAGTCCCTTCCTCATCGCTAAGGTTGATTTAAACCCGCAGTTCTGGTGGAGGCTCGCGGTGGGTTCTTTGGGCTAGTCTTCCTCGAGGTATGGGGGCCCGGCTCTCAGGAGCCGTTTGGGCACGGGGGGCCCGTGGTGAAGTCCTCGGTTAAAAAAAAAAAATCACTCAAATGAATGTTTCAGTTCACATGCTGTATCGCTTTGCTGTTTACTAGAAACATGCTAGGAGGTTGATAGGTTGGTTTAAATCATGGATATCAAGTGTGCCGTAGGCTGTCGGAGGGATGTTTTATCATAAAACGATATTGATGGGTGTTTTCTCACCCTTGTTATAGCAAGACTTTTACACTAACAAGCAAATTGAGAAGAAAAGAGATTTATGTTGAGGATTCCACACAATTACATACAAGTTCTTCCTTCTTCCAAACAGGAACTGTTTTAGAAAACAAACTGACCAAGACAAAGATGCAAACCACACTAGCACCGCCCCCTTAAGGAATTGTGCACAATGAAACTTGGAAACGTCAATGACATTATTTCTTTCTTCTTTAATGACCGATTAGTAGCTCGTCTTGAATGGCTGATAACTCTTAAGGTCGAGCATAACTCCTGCGATCGAGCCCGCAGCTGCCATGATTGATATCACAAGACAGGCCATGCTCAGCACTTGGAGGCATACCCATCTGGTGCTCCATCTGGGGATTTGTTTCTGTTTAATGTACATCTCGACGGGAAAATAGACCGTTAGAGGCCAAAATCCCAAGGCACCAAGGATCCCCACGACATCGTTGAAGAACGGGAGTAGCATTGATATCACGGTGGTCAAGGTCACGAAAATCGTCCTCCAAACAAGCCTAAAGAGGTTCATATTGTATTGGCCCAAGCCTGGTACCGGGATCTTTATCGCTTTGGTGATGAACTCACTATCAGGCCATCTCTGAGCGGCCTGTTTCTCAACGAAGGCAAAAATCGGCTGGCAGTATACTTGGTATGCTCCAACAAGATGGATCACAATAGCGGCATTGGCAATATCAAGAAGCCAGAATGGGTTGTAGAAACCGAAGCCCGTCAGAAGATTTCCTGGAGCGGCATCACCAAAAGCAGCATAGCCCATGCAGCCACAGAGCATGTAGAAAGTCGTTGTCACCGCCGTGCTCAGAAAAGTAGCCTTCTTCATGGTCTTTGCTTCTGAAGGTGGGGATCTGATGGTGTCCTGCCAAAGACACGATTTTTCTTGAGCTTGCGGCACTCATAACTTAACTTTTTGGCTTAGCCGCCACAAATATTTGCTTGAATCTTTTAATTAACAAGAAAGACAATTTATCCACTCTTAAGTATTTCCTTAGTTTCTGAACGGATGGAATTACGTTTAAGTACCTGAATTTCAATAAGGATGATAGAAAATGAGTATGCAAAGGCAATATCTCCAAGAGCTTGGAAACTCCTCCATATCTTTTGGGTTTCAGTCATAGCTCCAATGCTTATTCCGGTAAGACTACCCTTGAAACTTCCACTAGCTGCTCATCAAGAAAAGAAATTGCTGGAATCAACTTCTTATTTAAGATATTGATAATATTATCCCTTGAAACTTCTAGGCCATCTGTCTGGAGAAAGAATAAATCTGTACCTGCAACTTGGGCAATTCCTAGGGCGAGACCAATTGAAGAGTAAGTGAAGGACATGACAGCAGCCACAATAGAAAGCCACCATATTTGATCGAAATCCGGAATCTGGGACAGCAGAATCTCTGTGATGCCGAACATGATCATGTACGGAGTGCTCAACATGTGGCACGGGTTCTCCCCGTTACTCTCGTGGAAGCAATTCGAACGTTTTATCGCCCTTTCATTGGAAAGAGGGAGCATATATGAAATTGAATCAGCCAGGTTATATAAGAAACAGTAGAAGTGTAAGTTCACTGTGATCTGCTAAAAAAATTTGTGAGAGTTTGAGAACAAAGAGTTGTACTCACATCATGCTGATAGATGCTGCAATGGTATAGCCGATGGCAATTCCGAATAGGTTGAAATATTGAATAAAACCACATGCTTTTACCTTTGCTCCACCTGAGAATAAAACCTTGAAAATGTTCATATTCTAAGAATGCAGAGTTACTATTATTTCCTAATTAAAAGTTTCGCGACTCATTTTGCTATACATTTGTAGACATAAGGTAGTAGGAAATTAAGCAAAGTGCAGGAGTCTATATCAATTCATACCGAGAATCGAGCGAACAGAGTCCATGTAAGTGTAGTTACGCTTGCCGGAGACCGGGTCACCAGCGCGGTAGCAATCAGAGAGGAGGCAAGAGGTGTAGTAGCTCACAAAGGAAAATAAGAACATCACAGCTGGGCCAGCAATCCACCCTAGCTGAGCAATGGCCCATGCCAGTGAAAGCACTCCCGATCCTATCACAGCTGTTATTACGTGCGCACTCGCCGTCCATAACGTCCCTGATTAGTCAATCGACGAAATCCGATCAGGTCTTTACATTTGGAAAGTTTCCATTGTCTCTCAAGATAGTTTTTCCAGTAATTTGTGAGGAATAGCACTTGGATTAAGCATATAAAACTATTAGTCCTAGTACAAACAATATATATTTCACACAGCTGATGTGTCAAACTTGTAGTGAACAAGTAGAATTGGATCAGATGATGCAGTGTAAGAAGTTAAGGTTGATTACCGGTGCGTTTGAGGCGGCCGTCGTCGTCAAAGGAGTCGAAGCAATTGGAGACACTCCGAGGAAGCATTTCAATGGACATGTCACGAACTTGGTGGTGGTGGTGGTGGTTTTGGTTGTTCTTGGTGGCAGCACTCTCACCCATCTTTAATGTCCCGAAGAGCAACCAAAAAAGAAGGAAATAGGAATTGTTAGTAAGTGGTGTGTGTGGAGACTAAACCCTGTCTTGCCAAATGAAAGGAACTTCAAATTTACTCATCCATCGGAGGTCATGTTGTCTCAATCTGGGTAGCATCTAGTTCTACTTGAAAGTTTAGTTAACACTAGCCGAATCAAAATCAGTGGAGAGTGTGTTTCTTCTACTCCCAGGTTGCATCGTGTTTTATGCACCCATCTAAAAACCCAAGGGTGCACAAAGCACTCTCTGAGAGAGAGAGAGAGAGAGAGAGAGAGAGAGAGAGAGAGGAGGATTGAAGAGAAAGAGAGAGAGAACTTAGAATGGAGGGAGAGGAGGGATTGAAGTGTGTTATTTATAATGCGTGGAGTTAGGATCCATGGAAGATACAGGAATAGTGTTAAGTGAAAGTTTAAGACAAGATGGTTTGTACCTTTTGCAAAAAGTTATCAAATGCTTTGCATATACGAAATCGACGTAATAATGCCCATTATATAATTTTATCCTCAACATGATATCTGTTAAATTTATTTAATTCAATCTGTATATTGAACACATATGAATCCAACAAATATAATAATTTATGTTATATTGATGATTGAATTTGTCCGTTAAAGAATTATATTCATAATATATTTTCCTCACCGACAACCGGAAAAAATGATATTAAATAGCTACTTTATTAATGGTATGTAAGTATTATTGCCATAGAATTAGGTTTTACACGAATATTTGAGTGAGTGAAAATTCATCCATGAGGTGGGCCGCTCATTGAATAATGTTGGGAAATAAAATTTACTAGAAATTCTTAATCTCTGCATTCCTTTCCAAATTTAAGAAGAGAACCATGAGTTGCATTTTATTATAAAAAAAGAACTTTGAAAATAAATGAAAAGACAGAAAATGAAAAAAGAAAAAGAAAAAGAACCCACGTGACAGGAGGACCCACCCAAATCGGAGACCTTCTCTCTCTCTCTCTCTCTCAAACAAGTCAAGAAAAATTTTGCGCGTCCTGTAAACTCACTCGACCTTATTTACAAATCATTTTAATTATATTATGATGGCTTGTAAAAAAACAAGAAGAAAGAAATCCACGCAAAGGAAGGGCTGATTAAACATTATCGAGCACTATATTATACATTAACACTCATTTTGAATGGAATGATTTGGAAGTGAAGAAAGCGATTTAAATAATTATGAGGGCAAAGAAGGGAAAGAATTTGAGGTGAATAAGTTATAATATTATTTGGATGCTAGCAAGGGAAAAGAAAAGGAAAAGAATGTATTGCGACGTGAGTAGACTTTTATGCACTTCTAAATAGATGCAAAATAGGAGAACAAGGGGGAAAAGAAGAATAAGATTGTTTTTTTATATGGAAATTCCTACAAATCCCCTCAGAAATAAAATGTACATGGAATTGATCAGATTGATTCTTTTTAATCTTTCTTAATCCTTCCTAATCCTTTCCATCCGTCTGTTTCTCTCTATCCAAACACCATTGTATTCTTTAGAACTATTTCTCTTCCCTCCTAATCCCTAGTAACAAATGTAATGTTTGGAGCATATTTTAAAGACCAAAGGACCGTTCTTGGGGGCATAGATACAAAGAGTTATAAACAGTTTCACTTGCTCCTGCCTTGATTGCGTCACTTAGTAAGACATTTAGAGCTTATTTGAGCATATATTAGCTTTAGCGTTGGGCCTATCTATGTTCAATAATTGATAAGCCGGGTCTTAAGTCTCGGAGCTCCATTTGGTCCATGTATTTCCCTCCTCTAGATACTTTTGTAAGGTATTGCATCAACTAATATCAAAGTAAACCGACCACTTCTCTTTGTAAATAATCATTACTGCAAAAAATAAATAAATAAAACAAAGCCAGACCAACTAAAATGCAGTAAATAACATCTAAAAATAGAGCACACTAGAATGGATATTAAATGCGCACACGCTTTGAAGTTGTTGAGACAGTGATACAGGTAAAGCGGCATTTAAGCCATTAGAAGACAAAGCCCACTTCCCAAATCTCCATTGCCCAACATGATGTATACTCAATGCCATTAAGGACACAAAGGAACATGATCATCACTATTATGCAGCAAGGACAAATTAACAGGAGTTAGCACTAATTATATAAACGACTTACCTAAATTATTTTGCAGCCTTTTCCCTCAATCAAAGGCAATCAAAGTGGAAGAAAAGGAAATTATATACAAAGAGGGATTTATTCCTAACGGAAGAAAAACCAAAGATGGGTTGAGAAAACCAATCGCTGCACTCTCCATGGCAGGAGCCTTCGAGCTTATATACAGGAGAAAAGAGACAGCAAGTAGCGCGACTAAAATCATAATTTAATTACCGATAAAGTTCACTTTTGTATTGCACTCTCGCGTGTAAGAATCTCCTCCATTGTTGTTGAAAGGAATCGATGCTCGTCTCTCGTCCGTACCTTTAAAGAGCGTTTGCTATTGCTTTTGATTGGATGTTGAAAGCAATTGCAGACTATAATATACTTGCCGACCTTAGCTTCGTTTCTTCTTCCTATTATTATTGTTTATCCCCTTAATTATTTAATTTTGAAACTTTGATCACTCCTTTGGTGGAACACTATGGTCCCCTCTACGAAGGCAGGTGGAAAGAGCGTAAAGAGGGTTTTTTTTTTTTTGGTCGGTGTAAAGAGGGCTTCTTAGCCTTCCAAACATATGTTGTGCGCGTGAGAGAGAGAGAGAGGGGCATAGCAAGATGTAATGAGTAACTTAAAGACATTGTCATATTACTTAAGACTCATTCTCCATTCCAATTTGGGATGATGACACAAACAGTCCATAAATTTTGATCTAATATGCAATTTGATCTCTAGACTTTTAATTTGTTTAATACGATCTCTAAACTTTAACCAAATGTGTAATGTAGTATTTGAACTTTTAATTTATTCATTGTAGTCCATAAAATTTTGATACATGTTCAATATAGTTCATAAACTGTATGAAAATATTTAATGCGGTCATTCTATTAATATAAGATCAGGGATTATATCAAACATTTTTATACAGTTCAGGAACTGTATTGAACATGTAAAAAAAGTTAACTATATTGAAAAAATTAAAAGTTCAGGATCACAAGGATCAAATTACACATTGGACCATACTTCAAACACTATTTATGTCGTTTTCCCATCCAAATTTACTAGAGATACTATTAGAAACTAGGGTAACAAGAAATCTTTGCCTCAAGAAGCGTAAGGTCTCTAATTTATCCCTAAATTAGCATTACTTACTTTATAGTAAGGTATAACGCCTCGATAACAGTGACAATTTCAAATTGTACACGAAAATCTGCAATAATTCGTTACACAATAGTAAGAGTTTTAAAAGAATAATATTGTGAATTTAGAGATTTCAAAACACCCTCAAAACGTTAGAGAAAAAATTGTATCCTTTCCTACTCAATGGTCATCCCGAAAAATCATATCGGCATAATTTTCTGACTAAAGTGGACATGAAAGACACGTTAGATACTATTCATGTTTTGTCTCCATAGAATGTGGCGTTTTATCTTTTTTGGCCCTATTTGTGGGTTTCAATAGTGCCAAAACATCACTTTCCTTGGAGTTTCGAATCATTTGCATCCTTCAATCCTTGTCGAGCAAAGTGATGAGTGGGCGAATGACTTCACATAGACCACCTAAATAACAATATCATGTTAGGTACATTTCATATTTAGGGACCCTAATAAATTGTCGACCACATGGCACAAAGTTCGAATGACACTTTGATTCCGAAGACCGGGGAATGACCTGGAGAATCTAGATGTTCTACTTTATTGCTAGAATTAATATCGACATTAATATAATTTTCGTGGTCATCAAGTAGTCGACCCAATAAGGAGTCCACTTGCCTCTCCACTTCCACGACGGAGCAGCCAAGGGAGAGAGCTTCTACTTTGTACATGGTTAAATCTTTTAAATTTAAGGCCTAATTTCTTAAAAATAATTAACTCTAGGTCCAATCTCAATTCTACCCCAATTTTCCTTTTGTCTCATAAAAAAACCCAAAGTTCTACTCTAATCTCAAAATCCGCTTCCACGTCCAAAAATTGCCATTAGTTTGCTCAAAATTTTTGACATTAGAACTTGTTAGAAGTTCATTATTAAAACTTGCACTTTCATCAACATCTTTACCTTGTAAGGAACAATAACAACCTTTTGATATTGATAACATTGAAGAAATCAATGGCGATTTTTGAATGCCTAAATAGATTTGAGATTGGAGTAAAAGTTGATGAATTTTCATGAGACAAAAAAAAAGTTTGGATGAAATTGGGACTGAACTTAAAGTCAAGGTTTTTTTTAGGGAATTAGCCCCTAAATTTAAGGATCCTCTTTGAATTTAATTTTCTAACTCATTTGATTCGTGCAATGTGATTTTTCTGATCATCACCCTCGTAAATCTCTCAATAAAAAATGTTGCTTACATTACCAAAATAATGTATCGAAAGACAGGCCTTTGCTATGGAATTTTTCACATTTTTTTTCCAACACACATGCTTATCATAATTTAATAAAATTTCATTCAAGAGTACGAGAATATGGGCCCACATTACGGATTAGCATTGTAATGGCTTGGCTGGCATGGCACGATTCTACCCGGCTAGGTGGAGCAGATCATATTTGCCCATACGGGTGGTTGGCCTGCAAGCCCACCTCCTAAATTTGAAAACCTTAAACCAAAGCCATTAGGAGTTCAGGAAGCATATATTTGGCGATGACACAAATTGAATCATTTATTCAAACATTCTCGTGCTCTATTAGGTTCGCTTAGTTTCATATTAGTGTGCTGTTCTGCCTGTACTCTGTCGTGGTACAGACTTTTTCCTTCTGAGTGTGAGTTTAAAAGAGTTTTATCCATAGCCACCACCCATGAATGGGCCTGGGCAAGTGGGCCGATAATTATATTCCTTGACTCCTGAATCAAAGTCGTGTATAAGAATCTGGCCTTGAATGCTTGAGCTAGAATTGTGCGTCCTAAGAGTAAACTTGCCCAAAATCCTAGGCCTTACATTGCTAGAGAATTGGTGGTGGGCTTCAGAATCTACAAAGAGCCTAAAGATGGGGGAAATGATCTATAAGTTATTATGTTAGCTTGCATGCATGCAACCATGTATTGAGATTTAGTTCGAAAACATGAAGGAGAAAACATAAATGTATGGGGCCGCCAACCCTGTTACCTGTTTGACAGAACGCCTACACCAAATCAAATTCCTTGTGTTACTGCCAGCATTCATCGGACAGCTTTTTCAAGTTCTTCTCCCAAGTCCTAGTTTTGGTTGCGTATCTAAACTGACGTTTGGGGTTTGCTGGCAATGGCATAATGAGTTCAAATTCACATTCCAAAACCTCTTTTAAGGCCATGATTAAACCATCAGTCACTGGTGGATACCCATGGAGAATATGCATTCAGCTCAACTATGTCTAACTTGTTTCCATTATCTTTAAATGTTCTGCATTTACGACTTAAGAATTTTCTGCCTATAAGAGAACTCCATTCACAAGATATCGTTTCCATAACGGTGTTGAGGGAATAGTAAGTAAAGCATCTCACAAAGCCCTTCACCGGCAAAACATGTAAAGATGGCTGTGTGCTTTCACATACATTGTTAGGCGAGGATTTTAAGCTATAACAGTCCTCTATACGGTTGGTCCAAGTCAATAGAGAGAAGTACTGAATCCAGTGCTTGCCCAGTTCACATGTGAGGTCATATGATCTAACGATGCAGTGAGTTGGACCCACTTATATCGAATGTAGACAATACCTGCTCTTCATGTAACGTTTATGCCATCATGTGATAGATGAAGTTTAAATTGCAGCTCTTTGAAGATCGTAATGAATACAAACATTTGATGGATTACACAATATTGGTCTAATTGTTCAGGCGATATAATTATTGCATGACACACTTCGCTGAATGGCATAGTCACGCACAAAAGTGAAAGCAGATAAAAGTTCTTTTACCGATGACAGACAGTAAGCAGATTGTTCAGCATTGAAATTTTAAAAAGATCAATAAAGAACAAAAGTTGATCCAACAATGACAAGTCTACATTTGAAGAAATTGAAACGCCTACGGAAAATTTCATGTAGACAGTGGATCGACATTTAACATGAGACATAAGGGGCACTCGAGCAGGACTTTAGACGGGCCAGGCCTAGATCCCCACTAGGACGGCTGAACAAATCTATTTAACCCCAAATGAAATCAAACCAAAGCTTGAACAAGTTCAGTTTTCTCAATGCAATATCGACATCTCGATAAACATCCTGATAGATGTCTCCAGTCTTGATTGAATTTTTTGGTGCATTTTGGTTTCTTAAGCTATAAAACACGAGTGTCTAAAACAAGAGATCGTGATGGAGATTCGATATATACAAATGGAACCATTTTGTAACATTCATTTGATATGTATATGTTTTGTCGAAAAGTATCAGACAATGCATCTTTCAAAAGATAGACTGCTAAACCAATCGACAACTAATATGAGGGATCCTTTGCTGAATCTTCAATAGAAAACATGAATTGATGAAAAAATTCAAAGTACAAATACTAAAGGCAATTGTGGCCAGCCGTGTAAAAAGATGCTGGAATGTAAAGATAATAGGAAGATAAAATTGAACAATTATAGTGTTCATGGATTGATTGGCGGTTCATATTACAAACTACAAATCAAGCATTTATACTACCACCGACAGTTAACAGTACAAAGAAGGCAAATATCGTCCTATGTAACTCTTTAAAGTTACGACAGCCTTAGAATGTCGCATCATCCATGTGAAGATTTTGTCTAAATCAATTCTAATGCATTGTATAAAAACCTCCAAATACCTTTACTGCTCTTAATAACTCCTCAAACAGAGCTCATTGATAGCATTATTTCAAAATTAGTCCTTTTAAGCACCACGGAATTAATAAATTATAATACACCCTAAACATTCCTAACATCACTATATTTGAATACGACTGTGCTACTCTTAATTATAACACTAAGATAAGGTCTACTTCCTCAATTTTTATCTCAATTTTCTCCCAAGGCAATATACTATATTCCTTTGTAGGATCAAGGATCACCAGAACATAAACTTAAACCACAAATCCTCATAAAAATGTCACCACTCAAAAAATTATCACTTAAGATTGGATGCCTATAACTTCCTAGATAACCAAAATTAGAATATCAACTTTTCAATAAAATTCAATCCCTCTTCAATAATATTTAATCCCTCTCAAGTTCATAACTTTATTAATCATCACTTAAACTTATCATTTCTTAGATCAATGACTCAAGCACTTAACTTACATATGAAACCTCAGTTGAAATTGATTTTGCCTACTAGTTCCACAAAACTCTTTAAAGGTAATATCATAATATACCACTCAAAAGATCACAACCTATAGTTATGTAGATCACGCTTGTTACCCCAACCTATAAACCATAAGAAAATTTTATTTCTCACGTGACAATTCAAGCTTACAAGTTTTAAGATCAATTACCAAATATCGTCACGTAACTTGTCAATACTTCCAATATAAATTCTCCTTTCAGGTAATGATAACCTATCTCTTCTGACTATTATGTAATCCTCAAAAGCACGACTTACATCTAAAGATCATAAATTATCATTAAAAAATTCATCGAGCGCACACCCTAATTCAGTTGTGTAATGTGGCTCCTTGCAAAATCGATAGATCTTGAATTGGATTTGTGCTCGTTCTTCAAATTCAGCAGAATGGCTAGCTAGACGCTCCTAGTAGAATAAGGAAGTTTCGAGGCCTGCAAAAGTCTGTTGAATAGAAGCACCACTTGGATATAATTCAAACCATGATCGATCCGTTATTAGTGATGGGATCCTGTTCGGCTTCCTTCGCTAAGAAGCTTGTATTGTACGTTTGCCCCCACGGATGAGAGCTTGTATTATTCTTTGATCTATAAGGCATGAAGCAAATTCTAAGTTAATATTCAACTTTAAATTTCTCTAAAAACATTACATCACAACTCATACCAATCCTAAAAGGGACCATTATTTCGATAAACAAAGTTTCTTCCAAGTCCTATTTATTAATATAAGTGATATAAGTAACACTCGTGTTCTAGTTCTATACAATTTTCCACGAAATAAATTTACCCTAAAAATAATATTTTTCCTTCTGATTATGAGTTTAATACTGTTAATTACGTCTATGATCCATGGAAGGAAAAGGAATGCAGCGAATGAATAAGTAGTTATCAACCCACGAATGAACGGGCCAAGAGGGCCGACAATCATATTCCTTGACTCCATCAACTGTGTAAGAATCTGGCCTTGAATGCTTGAGCTAAGCTGCGCGTCCTAGGACTAAACTTGCCGGAAACCCTTGGTCTTACATTGCTAGAAAATGTGTCGTGGGCTTCAGAATATACATGGAGCCTAGAGATGGGGAAAAAGATTTATTCATTTATAATGTTAGTTTGCATGCATGCAACCATATATTGAGATTTAGTTCAGATACATGAAGGAGACTCCATGAATGGTTGGGGCTGTCAAACCGTTTTTTGGTTGACAAAACGCCTGCACCAAATCAAATACCCTTTTCCTAATTGCTAACATTCATTGGACAACCTTTTCAAGTTCTTGTCACGAGTCCTAGTTTTGGTTACGCTATCTAGACTAATTTAGGGTCTGCTGGCAATGGCATGGTGAATTCACGTTCCCATTCCAAAACCTCTTTGATGACCAGAATTAAACCATCAGTCAATAGTGTATGGATACCCATCGAGAAAAGGTGTTCAGGTACGCAAACACGGGGAACATAATCTTTATGCTAAACTATGTCTAACTTGTTTCCAATATCTTCAACTGTTCTGCATTACGAATCAATAGTTTGCTGACTGTAAGAGAACTCTATGCACAAGAAATTAGTTCGATGGCCTGTTGTTCTTCCATCACGTAATGCTTGTGAGTGTATAGTACATAAAGTGTCTCAAGGGGTCCTTTAACGGACAAACATGTAACGGATGCAAAGTGGCTTGCTTAGCGACGAAAACGCTAAATGAGTACCATTGTCAACCCAAGCAAGCGCGATAGATGACGTTTGTGTGCTTTGCAGCATATGCAAAGATGACTGACGCGTGCTTTCCAATACTTTGTTAGCCGAGGATTTCAAGCCATAACACTCCTATGTACGATTGGTCCAAGTCACTAGAGAGAAGTGCATGCCTAGCTCACATGTGAGGTGGACCTTACAAATGATCCATATGATATAATGGTACATGTGAATTGGATCCACCTATAGAGAGAGTAGGCAACACTTACTCTTCGTGTAATTCAGTTTATGTCGTCACGTGATAGCTATAGTTTATATCACGAATATTTGGAAAGTCATATTAGATAAAAATATTTGATGGAATACATGGCATTGATGCTAGTTGTTCATGCGATACAATTATTACATAAAACACTTTACCGAGCGGCATAATAATGCACACAAGTAAAATAGCACAATGAGTACCATTGTGAATTCAAGCAAGCGCGAGAGATGACGTCTATGTGCTTTGCAGCGTATGCAAAGATAGCTGAGGATTTCAAGCCATAACACCCCTATATATGATTGGTCCGACTCACTAGAGAGAAGTACTGAACCCGGTGTATGCCTAGCTCACATGTGAGGTGGACCTTAACATACAATCCATATGATCTAACATTGCATGTGAGTTGGGTTCACCTATAAAGAGCAGAGGCAGTACCTACTCTTCATGTAATCTTTATATCATCATGTGATAGATACAATTTGTATAACGAATGTTTGGAAAATCATAATAAATAAAAAACATTTGGTGGAATACATGGCATGATGCTAAATGTTCAAGCGATACAATTATCACACAAAACAGTTTACCAAGCGGCATAATCACGCACCAAAGTAAAATAGCAGATAAAATATTCTATTACCGAGGACGGTAAGTAGATTGATCATAAATGAGAACTTTAAAAAGACGAATAACAAAAGGTGGCCAAACAACAAAAAGTCTACATTCAACAAATGGAGATGCCTGTATAGATTTCATTTGGGACAGTGTATAGCCATTTAACATGAGACTTGAGGGGCACTCGGGCAAGACTATAGACGGGGCAGACCGAGCTCATCACCAGGACGATCAGACAAATCCATTTGACATCAAAGGAGATCAAACCAAAGCTTGATCAAGTTCAGTTATACATCAAATAACTACTATCGATTCAATATTAACGAGCTAATCAATCTAACTGGTTTGCGATGTTTCCCCATTCATGCGTGGGTTTACGTCCTTATCATCCATACTTCGTTTGCAGTTTCCATCTTTCTATTTTTAAGAAGTACTGTCCAACATGGAAAAGAATCACTTTTTTTCTTTGAATATTGTTATCCATACATCTCTTTTTCCTCTTCCCAAAAAAATATACAAGTCTTTCAAATTGTGAGATTTTGTTTAATTACCTATGATTACATAATAATACGAGACCACCTTTGTTTATATCACAATTCCCCCATTCAATTTTTTTTTTTTGGAAGGCTGGCACACCTGTCACCGTATGAATGAAGCCTAACCCAATGTACCTAGATATGACAACTTTAACCAAAAGTTTTTTCTCTAAAAAAAAAAAAAAAACAATTTGTGACCATCACTTGCATAAAAAGCAAATATTCCTAAGTAATGGATAGAAGATACAGAGTTTGTAATTCCATACCAAACAATGAAACTAGAAACTTCCATAATCTTAATTTTTTCTTCTGAAATGGCCGATCAACCAAAGGTCCATGCACTTTTTTAGTAGCTCATCCCGAGTGGCCGATTAGCCTTAAGGGCGCCCTTAAGTTCGGGGATCGAACCCGTAGTTGCCATGATCGATATCACAAGACAGGCCATGTTCAGCATTTGCAGGTATACCTTTTTAGTGCTCCATTTAGGAATTTGTCTCTGTCTAATGTACATCTCGACAGGAAAATAGACCATTAAAGGCCAAAATCCTAGGCTGATGATATCCACGACTTCATTGAAGAATGGGAATAGCATCGATATCACAGTGGTCAAGATCACGAAAGCCGTCCTCCAAACAAGACTGAAGAGCTTCATGTTGTATTGGCCCAAGCCTGGTATCGGGATCTTTATCTCTTTAGCGATGAGCTCACTACGAGGCCATCTCTGATCAGCCCGTTTCTCGATGAAGGCGAATATAGGCTGGCTGTTTACTTGGTATGCGCCAACAAGATGGATCACTATAGCAGCATTGGCCAGAATGGCTTCTCGAAACCCCAGTCGATCAGAAAATTTGCTTAGTGTTGTCACCGAAAGCAGCATAGCCCATGCAGTCGCATAGCATGTAGATGGTCGTCATCACCACGGTGCTCAGATAAATGGCCTTCTTCATGTTCTTTACTTCTGATGATGGAGATCCGATGGTGTCCTGCCAAAGATAAAAGGAAAAACAAGGTATTTCCGTTGTGTTCTATCCACTCTTAACCATTTCCTTAGTTTTCGAACTAATGGAATCATGTTTCGGTACCTGAGTTTCAATAAGGATCTCAGAAAATGAGTATGCTGAGGCAATATTTCCAAGAGCTTGGAAGCAACTCCATATCTTTTGGGTTTCAGTTGCGTCCCCAACACTTGTTACTGGAGGACTAGCCTTGACACTTCCACTAGATGCTCATCAAGAAAAAAATTGCTGGAGAAAACTTATTATTTATGATATTGGTAATATAATCTCTTGAAACTTCTTGGCCATCTGTCTTCAGAAAAGAAGAAACCTGTACCTGCAAAGTGGGCAATTCCTAGGCCAAGACCAATCAAAGAGTAGGTGACGAACATTATAGCAGCCACAACAGAAAGCCACCATATTTGATCGAAATCCGGAATCTGGGACAGCAGAATCTCTGTGATGCCGAGCATGATCATGTACGGATTACTCAAAACGTAGCACAGGTTCTCCCCGTCCCTGTCACGCTTGTGGAGGCAATTCATATATTTTATTGCCCTTTTATTGGAGAGAGGGAAAGAGTATAAAATTGAATCAGCCAGATTATATAAGAAACAGTAGAACTGGAAGTTCATCGTGTTCTGCTAAATAAATCTGTCAAGAGTTTGGGAAAGTAGAATTGTACTCATATCATGCTGAAAGATCCTTGAACGATACAGCTAGTGGCGTTGCCGAATAGGGTTATATATTGAAGAAAACCACAAGCTTTAAAATTTGCTCCACCTGAATGTAAACTTACTAGTATCACTTAATTAAAAGTTACACGACTCATTTTGCTATACATTTGGAGACATATGGTATTGGGAAATTTAATCAAAGTGCAGGAGTCAACTAACGAGAAGCAACAACATGGTGATAGGATTCCATACTGAGAATCTGAGTGAACAGAGTCCATGTAAGTGGAGTTACGCTCGCCAGTGTTGGGGTCACCGGTGCAGTAACAATCGGAGAGGAGACGAGAGGTGTAGTAGTCCACAAAGGAGAACAAGAGCATCACAGAAGGGCCTGCAATCCAACCCAGCTGAGCAATGTCCCATGCTGGCGAAAGCACTCCTGTTCCTACCATCATCATTCTTATGTTCGCACATGCCGTCCCTGTGGTCCCTGATTGATTAGCCGATAATCTGATCAACCCTTTACATTCGAAAACTTTCATTGTCTCCTTACTTATTTTTTCAGTAATTATGGAAACTTGGATAAAGCATATTAAACTATTACTTCGAGTACAAAATATGTATATTTCGCACGGCTGATGTTTCAAGCTTGTGGTAAACAAATAGAGATGAATAAGAAGATAAGGTTGATAACCGGTTCGTTTGAATCGGCCATCGTCGAAGGAGTCGAAGCATTTGGAGACACTCTGGGGAAGCATTTCAATGGAGATGTCAACAACATAGTGGTGGTGGTGATTTTGGTTGTTCCTGGTGGCTGCGTTCTTGCCCATCCTCAATGGCCCGGAGAACAAAAAATTGAGGAAATAGCAATTGTTAGTACGTTTTGTGAGTGGAAACTAGATATTGTCAAATGAAAGGGCATTCGAATAGATTTATACATCAGGGGCCAGGTCCCACTTGAAAGTGTAATTAGCACCAACAAAATCAAAATCCGTGTAATTAGCCCTAAGAAAATAAAAATCCGTGGGAAGCGTGTGTTTCTTCCTGTCTAAGGTTTCTTTATGCTCTCGCGCGCCGCGGAGAGAGAGAGAGAGAGAGATGGCTGCGGAATTTTTTTCCATATATGAGATGAACACGGCAACGTTGACCGTGGGTTCAACTCAGACTATAAAATACTTGCCAACCTTAGCTATATATATATATATATATATATATATATATATATATATATATATATATATATGTATATTCCAGAAGGTAGGTGGAAGAGAGAATATTAAGTAGAGCTAGGGTCGTTAGCTATAGAAATCTCACTCCATTTATCTAGCGACACGTGTCGTTCGGGCTCACTGTAAGCTAAAAGCCTTCTTTCTCTCAATTTCAATTTCACGCTCTCCTCTAACTCTCTCTATCCTCTCTCTCCCATTTGTGCTTCTCTCTCTCCCACTCACGCGACCATTTTGACAGAGCCCGCCATCTGACAAACTGCTTCGCCCCTTCTGCATCCACCTTGTCTATTTCCTCCATCATCCGACGAAACCACGTTGAACAATGCCGTGTGTTCTCTCCGTTTCTCTCTCGACTCGCTCCATCTTGCCCTCTCTGCCACTTGACGAACCAAGCTAAAGCTATTGCCGCCTCCACCCCCAGTCCAAGAACAAGCCTAAGCCCCTCGTTGTCCGTGACCCCAAGCCCTCTCTCAACCCCTGCATCATCAAGGTCCCTTGCAACTCCAATGTCATCACCTTCCAAACCCTCGCTAGATTTGGCGAAGATGACCCTCGCCCTAGCCGCGAGGGTCAAGCCCTCACCAAATCCGACCAAAGCAACCCTTGCCTATGGCTGGTGAGGGCCGCGACACCCTCACGCTAGCCGTGAGGGTTGAGCCCTCGCCAAATTTGATGAAAGCGACGAGGCAAGAATTGAGCCCTCGTTGGATCTAACGAGGGTGAAGCGACCCTCGCCGGCCACAGGTGAGGGTCATGACACCCTCGCTACCCTCACTTGAGGCCAGTCGTCGGTCTTCACCTGTGGCAGGTCACCTGCCACAAGCCAAAGAGAAAGAAAAGAAAAAGACAAAAAAATGGCGGAGAAGAGAGAGAGAGGGAGTTAAGTCACCGGATTAAGACGGCGATGGGCTCATGGCGACGGCAACGCGACGGTGACGAGGACTTGAGACTACCGTGTCTCGAATGGAGCTCAACGTGGCTATTACGGCAAGGTGAAGCTCATGGCTTGGGGCTGCTTGCTGGGCAGTGGTGGACGGCGGCTGCTGGACATGGGATGGCTTGGGCGGATGGCTATTGGCGGTGAGGCGGTTGTGCGTGGAGCTGCTGGTCGCTGGTGGTGGGTATGAGGTGGTGCGGTGATGGCTGGTCGGAACGTGGAGGCGAGCTGGTGTTGTGGTGGTGGTGACGTTGGGGTTGCGTTGTGGTGGCGGTGAGGCGGTGTACTGGTCAGTGCTGGTGAAGGTGGGCGTGAAGCTGAAATAGTGGATGGAGGATGATGGTGGAAGATGGGATGACGACGGAGTGATGGAGGGGAAATGATGGATGGTTTTGCTGGTGGTGAGGGAAAGAAGGAAATGAAGGGCTGAGCTCGTTAGGTGATGGGGGAAAATGCGTGAGGGAAAGAAGTAGAAGAAGGGTGGTCGGCAGCAAGGGGGAAAGGGAACGTGCGCGTGAGGGATAGAGGGAGAGGGAAGAAGAAAGGAGGAAAGAGAGAAAGGAGGGAAAGAAAGTCAAGTAGTTAGCCAATAAAAAATCTAGGGAAATATCTAATAATCATCACCAAGCCCCTAAAGCCCTCATGCCACAAAGTCAATTGGTCATCCAATCCAAAAATTAGCTCTATTTCCCACAAATAAGCCATTTTAGGCAGCTAAATAGCTCAATCCTCCTTCCATCCGAATTTCCATTTCTTTTCCTTTTTGTCCGAAAACCGATTTTCCGCAAAATTTTCTAACTCGACGAAAATTCGCCGAAAGATGAGACGACGTCCTATAAATGAATCATGACACATTTGAACGTCCGATTCCTGAAACCGAATTTAATTTCGTGGTTAAAATCGACCGAACGCGATTTTAGTACGACCTAACCTACCCGTGGTCGATAATTTTCGATCCATGTTCATACATCTCCGAATCGTAGACGTCTCTCAGTTGTCATAATATCACGAGATTTCAATTATGTGTCATGAGTATAATATCGATAGAAAATAGGGCTATTGTCGTTCGACGCGAATATCGTAATTGTGCGCAACCACTCGCAATTCGACTACGCAATTCCATCGAATCGACTTATATTCGTTTGCTAATCGATTATAACAGTGTCGTATTGACCCTTGCTGATTATTATGGTTGATCGGTCGATTTTCGATCGAATTCTCTAGTCTGTCGCGTTTATATCCTTTAACAGCCTTACCTAATAGATTAGTTAACTCGTGGGTGGCTAGCTCTGCTTAAAAATTAACCACAAGCGTGTCGACGAAACAACCATTTCATATATTCGAGACGGGGCCAAATTTCGGGATGTCACAGTAATGGCCGAAATACATGAAAGAATTTGTGGCAAACACCAAGCCGGGATAACAATGAAATGGTAATTGCATTGACTTGATTACTTTTGATCAATCATTACAAAGGATTGCATCAATTATACTAAAGGTTGTAAGCCTCGCCAGAAACATAGTCCGCTCCAACACGTGCCAACTGCAATAATGAAACCTATTATTAAACCGTGACCTTTTCGAGGTTGGATAATGGATTTAATAGGTAAAATTTACCCCATCATCGAAGAAGCATAGTTTCATCCAATGGCAACTGATTACTTCACAAAGTGGGAAGAAGCCGCTTCCTATAAGGATATAATATAAAAGGTTGTGAGGGAGTTTATCAAAGAACTGATTATTCATCGATTTGGGATTATTGAGTCTATAACTGCTAACCAAGGGACAATGTTTACATGGGAAGAGGCGTTGGGATTTTTGAAATCCATAAGTATTAAAATGGTTCATTGGACGCCTTATTATACTCATGCTAATGGTCAAGTCAAAGCTTCCAACAAGATCATCATAAATCTTATCAAGAAGTACTTGGAGGAAAACCCACAAGAATGGAACATCTTATTATCAATAGTGTTATGGACTTATTGAATATCAAAAATATCAAGTATTGGAGTTAGCTCACATATGCTAACATATGGACAAGAAGCCGTCCTCCCGTTTGAAATTACAGTATAGTCATGTAGAGTGAAATTATAGGACAACTTTTCAAAGAAAGAGTATGATAAGTTGATGTATGCCAATGTCGATGCCCTAGGTGAGAGTAAGTTGGTTGCCTAGAAATGAAGGGTTGCCAGAGCATACAATAAGTATGTCAAGCATAAGAATTTTGATATTAGTGGTTTGGTTTGGAAGACTATATTACCCACAAGTACGGATAATGAAAGATTTGGTAAATGATCATCAATCTAGGAAGACCCATACTTAGTCAGTGAAGTTCTTACTGGGAATACATATCGATTAATGGAGATGGACGGAAAAGAATTTCAATGATCGATTAATGGCAAGTTCCTAAAGAAATACTATCTGACTATGTGGGAAATGCGAGAGATTGAAGAAAATAAAAGGTTAAAGAATTTCTAAAATTTTTCATTTTTATTTACTTTCATTTTCCTTCCATCCTTCCTGTTCCAGCACGCAACCACGAAGTGGTGTAGCGACGTCTTTAGGTGGTCGTTGGCTTTCTCTTTGCGCTCCTTAGGCTTATGCAACTTTTCCATCGCTGTCTCGAGGGCGTCTCTTTCCTGCTCCAAGCGCTAGAGAAGAACCAACTGGTCTCCAATTAGTTCGTCGGCCTTCTCGAGCAAAGCTTCGACAGCCTTGACGTTGGAGTCCATAGACGATAGGGATCTGGCCAGCATAACCTTGTCAATCTCGTGCTCTCGTTGCTCACCTGGGGCAGCCCATTCTTCAGCCACTTCTTCACTGCTTTAGCCCTATTGGAGATGACCCCCTAGAACTTGGACAATTGAGTATGGACGGCATGAAGGGTTCCTTCTACCTCCTTGATTTCACGGTAGACCGCATCGGCATTTTCGATCTCCTCCTTCTTGCTCCATTACTCGTGCTTTTCGATGTCGAAAGTAACGATGTCTCCCAGGTTGGATTGGAAGCTTTCAACGCCATGGTTGAAGGTCACCGGGAACTCATCATAGTCGGCGATGAAAGGGTCACCCTCAGGGAGCTTCTTGGGTACAACATTGAGTCACAAGGCTTTTGAGTCTTTCTAGGGCACTAGGCTTGGTGGTCAGCAAGCTATATGTGAGGTTAAGGTAAGAGAGTAGTTCTGTTCACAGGGTGATGAAATGGCTGTCATAGTAGGGAGAAGAGAAGGAGGAAGAAGACGATTTTGGCGCTATTTCGATTTGCTAGAAATGCAGGAAAGCTTCAAAGGTCGAAGTGGTGGATGGGAATCCGACTGCCACGGACCACACCATTTATAGATGAAATTTGGAAGCCGAATAGTCATGACCCTTGATGAACCAACGTGATAAGAGAACAGATGAATGTGCATAACTGTAGTACGACTGGCAAAATAGGGATTTGTGCGTCGTGGGATAATGGATTGATACGACGCATACAACTAAGATTATATTGGAAATTGAAATGATGTGATGTTAACCAATGCAAATCATGCTCATCTGTTGAAGAGTCACGATTATTGAAGGATTGAGACAAGCGAGGAGCCTCCAGTCATTAAATGTGATGAAGACGGTCAACTGCAAGTGATTCGGATGAATCTTGGTTCATGATAATACTCATTCCTTTTGCTCTCAAGCTCTAATAGTTTAAACCCCAAGGAAACACAGACTGCCTCCAAGTCAGTGATCAACCTTGATTGAATCAATAATGCTTGCAAAGGAGTGATCATTCACCTTTAGAATGCTGAAAGGGGTGTGTTGTCAGGACAGTTCCTCCCTTTTGAAAAAGACATTCTGCTCCAGCTTGTCATGTGACATCTTGAAATTCGAGCCCTCTGAGGGATGAATGAATGTGAATTTCGTCAATGCATTGTTAGTTGATCTCACTCGGAATTGATCACTCATGAGATACTGACCTTGAGGGAAAAGGCTAATGAGGACAGAACTCGTACGACTAAAGAACTTGATTTGGGAAAACGACTTGACCATGAGACTTGCATGAGGACGATCTTGTAGATAGGCAGGCCGATTTCAAGGACGACTAGAAGTCGAGTTGCGGACAGAACATAATGGAATAACGAGTGATTCCGTTTACTGTTATCGAGCCCGCAAACGACCCTAGGTCGATCCTCGGTAATTGTGTACTTTGAAAAAAGAATCTATCCCTTGCAATTTCACGTAGTCAATGACGTCCTTGTGTCGAGATGTCTTGAACGTGGTTTGGCACGAGATTACGCGTGAATCCTTAAAGCCGCCTATTAGTCTGAGTTGTACCCAAAATGGCATTAGGGCGAAATTGACATGGCATGAGAACCCAAGATTGGATTTTGAATTATCGGGAACGTTCGGGACAGACTTCGGATGTTGCTACTTCGACAGTCGACAGTGTCAGTCAAGCCGAGTGTCGGGAAAAAGAGCTTACGGACTGAGGAAGCAAGCCTGTGAGGACGTGGGCTTAGCAAAGCCAGAGATAGCCACCATGGTAGGCCCAAAGCAAGCAAGTGAGCCCATTAGGCCCAACCCACCATTTTATCTCCCAAGCCCATTCCTATTCATTTCCTAGCTCATTTCTTAGGCCCACTTTTCATTTTCAGTCCAATGGCAGATTGGGAAATTGTGCAAGGTGGAAATGACCATTTTGCCCCTAGCTTTTGTATGGATAAGTCAAAGGATGAGGAAGAAGATAAGGTCACTTTGCATGGGGACTTGGGGAAAGCCTTAATGGCCTTAATGAGGAAGACAGCCAGCTCTTTCTTCTCTCTCTCTCCTCCCCTTCAACCCAGAAAATTCGTAGCCTCCTCCCTCCTATGCTTTCCCTTCCTTCTTATTTTTGCTCTAGCTGACCTTCTTGTGAAAAGCTGAGTTATTTGTTGGCTTCCCGTGCGAATCAACCCCTGTGCCACCTACCACCGTGTCCAGACACCTAGACCGTACGGACCAACTTGGCCGCTCGCCGGTCGAAGCCGTCGGGCCGACCGCCGGCCGGCCAACGGTTGCCGCTCGCCGGACTACCTAGCAGCTGCCCGCCTGCACTGTTTCGCTTGTTTCAACCATTTTCCTTCCTTTTCAATCTAGCCTCCGCCCAGCCCAGCCACTAGCAGGTCCCCCTTGACCCTAGGTGCCGCCGGTCGCCAGCCAACCCCTCGCCGGAGCTCTAGCCAAGCCGTTCAGCTCTTTTCCCGCTTCTGCAATCCAGTTTCCAGAGTTGCAGTGAGAGGCAGAGTTTGTTGCTGTTGTTTTGAGCTCGGGACCGCCTTGGATCGTCGGGGTTGAGGTCCCTGTGTGTAGCCTCCGTCGTCGCCGCCGCGTCCCTGTCTCCGGCTCGCTTAACGGGTGAGTTTAGCTCCTAATCCGCCGATTAGTGTCTAAACTTGCTTAGGGTTGGTTTAATTAGAGTTAATTCTAGTTTAAGAGATTTAATTAAGTTATATTAGCCTTAAGATAGGTGGTTAGATAGATGATTAAAATTAGTTTAGCTTAATCTCGCTTTATTTGCTTAATGTGGCTAATATGTTTAATTAAGAATTTTTAGCTTTAATTGATTAGTTGTTTACTTTAATTAATGTTTTTAATGATTTCTGAATTTAATTTATTAGTTAGGAAATTCTGGAATTTCACTGTTCACAAGTTATTGTTCATGCACAATGTTAACAAGTTACTGTTCACGCGGTATTGTTCACGCGCACCGTTTATCCGAGAGTGAAAAGTTGTCTAATTTCATGTGTTTTAATCCTATGAAGTGAATGGATGTGTAAATGCATGGGCATCCGCATGAATCGAGTGATTTTCACAAAAAAATGGGAAAACGGTTTGTTCGAGGGACACCGAAATGGACCGTCTTTAGGAGAAAATGATTTGAAATTGTATTTGCAAGCATTGTGCATTGGCTAAATGCTTAAAGATAAAAATTAAGTCTTAGTGGTGTGCTTGCGTGATCAAAAGTTGAACTGTCACCCAATGGAAGTTTGGAGGCGATACCTGGCGAGAGTCAAAAGCCAGTAGCAGTAGATTCTGGACCGATGTCCCTTTTTTGGGATATCATCTAGGCGGAAGTTCTAGACGTTGCCATGCCCAATGGGGCGGGACGAAGCCTGATTTTTATCGGTAGCTCGGCGGGAGTCGAATGATCGCTGACTAGAAAGTTGGCCATGGCCGGGAGGTCACAAATAAGTGGAACACGCGTGAGTGTTGAGTTCGTTGGGCCTTATTATGGGGTAAAATTGTGTGGCACGGTATGGGACGCGTCATAACGATTTTACCTTATAATCGAGAACTGTGTGATTGATCGATATGTGTTATGTGGCGCACTAAAGTGCAAAAGCGTATGAGAATCATGACATCATTGGTTCCGGTTGTGCATGAGTGGATCATATTGTTTATGGCACGCACGCATGAATTGATAACGTGCAAGGTGTGGCAATGGCCAGGTGAGATTGCTTGTGACTCGACTCGTATGTGATTGATGAACTGCATCATCTAATGGCCATGTGCATTGCGTGTATTGTGCTGAGATTCAACGTGCAAGGTATGGTATACCGGGTAAGGTTGCATGTGAATCGATTTATTGATTGTTGGTTGTTAGTCATGGTTTATTTGTGGGGTGGTTTTGGAGAGATACCCCAAGTTGAGTTAGTGTTCTAATCGGGGGCTTAGGAGAGGACTCTCTGAGATTTTATCTCACTGGTTATTGGAGAACCACTTTCAGGTCCTTAGGATGGCGCTTCCGCCAATGAGGTTCGGTATCCCTAAGGACCGGGATACTGTCGTGATGCACCACCGCTTCCCGAGTCGGGTGCATCTGTACAAGAAATATCTCTCCACTATCTGGGTGGATGAGGGATCAGGGCAATGGATACCCCATAAGTTCCTGACGTGGTTCATTCGGGATGGCGACTTACTATTCGGTCCCCTGAGAGGTTTTAATGGGCCGCCCGGTAGGGGCCCCGAGAACGCTGAATGGGATCCCACGGAGCTGGACCCTCCTGACGGTGCAATGGAGAATCCTGGCCTCGCTTCACTAGCGATCGACCCGTTTGCCCCCGACTGCGAATCGACAGGGTCTAAGTCCGCTGGATCTGAGTGACTGTAGTGCCGAGCCCGAGAGTGTATAGTTGAGTTAGCCTAGCCTAGTTTCTTTTTGGTATGGCTTAGAGGATGGATTGGCCCTCTGTTGGGCTTGTAGATCAGAAGCGATCCTTCGCAGGTTAATCCAATATAAAAATGTATATACGAGTAGATGTTGTTGTTGTTGTAGTAGTTGTTGTAGTTTCTGCTGTTCATCTCTCTATCCCTATGTGATTGCTTGATTGTTTGTTTGATTTAGAGAGGGTTCGTTTCCGCTTCCGCATAATGAAATATTAAAATGAATGGTTGTTGACGAGTCCTGGAATGTCGCTTTCTATCGACCAAGGAAGGGGCTGTTGCGTGCTCGGGGTTCGGGGCATGACATGTCGATATCCTCTATATGCTTCAGTCGTGCCTTATACAACTCTAGAGTGGAGCCAAAAGAAAGATAGAATTCATTGATAACAAACTCAAGGGCTTGACACTGTAGAGAATAGGGCAGGTTGGTCAGGAGAGTGAGGAGGGTCTTGATTTCACACTCAATGACTATGTCATTACATATGATGTCATAACCCTTCTTCAATAGGTCTTGAAGTCGTAACCATTTGATTGCAATGGAGTTACAATCCTCAGATGGAATTGGCTCATTAGGTAAGAAGAGAAATAGTGAGCCAAGATCATTGGCACCTCTTGAAATTTGAACCATATTAATGTAGTTGACATTAGCTGGATAAAGAGGTGAATCACACATAAGCTCGTCGAAGGTCCATACAGTTTGCCCATTGGACGATGAAGAATCATTTGCATTAGATAAGTAATTTAGAAGATGAGCAAATGAAAATGAGTAAAAACAAAGGAACTACCTTTACTAGTTGAATGTCCAGAGTTGTTTAGGGCTCGATACTCAAATAACTCCGAAGGTCTTTTGAATTGATGCAATAAACCCAAAGGAAATTGGGTGACTTTCAAAAGGACTCTATTAGCACAACAAGGGAATAGTTGGAGCCAGCAGTCGTTTTACCACTCATCGAAGAATGTAGAACTATGGGGATAACCCAAAACGTTGACGAAGCATAAATGCTCATAGACATTGTGGGTGATTTTGTTGTGACAAATGATAGAACCTCTATCTTGCACCTAATCAAGGCGCGACTTGAAGAAAGGAAAGTTCATCGAATACAATATTGGCATGGCCACACCTTGGGTCAGTCCAAATTGTCGGGCACAATAATGTGGGTTGCATGTCTCAAAGCCCGAGGAAAATCGACCTCCATAAGAGAGGTTTAGCGTTTAGCATAAGGTTAGAATGAGCTAAAACACGTGATCAGAATAAGCATACATTAGACTACGTAGTCGAAGGGCTGCAAGCTTTATGCTTGTAGAAATCAAAGTCAGTCAGAGACAGCAATGTATTGAACAAGCATTCAAATGGGGAAAAGCCACTGGGCAGTGAAGGAAGCGCTCGACAGAATTTTCAAAACCCAAATTCGCTTTTGACAAACGATTCATGCATTTCAGGCCAATGGATTGGGATTTGCCCCTTCTTGTGAAATAGCTGGGGAAAGTAGACATGCGGCCAGCCATGCAAAATCCATAAAGGACCAAAGAAAGGTTTCGGGATGACCTCTAGATAATGAAGTTTGTGCATCCATAAAGCCTCAATACAATACCGCCAGAGCCATAGACCTAATCCTATATAGATACCTTTCAACAATGCATAAGCCATATCAATGAATTCATGGGATACGGTCAACAAAAGTTGACAGAAGATATATCGACAAAGCCAACATAATAAGAAGGCGACATCTTCCTCAGCGAAGATAGGTCCACTAATCCTGGCGAATCTATCCATGAACACATCATTAGAAAAATATAGGTGAGGAATCTTGTCAAAGAATAGACACGCACTTATGTATTTACCGTCGAGTTCCACAAAAGGAGATAAGCCAGTCAAAGACCATATATCTAGCAAAGTAATGGTCACCGGACCAATTGGAAGGAAAAAACAATTAGTCGAAGGTGACCAAAAATAGCAAAGGTTACCAATCAATCTGTACTCTAGAGGATCAATAGACATATGGAAAAACTTCAAACATTCATCAATCTTGGCATCATGTCATATGCTTGAGACTTCCTTCTTTAGTCTTTTATACCTATTGAGAAATCGACTGTTGAAGGGAGTATAGAAACCGAAGTGATAATTAGGAGTTGACCAAGCAAAGGAACATATCGAAGACTAGTGTATGGGCAGAATTTCTCCATGGTAACGAGGGAAGCACTCTGCAAGGAGAGATGGAGGAGGCAAGAGCTTAAAATGAGGACCCAAGTTAATATAACCAGTATCAATAGTTTGGTCCATAAACATCAAGAACAGCTTCCTCCTCTCTTTATGGACACAGAGCGGGTCTAAGCGTAATAAGTGTGAGGTCGCCTCAATACCCATGGAACTTTGAGAACAACCTGCCATTGTATGTAAATAAAGGTGTTAATGAAAGAACAAGACCACTGGATATTAATAAGCTCCGAGAATAGCTAAGTTAGCCCACTATCCTACGTTTGAGGAATGTGGAAGAGTTTATGATATTTGAAGATCCCACCATAATTATGTTTGGCATGCAATGGAGGAAGTTAAGAATGAAGGTGCTACAAAGTAAAATTTTAAAGGAAATAAAGGACAGAGTATGTCAATTAAATGATTTCATTCCGAAAACTTAGGGTATAAGAAAGATTTTACATCTTGCTGAAGATTACACATGAGCTGGTCGAAACCAAGGTTTTGGTTTAGATATTCATTTATGACACGACGACGTTCTAATTTTAACTACTTTCAACGAGCACAGTCTTCTGCCTTCATTCCCTTGAGGATAGCTACAGACTTGTGCAATTGATTTTCACTTTGGGCTCTACCGTTGAACTTGGTTTCCAGCTTCTAGTGAACTTCCTCCAATCTCCTTTCAATTGCCACCTTCTGTTTCTCGAGAGTATACTCCTTCCTTTCAAGGTCAGCAATTTCATTCATGGTAACTTGCAGAGATCGATGATCTTGTTTTACCTATTATTCTGCCTCTTTCACTCGATTACTTAGCTCAAAAGGAGGTTCTTCAGGAACAATTAACATTGTGAACTGAGTCTGGTTCTGACGATAAGTATCGAAAATAGATGAGAACCTATTATAGAAATCCTTGAGCCCTGACTTAAGGCTTGGAGGCAGAAGATCACCAATATCATCTTCGTTCAATTCACCCATCAATGACTTAAGCTAAGAATGGGTGGGCCGACTGCTCATCATCATGATATACCACCACTTGAGAGGAACATAAATTGTGCTAGCTTGTCCTTCAGACTATCGAGTTTGACCACTTCTGAGGAAACTCCTGAGGTCAAATCACCAGTATCAACAACTAGGACACGAACAACTTCATCCAAAGCACTGATAGTATTGGCCAGAATAGCTAGAGAAGTCTTGTTCTCTTTGTGGATGAATGACTCAGCAGGAATGGAAAGAGGAACTTGTGGCAGAATGACATTAGCTGTCGAAGATGCAATGGTTGGTGGAGATTGAGGGATAGATACTGTCATATTGAAAGAAGTAAAGATAAAAGTTAGGTCATTTACTAAAACAGAGTAAGGAGACCTCATACATACCAAGCTCCGTAACAATATCTTCGATCAAAGGCTAAGTAGAAGCATGCTAGGTTGATTCCTTGCCACTAGTTGATGCATTAACAGCTGTCATGTCAAATAATGTCAACACCTAAAAGCATAATAAGCAAACAAAGATATGACAGAAAAGAGAAAAACACTTGCCACGAATTACTAGAGGAACAGAGGTAAGCACAACTCCAGCATTCCCAAGAGTTAAAAGGTGAGCTTCTGCACCCTAGAAATCTTCTATTGAGGCCTTAAGTGGACCATCGAAGTTATCAGGTTCATTTGGAGACATGTGGCTATCTTCTATTGGAATTAAGGCCACATCTTTAGCAGTTAGTCGAGGTTATTTTCTTATCGAAAGGGGAGAAGTATCCTTTCTTTGATTGAGTTGAGATATTATAACACCAACACGCGTACCTAGATAGCAAAGGAAGAAGAGTTAGCAAAAATATAGCAGAAGTAGAGGAGATTAATTGATTATACCTTTGATAGTCCAAGCAGACGCCTAAATAGCCTTTCTCCAGAGTCCTCCTCCTCTGGTTCTTCTTCTTCCTCTTCTAGATCTTCTTGCTTTAGCCCTGGATCCTCTCCTGGATTTTCTTGCTCTGGATCCTCTTGCCACGACGAAGCTAGTATATGAACATCAGTCCCTTCTGAAGCCCTAATTCTAAGTGTTGTCGATATGATTGGAGGACCAAGTTCGAGAGGATATTCCAACACTACTTTGCCTTTCTTAGTTGTTTCAATCGACTGGGGACGGCATTGCTTTATTCGATTGAAAACAATCTTGATGGCTTCTTCATATGGGATTGCAAATGTGAAAGAGACCTACTAGCTAGTATATCCAGCTATAACTCCTGGAGAAATTGAAAAAACTTCCAAATTTGGAGAAAATCGGCCCCATATTGTCGCAATTATCTGATAGCAACAGACAAAGGGCTTGCTTTTTTTATAGTTGTAATTTTTTTTTGTTCATCAAATGATACTTCATGGAATAAACAATTGGCATTGGTATAACCTGATGAAGACCAGACTGCTTGGCACAGTACTGTGGGGAATTGGCTTCAAACCGATGATAGAATCTTTCCTTTTTATAGAGCCGTATTGGAAGGTCAAATGGAGACACAACCAAAATGTATCGAAGTCATCTAGGTGCTGAATCTCCGCATAAAAAAGGTAGTAGAACTCGAAAGCTTCATAAGGGAAGAGTTCAACATGAGCATGGTCAAAATTTAGAATCTCCTAGAGGTAGTAAACAAAAGAAGAAGTGTCATCAGGAACCTTTCTAGGAGATAAGGTGAGTAGTCAGTAACATAGACTTTGAGGTTTTGGCTGCATGGATTTCAACGATGGGCTGAATGGAAGAGCACGAGGAATTCTGCTGAATAAGAAAGGAAAATAAAGAGCCATTCATACATGTAAAATCTAGAATAGACCAGCTAGAACTTCGGTCTCTTTCGGCATCATCGAAATGACAACATAGGTAAGACTCCTATACAAGATGGCTAAGACAAGCGGGCCAAGAGCTACTTTCTTTCCTCCCGCAAGATTGGTAAGAAGTCTAAAGAAATCCTTTGAGACTTTTTGGGATGGATTAAAGAATACATATTTCGACAGTCAATAAAGCAAGAAAGAAGTTTGTTCTTTGAAGAGACTAGGACCCTAGGTTTTATGGTACTCATCAAGAAAAGTTCCATAAGTGAGGACACCATTGGGAATGGAAAAGTCCTCAAGAGCTTCGATTTCATCTACAAAAATATCATCTAGAACAAACCCAGAGATAGTGAATATGCCTAAAAGGGTCACAGACATGGGTCCCCAAGGAAAAAAGAAACAATTGATAGATGGGGATGAGAAGCAGACATGAGAACCCACTAGTCTCTATTTAGATCATGAGACAACATGCTAACCTCTAGTGCCATCTCGATGCCCGCATTCATCCATGTCAACTAGGTTGGCAAATCATCTTGTAAATGAAATACCAGGCATGGAAATTCTCTTCAAATAAAGGAAAGCTTCGAAACTTGCTAGGAGCAAATGTCCATATATCCTTGATAGAAGAGTACTAAATTGGAAGTTTCTCATTCCTCCTGGTTGGGAAACAAGGTTTGAGAGGTGGTGGAGCATGGTTGTTGTCCAAAAGTTCAAACCCAAGAAGCAACAAATTCGTATGCTGCTCTTCTACAATGCTCAAAAGTTGAAATCGACAATAACTAGCTTCCTTGATGTAAAGAAAGCAGTCAAAGTTCGAAATATAGGATTTAGGTTTGAATTTGGGAGCTTCGGTCACCATGAAAAGCTTACGAGTAGAGTATGAAGGATTTAGGATTTTAAGGAAGAAGACAAAAGTACAAAAGAGAAGATGAGGCATATTCTTCTATTGGGAGTAGGAGATGACAATTCAAAAATTCAAAATATCTGTCAAAAACCGAAGCGACGTGTCAAGATGCAATGAGAGCCGTTGATTCGTATCAACTGCTGATATGTTAGAAAATAGAAAGGTATAATGATCATCCATAACAGACTATGCACAGAACGAGATATTTCCTTTAAAAAAAAATAAATTCATATGTTGACACTCAAAAATACTACTGCAAGCACGTACTGGTCATGAAGGATAGAAAATTCTAAAATTGCCCTCGATGGCGGTATATGGGCCATAATCTACATCGGTGCAGCCCATAAATGGTTATGAAAATAAAGGATAGCCAAAGACTTTTAGAAACCTTGGGCTAAATTTTGATAGACAAAAAAGCAAAGACAAATAATTTCATGATGAAGCAGTTGGTTACCACGTGTCAAAGCCAAGGGTCACTGATGAAGATACAACATTGATAGTGGAAAAAGGCAGGAACAGTTAAAATGGCGCCAAACTCAAAAGGAGCAGTTAATGCCTACCAAACAAGCCGTGAGAATGTTGTCAAAGAGGTCAGAAACTAAATATGGATAAGGCGGTTGAGCATAGAAAGTTGAGCGACTCTTGAGGAGAAAGTAATCGACCATTGACAGTTACCAGATTAGCCTATAAATACCACAAGCAATCCAACAAAGAACCCCCCTAAACAACACACAAAATTACTTTATCTTGCACTTATCCTTACTTAGTTTAGCTTAGCTATAGCTTAAGATTTCCGTCGTAAATTCAATTCCGGCGAGTGTCTATATCCCGAGCAATACTATTGATTAAATTTTAGTGCTAACCCACTATCTAGCGTTGTCAATTAGATTCCGACATTGTGTCCTCATACACGTCTATGAGCAGTGTGTACTAGGTGTTGTTTTCACTATCCAGCATCGTTGATTAGATTCCGACATTATGTCCTCTTATACATCTAGGAGCAGTGTGTATTAAGTGTTGTTTTCATTGTCTAGCGTCATCGATTAGATTTCGACGTTATGTCCTCATATCCATCTAGGAGAAGCGTCTAGTAGGTGTTATCCTTATTGTCCAACACCGTTGATTAGATTTCCTTGAACTTAGTAGAGAGTAGTGCTTTCTAGGCATTTTTTTAGTATCCAGCATTGTCGAAGTACCTTTAATATTGTATAAACTACTTTAATTTTAATTGGCTTTTATTATTATGTTAAAGTAAGTTTAGATGATATTACCGGTTAGCTTTCAACATTGACTATCGTTGATATTAAGCTCGTATTAAGATAGCGACTTCTTCGAGATTATAAGATGTATAGTCTCATTCGCATTTGACAATCTCTGTTCAAAGCTAACACAAAACCTAAATCTCTTTTAATAAAAACCAAAATATAACACTTGATGAAAGACATTTCGTTGCGAGATCCAAAACTGACGAAATAACTACTATCAATTCAATATTAACGAGCCAATCAATCTAACTGATTTGCGATGTTTCCCTATTCATGCGTGGGTTTATGCCCTTTATCATCATACTTCGTTTGGAGTTTTCATCTTTCTATTTTTAAGTACTGTCCAACAGGGAAAAAAATCACTTTTTTTCTTTGAATATTGTTATCCGTACATCTCCTCTTTTTCATCTTCCCAAAAAAATATACAACTCTTTCAAATTATGAGATTTCGATTAATTACCTATGATTACATGATAATAATATGAGACCTTCGTTATTCATATCACAATTCCCTCACTCATGTTAATCTTGGGAGGCCGGCACACCTATTACTACATGAATGGAGCCTAACCCAATGTACATGAACGTGGTGACTTAAACCCAAATTTTCAGATTTATTTTCTTTTAAAACAAAAGGACAATGTGCGAACATCACTTGCATAAAAAGCAAATATTCCTATGCAATGGATAGAAGATACAGAGTTCGTAATTCCATACGAAACAATGAAACTTGAAACTTCCATGATAGTAATTTTTTCTTCTGAAATGGCCGATCAACCAAAGGTCCATGCACTTTTAGTAGCTCATCCCGAATGGCCGATTAGCCTTAAGGTCGTCCTTAAGTTGGGGGATCGAACCCACAGTTGCCATGATCGATATCACAAGACAGGTCATGCTCAGCATTTGCAGGTATTTCCATTTAGTGCTCCATCTCTCAATTCCTTTCTGCCTAATATACATCTCGACGGGAAAATAGACCATTAAAGGCCAAAATCCCAAGCTGATGATATCCACGACTTCTTTGAAGACGAGCGGCACTAGCATCGATATCACAGTGGTCAGGATCACGAAAACCGTCCTCCAAACAAGCCTAAAGAGATTCATGTTGTATTGGCCCAAGCCCGGTACCGGGATCTTTATCTCTTTAGCGATGAGCTCACTATCACGCCATCTCTGATGGGCCCATTTTTCGACGAAGGCCAATATCGGCTGGCTGTTTACTTGGTAAGCTCCAACAAGATTGATCACCATAGCAGCATTGGCAATATCGAGAAGCCAGAATGGCTTCTCGAGACCCAATTCCATCAGAAAATTTTCTGGAGTGTTCTCTCCAAAAGCAGCATACAAAATGCAGCCACATAGCATGTAGATAGTCGTCATCACTGCGGTGCTCCAAGAAATGGCCTTCTTCATGGTCTTCGCTTCTGGTGGCGGAGATCCGATGGTGTCCTGCCAAAGATAAAAGGAAAAACAAGGTATTTCCATTCTGTTCTATCCACTCTAAATCATTTCCTTAGTTTTTGAACCGATGGAAGCATGTTTTACTACCTGAGTTTCAATAAGGATCTCAGAAAATGAGTACGCTGAGGCGATACTTCCTAGAGCTTGGAAACAACGTCATATCTTTTGGGTTTTAGTCACAGCCCCACTGCTTATTATTCCGGTAAGACTACCCATCAAACTTTCACTAGCTGCTCATCAAGAAAAAAAAATTGCTGGAAACAACTTCTTATTTATGATATTGGCAATATAATCTCTTGAATTTGTTGGCCATCTGTCTTGAGAAAAGAAGAAATCCGTACCTATAACTTGGGCAATTCCTAGGCCAAGACCAATCAAAGAGTAAGTGACGAACATAACAACAGCCACAACAGAAATCCACCATATTTGATCGAAATCTGGAATCTGGGACAGCAGAATCTCTGTGACGGCGAAGATGATCATATATGGATTGCTTAAAATGTAGCACCCGCAATTCATATATTTTATTGCCCTTTTATTGGAAAGAGGGAACATGTATAAGATTGAATTAGCCAGGTTATATCAGAAACCGTAGAACTGGAAGTTCATTGTGATCTACTAAATGAAATTTGTTAAGAGTTTGGGCAAGTAGAATTGCACTCACATCATGCAGCGAGATGCTTGGACGATACAGCTAATGGCGTTTCCGAATAGGGTTATATATTGAAGAAAACCACATGCTTTTACATTGGCTCCACCTGAGAATAAACCTTGAAGATGTTAATATTATAAGGCTTTGTTTGTTTTGCGGAAAATGAATGATCTTAGAAAACATTTTCCTAAAAATGATCGCATGTATCGATTGATTTAGTTAGTTAATAGAAAATATTTTCATTATCAACAATAATTTGTGTCTAAATATTTTCGTGAATGATGAAAATAGTTTTCGTTTATTTATTTTTATAAACAATACAGATAATTATTTTTAGGAAAATGTAGTCCAAATCATTTATTTTGCCGTGCAACAAACGGAGCCTAAGAACGTAGACTCACAATTATCACCTAATTAAAAGTTTCGTGACTCATTTTGCTGTACATTTGGAAACACATGGTAATGGGAAATTTAATCAACGTACGGCCGTCAAATAATTAGAAGCAACAACATGATGATAGAATACCTTACCAAGAATCGAACGAACAGAATCCATATAAGTGGAGTTACGATCACCGGTGCCAGGATCACCGGTGACACCGGTGCGGTAACAATCAGAGAGGAAGCGAGAGGTGTAGTAGCCCACAAGGGAGAAGAATAGGATCACAGCAGGGCCCGCAATCCAACCCAGCTTAGCAATGTCCGATGCCAGCGAAAGCACTCCTGATCCTACCATCACTACTATTATGTTTGCACTGGCCGTCCATACGTTCCCTGATCGGTCAACCGATAAAGTCTGATTAACTCTTTACAATTGGAAAACTTCCATTGTCTCTTAAGTTAGTTATCCAATAATTAATGAAGGAATTACACTTGAATTAAAACATATCAAACTCTTACTCATGGTACAAAAATGTATATTTTGTAAGGCTGATGTATCAAACTTGAAGTAAACAAGTATCAAAGAACTAGACAATATAGTATAAGAAGATAAGGTTGATTACCGGTTCTTTTGCGGCTGCCTTCGTCGTCAGAGCGTCTGGAGACACACGGAGGAAGCATTTCAATGGACATGTCACCAATTTGGTGGCGGCGGTGCTGGTGGTTATGGTCGTTATTGGTGGCAGCATTCTCACCCATCTTTAATGTCCCCCAAAAAAGAAGTAAACAGCAATTGTCAGTAAGTTGTGTGTTTGGATATTAAATTATGTCTTGCCGAGTGAAAAGAACTTCGAAATTATTCATCCATCAGAAGCCATGTTGTTTCAATCTGGGTTTGTCCAGTTATACCGGTAAGTTTAATTAAAACTACTAGAATCAAAATCAGTGGAAAGTCGGTGTTTTGTGCACCCACCTGAAAACCAAGAGATGGTTGCGCCAAACATGTGAATGTATGGAAGTGTAGTTGGGACAGAAATAGTAGTACTTAGAATGGAGGGAGAAGAAGGATTGAAGTGTGGGTACTTCAATGTGCGGACTTAGGATTCGTGGAAGATATTAAAGTAACGTTCAGCATCACTTCAATTATGTGATTTTAACGTAAACAGGAAATTTATGAAATGCAAGTGATAGAAAAATTCCGTGTATCGAACTCATATTAATCGAATGCATAAAATGATTTCTTTTGCATTGATGGTTAAATTCGTCTGTCAAAGAGCATGCTTTCTTAATGTTCTTCTTTCGCTGACAATGGAAAAAAAAAATGCTAAATGGCTATTTTAAGTGATTGTATGAAATTTTACACTATAGGAGCAAAGGATATCCATCCACAAGGTGGCCCGCTCATTGAATGATATTTGCAAATAAAATTTAGTAGAAATTATTATTCTTCTCATTCCTTTAAAAGGAGAACCATTGGTTGCATTACATCATTAAAAAAAGCTTTGAAAATAAATTATAAAGAAAGAAAAGGAAAAAGCAAAGAACTCATGTGACAGGAGGACCCGACGAGAATGTCATTGGGGGGCAGAAGTACACCCCGAGTGCCAAAACTTGGCACGAAAAGACACTTAAGTGCCAATACTTTGGAAAGGTACACTTAAGTGCCAAAATTGGAGTAAAATGGATCACTTAAGTGCCACTCCGGCCAAATTGCTGACGTGGCAATTTTCCGACGAGGTGAGTGCAAAACGGCGTCGTTTTGCACGCTAACGTGGTGAGAAAAATGCAAAAACGACGTCGTTTTGTTTTTATGTGTAAATAATTAATATAAAAATTAATTTAATTTAATTTAAAACAAAATTTATTAAAAAATTCTAAAAAATAAAAACTTAAAATTTAAAAACTTAAAATTAAAAAAAAAAAAAAAAAAGGGGGGGGGGGCAAAGGGAGGCGGCTAAGGGCTAAGCCCTCGCCGCCGCCGCCGCCGCCTCCCCACCCCGCCAAGAAGGGTCGGCGACGGAGGGGGAGGGTCAACCTGGGGTCGCCGGCCCTTGGTCGACCGGGGGGCTCGCGGGCCCTCGCCGCCTCCCCACCATCGCCGAGAAGGGATGGGGACGGAGGGGGAGGGTCGGCCAAGGTCACCAACCCCGGCCGACCGGCAGCGAGGGCCATGACCCTTGCCCCGGATCCGGGCGAGGGCTCGCGGGCCCCGCCGGGCGACGATGGGAGGTGGCGAGGGCCCGCGAGCCCTTGCTCGGATCCGGGCGAGGGCGGTTGGCCACGGCAACCCCGCAACCCCGCCGACCCTTCCCCCTCCGTCACCGCCCCTTCCCAGCGACGGCGAGGGCTCAGCCCTCAGCTACCTCCCTTCGGCCCCCTCTTTTTTTTTTTTTAATTTTAATTTTAAGTTTTTAAATTTTAAGTTTTATTTTTTAGAATATTTTAAATAAATTTAGTTTTAAATTAAATTTAATTAATTTTTATATTAACTATTTACACATCAAAGACAAAACAACGACCTTTTTGCATTTTCTCACCACGTCAGAGTGCAAAACGACGCCGTTTTGCACTCACCTCGCCGGAAAATTGTCACGTCAGCAATTTGGCCGGAGTAGCAGTGATCCATTTTATTCCGATTTTGGCACTTAAGTGTACATTTTCAAAATTTTGGCACTTAAGTGTCCCTCCATGCCAAGTTTTGGCACTCCAAATGTCCGTACCTCGTCATTGGAGCATATTCTTCAATCATATGTCAACCTCTTCAATCCCACTCTTCCTCTTTTAGTCATTTCTCTCTCTCTCTCTCTCAAAAAAACACTCACCATGTGAAATTTGGCATGTGTTCTAAATTTACTAGAGCTCATTCACTAAGTCATGTTCATTATATTATTATGGCTTCTAAAGTAAAAGAAAGAAATCCACGGATAAAGGAAGAGCTGATTGCATATTATCAGCTTGGATGGAGTAATTGGGAACGAAAAGTTTGAATGATTATGAGTAAAAAAAAAGAAAGGACCGTAAGTGATTGGATTATGATAATATTTAGTTATTAGCGAGGAAAAAGAAAGGAAAAACAATGCATAATGACGTAAGTATCCTTCATGGATTTCCCATTATATGTAAAATGAAAGAACAAGTGAGCAGGAAAAAAATTATTTTCCTTTTTGCTCAAATCCATCCTAAATGTAATTTGTTCCAGATCATTTCTTTTTGCTCTCCTAATCCCTCTTAATTCTTTTCATCCGTTTGTTTCCCTCCATCGAAACACGATTGTAATTTGAGAACTATTTCCCTTCCCTCATAATCCCTCCTGATCTTAAGAGTGTTAGAGCATATATTAAAGACCTAAGGACCACGCATGGGACATAGGTGCAAGGTCGCATAACAGTTTCACCGGTTTCCTCCTTCGCTTCCCTTAAATATTTGAAGCTTATTTGAGCATATAAACGTTCACATGTAGTCTTGAGTGTGATCCAAAACAACACAGAAAATGCGAAATGGTTTTGATCACTTGATGGGAGTAGAATGGAAATGCCAAGGGCATTTGAGGTTATCGTATAGGGTGGTTATACTGCATACATATACACAGCAAAACAGAACATAGCTCAAGAATCTTGAACAATGGAAAGAAACGATCGTAAGGCCATGAAACAACAAATTGATCATCACTATCATTAATAAGAACAAATTAACGAGGGTGAGCACTAATTATATAGAGTTAATACAAACGAAAATCCAAACTGGTACACTAGCGACAAACTTATCCAAAACTAATTTTTTTACTACTAAAAGCTCTAAACCAGTGTACACGTGATATATTTACTCTCCATTAGATTTCATTAAATATTGTCATTGAATTGCTAACTTGGATGCCACATGTACTTGACATGGATCAACTAATGGGCTAAAACCACAAAAAATCCTAAATTTGTGCTTTTGTAACAAATGTCCCACAAATTGGTACACATTTGATAAATTTACTCCAAAATAATTTATGAGTCACCAAAAATCTCAAATTAATATACACATAATACATTTACCCTTTGTTAGTTTCTATCAAATTTTACTGTTAAATTTAGCGAGAACTATATATCATCTTCCTCT